>JAJHZJ010000024.1:3863738-5063738 GCA_023548195.1 Bettongia penicillata ogilbyi
GTAATTCAGATGTCAGTTTACATTTCATCTCTTCCTTGAAACTTTTCCTGGCTATTCTAGCCTTCTTAATCTTCCTCTTATCATTAATAATTTATAATTTAGTGCTTGGTTTTTGCTGTCTTATAGTTTCATAAGTGTCAGTCTTATTCATCATGGTAAAGACTATCCTATATTTCTCTCTGATCCCTTTGACCAGTATGTACTCAAATAGATTTGATGACTGATTTGGGGAAATATGTGAATGAAGCAAATAAAAGACTCATTTGTTAAGTACTTCTACGTGCCAAGTAATCTGCTACATTCAGGAGTCTGAATACAAAATGCGAACAGTTCTGTTCATTAGGAGGTTAAAGTCTAATAGGGGCAATAACAGTTACAGAGCAGTAGCTAAGGAACAGTGTTTTGGTCTGGGGTGTAAAGGGGATATTTAGCAAAACGGTGGAGTAGTTCATTGACTTATGAGGTAGAAAATGTCAACAGAGAAGATGAGGATGTAGGTCCCAGAGAATTCATCACTGGGTATGCAAGCTGCTCCCAGGTATAATCTTGGAGAGGGTCTAATTTGGAGGGCAGAGCAACAGCAGGAGGTGAAGAGGAGGCTTTGATCCCATACACTTAAAAGCCAAGTTGCTTAACTCCTTCAAAGTGTTCTCTTTGGAGAGATGCAGTATCTCTTTCTTCAAGCAGAAATCATTGTATAGTACTTCAACATATGTAGTGCTGTTGTATTGGACCCGCCCCGCCTTCTGCTTTTCATTCTTGTTCTTGTCTCTTTAATTCTGCACATGCGATCTGCCATATTTGAATGGACTTCCTTATCGCCCTTCCATCATTTCCACCTATCTTCTTTCCCTTATCCTATCAACTGTAAGTGATTTCCCCTTCCTGAAATTTCTCTCTGTACTTTGACTCTCTCCCTTGCACTTCTTGCCTAATTTGGACTGTAGTTATTTGTGGAAATGTATTATTATGCCCAGTTAACATGGAGTTTACTGGCTAGATTTCTTTCTTTCTTTCCCTTTCACTTTCCCGTTTCCCTTTCTCTTTCCTTTCTTTTCCTTTTCCCTTTCCCTTCCCCTTCCACTTTCCCTTTTCCTTACTACACTCTGAAGCCCATAGATTGGACAACACTAGGCTCCATCCCAAGCTCCACTTAAGGACTGTTTTCTGGACCCTCCTGGCTTAAGAGCAATTATCACTAGTAACTGTTGCTGTTTCCCTTACAGCACAATGTACTTATTTTTTTTGCCTCTTTAAAGAGGCCATGCCCTAATTACTTCTTAAACAGGCCTTCTTACTGATGGGGTTACTGCACCCTAAGTGAGTACCTGAATAGACCTTGACCTAATTGGGCCAAGGTCTCCCAGTGCATTCTGGGTCATCTCCAGTCATCCTGATGAATATGTGGTCACTGGATTCAGATGGCTGTGGAAGAGAAGTGAGGCTGGTGACCTGCACAGCCCTCCCTCACTCAAAACAAAGTCAAGTACAAGTCATGTCATCATTTCTCTGATGGCATGGTCTTCTTCGGCATCAAAGGATGACCGCAATTATTTCTTGTACTGTATTGTGAATTCTTGAGGCTATGGATTGTGCCTGCTCCTCATCTTTGTATCTCCAGCACCTAGCAGAAAATACATTGCACCTAGTAGACACATATCTCAAATCAAAACTTTTATGTGACAGCTCGTTCTCTGAATGAAGTGTCTGAAATTGTCTTTGAGTGCTAGAGATCAACCCAGGAGAAAAAAAAATGTATATCAAAATTCTGTGTTAATGAAAGCACCATTCCTATTTGAGATGTTAATTTTAAAATTAAAGTACTATTGTATAGCAGAAGGAGCTACGAATACTGAGGTTCAAGTTGTCCCTCTAGCCAATATTGGATTTCAAGGACCTCCAACAACATGGTACAGGAAGGGAAAAGATGAGAAAAACTATAAAAATCAGGTATTTAAGCACAAGGGACATATAGGGACATGTTCTACACCCTTACATGTATTGCACATAAACCCATGGTGATAACTCCAGTGTTAAACAACTACTTTTAAAAAATATTCAATCATATTCGTTGTTCTTGAATTGCAGAAGAGAAATATACAATATACAAGATTTTAGAAATCAAATATTTTTGAATGATCATTTTGGCATTTAAAGGGAACAGCTTTCATTATCTGGAAAATTTTCTCATGTAAAATATTCTGTGTTCTGATGATGTTTTATGAATGAGCCATTATTCTTGAACCTAAAAAGCTGAAAACAAGCTCAAAAGTGCCCTTCAGTGCTTAACTGTTATACATGTGCTCAAGATCATAGCCATAGAGCTTTCTTCACCATTTTATCTTTTCCCCAACTAGGCAATTTCCATTTTTCCCCACTTTCTTTTGTGTCAGTTTCTTAATCTAGACCTGTTTTAGATTCACTTTTTCTTGGAGTGAAAACTTTGGAAGGAGGGGACTCCAAAGTACAGGGCAAGTGAAATATGAGCTCCTTTAAGGCATGAACTGGGTATTTTGTTTTTATCTTTATATCCCTGGCTTCTAGCACGGTGCCTTGCCCACAAATTTAATAGAATAAGTACTATTGAAAAAGGATAGTGTAGGCTAGGTTTTTTGATTATCTACGGTGATGAGGCAATCTGATGGGAGCATGGACTCTTGGTGGGATGCTACTTTCTCACATAACAGTTTTAGATTCGTGTGTGAGTGAGTGTGTGTGTGTGTGTGTGTGTGTGTGTGTGTGTGTGTGTAGTCGTGACTTTTAACTTCAGAATTTAGAGACCAGCTAACAGCCACTTGGGAGGGGAAGGGAATGAGACCCATTTTATACCCAGAAGAACAATTTTTATTTGCACCAATAACCCATTTATGGTGACTATGATGCTGGTGGTAAATAGTATACTTTACCTAAGGAGCAAGAAGCTCATCAGTACTGCTCATTTGTTAAGTATCTTATCTTCTAAGCCTCTGTGAAAGAAATATACGTTTTACTTAGAGAAGTAGTTGCTTAGTTGTTTGGCCATTTTATGCACTGGAGGTTTTCTGATACTTAGAAAGGTTTGACCAGCTTTTACCTCCAGGCTGTTCAACCAAGGCTGTTTTAGGCAGCTAGATTCTCTGCATGCTTTGGTGGACAGATCTCAGCTATTTTTGGAGAGAGCTTTCTCTTCAGTGGGTCTTAGATGACATAATGGGATGGCACCCCAACCAAGAGAACTGAATTCCCTGTGTCTTGCTTTCCTTAATGAAATGTTTTCTACTGGCTTCTAATAGATTAATTTCGATGCTGAGAATATTGCACAGAAACAAACAATCACTTTTCACAGAGGCATTGTTTTCAGAACCAAGCCCAGTTTGCTTGCTAAACTATTCAGAGTTATTGCATGTAAATGCTCATTGAATGGGGAATGGCTTAACAAAATTCTATATATGAGAGTAATGGACTCTTACTAGGCCATAAGAAAAGATATATACGAAGAATATGTAACATTTTGGAAAAGCTTATGTGCACTAATGTGTAGTGAAGTATGCAGAATCAGGGGACCTGTATTACACAGTGATTAGGATACAATCAATGAAAGGAACAAAATAAAAATTGAACTCCACATAACTGGAACCTGAAGAAGAGACTTGACAGTCCACTCTCTCCCTCTGTGCATCTTTGCAGAGGTGGGAAAGCTGTGAGCTTGATGCTTCCTGTCGAAGTTGATGTCTTGGTTTAGTTTTTGTTGTAAAAGTTAGCTCTGTAAGAGACAGACAGGAGGAGTTTCAGTGGATACAGCGCTAACACTGGAATCAGGAAGACCTAAGTTCAAATCTAAGGTTGAGTACTTAGCAGCTGTGTCATCCTAGACAAGTCACTTAAACTCTTTGCCTCAGTTTCCTCAATTGCAGATTTGGAATAGTAATAGTAATTACCTCTCAGAGTTGTTGTGAAGATCAGATATCTAAATATGTGCATGTAGATTGCAGAATTTTTATATTTAATCCTTCTTTTAATGACATGCTTTGTAAGAGAATTTCTAACTTTATTGGCATAGAATAAAAGCCTTTGTTAGAATAGGAAAAACAAAAATTCTATGTCTTCTCTCATGTGTTACTTAGAAATTTTTATATATATTTAAAGTTATTAAACTTATTTAATAACTATATATGTCCATTTGTGATTATATTAAATATATAAACTACCCAGTTATCACTAAATTATAGACTTTTTCAATTGTTTTAAAATTTAGACATTATACATTTATTTCTATCCATGTGACTTTAAAAAGTACATAATTTTCATATCTATATTGAATATGACGATAATGGTCAGTTTCAATGTTATGCATTAAAATGAAATATATCGACTAATTGTTAGATGAAATCAAATAGACTAAGTCCCGTTAGTCTGATACACAAAAAAAATCATGAGATCCAAATAAATATTTGTGCTTGTAATGACATACTGTATTAATTAGAATTGATAACAAGGCAGCTTCCACATACTACTGTTTAATGACTGGCCATGTCATTATTAATAAGAACATATTAGGTTTCCTATGCTGGGTTCTAAGCGTTACAGGTACATACCTTCTTTGAACATATTCCTGGCATCATCTAAGTTATTGGGGTTTATGATTGTTATCAGCTAGTGGCTACTTGTATTTAATACTTTTTTTACTTCTCTTGAAGTTTTGCCTTTCTAGTTTATATCTAAATTAATTTCACAAAGTTCTCAAATATTCACTTTATGGAGGCTTCTCTGTAAAGCCAATATAATGTACATATTTTTAAGTGTCTGTTAAATGTTTTAAAAACTGATCAGTTTGTGAAAGGGCAACTCTTTGAAGTCTTATTAAGTAATAATGATAAACATAGACACATCTTTAAGACATACAGATCCTTTTAAAAATACATTGTTAGTTCATCTTTACAGTAACCTTTTGAAGTAGGAGGTCCATGATGTTACTATTTCCCTTTTAGGCAGGAGAAAATTAAAACTGAAGAAGAGTAAGTGACTTTTCCAGGGTCTGAAGCAGTATTCAAATCCTAGTCATTTTTGATTCCAACGCTAAGAATCTCACTATTAAACAACCTCAGTAGCTCTAACAATATTGTCATACCCACTAAATCACATCACGTTTGATTAGAGAGATACATTTCTGCCAATTTTGACCTAATGGCTTGTATTTTGATTTATTTTTTCAATGTTGTATTGCCAGTTCAACTTGGGGATAATAGCATATTGAATAGGTTATTAACTAAGTTTCTTGCTTCTTTTTACTCTTTTGAATTACTGTTTTGTTATACACTAACTTTTCCTAGATTGGATTAATAGCTACCAACATTCATTAATAAGAATAGTAGATATTTGTTTTATAATCTAATGTTTACACTGTAAAATAGGTCCCTAGAAAATTCTTTTGTGAGACCAGTACTTGGTTGCTGGGATATATCAGTATGAATGAGTGAATGAAAAAATATTTATTAAGCAGTTACTACATATAGGAAGGACTGTTCTAAGTGCTGGCTGTGCAAATAGAAACGTTCCCTGTGCCCAAGGAGGTCACGTTCTAGTTAAGGAGACGGCACGTATGTTTCTACTGCAAGTATGTTTCTACTGCATAGAAAGGTCCCATGCTCATTAGAGTACAGCGGCTAAGTAGGTAGTAATGCTTCTTTAATACCTTTTCACTGACAAAAACCATACCATTTAGAAATGTTGAGCCATTGAACACTACCAGGGCCTAGTGGCTGGAGTTTTTTTCCTGTGTCGTAAGTAGCTGTGTCTGACTGCAGCAAGAGCAGTTGACAGGCAGCATTTCTGGGAGTTACTTCCTGGGATGACAGCTGTGGGCGCTGAGGTGGAAGCAGCGCCAGGGGTCATGAGGTTACCTGCTCTTTAGTGGCAGTTAGTTGGTAGTTGGTGATGAGGAAGGGGATCTTTTTTTTTCATGGAGAATGAAAAAGTAGCTACTAGATTTAGTAAAAAAAAAAAAAAAAGCCTTCATTAGTTAGAACTTTATTGAAATGTTAGTGATGTGGGTAGAAAAATTTGATTATTAATATTTCAGTAAGAATTTAATGTGACATCTAGTTTTAAAGGTACAATGCTATTGACTGTTTTCTGAATGTGTGATAATGTAGTTGTCTTTTACTACTGCTGTTTTGTAAAACTGTGCTAGAAAATAGTATTTTACTTTTTGTGTAAATAATGTCTTTCAACTATTTTCTTTTTCACCCTATGCCTCATAAAAATTACAACCTCAATCAGCTGATTAAGAAGCATTTGTTACATACCCATCTGCCAACCACTATGCTAGGTTTGAAACAGTCCCTGCTTCATCCATAGAAATATTTGTCTTCCTTATGTACTTTACATTTACTTTCATTTCACATATCTTTTGAATGCATGTACATAATGTAAAAATAGCATGGGACAACTTTCTGTTTGCATCCCTTTTAATCATTTCTTTGCTACTGTCAAGCACTGATTCCCAAATATTTTGGAGTTTTGATGCTTTTTTTTAATTGTAAAACTCCTTTGCTATGTGACATAGTCATTAGAAAGTAAATGGCAATAATTTGAGGAGGTTTATTTAATTATGAAGAATTTAATGAAAACAGTGCAACTGGAGATGTACTAGGTTGCAAAGCACTAGAATGTTCATTCACAGTTTTAAATCTGGAAGGCTGATAAAACTTTTTATCAGTAGAAAAAGATTGTTAGATTTTTTTCTAAATGCATTAAAAAGAATTCTTGTACAATTTAATGCAAAATCCTAAAGTTGATGTTTAGTTTGTAAAAATAAATTGATAAAATATTTTCATTTTAAAATTTATTCTTTTGGTTTTAAATTAAAAATATTAAAAAAATAAGGGCAGTGATTCTGTTTAGACAGCTTTATGTGATTTCAAAGAGGAACTATTTGTTGTTTTTTCTTTAGTATCCACTGTTATATATAGCACAGTTACCTTTTAGAATATATAATTATCCAATTCAGGTTTTCTTCAACCTTTTTGTCCCTCACCTTTGATATTTTTTAGAAGTATCATACTTGGAGTAATGGTAATGGAAGCCTTACATGGTTTTGATATAATAAAGAAATAATGCTTTAATCCTTTCAATGGGTTCTTTTGTCTTGTTGAACTCTCAGTCATAGGATGTGTTAAATATCTGAAGGAGCTTTCTGGGGGTATCCGAGGATTTATGTGTTTCATGTGCCTTTTTAGGAAAGTATTGCTTTTCTAGAATAAGGTCAACATAGGTCTTTGATCAGTATCAGAAGAAGGGGGAAATCTATTTTCAAACTTTTTTAGAATTCAATTGTTTTTTAGAGCACAATATCTGTGGAGTATCGATCGTCAGGGTCTAGTAGTTAGTCAAAGGCTATCTCCTTTGACTAACCCCTTAGTGTGGTGTCATCCTCCTTCATGTGATAGATTGTTACAATCTCAGCCAGTGTAATTACACACTAGCCAAGTGGGTCATTTATTTCTTTACCTTCACCATTTACCAAAAATCTCCTTTATCTTTGGAAGCCAGGTCTCCCTTTTGCAGTAAAAGCAAAATAATGGCACATAAAACATTAGATCTTAGAACTAAGGACTTGAAATTTGCTATATAACAACTTTTAAAGTAAACTGAAACATCTCATATAAATACCTTAATATACCTTAAAATCTATTTTTACTCATGTTCTGGAGAACAAACACATTTTCTGTTTTACTCAAAATACAAACTATTACAATTCTTTAAAAACATTTTTGATAATGGGTTTCTGATAAAGCCTGTTGCGTATAGTATGACAGCATTTTAAAGTCTAATGACTTAAAAATACTATTTTTCTAGGCTACTAAAATATTAAATAATCTTCGAAAATGTTACAATTATTCAGGTAAGTAGCATTCAAAATTAAATGACTTTCTGTAAAAAAAAAATGACCAATATAACAAACCCCAAGATTTTAAAATAAATGTAATACATTTCTCCCCAGTAAAAGGATATCATGTTAATAGAGTAACTGAAGCTGTAATCTATAGGAAGAATAAACACCAAGGTAAAAATCTTGATAAATAACTATAGAAAACTTAAGTACTATAGCCTCTCAGGTCCCTTACTCCCAACCCCATTGCACTTGTGAGGTGCAGTAAGCAAATGCTGTTTTTCAGGTTCATGTTTCGCATTGCAGCTGTAGAGATCCTTGTTTGTCTCTACCATGGCAGTGACTGACTAGGAGGTCACAGTTACCCGTTTTGCCCAATTACTTGAAAGAAACAAATAGCATCTGGGATGGGGGCATGGAGGTGGGATGAGAAGAGTAGAAGGCAAGATACAAGCTTTGTCCCAATGGGAGCATAACTGGAATCCCAGCTGGGACCAGTTTTTCCTTTATTCCCTCCTTATTTCTTATCCACCCCTTACTCTGGGCAGAGAACCAGACCAGGCCATCAGTACTGAGGATGCTACTTTTTTATATTTTGTGTCAAGATGGAATGGAGGAGTCAGAGTGGATGGAAGGAAATGAGTCAGTCAGTCACCTAGTTAAATCAATAAACATTCCTAGGCTGCTATTTAAAGAAAGCGCACACAATCACGATGAAGTCGAATTAAGGGGTACAACAAAGATAGCGACTGATCATCAAGTGTCAAGAAGAACCCACAGTGTTAAAAATGGAAATGAGTTCAAAGACTCAGGAGAAGGGAAGGAGAAAGTTTTGAGTTTTCCACCTTAGGTTCATATATGAACCTAGGGAGGTGGAGATGTCTGTGCGCGCTCTGAAGACTGGGCTCTTGTCAGCAGAGTGCTATATAAAGCTTTCCAGCATCTGCACACTGTAGAGAACTCTAGGACTGTATGCAACAGGAAGAAAGGGGATCATAGATTTAGCAGGGATCTCATGCAGAATGGACCAAGAACAGGAGTCGACTGACATCTGTCTTTCAAACCCTAGAGCTAGGTCCCACATCCAGTGTGCAATGAGGAGATCTGTGCCTAGGGCAAGAGGACTGATCTGGGGAAGGAGATATTGTTGGCCTGACGTTATTTATTAGGCAGAGAGCAGGAACAAAGTTAGGCAGTCGCTGAATGACTGACTCTGGAACAGGGTTTCAGATCCAGAAGCTGGTCTGAAATCTGCAGCTTAATCAGATTAAGAAGTGCAAACCAACTAGGATTGCACAGTCTGTCAGTTACACTGATAGTGGGAGGTGCCAGCACTAGTCTTCTGGACAAGCCCACAATTAAGTTGTTTAGACTCAAACCAGACCCAGAAGATTGCAAAACTCAGACACCTTTGGTTATCCTCCCTGAACCTCCCCAAAATCCATGGGAATAGGAGTCAAGAGATATAGAAGAGATCCAAGCATGACCCACACATTCCCTCCAGAAGTATACAGAGCCTGACTCTAACATCAGTTCAGGAAGCAAAGCTAGAAGAATAAATCAATCAAAGAAGATTCTCCCGTAAAGAGCTGTTTTGGAGAGAGGGCTGCTCAAGATGCAGACCAACAAGAGGAGAACGTCTGTATAACGTCTCTGAACAAGTGATGGTAAAGAATGTTCCTGTTAGAGGGGAGAAGAAAACACTGGCACACATAATTTAGGTCCAAATGATTTACTAAAGAATTTTTTAAAATACCTGGCTAGGGACAGGAAGGATACTATAATCCTCCTTGCAGCTGGATTGTCTTTCTGGTATGGGAAACTCCAAAGATTGTTTCCCTGATTTTTACTTTTGTAGAAGAAAATTGCCATCTCTGGCCTATAGTAGGGATCCTTTCTTGATTTCAGGTGGTTCCAAGGTAGCAATAGCTGGGGAATAAAATTATTATTTGTTAACCAATAGGCTCATTCTTTGGGATCTCCAGTGCGTTTGATTAAGGCAACCATTGAGATATCCCCATATCTATTCAACCTTATCTAACTAGGGGATGTGAAGGATCTTATTGATGATCCTGGGCCTTATGGGACTATTTGATTATAGGTCAACACTTTTCTTTGAAGAGACTAAAGAGACTCTGATCTGCTGGTGTTAGGAGTGAAAACAAAAGAGTTTAGAAATCAATAAAAGCTACATAGGTATACATAATAGTAGCCAATTAGTATAGTAATGCATTTTGTCAGGGAATTCTGTCTCTAAATTGCCTGTCCTTTGCATGTGATGTTGGGTTGTTCTCTCAAGTGAGCGTCAAAGGTCCTCTGTTGCACATGCTTTTCCTTTTGGCATTCAACATAGGAAAAAGACCCCAATTACTGGTATATGTCTGACCCTGAAAGGGCCAGGGTCTCCCATTGCATCCTGGGCCATCTCCAGTCATCCTGATGAATATCAGGCCATTGGACCCAGTTGTCTCAGGAGAAGAAGGTGAGGTTGGTGACCTTGCACAGCCCTCCCTTGCTCAAAACAAAGTCACCATCAAGTCAGGTCATCATCTTGATGTCATGGTCCTCTTCAAGAAGGAAGGACAAACCCAACAACAATAATATGTATATGCATGTGTTCTCTAACAAGCAGCATCCATTTATGTGCATTCCCCAAAGGACCAATGGCATTTATCATTGCAAAATTCTAAGAGGCAAATGTACCTAAGGTACATTGTGTCATGGAGACCACAGACCAGACGCATGGAAGTGAATCATGACATTTGTGGTTTAGTGGGCTTACAACAATCTCTAGATGATGGAGTCATAATGCAAAAAGATATTAGGCTAGAATATTGGGTTCAATCTAATAAATTGAAATTTCATAAGGGTAATTATAATTGTAAAGTTGTATGCTTGAGTTTACAAAATTACTTTGAGAAGTACAAGATTGAAGAAGCATTCTTAGATGATTTCACTGAAAAAGTTTTGAGAATTTTAAACTGCAAACAATACAGATTAGCAATTCGATATGGCAGCAAATAAAGCTAATGTTGCATTTGGGTTACATTGAGAGTAGCATGACTTCTTGTACTAGTGAAATGATTATTCCTCTTGATTTATTTTGGTTCATATTACATCTGGAATATTGTGTTCAGTTGAGGTTACCACATTTTAACAATTACATTTATAATCTGGAGAACTTCTTGTGGAGGGCAACCAGGTTAATGGAGGACTGTCTCTGCCTGAGTCTATGTCATATTAGAATCAGTTGAAGTAAATGAGGATGTTTAGTTTGAAGAAATGAAGATTGGAGAGGACTCTTGAAATAATTTGGCTTCCGTCAAGATTCAGCTTGAGTGCTACCTCCTTTAAGACATATTTCCTGAAACCCCTAGTTAATCATGTGTACCTCCCAATCACTTTGCATCATATTTGTGTGTGTGTGTGTGTGTGTGTGTATACATATATATTGTCTGGAGTAACAGTGGAAGTTTCAAAGAGGCAATTTCGTCTTGAAGTCAGCAAAAACTTCCTAATCATTAAGGATATCCATAGCTAATCAGCTAATTGGAATCTTTTAAGGAGAAATGGATCATGAATTTTAGTATATATTGTTCAAAAGATTCTCTCTTTTTAATGAATTAGATTCATTGACCTCTAAGATCCCTTCCAACAATAAAATTTTGATTTTATAATTCTGTTGAGTATTCATTTATCTTTTCTTATTGAAATATCCTTTACTTCTCTTTTTTCAGCTAGTTTGCCCCAGTGGATATTTTTTACCTTTATCCAATGAGGAAGTCCTGACCCCAGTCTTTCTCCAACTTAACCAGCCTTCATATTATTGACAGAGTTTACTTACCCATAATTTTTCAGGAACCCCTTGTACTACCTGCGTATTTTGGAGACAGGAGAGCCTTGATGTAAAGAGATAAGTTTATTGTAGTAGTTGAGGTGAGAGGTGATCTGCAGTGGTTTCAGTGTGCAGGAAGAGAAGGGGACAGATGAGAATGATGTTGTAGAAATAGGGCTGATGAGAATTTGCAACTAATTTTATGCGAAGGGTGGAGTAAGAGTGAAGATTTGGGAGTAACTCCTAGTTTGGAACGTGACTGGAAAAATGATGTTTCTGGAAATACGTTTTGCATGACTACATGTATAACTCATATCCAATTGCTTGCCTTCTTAAAGTGAGGGAAGGGATAAAGGGAGGGAGAAAATTTGGAACTAAAATTTTAAAAATAATGGTAAAATTTGTTTTTATGTGTAATTGGAGGATAATGAAACAAATACTTTTAAAAATGAAAATAAATAAATTTGTTATTAAAGAAAGAAAAATGATGTTACCCTCAACAAAAATAGAAGGTTTGAAGAGTAAGTTGTTTTAGGAGGAAGATAATAAGTTCTATTTTGCAGTACTCAGAGATAACTTGAATGCTGGAGAAGGAGTTATAGTTTTACTAATTAAACAATAGGGACTGGAGATTTTTTGATCCAGTGAGTGACTTGACGTGTTAGATAGCCTATGCTCTATGCAGAAGAAGACTGTTCTGACAGGGGACACTGAGTAGTTTTAAAGTATTAGAAAGAGGAAACCCTGTTAGGCTAAGCTCTAAGTGGATGAAAATGATTGTTGGTATTGGGATAGTAGCAATGGGAATAGTTAACGGAAAAGAAACACGCTTTTGCTTCTTTGTTTCTCTTATGAATGAAGTATGATATCTATACTCTATGGGAATTTTCTATTAAGAAAGAGGCAGATTACTTTTCCAGTAGAGACAGTATTGTAAAGGTTTCATGATGTACAACAGCCCTCAAAATCCCCTGGGAGTTTGAAAGTTGTGGAAGTGTCTTGATGGTAGATTTTTGTTGTGATATATGTGGGCATCTCTGTGTCCTCAAGTCAGGACCTGCCATTTGTTATTCATCTGAGCTTTCTTTGAGAACTGTTGGCTTGATCTTATGTACTCAGTTCCATTCATGAAATATTTTTTATTGAGTGCTTACTATGTCTAATGTCTCACTGATACAAAGAGAAAAATTAGTTCCTCATTACTCTTAAGGTGCTTATGTTCCTTTGTTGAGGGAATTGGCATATCCCTTAATCACTGCGTATTTTGTCATGCTCCAGTCCATCATGTTTTGGAACAGTTTGATGAGGCTATAGTAGCATCATGTGTAAAGAAATACAGCACCTGAAATTGTTGACTGATAAGTGTAATAACCAGTTGGCAGAGCTTCTAACTATAAAATTTGGATATGAGTTCTGTAATCCTGTTGACATGTACACATATAACATCTGTGCACATGCACACACGCATGTGTGTGTGTAAATATATGGATTTTTGGTGGTGGACTATGAGATGTTTTTTGTGTTGTTGTTGTTTGGTTGGTTTTTTTGGTTTTTTTGTGGAGCCCCTGGTGGGAGAGCCTTTAGCACAAATTTACGGTTCATCCTCTATGCAGCATTTTGTTATTTATTGGACTTCTAGTAAAAGTACATACTAAACATGTGCTTTACAGTACAATAATTAGTATATAATTTCAACGTTTCAATGAACTTTTGTCATAAAATTTAAGGGGATTTTAATTGCTAGTAATAAGGATTTCATGTTAATAGTCTATAGATAATTAGGGAGTCATTTGCATTCTCTTCTCACAAATTTTCTTACTATTCAGATCCTCTCTTAATTCATAACTTTATCTCATGAGAATTAGCTAATCCCAGTTAGTCACAGTAATCATAAACAGCCTGATTTCTCCCCTTTAGTTTTTCCCCCCAGAGTTCTAATGACACTTCTGAAAGATTATAGTGTTGATTAGTTGGCTTCTCATCTAGTGAAACAAAATATCCGAAGCCGCGGTAGCAGTTGTGACAGATAATTGCATCTGTGTTCTAATAACAAAAACTTGATTTCTCCTTGGGTTTATTTTTAAGTTTTAAGTTGATTGCAAATAAACCAATGATATGTGTAGGAAGATTCCTCCAAACTCCACAGTACAAAACAATCCCTTCATCTTCCCTTTTCCCCTTTTTTTGCCCTTCCTTTCTTCCATATTACCATCATTATATTTAATAAATGAGAAGTAGAGACAGAAAGGAGTTAATGGCTTAGTAAAGTTTATGTGAGCACTAAGGTCCTACCTCCAAATTTGAGGTCTTCCATTTCCATGATGAGTTCTTGTTAGTGGGGAACTTAAACACCCAGTAAAACTAATATTGTAATATACAAAGTAAAAGAAAAAAAAAAGCATTCCACATAAAAACATCAGTCTTGATTATATAAATGTTTCTTTTCCTGTTAAGGATTTGATAAATTCAACATGTTATTTATTTCATTCTGCTCTTGTATTTTCTTCTCTACTGGACATTTAAAAAAATGCTTCATGGTTGTCCCCTTTCCCCCAATTTGATTGCTCTCCTTGCTTTCCTTGCTACTTTATTCCCACTGAAAAACAAAATGAAATTATTATAAAATACTCTGTTACATCAAACACATTTTGAGAGGTAGGGATGATATTTGGATCACGTAAAAATTTTGTAAGAATAGGGAAACAATAGAAAGAATGAGATTGAAAATAAGAAAACAGTAATGAAATTGGAGTCATTCTGTTGTAGAAGATGGGAGAGGATGAGATCTAAGTTGCATGTAGTAGCTATGTTTACCTTATCTGGAGAATGGCCACTTCTTCTTGGGAGACTGGAGTGATGGAGACATTAACAGACAATGTCTGAATGATGTCATATTAAGAGTAGGTAACAGAAGAAAGATCTCTTTAAAAGTTTTCAAGGGTTTTAGTGAAGCTTGAGACAAAATCCTCAGCTGAGACATTGCAAAGAACAGTGGTGCCTTGAGAGATTTGAAGAGAGATTAGAATGTTTGGAATAGTCATTGTAGAGAGAGTCAGTTAGCATTTAGTTGGCAGATACTGTGCTAAATACTGGGGATACAACTTAAATCAGAAATACTGTTCCTAGTCTCAGGGGTCTCACATTCTTGTTCCCAAAATCAAAAGAATGAAAAAATAGAAGAAAACAAAAAATACTTCATTGGAAATTCAACTGAACTGGAAAATGGATCCAGGAGAAATAATTTAAAAATTATTGGTCTACCTGAAAGTCAAGATGAAAAAAAGAGCCTGGACAGCATCGTTTAGAAAAACATCAAGAAAAACTGCCGTGAGGTACTAGAATTAGAGGTTAAAATAGTATTTGAAAGAATCTGCCAATCACCTCTTGAAAGAGATCCCAAATTGAAAATACCAAGGAATATTGTAGCCAAATTTCAAAATTATCAGGTAAAAAAAAATACTACAAGCAGACAAGAAAGAAACATCATGGAACCACAATCAGGATTACACAGGAGCTTTCAACTTCTAAATTAAAAGATCAAAGGGCTTGGAATATGATATTTTGTAAGGCTAAGAACCCTGGGTTATAATCAAAGATCAACCACCCAGTGAAACTGAGCATAACCTTTCAATGGAGGGCACAGATATTCATTGAAATAAGGAGCTTCCAAAAGTTCCTGAAGAAAAGATCAGAGCTCAACAGAAAATCTGATTTTCAAATACAAGGCTCAAGAGTGGTATAAAAAGGTAAGCAGGAAAGAAAAAAACCCAACATGTTATTCAATAAGGGCAAACTGTTTACATCCCTATAAAGGAAGATGATGCTTGTAACTCTTGAGAACTGTATCTTTATTGTAACATTTAAAGGGTGTATACATGGACAGAAGCTAAAAAAAAAAAGAACACCACAAAACCTGGACTTAAGATTTGTGATACAAGAACCAAGAGAAATATATAAGGTACATACCAAAGATTCATTCCACGGGTCTCAGTAAGGAGCTGTACTACAAACAGGCTGTTGTTTACCTTTTATATAAGAAAAATGTATGACTTATGTCTTAAGATTTTTATTAATAGCTGAGTAGTTCATAAAAAAGATTGGGATAGACCTGAGTGTGATATGACTTTATAAAGTAAAACTGTTTTAAGTATGGCTAAAAAGATAAATATCTTATACAAGTGAAGTGCAATAGGAGTAACCCACATAAATGAATTATATGGGGGGAGGATGACTGGTAATTCTGGAAACCTACTTTCGTTGGAAATGGGTGTAAGAGGGAACAATACATGTATATCTAGTTGAGTACAAAAGTCTTAAATTCAGAAAGAAATAAAACACTGAGGAGATGTGGAGGGGGGAGGATAAGCAGATATTTTTAGAGAAGAGGGTGAAGGAATAGATTAAAGGGGGGGGTATAGAAGCCTGTTTAGATTCATGAGAATGGGAGGATAAGGGAGGAATCCTGGGCAGGGAGGATAAGTTAAGTAATAGGACGGCAAGGTAGTGGGTAGAAATAAAATGGAAGGGTCAGGAGGAATAGGAAATAAGAGACACATACAAACATAATAAAAATCAGGGATTGAATTTGTAAGGGAAAAAGGAGTGAGACTTGTAATTATGATCTCAAAGTTAAGGCTAAAATAAATTTAATCAAAAGAAAAAAACAGGGAAACTACCCTATATGTCAGCCATATTCATCAACATTGTTTTGAACTATTTCAAATAACCAAACAGTATAAGGTTGGAATATTGCTGTGGCATGGGAAATGAAGACTTGGGAAAATATGGAAAGACTTGGACTCATGGTTAATTTTCAGTGTTTTTAGTTTTCAGCATTCACTTTTATAAACTTTGGAGTTCCAAATTTCCCCCTCCCCCCTCCCAGCTTCGTAAGATGGTGTGCAGTGTGATGCAGGTGATACCTGTTTAATCATATTAAACATATTTCCACATTCGTTATGTTGTGAAAGAAGAATCAGAACAGAAGAGAAAAACCATGAGAAAGAAAAAAAAAGGCAACGGTCAGTCTGCATTCAGTCTCCATAGCATTTTCTCCGGATGTGAATGGTATTTTCTATCATGAGTCTTTCAGAATTGTCTTAGATCATCGCATTGCTGAGAAGAGCTAACTATCAAAGTTGGTCATCACATAGTGTTGCTGTTACTGTGCATGATGTTCTTCTGGTCCTGTTACGTCACCCAGCATCATTTGGTATTGTGAAGGAAGAGCTTATCTGCCCTTGGAGAAACAGAGTGTAAATACAGTACGGTCTTGGGTAGATGCATATGGATTTACATATTTATATACGAGTCATATAGATATCTAAATATGTGTGTGTGTAAGTAAGTGTATGTGTATGTTGGTATATTTTGTATATCTCTATGTATGCGCGCGCGTGTGTGTGTGTGTGTAAAAACAACCCGTACTTAATTGTAAATTTCAAGTGGGAGAAGGAGGAGTAAGGGCAAAAAAAGAACAAAGTAAAGAGTACACAATAGAGAACAAAAGAAAGCTTACAAGGAAGGGAAAAAAAGATGGACAGCTCTCAACACAATGTGAAGTATTTATTTTATTTTTTAATTTAAAATTTTTATTTTTATCTATGTGGTATTTATTAATATTCCTTATTTATGTTTTATTATTTATTTTATTAAATTTATTTTTATTATTTCTTGAAATGGAAATTCATTACTGTACATTTTGACTCCTCTTACATTGCACTTCTCTGTGTATACATGGCAATGCTTTTTTTGTATTTAAATTTCAATATAAAGTTTATAATATGTTTCTTTTTCTTTTATTGTGTATTGTTTTCATATTTAAGTCTAAAATAAATTTTAAAAAAAAAGAAAATAATGACTTGAAAATTAGAATTAGCTAAATGAAGATTGCATTAGAAATATTAAAACAGAGTCAAACAATTGAAAAAATAGAAGAAAATGTAAGTATGTCACAGCAAAAGCAACTGACCTACAAGATTGAGATTAAATAATTGAATCACTGAACTACCAGAAGTCCATGATTAAAAAAAGAACCTAGACATCATAT
This sequence comes from Bettongia penicillata ogilbyi, assembly GCA_023548195.1. Classification (NCBI taxonomy): domain Eukaryota; kingdom Metazoa; phylum Chordata; class Mammalia; order Diprotodontia; family Potoroidae; genus Bettongia; species Bettongia penicillata. The sequence continues at coordinate 3,881,493 of JAJHZJ010000024.1, forward strand.
TTCAGAAAATCATAACAGAAAACTTCCCAAATGTCCTAGAAACAAAAGGGCAAAGTAGAAAATGAAAAAATGCACTGGCCTCTTCTTAAAAGAAACCCCAAAGTGAAAAATGCTAGAAACATTATAGCCAAAATCTGAAATGTCCAAATCAAAGAACTGGTGTCAGATTTACATATTAATATATCGCACTATTTTTAGAAATAGCCAATTGCATACTTATTGTGTTTTTTATTCTTAAGTAAGCATATTTTGCCAATGAAAACAAGTCAAATACTTTTTAGCTTTATGGTAATTAGCATTATTTACATCATTCTAATACAGAGTTGTATATTAAATATGTTCCTCTGATGAAAAATATGAGCATGTCAGGAAGGATTTTTTTTTTTTAATGTATGAGGTTTGCATAGCAAATGCCCTTTAGTCTATCACTGGATAAATACTGATATTTAACCATTATTCAGGAAAGACAGTAATCTCGGGCTAATGCTTCACTTTGCCCCCATACTTTTTAAATGATTTGCTTAGTCTGATAAATTATACAGCCTCTCGATTTGAGTTCATAACCTTTCAGAGTTTACTTGAACTGACTGTAGTATTTGCCATAGTAGAACTTAATTATTGTAATGAATTCCTAACTTGAGTTCTTTCCATTGTGAAACATGCACAATGGGAAATTTAAGATTTATTTCATTTTGTGCTATTTAAATATTTCCATTTCTGCTTAAGCCTTTAGGAACTTCATTGTTCTGTTTTCTGGACACATGAGAAAATGTTTTTGAAATGAGTGGAAGTATACTGGAGGCAAGTTGTTTCTTGTTTCCCTAAATAAAAGTGTGTTAACCAGGGAGCCTAGGTGAATGTCCCAAGGCTAAAAAGTACTTTTGTTTTCATAGATAGAGATAGAGGAAGTACTTCATATGATAGTCCAAGTTTTTGTGGGAAAACTTAGAATTATTACATTATGTTGACAAGAATATTTGTGATTCTTAGTGTTTCCGAGCTTGAATGAGAGACTGAAAAATGTCAGATAATGTGAAGATAGTCATCTGAATTGTCATTAATGAGACTGAAAAGAATCAGTCGTTCTAGCTGTACATACTTTCTTGTTGAAAGGGAAAAGCATTATGGCTAATTGAACTTAAAAACGGGGAGGAAGAGAGAAGAAATGATCTCTCAGATCTCTTCTAGATCTAAGAGTTATTTCAGCACAATTGATATTTACTAAGTACCTTCTGTGTATAGAACACTTTGGGAGATTCAGTTCAGATAAAAACACCATCAGGCTTTTCATGGAGTTTGCTGTCAGATAAGCTATACACAGACAACTATAATATATAACATGATCAATGCATTGTAGAGGTTCTTTCACTTTTGTTAAGTGACTGACTAACTTTGCATTCTTGGAGACCATAATATTCTGTGAATTTCAGCCATTGACTTTTGATGTCAAAAATATGTGCTATCCTTTTCAGAGAGAACAAGCACAATGTACACAATGCAGGATTTATAGTCAGGAAGACCTGAATTCAGATTTGACCTTAGTCACTAGCTATGTAACTGAGCAAGTAATTTGACCTCTTTCATCTTTAGTTTCCCCATTTGTAGAGTGAGGATAACAATATTGCCATATCTCACAGTGTTGTTGTTAGGAGAAAATGAGTTAACATTAACAAATTCCTTTGCAAATCTTTAAGTGCTACATAAATGTCCATTCTTATATTGTCTTTCTTATATGACCTGATGTTGAATGAAATGAGCAGAACCAGGAGAACATTGTACACAGTATCAGCCACAGTGTGCAAGGACTATTTCTGGTAGATTTAGCCCTTCACAGCAATGCAAAGACCTAAAACATTCCCAAAGAAGTCCTGAGGCAAAATGCCATCCACATCCAGAGAAAGAAGTATGGAATCAGAATGCAGAATAAAGCAGAATATTTTCTCTTGTGTTATGTTTGTTTTGTTTTTTCTCTTGGTTTCTCTCATTCGTTTTAATTCTGTGCAACATGACTAGTAAGAAAATGTGGTTAATAAGAATATATATGTAGAATCCATATAAGACTGCATGCTGTCTCGTGGAGGGAGGGGGAGAAATCTAAGACTTGTGGAAATGATTGTAGAAAACTGACAACAAACTAATTAAAAAATTATCATTCTCCTCATTATTATTAAGAGAAGTATGCTTTGTCTAGCAAGTTTGCTTATACCAGATAAAAATTCTTGCTCTAGGCATCCTGAAATAGGTGAAATTTGTCTATAGGTTACCTTTCTTGATGCTTCCTTTCCTCCCTCATCCTTCCTATTATGTGTTACTCTTTCCCTTGAGAGGGTCAACTTTTGTGTCCTGCCCTGGACACCCTCCCCAACTCTTTGTACTCCTTCTCCATACAAAGTAAAAAATAAAATCTGACCACATCTTTGCCCTTCTTAAAGAATCTATTAGCCAGATTATTAGTTTCTTGTAAGCTAATCTTTACCAAAGTGTCCATATATTTGAAGCAGGCATTTTATATCTGTTGATAAACCTTAATTTGTTCTGTTATTTTTTTTTTGAGAAATTGTGTGTATATATATATATATTTGAGTTTTGCATAATTGCAGCCAAAAGTGGTTTTTCTTCTAATCCTGTGTTATAATTATGATTAATAAAAGGTAATTTGAAGATTAATTAGTTGATTTACTTTTAAAGGGAAAAAGCTTCAGGACTATATGGATTTACAAGTTATTTCTACCAAAAATTTAAAGAATAATTAATTTCCAATAATACATAAACTATTTAAAAATTGATAAAGAAGAGATCCTACCAAATTCCTCCTATGACAAAAATATGTTTTTGATCCCTAATTGATGCACAGTTGACCATATTAATAAAACCAACCAAATTCATGATTATTTCAGTAAATGCAGAAAAAAAGCTTTTTTCTTTTAAGAAATCGTTATTTTTAACTTTCTTTTATTTTTATGTTTTGAATTCCAGATTCTCTTCCTTCCCTACCTACTGAAAAGACAAGAAAAATTATATCAGTTATACATGTGAAATCATGCAAAATATATTTTCATTTTAGCCATATAGTGAAAAAGAAAAAGAAAGAAAGAAAATTTTATTTCAATTTTCTCTCAGAATTCATTGGTTCTCTCTCTGGAAGTGAAAAGCATTTTTTCCATCCTAAATGTTTTTGGATTTGTTTTGGATAGTTATATTGATCAGAGTAACCAAGTCTTTCACAATTGATCATCATCACAACATTACTGTTCCTATTCCCGGTGATTTCCTGATTCTTCTCCCTTCACTTTACATCATTTCATATAAAATGTTCTGAAATGTGGTTTCAGAAAACGTGTTCCTCAACTGATAAATATATTCTTGATTTCCAGTTCTTAGTACTGTAAAAAGAGTTGCTATAAATATTTTTGGACACACTGGTCTTTTTCTTTGCTCTCTTTGGGCTACAGGCCTAGTAACGGTATCGTTGAGTTCAAGAGGATGCACGGTTTCATAGCCCGTTGGGAATAATCAGATATTATTCTTCAGAATGACTGGACCAGTTCACACCTCTCCCAGCAGTTTATTGGTGTAGCATTTTTCGTTGCTGATAGTTGTAAGGTAGCACATCAAAGTTGTTTTATTAGTTTGTTTATCGAGAAATTTGCATTTCTCTATTCACTGCTGGCTTGGAGAATTTTTCTTTTCGCATGACTAAACAAAGTTTGACTCAGTTACCTATGAAATAGAGTACTTTGTTTTAGTCCTGTTATGTGTCTTTGTTTTTCAGTGGTATCTCCTGTAAGCACAATATTGCTGAATTTTGCTTTCTGATCCATTCTGCTGTCCAGTTCGGTTTTATGGGTGAACTCATCCCATTCCCAGTCATAGTTAGGATTACTGTTTATTTCTCTGCAACCTATTTCTGTGTGATTATTGTTTTATCTTTCTTCCCCTGCTCTTCCTGTAAAGTCTGTTTTGCTTCTGCCACTGACTTCCTTTATCCTCCCTCCCTTTTATTGTTTCCACATATCTCTTACCCCTTCTCCTCTTATTTCCCTGTTGGTTAACTGAGTGTGATGAACCAGAATGAAGTTCAAACGTTGCTCCTCATGCCTGCCATCTCCCATTCCACTTTAAAAACTCTTCCTTACCTCTTTTATGTGAGAAAATATTCTCCATTTTATCTCTCCCTTTTCCCAATGCATTCCTCTTTCTCCCATCTTTTTTTAATCACCCCAACATAGTAGACCCACACCCGTGCCTTTTGTCTATGTAGTCTCCTTCCAACTGCCCTAATAATGATAAAGTTCTTAGGAGTTACATCTATCATCTTCTATATGGAAAGGAAAATGGCTTAACTTTAGTAAGTCCTTTATGATTATTCTTTCATGTTTATCTTTTCATACTTCTCTTGGGTCTTCTATTTGAATGTCAGTTTTTTATTCGGCTCTTGTCTTTCCATCAAGAATTCTTGAAAGTCCTTTATTTTATTAAATGTTCATTTTGCCCCTCTGAAAGATTATACTCAGTTTTGCTGGGTCAGTCATTCTTGACTGTAATTCTACCTCCTTTCATTTCCAGAATATCATATTCTAAGCCCTTCACTTTTTTAATGTGGAAGCTGCTAAAATGTGTGTGATTATCACTGTGGCTCCACAGTATTTGAATTTATTTATGGCTGCTTGAAGTATTTTATTTTCTTTTTGATCTGGGAACTTTGGAATTTGGCTGTAGTATTCCTGGAAGTTTTCATTTTGAGTTGTCTTTTAGGAGTTGATAAGTAGATTCCTTCAAATTCTGTTTTGCCTTCTGAATCAGTTTTCCTTTACAAATTCTTGAATTATGATGTGTAGGCTCTTTTATTTGTTTTTTATCATGGCTTTCAGGCAGTTCAATAATTCTCAAGTTATCTCTCCTAAATTTTTTTCCCAAGTTAGTTTTTCTGATTAAATATTTTATATTTTCTTTTCTTGTATGAATCTTTTGACTTTGTTTTAGTGTTTCTTGATGTCTTTGAGAATCATTATCTTCTACTTGCCCAATAACAATTTTTAAGGAATTATTTTCTTCAGAGAGATTTTGTACTTTTTCCTTTTGGCCAATTCTGTTTTTCAGGAGCTTTTTTCCACAGTGAAATTTTGCACCTCCTTTTCCATTTGGCTTATTTTGCTTTATAAGGAGTTCTGTTCTTCAGTGAATTTCTGTCCCTCATTTAGGCCAAATTCTTTTTTTTTTAAGATGTCATGTTTTTCTACTGTTTTTGGTTGCCTCTTTTGCCGAGCTGTAAATTCTCTATTTTTATGTTTTTCTTTTTATGTTTTCCTCTACCACTCTTTTCTCTTTCTTTCACTCCGTTAGAAATTCTTGTTGGGCTTGGGTCCAGCTATCATGTGTCTTTGAGGTTTTGTTTGTAAATGTTTTTACATTGTTGTCAAGTCTTTTTTGCCACCATAGTAACTTTTTATTGTCAAGTACTTTTTTTGTTGTTCATTATTTTTCTAGCCTATTCTTGACTTTGAAGTTCATGTTAAATTTTGGTTTTCATTTAGGGCTGGGGAGGCAATATTCCAAATTTGAGACTTTTTTGTGCTGCTATTTTCAAAGCTCGTTCTGGGGTTCTATAAATTTTTTGTGCTTTCTGTGTAATGTGATCCAGAGAAAGGTGTTTTCACTGTTCTTCTCATCTGCACTCTAGTCTTTTCCCAGGAAATATTCCTGCTGCCTCCTCATGCAAGTTTGCAAATGCTCATGCTCCTCTTGACCAGGGAACTATGACTTGATCCCCTACTGTACTACAGCTAGAAATGCTAGTGTTAGAACTGTCTTAGAACTCTCTGTCTTAGAACTGTCTTAGAACTCTGTCTTAGAACTGCTACTACGATCCTGTTCCTTTGTGACAGAGCGGAAACAGTCCTTCCTACCCTAGAATGGCAACCTAGAACTGCTTATGATCAGTAGTTTCCCATCAATTCCAGCAGAGTTCCATGTAATCTGTTACCAGTTATCTGACACCCCCTTACTGTGCCTGGGCTCAGAACTCCCAAAGCTACTGCTACTGCTGTTGCTTTTGCTGTCATAGCCACCACCATATCTCCCTGCTTATGATGTGGCCATGTGCATTCTGGGCTGAGCCTTGCCCAGTGTCACAGTTCTCTTCTGTAGAGCTCCTAAGCTGTTTTAGTCTGATAAAAATTTCTTACTCTGACCTTTTGTTGGTTCTCATGCTCCAAATTTAGATTTGAGGCATTATTTTAAATTTGCCTAGAGTGGAATATTGGGAGAATTGAGTTGGGTTGCTGCCAATACTCTACCATCTTTACTCTCTTCAGAAAAAGCTGTTAATAAAATGTAACACTCATTCTTGTTAAAAATACTAGAAAGTATAAATGCATCTTTCCTTAAAATCATGTGTAAACTTTATCTAAAACCAAGACAAAATATTAGCTGTATTGAAGATTATCTAGAAGTTTTTCCAGTACGATCACTGGAATAGCAAGAATGTCCATTATCACTATTAATTTTTTAAATATTACCCTAGAAATGCTAGCTATAGCAAAAAGAAGAGAAAAAGAAATTAGATGAATTTAGCATACGCATAGAAGGAATCACTTTTGCTAGTGGTAGAATTTTTGAAAAAACAAAACCAAATCAGCTAAAATGAAAAGAAAAGCAGGAGACTTGGAAGAAATCTTTGTGGCAAATTTCTCTGATAACTTTCTAAGATATATAGATAACGGATTTATGAAAAAAACAGCCATTCCCTAACTGATAAATGGTTGAAGGATTTGAATTTTTCTTTCTTTGCATTTTCAGAGGAAGAAATCCAAAAAAGTAGCCATTTTGAAAATGCTCTAAATCACTAATAATCAGAAATGCAAAATAAAACAATACTGAGCTTCAACTTTATGCTTAAGATCAGCTAAGATGAGAAAAAAGGAAAAAGAAAAATACCAGAAGTGCTATGGGGAAACATCTATGCACTTTTGGTGGTTTTATAAATGAGTTCAGTTATTTAGAAAAGTAATTTGGAGCTATTCCCAAAGACTTTTTAAATTGTGCATATGCCCTTTGACTCAGTGATGCTGATATTACATCTGTACATCAAAAAAATCAAAGGAAAAGGATCCATATCTACCAAAAAAAGTTAGCAGCTCTTTTTTGTGGTAACAAAGAATTAGAAACTGAGGGGGATGCCCATCAGCTATGGTCTTTTCACAAGAATGCCTCTATCTCAATGAATATCCCCCCTAACTCCCCCCGGATTACTCTTAGTGTTGCTGGGTAGGTGATTCTTGGTTGTAATCCTAGCTTTTTTGCTGTCTGGAATATCATATTTCAAACTCTTCACTTTTTAAATGTAGAAACTGCTGAATCTCATGTTACCCTCACTGTGACTCCACCATACTTGAATTTTTTCTTTCTTGCTGCTTACAGTATTTTCTCCCTGACTTGGGAACTCTATAATGTGCAATAATATTCCTGGGAGTTTTCATTTGAGGATCTCTTTCAGGAGGTAATCAGTGGATTTTTTTCAATTTCTATTTTGCCTTCTGGTTGTAGAATATCAGGGCAGTTTTCCTTGATAATTTCTTGAATGATGATTTCTAGGCTCCTTTTTTTATCATAGCTTTCAGGTAGTCCAGTAATTTTTAAATTGTCTCTCCTGGTTCTATTTTCTAGGTCAGTTGTTTTTCCAATGAGATATTTCACATTGTCTTCTATTTTCCATTCTTTTGGTTTTGTTTTACATTTTCTTGATTTCTCATAAAGTCCTTAACTTCCATTTGCTTCATTCTAATTTTGAAGGAATTATTTTCTTCTATGAGCCTTTGGGCTTCCCTTTCCACTTGGCCAATTCTGCTTTTTAAGGCATTCTTCTCACTCCGCTTTTAGACTTCTTTTACCATTTGGCCTAATCTGTTTTTTAAAGTGTTATTTTCTTCAATATTTTGAGGGTATTTCTTTTAGCAAGCTGTTGAGTAGTTTTTTTTGATTTTTTTATATCACTCTCATTTCTCTTCCCAATTTTTCCTTTACTTCTCTTACTTGATATTCAAAATCCCTTTGAGCTCTTCCATGGCCTGCATGCAACCAATTCATATTTTTCTTGGAGGCTTTTGATGTAGGAGCTCTGACTTGGTTGTCTTCTTCTGAGTATGTATTTTGATTTTCCTGGTTGCCATAATAATTTTTAATAGTAAGAGTTTTTTCTATTGCTTGCTCATTTTCCCAGCACATTTGTTGACTTTTAACTGTTTCTTAAAGTAAGGCCCTGCTTTCAGGGCATACTGTCGCAAGCTTCAGAGATTTTATGCAGCTATTTTTAGAGATACTTCTAGGGATCTGTACGTTTTCAATTCTTCCAAGGTGGTATGATCTAAGGAGAGATGGTCACTACTGTTCTGGCCTGTGATCTGGTTTGTGAGCAACCACAAGTACGTGTTTCTACCCTGGAACTGTGAGGAGTGTTCCCCCTCCATGGTGGCCACAAGTTAGTGCTTCTCCTCACTCTGGTGCTACTATCCAGGACTGCAACCTGAACTCAGTATGACCATCTGTGGGCAGAGAGCTCTGGAAATAGTGGCTGCCACTACCACTGATGATTCTGTCACTCCCAAGACGTGCTCCTGGTTTGCAGGGATCTGGGGATACATTGGTGCAGCCTGCACTGTTCCACACTCCTCTCTCAACCAGATATGACTGACCTTTCTTGCTGACCTTCTAAGTTGTCTTTGGCATCTGTGAGGTGAGAGTTCTGGAAACCATCAATACTGCCAGTGATTCAGTCCTCCTGAGGTCAACTCCAGGTATGCTGGGGTCTGGTCTGCACTGGTGCAGGACTTCTCTCCTCTCTCACCCTAGTGTAACAGACCTTTTCTGCCAACTTTCCAAGTTGCTTTGGACTTCAAATTGCCAAATTCTATGTCATTTTCTCAGTTCTCATGCTTCTTGATCTCTATTCAGCCTCTGATGCTATCAATTACTATCTTTTCTTTGGTACTTTCTTCTCTTTAAATTTATGGATACCACTCTCTCCTGGTTTTCTTCCTACCCTTTTGATTCCTCCTTACTAATCTTCCTTACTAGTTCTTCATCCAGGTCATGGCTGTTAACCATGGGTCTTCCACAAAGCTCTGTCCTAGGATTTCTTCTCTTCTTACTCTTTACCATTTCACATAGTGATCTCATCAGCTCATATCATTCAGTTTTTATCTTCATGCTAAGATTCTCAGATATCCTTATTCAACCTTAATCTCTTTGTTAACTTCTAGTCTCACATGTCCAAATACCTGTTAGACATCTTGAACTCAATGTCTTGTAGATATTTTAAACTCACCATATCCAGAACTGAACTCATCTTTCCCCTCTAAACTTTTCTCCCCTTCCAGAATTACCTAATACTGTAAGGCTACCACCACTGCCCCAGTTCATCAAGTTGGCAACCTAGGTCTCATCTTTGACTTCTCATTATCTCTCACCCCATCTGTTCCATCTGTTGTGAAGGTCTGTCAGTTTTGCCTTTTTAACGTTTCTCAGATATGCCCTTTTCTCTGTCTTTATACTGTCACCTTTTCAGTGTGGGTCCTCATTTCTTCATAACTGGTCTCTTGCAATAGCCTGTCGGTGATTGATCTTCCTGCCTCATCTCTTCCCAGTCTTAGTCTATTATCCCTTAGCTAGCAAAGTTAGTTTTCTAAAGCTGAGGTCTGACCATGTCATACTTATGCTCCCTTTTTCTCCCCTGCCCCAATTAAGTAAACTCCTGTGACCTGCTGTTACCTCCAGGATCACATTTAAAATTATTTGATATACAAAGCCCTCAGAATCTAACTTCCCTCTGTCTTTTCAGTCTTCTTTTTACATTCTAACTCATCACATGTACCCAGTGACACAGTGTCCAGTGACACTGATCTCTTTGTTGTTTCACAAATAAGAAACTCCATCTCTTTGTTCTAGTGATTTTTCTCTGCCTGTCTCCCATACCTGAAATTCTCATTCTTCTCACCTTTCCCTCTTGGATTTTCTAGATTCCATCGAGTCCACAGGAAAGCCTTTCCCAATTCTTTTTTCTTCTGGTATGTTCTCTTCATTGATTATTTCTTATTTGTCCTTCATGTAGCTTGTTTGTTCAAAGCTGTTTGCATGTTGTCTCTTCCATTAGATTGTGTTCCTTGAGGGCAGGGCCTATCTTTTACCTATCTTTGTACCTGTAGCACTTAGCACACTACCTATAACATAACAGATTGTTTTCTGACTGACTCACTCAAAAGATCAGTGTGAGTGCTGAACGGAGGATGTGTTGGTGTGGAGAGAGTCTTGTGGCGGGAGACCAACTGTGAGAATTGTCCAGGCATGAGATGATGCCTACAACACATTGTACAGTTTTTTTGTCTTTCCATTTGAAAGGGATTAACATCCAGTAAGACTGGAAAGATAGGTTGAGGTCAAGTTGTTAAGGGCTTTAAATGCCAAATAGAAGTTTATATTATAGGAATAGAAAGTCATTGGAGTTGATTAGTAGAAGTTGCTTGGGTAGATACGGGCTTAAGAAAAATTAAGTTGGGAATAGCGTAACCTGTATGGAAGTGATGAGAGAGAGATCTTAGGCTAAATAGCAAGCAAGAAGATTTTGAAATGTTCTGGGAGAGAGATAATAAAGAAAAATGGTTAGATGAAAAAAATCATGGAGGTGAGATTAGGCAGCTAATTAGACACATAGACTGATGGGGAGCGAGGACTCTATGCCAGCAGCAAGACTGTGCATCTCTAGGACTCGAAAAACAGAAGTGTAGCAGTTTTGAAGAGGGAGGGGAAATGTTAAATTCAGACTCTTTAGTGGGTTCACTTGGACAGACCCAGTGGTAATTGCTGATGTGAAACTGAAGCAAGGTAGATACACTGAAACAAAACATGCGCATCATTAGTCATCTGCCTAAAGATGATGGTTGCATCTGTGAGAACTGATCAGGTTACCAAGAGAAGCTGTAGAGGGAATGGAGAAGAGGGCTTGATAGGAAACCTTAAGAAACATTCTCATTTGAAAGTCATGCATGGTATGGATAACGAACTAGCAAAGGATCCTGAGTAGGAGTGATCCCATAGGTAAGAAGAGAAGCAGGAGAGAGTGGGGTATAAAAGCCCGGTAAAGAGAGAGCATCTAGGAGGGGAGAAGATGCTTAGTGGTATCAGATATGGCAGGTAGGTTAAGAATGATTGGGACTGATAAATGATCGTCAGATTTGCCCATTTAGATCATTGTTAACTTTGCAGAAATTAGTTTCAACTGACTGATGAAGTTAGAACAAATAACATAGAATTGAATAGCAGTGGGAGAAGAGGAAATTGAGGAAAACAGGTCAAAATCTTTTTTTCAATGTGTTTTGCTGGAAAAAAGGCAGAGAATAACAATAACTAACATTTATATAGTGCCTTAAGGTTTGCAAAGCTCTTTTCTTTTATCTTATTTGATACAGGATGCTAATTTCTGGATATTTTAGCTTGTAGTATAGATTTTTTTTTTAACAGGTAGAAGAGACTTGGTCATGTTTGAAGGCAATAAGAAAGGAATCAGTATCTTGGAAGAGCTTCAAGGTTAGAGGGAGAAGCTGCAGGACAGAGAGAGACTATGAGTCATTGAGGACACAATTTCAGGGAGATTATGGAAAAGGATAGACTCACATACACATGCCAAGGGGTGGTCCTAAGTCCTCCCTATACCCCAAAATCATTTTCATTAAAGTTTTTCCTGTGCGTGCGTTTGACCTATAATAAATAAATGGCATTTTAAGAGAGTTTATAATTTGTTTAAAATGTAGTATTTATTATCTACTGCTGTTAGTTACTGTTGTAAAATGCAATGACATTTTAGAGCTGGAAGATATGTCCCAATAATACAGTAAGTGAATCCTGAGAAATCCAGATTTCTGCAACAGTAGGCTATATTTAAAGGCGTAACAGGTTAGCGGGGGAGTCAAAAAGATCACAAGTACCAGATATCATTTTCTTATAATCTTAGCACTTCAGCATGAGCATTATAAATGACTATTTTGCCTTTAGAAACTGACTTGCTTTAGAATGATGTATGAAATAATATGTTTTGCATGTCCTGTTATAATGATAAAGGTCATATAGTATCATTTACATAATCTCCAGCCAGAAATGAACTCAGCAATATCCTTGGTATAACATATACATTATCTGAGGTTTAAAACTCTCATTATTCATGAAAGTTAATTTTACAGTGGGTGTGAATGATCTATCTTATGGCTGCTTTTTTGATCATTCTAAAAAATAATATGGCGCAAACCCTGCACAAATAGCAGGAAAACCAGTAAAGAGTGATGCATTTGCCTGACTCTCTGTATACCTGATTGGATCTTGATTGATGGCAATCATTTGTCTTTGTCAAAAAAAAGAAGAAAAATTCAGACATTGAAATAGGAGTGCTATCAAACTTTCTACAATGGGAGAAAGATTCTATTAATGTAACCTTAAAGCATTAACTGCCTCTGGTAGGAAATGATAAAGAATGTTAATTTTTTTTCCTTGAGCATATTTAAAGTAATGCATGATTTTTGCCTTTTGTTCAGACTAAAGGAAGAATACTTTTGGTTTATAACTTTCTGGAATTGATGAAAGCTTAAATGCGCTTTAAAACAGGATGAAAAAGCCAATGGACCTTTGCATTTTTTATCTTTATTTTTTGCAAAGCAAATGAAGTTTAGCAGGGTTGTGTAAAATATTTGATGCTGTATTTCATTTGATATCAGACTTTTAAAAATTGAATTTAAAACTATTTTGAGAAGAGAAAAATATTTTTAAATAGCCGTCATATTTGTTTGAATACTTTCTTATTCCAAAATACTTGGCTGAAGAATTTTCCACTATGACAATCTTGCTTTAATAAATTGAAATGTTTGGAAGGAATGAATATGTTTTGTTAAACAAGGACCTTTGTTAAGGTTCTGCCATGTACCAAGTACTGGGAATACTACTTAGTACTAAGCATAGAATCCTGCATCTGCCCTTGATCCAGGCCACTCCCTTCCTCTAAGTCCCAGGGCCTTTCCACAGAGCCTCCATTCAGCCCTATGACCTCCCTCCCCATCCTTACCTATACCTGCTGTGAGGTATGCTGCTGAGCCTCACAGAGTACATCACTTTGTTTTATTGGGTTGAACCTCAAGGAAAGACCTTCAACAGTCTAATCACCTGCCTCCACCTGCAAAGTTCTATCTTCCTGGACTCATTCCTTAATAGTTAGCATACTCCCACCCTCATCTCATTTCATGTCCTCCCATCTCATCAGTTCTGTATCTCTGCTTTTCTTTTGTATAGACCATACTACATCTTCAGCTTCCTACTGTCTTCTCCTACCCCCTCAGTCCTGCTCTCTCTAGTGTCCTACTCTAGTTCTAACTCCTACTTCCATTTTGCTCCCTGGAATACCTGTTCCATAACTGACTTTCACTTAATAAGCATTATTTTCTCTCCTTCCCAACTGTCCTCCCTCAATTGGAAAAAAGAAAAAGAAATGTATCTTAACCTATAAGCGTCATTAAGTGAAGCAAATTCCCATATTAACCATTGCAAAACTGTATGTCTCATTCTGTATCTTGAGTCTGGTGTTCTTTCTGTCAGGAAATGTATAACATATTTTACCTTTAGTCCTCTGGAAATTTTTTAAAAATTTCTTTGGTCAATCAGTTATTCCCTCCATCTTCTGTCTCTCAGTAACACCTGGATCCCACAGCAGCCCCGGGCACTCTCTCCATTACTGGTCACATTTTGACTCGTACTCCCAACTTACTGGTTATGGTGGGGGAATCAGAATACTCCCTGGAGCTTATTTCCACTTTCAGATTGTTCCCCTGCCACCATGAGTCAGGAACTTCTCTTCAATCTAAATTTATCTTCTAATCAGAATTATGATAGCTGTTATTTACCAAAATCCTAAATTTTCTCCTTCATTCTTTAATCACTCCATTACCTGGCTCAAAGTCTTTCCATATCAACTCCTGACCTCATTTTAGGGAACATCACCATATTGGTTGATGTTTCTTTAAATATCCTAACATACCCATTCCTTGATCTGTTCAATTCCTCCATTGCTGCTCAGCTACCTATACCTTTTATTTTTCCATGAACCTCAGTTGTTCCACTTCCAGGTTAAAGAACCCTGAATTCCCCTTTATCTGATCCATTTCTCTCTGTGTCTTACTCTTCCTGCACTTTGTCTTTCCTTCACTGTGATCTCTAGTTACCAAAACTCTCGCTTCTTTTTCTGGCCGTCACTTTTGCACTGGTTACATACACTCTTCCCTTCCCTATCAAGATCTCTTGGTGAGTCAGTTCAACCCTACATTCTCATCTATTCTAGAGTCATTTACTATCTTGTCTACTCGTTCATGCCTTGATAAATCCCAAATTTGCATTACTTCTTCCATCTGCCTTCTTCACCTTTATTCATGTGCTGTTGAAAGGAACTGAACACTAATGCAAAATTATGCTTATTGAGTTCCCTGCTAAATCGAATTTCATAATCTTACAGACTCATTGCAGGAAGACTTTGAATGCAGCTAGGAGAAACTTTTATACTTCCTATATTTTCTATTCCACTCACTTCAGTGGCTATTCCTACACCTTTTTTTCTATTGTGGAAGCTCCAGAGTATCCCCTTCCTAAACCTTCTAAGCTTAGGACCTTGCTGTATACTTCACCAAAAACACAGAAATAATTTGCTGAAAACTCCTATTTCTCCTATCCTAATTTTACATCCATAATATGTCTTCCCCAACAATTGCATTCTTTAACCCCGTCTCAGAAGAAGAAATGACCCTTCTTGCCAAGGCAAAAAATCCACTATATGGACCCTTCGTATCATTTCATCCCTTTTTTTTCCACCAGATTGCTCCAAAGTCCGTACTTTTTCATTAATCCTCAGTATGTATCTACTGCCTTCTTCCATTTTGCCCATAAAATAGTCCATCTCTCTTCCCTAACCTTAAAATATCTTACTTGATCTGACCATCCCCATTAGCTTTTTCTTTTTTTTTCTTTTAAATTTATTTATTTATTTAACTTGTTACATTCATTTTCACAAAATTTTGGGTTCCAAATTTTCTCCCCTTTCATCCCCTCCCCCACCCCAATATACCAAGCATTTTAATTTTCCCTATTACCAATCTGCCCTCTCTTCTGTCATCCCTCCCTTCTCTTGTCCCCATCTTCTCTTTTCTCCTGTAGGGCCAGATGACTTTCTATTCCCCATTAACTGTATTTCTTATTTCCTAGTAGCAAGAACAATGCTCAACAGTTGTTCCTAAAACTTTGAGTTCCAAATTCTCCCCATGCCTCCCTCCCCACCCATTCCCTTTCGGAAGGCAGGCAATTCAATATAGGCCATATCTGTGTAGTTTAAACTGTATATCCCTCCATCCTATTCTGCCCCCCATTGTTTCTATTCTGGCTTTTGATCCTGTCCCTCCCCGAGTGTTGGCTCCAAATTGCTCCCTTTTCCCATTGCCCTCCCTTGCATCATCCCTCCCTCCCTGCTTATCTCCTTCTCCCCCACTGTCCTGTACTGTAAGATAGGTTTTCATACCAAAATGAGTGTGCATTTTACTCCTTCCTCTAGTCGAATGTGATGAGGGTAAACTTCATGTTTTTTTCCTCAGCTCTCCTCTTTTTCCCTCCACTAAAAAGTATCCTTCTTGCCTCTTGAATGAGATATAATTTACTCCATTCCATTTCACCCTCTCTCCTCCCAGTACATTTCTCTCTCACCATTTACCTTAATTTCTTTTAAGATATGATCCCATCCTATTCAATTCACTTTGTGCTCTCCGTCTCTGTGTGTGCGTGCATGTGTGTATGTGTGTGTGTGCGCACATATACATGTGTTTGTGTGTGCATGTGTGTGTGTGTGTGTGTGTACGTCTGTGTGGGGTCCCACCAACTACCCAGATACTGAGACGTTTTAAGAGTTACAAATATTGTCTTTCCATGTAGGAATGTAAACAGTTCACCTTTGGTAAGTCCCTTCTGAGTTCTCTTCGCTGTTTACTTTTTCATACTTCTTCTCATTCTTGTGTTTGAAAGTCAAATTTTCTTTTCAGCTATGGTCTTTTCATCAAGAATGCTTGAAAGTCCTCTGTTTCGTTGAAAGACCATATTTTCCCCTGAAGTATTATACTCAGTTTAGCTGGGTAGGTGATTCTTGGTTTGAGTCCTAGTTTCCTTTGACTTCTGGAATATCCTATTCCACGCCCTTCGATCCCTTAATGTGGAAGCTGCTAGATCTTGTGTTATTCTGATTGTATTTCCACAATACTGGAATTGTTTCTTTCTAGCTGCTTGCAATATTTTCTCCTTGACCTGGGAACTCTGGAATTTGGCCACAATGTTCCTAGGAGTTTCTCTTTTTGGATCTCTTTCAGGTGGTGATCGATGGATTCCTTCAATACTTATTTTGCCCTCTGGTTCTAGAATGTCAGGGCAGTTTTCCTTGATAATTTCATGAAAGATGATGTCTAGGCTCTTTTTTTGATCATGGCTTTCAGGTAGTCCCATAATTTTTAAATTGTCTCTCCTGGATCTATTTTCCAGGTCAGTTGTTTTTTCCCATGAGATATTTCACATTCTCTTCCATTTTTTCATTCTTTTGGTTTTGTTTTATGATTTCTTGGTTTCTTGTAAAGTCATTAGACTCCATCTGTTCCATTCCAATCTTGAGAGAACTATTTTCTTCAGTGAGCTTTTGAACCTCTTCTTCCACTTGGCTAATTTTGCTTTTGAAAGCATTCTTCTCCTCATTGGCTTTTTCAACCTCTTTTGCTGATTGAGGGAGCCTATTTTTCAAGGTGTTATTTTCTTCAGCATTTTTCTGGGTCTCCTTTACCAAGGTATTGACCCGTTTTTCATGCTTTTCTTACATCTCTCTCATTTCTCTTCCCAGTTTTTCCTCCACCTCTCTAACTTGATTTTCAAAATCCTTTCTGAGCTCTTCCATGGCCTGAGCCCACTGAACATCCACCTCGGATGTCTGGGATAGAGAGGCCCCGACCTCCACATCTTTCCCCGATGGCAAGCATTGTACTTCCTCATCAGAAATGAAGGGAGGAAGGAACATCTCTTCCCCAAGAAAGTAGCTCTCTATGGTCTTCTTTTGCTTCCTTTATCTGGGCATTTTCCCAGCCAGTTACTTGACTTCTGAGATTCCTCTCCACCCCTTCCTAGTTGTGCCCAGCTAGTGCTTGGGGTCTGAGATTCAAATGCTGCTTCCCAGTTTCAGGGCTGTCCGCGGTGGGAGCAGCTGCTATTCAATGTGAGCTTAAGTTCTGGTGCTGGGGTGGGGCCAGGGCCGCCTCCCAGGCTCAGCTCCCTCAGGGGGTTTATGCAGAGATCTGAACTTCTGCCTGCTGCTGCCTCCTGTCCCGGACTGCCACTGCTACCTCTGCTGCTCCCTCTGCTGCTGCCTCCCGAGGGGGCCTGAGCCATGGAGACACCCTGCTCCCCTCTCGGCCCTCCCAGACGTCTCTCTCACTGACCTGGAGCGTCTGTGGGCAGAGGGACCTTCCCAGCCGCCGGAGATTCCGTCCCTGAAGCCTGCTTGGATCTGCTCCTCTCGGCCATGGCCAGGGTAGCACTGGGGTGGAATCCCTAGCTTTTTCTTCCTTGACTTGCTTAAACTCCTTGAGAAAGTCTCTTTATGCTAAGTGTCTCCATTTCCTCTTCTCTCAATATTTTTTTTTCATTTTTTCTTTTTTTAGTATAGTTTATTTATGAAAAAATTCTTAACATTCACTTCCACAAAATTTTGAATTCCAAATTTTCACCCCATTTCTCCCCACCCGCGACCCCAGGACAGCATGCACCCCATGCATCCCTTCCTCCAGTCTGTCCTCCCTTCTATCACCCACTCTTCTTCCATTCACCTTCCCTTCTATTTTTCTATAGGTCAAAATAGATTTCTGTACTCCATTGCCTGCATAACTTAATTTCCAGTTGCATGCTGGAACAGTTTTTAACATTCAATTCTTAAATCTTTGAGTCCCATATCCTCTCTCTCTCCATCCCCGTCCACTCTCAGTGATAAAACAAACAGTTCAGTATAGGTTTTACATGTGTAACAATGTAAAACACTTCCATAATAGCTATGTTGTGAAAGACTAACCACATTTCCGTCTGTGCTATCCTGCCCTTCATTTATTCCATTCTTCCCCTTGGCCTATTCTCTCAAAATAGTGTTTGCTTCTCATTATCCCTTTCCCCAATTTGCTGTCTCTTCTATTGTCTTCCCTCTCCTATCCCCTTCCCCCTTGCTTTCCTGCAGGGTAAAATAGATTTCCATATCCAATTGACTGTGTCTTATTCCCTCCTTAAGACAAATCCCATGAGATTAAGGCTCAAGTATTTTCTTTCATCTTCCCCCTCTTCCCCTCCATTGCAAAAGTTATTTCTTCCCTCTTTTATGTGAGATGATTTCGTACATTCTACCTCTCCCTTTCTCTTGGGCATGGAGCCAAGATGGCAGAGTAGAAAGACAGACTTACTCTAGCTGTCCTCCATAGACTATAAAATACCTGCAAAAAAAAAAAAAAATGACCTGAAACAAATTCTAGAGCAGCAGAGACCACAAAATGACAGAGTGAAAGAGATTTCCAGCCCATCACAGCCTGGAAAGAGAACAGGAAAGGTCTGTTGCATGTGTAGCACATGTCAGCCTTGGCCTCTATGCTTGACTGGAGCCGACTTCAAGATGCAGAATCACAGGTAGCAGCTGTGAATCCCAGATTTCTCAACTCACAAACACCAAAGACAGCTTCAAAAGTCAGTAATAAAGCTCTTTCACCTGGGCGAGAGGAGTGCTTCCTGGTCCTGGCCCTAAGGTAGCAGCATCCATTGCAGCAGCCGCATTCACTTTTGGAGTCATTGGCCTACTGACCCTGGGGGAAGTGAGCAACTGGTCTGGGTCTCAGTTCTGGGTGGTGGCCCTGGGGTGAGGTGGAGTGTTGGCATGGTGGAGCTGGAGGTGACAGTGGAGAGGGAATCCTACTTGCAGATCCTGGGCAGATAAGAATGCTTGTGGTTGCTTACAGACTAAAGTGCAGACCAGGAGAGGAGTAAACTCCTCTCCCTTGATTGTGTCACCTTGGAGGAACTGAGAACTTAGGTCCTTAGAGTTTACCCTCCACTTGACAAAAGATTTAAAAGTCAAGTAACTGGCTGGTAAAATGCCCAAAAAAAGGGGAAAAAAAGACTATAGAAGGTTGTTTTTTTGATGATAAGGTATTTTCTTTCATCCTTTTGAATGAGGAGGAAAAAAGTATACCATCAGAGGAAGACACAAAAGTCAAGGCTTCTACATCCAAAGCCTCCAAAAAAATATGCAATGGTCTCTGGCCATGGAAGAGCTCAAAAAGAATTTTGAAAATCAAGTAAGAGAGGTAGAGGAATAATTGGGAAGAGAAATGAGAGCAATGCAAGAAAATCATGAAAAGTGAGTCAACAGCTTGCTAAAGGAGACCCCAAAAAATGCTGAAGAAAATAACACTTTTAAAAATAGTCTAACCCAAATGGCAAAAGAGGTCCAAAAAGCTAATGAGGAGAAGAATGCTTTAAAAAGCAGAATTAGTCAAATGGAAAAGGAGATTCAAAAGCTCACTGAAGAAAATTGTTCTTTAAAAATTAGAATGGAGCAGATAGAAGCTAATGATTTTATGAGAAACCAAGAAATTATAAAAGAAGTCTAAAAGAATGAAAAAATAGAAGACAATGTGACCTATCTCATTGGAAAAACAACTGACCTGGAAAATAGATCTAGGAGAGATAATTTAAAAATTATTGGTCTACCTGAAAACCCTGATCAAAAAAAGAGACTAGACCTCATCTTCCAAGAAATTATCAAGGACAACTGCCTTGATATTCTAGAATCAGAGGCTAAAATAGAAATGGAAAAACTTCACCGATCACCTCCTAAAAGAGATTCCTCAAAGGAAAATTCCTAGCAATGTTGTAACCAAATCCTGAGTTCCCATGTGAAGGAGAAAATATTACAAGCATCCAGAAAGAAACAATGTAAGTATTGTGGAAATACAATCGGGGAACACAGGATTTAGTAGCTTCTACACTAGGGGTCAAAGGGCTTGGAATATGATATTCTAGAGGTCAGAGGAGCTAGAATTAAAACCAGGAATCACCTCTCCAGCAAAACTGAGTGTAATACTTTAGGGGAAAAAAATTGGAGTTTCGGTGAAATAGAGATGAATAGAAAATTTGACTTTCAAATACAAGAATCAAGAAAAGCATCGAGAGGTAAACCAGGAAAGAGAAACCATAGACAGGGCACAAGGTGAGCTGAATATGAAGGGAGAATATCTAAAAAAAAATAAAATTTACTGTTGAATGGTATGTACCAGGTGTAAGGGAAAGGGAGAGGTAGAATGTAACAAGTCATCTCACATAAAAGAGGGAAGAAAGCTTTTATTTTTTTAACTTAGTTTTTTATTTTTCCCCAATTACATGTAAAATCAGTTTTAACATTGTTTTTTAAAAATTTTGATTTCCAGTTTCTCTCCCTTTTTCCCCTGCTGCCTCAGTGATAAAGCAAGTAATTTTGACATAGTTTATTTGTGTTCAGTCATGCAGAACACATTCCCATGTAAATCATACTGTGAAAGAAAACACAGATAACCTCCCCCTGGCAAAAAAAAAACAAAAACAAAAAAAAATAAAGAAAAAGTATCTTTGATCTGCCTTTAGACTCTACCAGTTCTTACTTTAAAAGTGGATAGCACTTTTCATGATCAGAATTGTCTTAGATCATTGTAGTGCCAAGAATAGTAGCTAAGTTATTCATAGTAGATTTTCAAACATTATTGCTGTTACCATGTACAGTGTTCTCCTGGTTCTGCTTATTTCACTTTTCATCAGTTCATGTAAGTGCTTCAAGATGTTCCTGAGAACATCCTGCCTGTCATTTCTTATAGCACAATAATATTCCATCACAATCTTATACAACTTCTTCAGTTATTCCTCAATTGATGGGCATCCCCTCAGTTTTCCAATTCTTTTGTCTCCCCAAAAGAACGGCTATAAATATTTCGGACATATTTTTGTTTTTTACCTTTTTTGGGATACAGACCTAGCAGTTGTATTGCTGGGTCAAAGAGTATGCAGGGTTTTATAGATCTTTGGTCATAGTTCCCAAATTGCTCTACAGAATGGTTAAATGTATACAACTTCACCAAGAGTGCATTAATGTTTTAATTTTTCCACATTCCCTCCAACATTTATCATTTTACTTTTCTGTCATATTAGCAAACCTGAGAGATGTGTTGTGGTAGCTCAGAGTTGTTTTAATTTGCATTTCTCTAACCAATAGGTGAGTTAGAGCATTTTTTTTTTTTCATAACATGGATAGCTTTGATTACTTTGAAAACTACCTGTTCATATCCTTTGACCATTTACCAGTTAAGGAATGGCTCTTATTTTTTATAAATTTGACTTAGTTTTCTATGTATTTGAAATGAGGTCTTCATCAGAGCAACTTCCTTTTATTCTTCTTTTGAGTCTTGTATTTGAAGGTCAGATTTTCTGTTCAGTTCCAGACTTTTCATAAGGAATGCTTGAAAGTTCTCTTTTTCATTAAATATCCATTTTTTTCTCTCCTGATGCATTATACTCAGTTTTGATGAGGTGATTCTTGATTCTAATCCTAGCTCTTTTGACCTCCATTATACCATATTCCAAGCCCTCTGATCCTATAATATAGATGCTGCTAAATCTTGTGTTATCCTCATTGTGGCTCCATAATATTTTAATTGATTTTTTTTTTTGGCTGCTTACAATACTTTTTCCTCCCTCACTATCTTCTTATCCCTCTACAATCTGATTCCAATCTCATTATTCAACCATATACCTCTTGGTTTTTCATATTTGAATGTTTTCCTCTCTTTCCTCTCTTTTTAAAAATTCTAATTAACCTTAACTTCTATCTCTAAAGTTATTGTCTCTTGATTGCCACTTGGTATCTGGCCTCTGTGCAGCCTTTGACACTCCTGATCAACCTCTTTATCTTCTGTAGTTTGGGTTTTTTTGTTTTTTTGACACAGTTCTTTTCTACTTATTGTCTTTTCCTGACAGCTCATTCTAAATCTCCCTTGCTCTGACTTCTTCAAGATCATTCACACTAGCCCTGGTTTTCACCCAAGGGTCTTTCCTGGGCCCTCTTTTCATTTCCTTCTAAACTGTCCTTTGGTGACTTTTTCAGATTTCATTGACTTAGATATCATTTCTGTGTAGATGATTCACAAATACTGTCATCACACCTAACCTTGAATCTCACATCCCCATCAGTTGCGTATTGGACACCTCAAGTTTTACATTCGATGGGCATCTTCAACTCAGGGTGTCCAAAAGTAGAATTCACTGTCTTCCTCGCAAAGGGAAGAATTTTTCTGAGTTTTCCTATTACTGTCACTTATACCACTCTCCTCCTCATCAGCCTTGAAACCTAAGTATCATCCTTAGTATTAATTGTTTCTCACCTCCTTATCTAATCTATTGCTAAGTCTTGTCAATTTTCTCTTTGTAATATCCCTCATGTAGGCCCTCTTCTTTCATATGGTAGTGTTCACCCTTGTCAAGGCCCTTATCACTTCACCCTTGCTAATCATAGATTTTAGTCGATCTCTCTGCCTCAAATCCATCTTTTGTTCTCCTGTGAATAGGATTTTCCTAAAATGCAGACTTGATCATTCCCCTCCCCTCTACCCCCAGCTCAGTAAGCTTCAATGGTATTAACTCCAGGATCAAACATAAAATCTTTCTTTAAAAATTCTTCAATTCCCTATTTAGAGGAAATTCATTACTTCATGTAAAAACCAGTGTATTTTCCATCTTAGTCTTTATACGGACTAAGTCTTGTTAATATATGAGACTAAAATTGTATCCCTAGAGTGTAATAATGAACCCAGAATTCTTTGTTTGGGATCAGATTCCATGTCTGTCGCCTTTGTCACTGATAAATATGTGCAGAAAAATCTTTTTGATGATTTTTGATGAAAAGAATAGCAACTGAGAACTTTAGTAATTTGTATGTGTGGGCACAGACACACACACACATAACAAATATGGATAGAATTCTAGAAGGCAATTCTTGAAGGTGGCAACTGTTTAGTTTTTTCATGTGAATCAGTTTAGGAATATAATTACATCCTTAATGTTGGCTCACGTATTATTTTGATAGTATAGTATAAGGTTTCCTTGTAAATAAATTTCAAAGTTTGCTGTGAAGGAGGTGATAACCTATATTTGCAGTATTTATTGGATCTGTGCTATTAAATATTATCCATCACCGCATATAGTAAGTATAGATTTTCATCTTCCTCAAATTACCTCATGTTAGATTTGTGTACATTCTACATAATATAATGTAAGCTCCCTGAGGGTAGAAATTGTTTTATTTTTGTCTTTGTATTTCAGTTGTGTAGTGCAGTGCTCTACACATAGCATTCAATTAACAAATGTTTGTTCAAGAATTTTGAATTCTTCATGATAATCTCAGGCATCACTGATGACTTTTTTCAGAATATTCTCTCCTCCCTTTGCCTATTATGACCCTCATCTCTTCTGTTACCCCTGTTATCTGTCTGACCAGTTCTTAGTCTTCTTTGCTAAACTGTTATCCATTTTCTTCCCACCAACTTTGTACTTACCTCAGTTAACCTGAGTATTTTTTCCTTCCATATACTTTCAGTAATTTCACTTGCATTCATGGATGTAATTATCATCTCTATCTACATGACTCTAAGAGCTATATATCTAGCTCTAATTAATATCTCTTCAATTGCCTACTACCAACCCTCATCATCATCTCAAACTCACCATATCTAAACGGAAGTCATTCTTTTCCAATAAATTCACCTCTTGTACAATCTCTCTCTTATTTTTGTTAAGGAACATCACTATCTTTTTACTCAAATGGATTTCCAGCCTTAGGTTACCCTTGACTTCTTTCGTCTCTTTCAGCCCACTCTCCCATATCCAATCAGGTAGCAAGTCTTGTTAATTCTACCTTCACCGCACTTCTCACATCATTTTCCTTTATTCTGTTTGCTTGACCCCCACTGTACTTCAGGCCCTCATCATTTATTGCCAAGGTTATTGTAAAAGCTTCATAATTGGTCTTCCTGATTCTGTTATTTCCCTATCCTGACTCATCTTGCACAAAGCTGCCAAAATAATCTTTCTAAAACACAGATGCCACTTTCCTGCTCAAGAGTCAGTTAGTTGACAAGCCTTTAAGTCCCTACTGTGTGTCAGTTCCTATACTAAGTGCTGGAGATAGAGAATACAAAATCAAAATCATGTCTCCTTGAAGAGCTTACATTCTAACAGGAAGACCACATCTATGGATAAAATACATATATGTATATATATGTATATGTGTATATGTGTGTGTGATGTATATATGTGTGTGTGTATACACACACACGTACACACATATAATACCCCCCCAAGACACAAAGAAAAAAACAAACACATACACACTCACACACGACACAAAGCAAAAAACAAACAGCCCCCCACTCCACTCCCAAACATCTCAAACCAATCAAAAAAAAAAAAAATGAAAATCTTTGTAGGGGACTAGGAATGGCCTTCTGCAAAAGGTGAAACAAGAACTGAGTCTTGAAGGAACCCAGAAATTACAAGATCCAGAAGTGTAGAAGCAGGCTTTCCAGACACAGGGTTCAGCCAGTGCAGAGTCACAGGGATGTGAAACGAGTAGTCCTTCATTAGCATTATCACCTGAATCAGTTTAACTGGAATGTGAAGTAGAAAGATTGTAAGGGACCAGCATATGGAGAGCTTTCAGTGCCACACACAAGAGTTTATATTTAATGTTGGCTTCCTAATGGCCATAGGATAAAATATAAACACCCCAGCTTCTCTTTTAAAATCGTTCACCTCCTGTCCCTATCCTCCCTTTCCAGTTTACTCACCAAACAAGTTTCTATAGGCAGAGACCATTTTTTCAAAATTGTATTTCCTTTGTCTAGCACATATTAGGGAACTGATAAGTTTTTGTAACCGTTTTACAACCAAATTTCCTGTGGGTCTTCTCCAACTTTGTATTACACATCCTTTTTCCCATGGTTTCCCCTTGCTTGCTTTTCATAATTTCATAACATTTAGGGATTTTAAGAATGCTACCAGGTATATTGTTTTCACCTCTAGATATAGGTTTTCCTGTTTTTGCTTACTTTGCATCATTTCACATAAGTCTTCAAATGCTTCTCAGAATTTGGGGTGGAACCAAGATGGCAGAGTAGAAAGATGCATATACTCTAGTGTTTCCCCCACAGCCCACAAAATACCTGTAAAAAATGACTCTCGTGGGGAGGAGCCAAGATGGCGGAGTAGAAAGACTTACGTATGTTAGCTCTGAATCCATAGCCCAGAAATTTCCTGGAAAAGAACTCCCCACAAATTCTGGATAAGTGCAAGCTGCACAGAAACACAGTGGAAGAGATTTCTGTTCCACAGAGCCCTGGAAAGTCATTCCCAGGGGTCCGTCGTGCTCTGAACAGTGGAGCCCACCCCTGTGCTGCCCTGGCCCCATGGCCCCAGAGGAGCAGATCCAAGCAGGCTTCAGGGACGGAATCTCCGGGGGCTGCGAAGGTCCCTCCACCGACAGGTGCTCCAGGTCAATGAGAGAGACTTCTGGGCTGGCCAAGAGGGGAGTGGGGTGTCTCCGTGACTTGGGCCCCCTTGGGAGGCAGCCGCAGCCCAGGATGTCCAGGGCAGACAGGAGCCCAGGGCCAATACCAAAGGTCTCTCCATAAACCCCCTGAGGGAACTGAGCCTGGGAGGTGGCCCTGCCCCCACCTCAGCACCAGAACTTAAGCTCACATTGAATAGCAGCTGCTCCCACCGGGGATAGCCCTGAGACTGGGAAGCAGCATTTGAATCTCAGACCCCAAGCACTAGCTGGGCACAACTAGGCAGGGGTGGAGAGGAATCTCAGAAGTCAAGTAACTGGCTGGGAAAATGCCCAGATAAAGGAAGCAAAAGAAGACCATAGAGAGCTCCAGAACTCCCAGGTCAAGGAGATAATCTTACAAGCAGCTAGAAAGAAACAATTCCAGTACTGTGGAAATAAAATCAGGATAACTCAAGATCTAGCAGCTTCTACATTAAGAGCTCGAGGGGAGTGTAATAGAATATTCCAGAAGTCAAAGGAACTAAGACTGAAACCAAGAATCACCTACCCAGTTAAACTGAGTATAATACTTCAGGGGAAAATATGGTCTTTCAATGAAACAGAGGACTTTCAAGCATTCTTGATGAAAAGACCATAGCTGAAAAGAAAATTTGACTTTCAAACACAAGAATGAGAAGAAGCATGAAAAAGTAAACAGCGAAGAGAAGTCAGAAGGGACTTACCAAAGGTGAACTGTTTACATTCCTACATGGAAAGACAATATTTGTAACTCTTAAAACGTCTCAGTATCTGGGTACTTGGTGGGACCCCACACAGACGTACAACACACACACACACATGCACACACAAACACATGTATATGTGCACACACACACATACACACATGCTTGCACATACAGAGATAGAGAGCACAGAGAGAATTGAATAGAATGGGACCATATCTGAAAGGAAATTAAGGTAAAAGGTAAGAGAGAAATGTAGTGAGAGGAGAGAGGGTGAAATGGAATGCGGTAAATTATCTCTCATTCAAGAGGCAAGCAGGAGACTTTTTAGTGGAGGGAAAAAGAGGAGAGCTGAGAAAAAAACATGAAGTTTACCCTCATCACATTCGACTGGAGGAAGGAGTAAAATGCACACTCATTTTGGTATGAAAACCTATCTTACAATACAGGAAAGTGGGGAAGGAGGAGATAAGCAGGGTGGGGGGGATGATGGAAGGGAGGACAATGGGAGGAGGGAGCAATTTGAAGTCAGCACTCAGGGAGGGACAGGATCAAAAGCCAGAATAGAAACAATGGGGGGCAGAATAGGATGGAGGGAAATACAGTTAGTCTTACACAACACGACTGTTATCGAAGTCATTTGCAAAAATACACAGATATGGCCTATATTGAATTGCCTGCCTTCCCAAAGGGAATGGGTGGGGAGGGAGGCATGGGGAGAATTTGGAACTCAAAGTTTTAGGAACAACTGTTGAGTATTGTTCTTGCTACTAGGAAATAAGAAATACAGTTAATGGGGAATAGAAAGTCATCTGGCTCTACAGGAGAAAAGAGAAGATGGGGACAAGAGAAGGGAGGGATGATAGAAGAGAGGGCAGATTGGTGATAGGGAAAATTAGAATGCTTGGTGTATTGGGGTGGGGGAGGGGATGAAAGGGGAGAAAATTTGGAACCCAAAATCTTGTGAAAATGAATGTAGGAAGTTAAATAAATAAATTTATATTAAAAAAAAAATATGACTCAAGAAATTCTAGAGCAGCAGAAGCCACAGAACAACAAAGTGAAAGAGGTTTCCAGGCAAAGGTAACCTGGAAGGTCAACAGGAAAAGTCTATCCCATGGGATGCTGAGTGGAGTGGAGACCAGTTCTGGACCTCAACAGGCAGGCCTCTGGGGCAGAATCCCTAGCAGGGAGGGTCCCAGATCCCTCAGCCCACAAGCTACAAAGAAAACTTCAAAGATCATTGTGGGAGGGCTTTCCCAGCTGGGTAAGAGGGGAGTGGAGTCCCCCCAGCACTGGCCTCAGGTGGTGACAGAAGCGGCAACAGCAGCAGCAGCGGGATGTGTACAGCTATGGTGGCCACTGAAGCAGCCTGGGTCCATTGTCCACAGAGCTCACCTGAAAGCCTCTGGGGGAGTTGAGCACTGGATGTGAATTTCAGCCCTCGGTAGTGGCCCCACCAAAAGCCCCTAGAGGTCTTGAGAAGCTGATCTGAATCTCATCTCTGAGCATGATCCTGGGGGAGAAGAGGAGCATTAGGATCCTCCTCTTGACAAAGGATTCAGAAGTCAAGTAACTGTCTGGGAAAATGCCCAAAAAAGGGAAAAATATTAAGACCATAGAAGGTTACTTTCTTGGTGAACAGGTATCTCCTTCCATTCTTTCAGATGAGGAAAATCATTGCATACTGTCAGAGGAAGTCAACACTTCTGCCTGCAGTACCTCCAAAATGAATATGAAGTAGGCTCAGGCCAGAGAAGAGCTTGAAAAATGAGTCAGCAGCTTGCTAAAGGAGAACCAAAAAAATACTGCGGAAAATAACACCTTTAAAAATAGGCTAACTCAATTGGAAAAAGAGGTCCAAAAAGCTAGTGAGGAGAAGGAAGCTTTAAAAAGCAGAATTAGTCAAATGGAAAAGGAGGTTCAAAAGCTCACTGAACAAAATAGTTCTTTAAAAATGATAGTGGAGTTCAAATGACTATACAATAAATCAAAAAGTTACAAAAGAAAACCAAAAGATTGAAAAAATAGAAGATAATGTGAAACATCTCATTTCAGAAACAACTGACCTGGAAAACAGATCCAGGAGAGACAATATAAAAATTATGGGACTACCTGAAAGCCATGATCAAAACAAGAGCCTAGACATCATCTTTCATGAAATGATCAAGGAAAACTGCCCTGAGATTCTAGAACCAGAGGGCAAAATAAATATTGAAGCAATCCATTGATCACCGCGTGAAAGAGATCCAAAAAGAGAAACTCCTAGGAACATTGTCGCCAAATTCAAAAATTCCCAGATCAAGGAGAGAATATTGCAAGCAGCTAGAAAGAAACAATTTGATGTGGCAGGATCTGGCAGCTTCTACATTAAGGGATTGAAGGCCTCGGAATAGGGTATTTGAAGAAGTTAATGGAACTGGGATTAAAACCAAGAATCACTTATCCAGCAAAACTGATTATAATACTTCAAGGGAAAAATGGTCATTTAATGATATAGAGGACTTCCAAGCATTCATGATGAATAGACCAGAACTGAATAGAAAATTTGATTTTCAAACACAAAAATCAAGAGAAGTGTGAAAAGGTAAACCGGAAAGACAAATCATAAAGGACTTTCTAAAGCTGAACTGTTTACATTCCTACATGGAAAGATAATATTTGTAACTCTTGAGACTTTTCTCAACATTTGGTTAGGTGGAGGGTTTACACACACACACACACACACACACACACACACACAGAGTACAGGTTGATTTGAATTAGAAGAGTTGATATCCATAAAAAAATAAAATTAAGGGATCAGAGAGGAAAATATTAGGAAGAGAAAGGGAGAAATGGAATGGGGCATCCTATCATTCATAAAAGAGATAAGAAAAAACTTTTTCAATGGAGGAGAAAATGAAGGAAATGAGGGGGAAAAATGAAGCTTACTCTCTTCACATATGCCTTAAGGAGGGAATAACATGGTCACTCAATTTGGTGTGAAAATTTATCTTACACTACAGGAAAGTAGTGGAGAAGGGGACAAGTGAGGTGAGGGGAATGATAGAAGGGAGGGAAAATGGGAGAAGAGAATAACTAGAAGTAAACACTTTTGGGAAAGGTCAAGGTCAAATGAGAGAATTAGAAAAACAGTGGGGGACAGGATAGGATGGAGGGCAATATAGTTAGTCTTACAGAACATGATTATTATGGAAGTCTTTTGCAAAACGACACATATATGTCCTGTGTTGAATTGGCTGCCTTCTCAGTGGGGATAAGTGGGGAGGGAGGGAGAGAAGTTGGAATTCAAAGTATTAGAAACAAGTATTGGGAATTCTTATTGCATATAACTGGGAAATAAGAACTACAGGTAATGGGGTATAGCAATTTATCTTGCTCTAGAATAAAAGAGAAGATGGGGATAAGGGAAGGGTGGATTGTGACAGAAGGGTGGGCGGCTCATTGAGGGAAAGGGTAATCAGAATGCAAGGTGTTATGGGGTGGGGGAGGGGAGAGGTGGGGAGAAAAATTCGAACTCAAAATTTTGTGGAAATGAATGTTGAAATCTAAAAATAAGTAAACCTATTATAAAAAAAGAATACTTTATATTTAATAATTTTTCAAGTAGTAAAAGTAGAAATTCCTTTCACATGGAGGTTGTTAGGTGGTCAATATAGTCCCTTTCAGTTCTCAAATTATATGATTCATTTTTAATATTTTATACTCATGTACCATACTTTTAAAAAACCTGTATCTCAGTCAATAGACAATTACTTTATTTCTAATTTTTTTTTTGCCAATAGAAATGGTAAAGCTATGAATATGTATGGAATTTTCCTTTTATTATTTTATACTCATCTACCATACTTTCAAAAAAGCTATTTCTCAGTCAATAGACAATTACTTTATTTCTAATTTTTTTTTTTTGCTAATAGAAATGGTGATGCTATGAATATGTATGGAATTTTTTTTGTTTTTTCAACATTTTTGCCTAATAGTGAGATTTCTAGGTCAGAATATGGCCAGTTTTTGGAATAATTCCAGAAATGCTTTTCAGAATAGTTGGGTCAGTTTTCACCATTTGCAAAACTTCACCACCAGTGTATTCTTCACCAGCAGTTCTCTAGTATTTCAGTTTCTTCTCCAGCTTTTTTTTTTTCCATCTTTTGCCTTTTTTGTTCTTTTGTTGAGTGTGAGATAAATCCTCAAAGTTGCCTTGATTTACACATTTTTGATTACTAATTATTTGTTGTAGCCTTCTGTTTGGTTATTAGTACATTACATTTCTTGTTTTGAGGAGTATTTTTCCCCCTTTGGCCATTTATCCTTTGGAAAGTTACTCTTGGTCTTATACTGGATATTCCAGAAGTCTTAGTGTGTTAAAAACCTTTCAGTAGGTGTTCTTATAAAAAGCTGTTAAAGCTTAAAAGTAAACTAAAACTTTTGTAATATGCTGTATATTTGCATTTACTATATTCTTTAGGTATTAGACACTTAAAAAAAAGATCTGTCCCAGAAAATTTCCCTTACTTTTTGCCTTTTCTTCTTCACCTTTCTGTGTTTTTTGTTTGTTCTAAATTTCATTTAGTTTCATTATCTGTTTACTCTTTTTTTGTCATTATCCTTGTTTTAAGAACACTTTCCTCACCTGTAGCTTGATTTCTTCTAAATGTAATGATTTTTCATATTTATAGTGCAAAACTGTTTTCCTTTTATCCTGATAATTTTTTGTTCTTCAGTTTGTTAAAAATTTAGTGTATTCACATATTTTTGACCTCTTAGGTTATTCTACTGAACTACTTTCTGCTTTTAGACATATTATATTTCTTCATTTTACTGTATCTTGTGTACCCCCAGTAGAATCTAACAAGCTTCTTGAGGACAGGGATCATTTTATTCTTGTGTGTTGCATGTAGTCAGTGCTTAATAAATATTTCAATATATATCACCTATTGATGCAGCATTTTCTAAGAGTATACTTCAGTAATTTTTTCTTCTTTATTTAAGAGGGAATAGGTTTGAAGAGAGAGGGACACTAGCAATAGGGTTGCATCTCTGCAGAAAAACATGAAAAGAGGCTGACAGGAACATTTTAAACCATGGATATACAGAAGAGAACAAAAGGAAGACTTGAGGAAGCGCGGGATACCTTTGAATATTGCATGTATGTTTTGTCATATACTATAAAGAAAAAACACATGGTAAATAATAGAGGTACTTGGTTTTGTATGCAATTTTATATTTCTATTTGCTTTGGTATGTGGAACTGTTTATTTTATTTGGGAATTAATTTCAGAATAAGAAAATTTTAATTTAAAAAACAAAAAACAAAAACACCTATGCAACGTGCCATTTAAGAATACCCTGAACACATTCCTTCAGAAAATAGTCTTGAATACCTTCTAGCAATCTGGCAAAAAAATAAAAAAAACTTGACTTTTTAAAATTGCTGTAAATCCTTGTTTCCTTTTCTTCCCCCCTCCCCCCCAATTTTATCCCATCCTTTACTTTTATTCCATGAGGCTATCTCTGTTATAATGAATTTGTGTCCCCTAGTTCCCAATTTTTTCTGAAAGCCTATTTTTATTTAGATACATTTTAGAATTCATTTTATGTAACCTTTAACGTCCTGAATCCTAGTTTTATTTAACTTGTTTATATGTACATATCTGCTAGCTGCATATTTTAGGGGTATAAAAATTTGTAAGTGTGTTTTGGTTCCCTCTGCATAAAAATCTTTTAGGTGGGGGAACCTGCAGCCTTGAGGCCACATGTAGCCAAGTGCAGCCTTTTGACTGAGTCCAAATTTTACAGAACAGATCCTTTTTTTAACAAGATTTATTCTGTGAAGTCTGTATTCAATCTTTAAAATGGCAAAGGTTTCTTGAGTGTATCTCTATTCTATTCATTCAGCAATTATTTGTTTATTAGTCTTATGTATATAAAACAGTATGGTGGGTATGCCAGGAGGGAAAATAAAGATTAAACACTGCCTTAGTTTTCCAACCTACTGAGATGGGAAACATGGATGAGAATTGCAGCTGCCACAATTATCAAATCTATTGGTTTTATTTCCCTGTTGCTAATGATGTTGTCAGAGTCCTTGTGACTTTAAGATTGAATGAGTGAAGAAACCTCATGAGGTCAGGTTAAGGTGATGATTGATGATCCCTCTATAGGTGAGGAATGTAAAGAGGACTAGAGGAAAAGAAAGCAAGAAAGGAGGGAAAGAGGAAAGATCTGCCTGGCTGACGGGGAGATGGGAAGGTGCTCAGAGGGGCCTTCCTGAGTGAATCGCATAAGTGTGTCAGTTGGAGCAGGCTGCCAAAAATCTCTTTGCAAGGCTGGTCTGAAACCATATCCCTCTTCTTAACACATGGAAAAGAAAGGAGGGACAGCTGTTAATTCGGAAAAGGTAGTTGACATAGCAGAAAAATACAGCTTAGCTCAGTTACTGAATTTCTGCATATCATTTATAAAATACCACCTGCTCTTCCCTGAATTTGTATTGAATAAAATGCCACCTTTTTTCCTGGAAAGGTGTTCTGATTGAGCTGTGACATAACTACATTCAAATATGAATGCTAAACTTTTCAGTTCAACTAACAACTTAATGTCAGAAACATCAGATATAATTTATAATTCCTCCATGACTGCCTGATTATGAGATATTTCAAGTAATCTAGCAGACGTTGTGTACGTATATCAATAAGATCTGTCTTCTTTGCCTTTTGGGTGCACCCAAATGCTTCTTGAGCTTATAAAGAAGAATAAGCTACCTATAGAAAAGGAAGGAAAAGAAAAAAAATGGTTAGTAGATACTAGATAATAGAAGATTATTGCTTCTTGAGTAGCTTGGCCTAGACCGGGATTAGTGGCTAAGACCTAGGAGAGAATATATTGCCAGGGCAGAATTTGACCTGGATTCATATGAATTTTGTTTCCTCCCATTTATATATGTGTGTGTGATTTCCTCAAATAGAATGTATGCTCTTTGTTTCCCACTTAGTATCCACAATGCTTAGCACAACATGTGACACATGAATGCTTGTTGATTGAATGGTAGACCCAGAGAAAAATACTGCAGTATTGGAACATATATTGTAACATTGGAAGCAGAACTAAAATTTGAAGGAAATGAAGTGGAATGATAATGGACTAAGGGATTGATTAGGCAGTGTAATGTAAGAAGAAGAGCACTTCAATGGCAATTTGGAGA
Source organism: Bettongia penicillata ogilbyi (assembly GCA_023548195.1). NCBI lineage: Eukaryota > Metazoa > Chordata > Mammalia > Diprotodontia > Potoroidae > Bettongia > Bettongia penicillata. The sequence continues at coordinate 3,915,136 of JAJHZJ010000024.1, forward strand.
CCTGAATGAAGTTCTGCCTATGCCACTAGCAGCACTGTCATCTCATCTCTCAGATGCTCAGTTTCTTGATCTGTAGAATAAGAGAAATTAAACAAGAAAGAATTAGTTTATTTAGCATTTTCCGATGCTTGGCTGAAAATAAAAGTATCTAGACTAAGAAAAGACATTGACATTTTCTAAGTTCAACAGTGCTATTTTGTATATATTGTGTGCATGTGTAATGGCAGTTAGGTGGTGCAGTGGACAGAGGCACGTGTCACTAGTTTGACACTCACTAGCTGTGTGACCTTGGGCAAGTCATTCAACCCCAATTACCCCATCCTGGGGCATCTCCAGTCATCCTGATGAAATCTGGTCACTGGATTCAGATGAATCTGGAGGAGAAGTGAGACTGGTGACCTGCACAGCCCTCCCTCACTCAGAACAAAGTCAAGTGCAAGTCATGTCATTATTTCTCTGATGGCATGGTCTTCTTTGGCAATAAAGGATGAACACATGCAATCATCTATTAGCTTAGTTTTTTCCTCACTGTTAGGCATCTTCAGTTCCTGTAGTAAGTAATTTTGATTTCACATAGGCAGTCACCTACAAACTTTCCAGTAAAAAGTCCTTCCATTAGCATACTTTCTCTTTATCCGTTTTTTTCCCATTCCCATAAATAATTAATAAAATTTAGCTTTTTCAGTATGCTAGAAAATAATAACATGACTTCATAATGCTTCCTAACAGGAAGAAGGTATGGAAAAATAAGGAAGGAATTAAATTAATTCCATGCATTCTCATGTACTTGTTACGCATACTGTGACTTCTTTAAAGATAGAAATAGATAGGATTTTGTATACATTTATATACAGGAAGGTTTATTATGTTAAGGAAAGGCATATTATTGTGCTCATAATTTATATCTCTGGAAGAATATTCCAGACTGATTTTAAGTAGAATTTATTGAAAAGGAAAACCATAATCTGTGCCTAGAAAATTATCACTCAGAAAAGGAGTTTGTAATGACAGGAGGTACATTGGGATAATGAGAAGTGGAGGAAAGAACAAGTGTCAAAAAGATTTGAAAGCATCAGCTCACCACCACCACCCCCCGCCATGACCCTCTTCCTCCTGTCCTCATATAAATCTATTTTGATATAACTTTTTCCAAACATTTTTATACATTTTTAACCCTTTTTCTTAAAATAAGCAGCATCATTTTCCCACCTCTTTTTTTCACTGATTAAGTGCAAAAGGAGAAAAAAGTTTTACAGAGGATGAGAAGGGGGAGGGTGGAAATATGGGAGAAAAAAGAAACTAGGAATTCTTGGAATGTTTCACCTTATAGTTAAATAGTGAGCTTTGATCAGCCCTTCAGAGAACAGAGAACACTATTCTTCCATATTTAGATTCTATTCTTCCATATTTAGATTCTCAGGTAACTTTTCTCTATTATATCTATATCTCCCATGGCCATAGATTTAGATCATAAATGAATTGAGATTATAAACTGAGCTCCAGAGGAAGCAGTATTGACTATTTAGCCTAGTTCACTCATTTTGCTGATGAAGAAAATGAATTCTGGAAAAATGATGTGACGTGCCCATGGTTCCATATTTCATAGTCCATCTGGGCTTTAAACACAGGTCTCTCATTTAGAAAACTAGGGCTTTTCTACCATAGCTCACTTTCTCTTGCATATGCCATTGAATTACTAGGTAAAGTAGCTGAGGATTGTCAGGCTTGCAATTCAGTAGTATGACAGGATGCCATCCAACACAAGATTTCGGAACTTAACCATTTTGGTAACAATTTGGATTGTAGAGAGTACTTTCCTTATAACTGCCCTTTCACGCATATAGTGTAAGTTCTAATGTTGCGTCATTTTAAGAAAGCAGCTCCAAGAATAGTCAGTTATTGAAACTTAATAAGCATTTGTTTTCTCTTCTTTCGATGCTCCCTTAACATAACAAAAACAAAAACCCTTGTGACAAATATAGTCATGACATTTTTTTATTTGTGTCCATCTCTTCCCTGTCGGGATATTAGTATTGTATTTCTTCATTGTTATCTGTGATCATGATGGTCATTTCATTGAATTCTTAAAACTAAAATTCTTAAAATTCTTAAAGCTTTCAGATTCGGGTTTTTGCTCACTTCACTTTTTATCAGTCTATGCAAATCTTTCTAGGTTTCTTTGCCTCTTTATCCCTTTGGTCATTTCTTACAGTACATTCATATAACATAATTTGTTAACCCATTTCCTCAGTTGATTTGGTACTCCCTTACAGGTCAAAGAGCATGTATCATTTAGTAAGTTTGGGGGCCTAATTTCACCTTGCTTTCCAGAGTGACTTTATCATTTTGCAGCTTGTGCATCCATATGCCTATTTTCCAGGAGTCCCTCCAACATTTTTCATTTTCTTTTTTGTCATTGCTGATCTAATGGGTATGAGATAAGATCTCGGAGTTGCTGTTCTGTGCTGAGTCCAACTCGGGCCGCTGCCCTAGTAATTTAAGTTTAATGTTGGAAGAAAATGAGACACTTGTAGGTCATTCAATAATTAACCAAAAAAAAATGTACTTTGTTGTAGTGTTTTCCCACTATGGTATTCAACAAGGATGATCATAGAGGACACCTCAAGTTCATTCAGCTGGGCAGAGCTTCTTTGCCTAAGTTGCCTGTTGTCCTCACCCAGCTATAAGCCTCAGATAGAGTGTCTGGATCTTCTTGTGGCTGTAATACAAAAGTGAGCAGGAATTGCTGTCAGCAGTTTAAGGCTTTAATTACCTGAGCCAACTAAGTCTTGAAGATTATCTCAATCCCTTTTACTGAACAAACAAAAACAAACAAAAAACCCAAACAACTGTACCAGTTTTCATATAGGCAAGAATTTGGATACAATTCCTACTTAATTTGCTTTAATTTATATTTCTAGTTATTTGGAATATTTTTTCATAAGACTATTGATAGCTTGGATTTCTTCTTTTGAGAAGTATTTGTTCATAATGCTATTCCATTCAAATTACCAAGAGTTCACTTTGTAGAACTTAATAAAATAATAACTGAATTCATTTGGAAAAAAACGAAAGATCTAGAATATCAAGAGAAATGATCTAAAAGTAGAGAAAAAGGATGAGTAGAACTTCCAGACCTCAAACTATGTTATATAGCAGCAGTCAACAAAGCCACCTGGTATTGGTTAAAGAATAGAAAGTTAGATTGATGTATCAGATTAGACAATGGAGATTGAGAAACAATAGAGTTCAGTAACACAGTGCTTGATAAAGTGACCTCAGGACACACTCTCTATTTGATAAAAACTGCTGGAAAAATTAGCAAGCATTCTGGCAGAAATCAGGCTTAGACCAACAGCTTACACCATATTCCACAATACAATCTAAAGGAGTAAACAAGTTCAGTATTAAATATAATAAAATAAAAAGTTGGAAGAGAAACATCACGTATATCTCACAGCTATATGAAGAAGGTACATTCTTTTTTTTTTCTTTGCACAGTATTATTTATTCAGTGAAACCTGCTATATTACCACTACAAAAGAAATGTTATTGGCTGATTTTCTCTCGATGAAAAAGTAATAAGTGACTTTGGAAATGTTTATTAATATCACCAATCCAGTTATTACATTTATAAACAGAGGAGTCTGGTGAAGTCACCAAAACAAAAAAAAGAGACATATTGTTTGAATCCCTACATTACCACCATCACCATCTATGAGTGCATAGTCTTTGATTTTAGAATCATAGGCTACTGCAGATAGAAGAAACCTTATACATTATTTAGTTCACTTTGAAACAGCAGGTATAAGCCATACGGTGTTGTGAGTGTGTTAGCTAGACCCCTATAGTATATACCATTAACTGGCTTCACAAAGATTGATTGTAGCAGAAGTAATAGCAGGTTGTGACAGCTTCTGAGTTCCCCTGGAACATTTCTATTTATTTATTTTCGTTTTCAATATTCATTTCCACAAGATTTTGAGTTCTAAATTTTCTCCCCATCTCTTCCCTCCTCCCCTCCCCAAAATGGCAGACATTCTGACTGCTTCTTCCCACAGTCTGCCCTCCCTTTTATCATCCTTCCCTCTTATCCCCTTCCCCTTTACTTTCTTGAAGGACAAGGTAGATTTCTCTACCCTATTACCTGTATGTCTTATTTCCCAGTTATATATAAAAACAATTTTTTAATATCTGTTGCTAAAACTTTGAGTGCCACATTGTCTCCCTTCTTCCCTCCCTACCCATCTTCATTCAGAAGGCTAGCAATTCAATATAGGTTATATATGTGTAATTAAGCAATGCACTTCCCTAATAGGTAATGTGAAAGACTAGTTGTATTTCCCTCCATCCTATCCTGCCCCCAATTATTCTGTTTTCTCCTTTGATCCTGTCCCTTTTCAAAAGTGTTTGCTTTTGACAGCGCCCTCCCCTAATCTGCTCTCCCTTATATCATTCCCCTTTCTTATTCCCTCCTCCCCTACTTTCCTGTAGTGTAAAATACCCAATTGAGTGTATATGTTATTCCCTCTTTAGTTCAGATCTGATGAGAGTAAGGTTCACTCATTCCTTCTTACCTCACCTCTCTTCCCCTCCATTGTGAAACCTTTTTCCTGCCTCTTTTATGTGAGATAATTTACCACATTCTATCTCTTCCTTTCTCCTCTCAATATATTCCTCTCTTACCCCTTAATTTTATTTTTTAGGTTATTATCCCTTCATATTCAACTCACCCTGTGCCTTCCATTCATCCATCCATCTGTCTATCTATATCTCCTCCAACTACCTTAATAGTGAGAAAGGTCTCATGAGTAACAAATATTATTTTTCCATATATCAGTGTAAACAGTTCAACATTAATAAGTCTCTTATGATTTCTGTTTCCTGTTTACATTTTCACACTGCTTTTGATTCTTGTATTTGAAAGTGAGATTTTCCATTGAGCTCTGGTCATTTCATCAAGAATGCTTTAAAAGTCTTGTGTTTAACTGAAGAATTTTTTCCCTTGAAGTAGTATACTCAGTTTTGCTGGGTAGGTGATTCTTGGTGTTAATTTTAGCCCCTCTGATCTCTAGAATATCATATTACAAGCCCTTTGAACGCTTAATGTAGAAGCTGCTAGATTTTGTGTTATTCTGATTGTATTTCTACAGTATTCAAATTGTTTCTTTCTCACTATTTTGCAACATTTCCTCCTTGACCTGGGAACTCTGGACTTTGGCTACAATATTTCTAGTTTTCCTTTTGGGATCTTTTTCAGAAGGCAATCAGTGGATTCTTTCCATTTCTATTTTTCCTTCTGGTTCTAGAATATCAGGGCAATTTTCTTTGATAATTTCTTGAAAGATTATGTCTAGGCTGTTTTTTGATTATGACTTTCAGGGAGAGTCCATTAATTTTAATTCTCCTGAATCTATTTTCTAGATCATTGGTTTTTCCAGTGAGGTCTTTCATATTGTCTTCTATTTTTTCGTTGTTTTATAATGTTTTGATTTCTTATAAAGTCATTAAAGTTCCATTTGCTCTATTCTAATTTTGAAGGAATTATTTTCTTCTGTGAGCTTTTAGACCTTCTTTTCTATTTGGCCAATTCTACTTTTTAAGTTATTCTTCTCCTTATTGGCTTTTTGTGCTTCTTTTGACATTTGAGTTAATTCATTTTTAAGGTGTTACTATCTTCAGTATTTTTTGGGGTCTCCTTTAGCAAACTGGTGACTTGATTTTCATGACTTTCTTGCATCACTCTCATATTTCTTCCCAGTTTTTCCTCTGCTTCTCTTTCTTGATTTTCAAAATCCTTTTTGATCTCTTCCTTGGCCTGCATGCGGCCAATTCATGTTTTTCTTGGAGGCTGTTGCTGTAGGAGCTTTGACTTTGTCTTCTGGTTGTATGTGTTGCTCCTCTTTGTCACCCAAGTAAGATTCTATAGTCAGAGTTCCTTTACAGTGTTTACTTATCTTCCCAGCCAGTATGAATGGGTATATTGTCCTAGGCTTCAGGGATTTTGTACCAGCCACTTGTACCCCCACTCTCTGTGGGTCCAAAGCTCTGGAAAACAGCCTCCACTGCTGCTGCCACCACTGCCACTACTACTGCTCTGGGGCTGACCTGACCAGACAGTACTTTCCTCTGTCACCCAGGTACCCCAGAGTTTTACCCCTGACCTTTTTGATATTTGTGGGTTGAGAAGTCTGGAAACTGCCACAGCTGTCAATGATTCAGTTCCTGTGCTGTTGCTGCACATGCCAGACTGTGATCTTCTCTCTGCCTGGTTGACTTTCCAGGTTGTCTTGGGCTGGAGATTTGTTTCACTCTGTCATTTTATAGGTTCTGTACCTCTAGAATTTGTTTAGAGTCATTTTTTTACAGGTATTTGAAGGGCTTTCAGGGAGAGCTCAGTGAAGTCCCTGCTTTTACTCTACCATCTTGGATTTAACCCCCAAGAAGATATATTCTTAACTAAACAAAAAACAGAGACAATTACAAAAGATAAAATAGATAACTTTATTTATAAGAGACTTTAAAGCTTCTCCACAAACAATGTAAATATATCTTGGATAAGAAGGGTAGTGATAAAATTGGGAAAAATGTCCATGTCAGATTTCTCTGATAAGGGTTTGGTAAGCTGTATATCATATACACTGTATAGAGAGATAGCTAATAAATATATGTGACTAATAGTCATTCTCTAATGGGTAAATAAATGGTCAAGGGATTTGAACAACTACTTCTAAAAAAAACTGCAAAGTATTCACAACCACATGAAAAAAATGCTCCAAGTCATTAACAATGAAAAAAATCCAAGTCAAAACAACTCTGAGGTTTTACCTCATACCTTGCAAAATTGCAAAAATTATAAAAACGTAGGAACAGTCACACTGATTGTTGGTGGAGCTATGAAATGGTATAATTATTTTGGAAAGCAGTTTAGAATTATGCACATAAAGAAACTAAAATGCCTTTTCCCTTTGAACCGTAGACTACATTACCAGGCTTATATCCCAGAGGAACTGAGTCATTGATATGAAGAAAATCCCTACACACTCCAAAATATTTATAGCAAAGCTTTTTGTGATAAGAATTGAAACCAAGAAGGAGCCCAACAATTGGGAAATGACTAAGCAGATTGTGGGACAGCATGTGTTGGAATGTATAAGAAATTACACTTATTACAATTATTGTAAGAAATGATACATGTGATGAATAAAGAGAAGCATGTACAAATTTATGGAAACTGATGGAGAGTGAATTAAGCAGAACCAGGAAAACAACATCCTTAGTGAAGACGACGATGTAAATAGAGCGAACCAATTACACATGAGATAATAGAAGTAAATGTAACAAAATTGTGAAGATCAAGGAGGACTTGAACGAGAGAAGAATGAGAAGACTCCTAACTTCTGCTGCTTTGTGGAGAGGAGAAGATCATGGTTGCTACACAATGCATGTTGGACTTTTTAGTGTTTGAATTAGTTTTGGTGATTTTTTTCCCCTCTCTAAAAATTACTACCGTATAGGATGGCTCTCTCGAAGGAGGGAGATGGATATTACCAACAATAACTTATTTTTAGAAGTGTGTTCATGTCTTTTATCACTTGGAGATGTCGTGTCATTTCTCAACTGGGAATTGGCTGTTATTCTTTCCAGTCAAATTCCTTATATGTTTTGGAAATAAGATCTTTATCAGAGAAACTTGCTGTAATGCTTTTTCCAAGTTGACTACTTCCCTTCTAATCTTAGCTTCATTGGTTTTATTTGTTTAAAAACTTTTCATTTTCTGAAGTCACTTTTCCATTTTATCTTCTTGATTTATCCCTTGTTTAGTGAAAATCTTTTCCCTTACCCTTAAATCTAAAAAGTAATTTCTTTCTTGCTTTTCTAATATGTTCATGGTATAGTCTTTTATATCTAAGTTATTTAACTATCTGGGGCTTATCTTACTTGGTATCATGTGAGGTATTGGTCTAACCCTAATTTCTATCAGATTGCTTACCAATAGTCCTAGCAATTTTTGTTGAACAGTAAAGGCCTTATCCCAGGATCTGGGATCTTTGAGTTTATTGAAGATGAGACTAAGGCTACTGTGTTCATTTTCTTATATCTTTTGGGTATTTAATTTACTTCTCTCATCATCAGTACTAAATCGTTTTGGTAATTATTGTTTTATAGAATAGTTTGGAATATGGTATTGTTAGATCCCCTTCCTTGCCAATTCTTTTTCATTATTTCTCTATAACTTCGTGATTTTTTGTTCCTGTATAGATGAGTTTCGTTAACTTTTCTCTGTTAAATAATCCTTTTGATATTTTGGTATGACACTAAATAAAGTAACTTATTTTAGGTGATAGTCATTTTTATTCTATGATCTTAGACTACTTATGAACAAGTACTATTTCTCTAATTAGTAAGCTTTGTCTTTATTTTACTAGAGCATATTTTGTAGTTGCATTCATATAATTCCTATGTATATCTTGGTAGGAAGACTCTGAAATATCTTATAATTCTAATGTTATTTAAAATGGAAATTCTTTTTAAAAATAGTCATTATTGAAGGAGTTAGGAAAAATTGGCCTACTCATTTATTATTGTTAGAACTACGAGTTCCTAAATCCATCCTGGAATGTAATTTGAAATTATGCTAAAAAAGTAATTTAAAATATTTTTACCCTTTGATTGAAAGATGTCATTGCTAGTTATATGCCCCTAGGAAGTTAGCAATGAGAAGAAAGTTTCCTGGTACACTAAAATATTCATAACAAATTTTTTTTGTAATTCTCAAAACTATGTAGATGCCTGATTGGAGAATAGATAAACTAGTTGTGGTAAAGTAACGGACAATTATTGTGCTGATAGAAGTAAGAAATATGAGAAAGTATGGGAAGGTTTACGTGAACTAGTACAAAGTTAATTAAGCAGAATCAGCAACGAAAATAAACAATTTTTACAACAATGTAAGTGTGAAGAACACCACCAATAATTAAATAATTAGAACGTGAAGAGATTTGAAAATGTACCCTTTTGGGCAGAGATAAAAATCTCTGGGTAAGGAGTACTAGAGGCAATGTTATAGCAGTAACTTGTTCATTAGTTTTGCTAATCTGGGTTCTTATTTTTATTTCTAATTCCTTGTTGGGGATGCTCTCAAAATAAGAGAGAAAAGTTTGTTTTGGGGATATTTAGCGGATGTGAAGCAAAAACTATCAGTTATTTTTTTATTCAGACAGCCCCAAATTTGGCCTCAATTTGATTATAAAATAACAATAACCTTAAGTCTATCAATATATAATTACATTTCAGCTCATAGGATCATCTAATGTATAATTGAGAGGGCTCCTCTGTGATCATATTGATTCTTTCTTGAAACATGAGAGTCGAATGTTCTAGAAATTAATTTGGAGAATCAGCAAATTACATATCTCTAGATGTTTTGTGTAAATAAAAACAGTGTTGAATTAAATACTGTTTTCTAAATATTATAAAGTATAATAAACAGTTATTCATAAATTTCCTCTGCCAGATTCAAAAGTCTTATTAAAAATTTTAATAAATAATTTAGAGTTTAGTGAGTGGTATTTTGCATTATACTTCTTTAAGTTATATTATATTTCTTTGAGAATGAGTCATCTTCAGAAGAAAAAGTGACTTCATCTCCCAATTCTCTGAATTCTGTTTTTTATGCACAGATCAGTTTTCAGATTGAAAAACATAAAAAATAATACTTGCTTTTTCATTTTGAATTACTTAAAAAAGTTTTACCCTAATAATTTGAAGTGTAAAATGAAACCATAAGGTATTTAAGAAATACCTTTAAGTGTTTTCCACTTATTTTCTTTTCGACCCAGATTTTAAAGCATTTTGTATATATTTTAAGGGACAGAGAATTTTTCTTTTTTTCTTAAAAATGCAATATAATATATTAAACACAACCTAATAATTATCTTTATACAAAATAGAGTGCTGGATTTGGAGTCAGGAAGACTTGGGTTAAAATTCTACATCAGAAATCAGCTAGACGTTGAACAAGTCGCTTAACACTATTAATCTCACTTTCTTAATCTGTAAAATGATAACATTTATCTTATAAGGTTGTTGGGAGTAACAGATAGGTAAAGTACTTCATAAACTTCAAAATGATATTTAAATGCTAGTTGTTCTAGGATTCATTTATCTTTTATTTATATAATTGCATTTTTATATATTTTGAACTGGCTCAAATAAGTTATTGTTTTGTACATTTAATTTTTTTTAATTTTGGAAATTGACTTAAGGAAATCACCTTATTTAGTTTTTTTTAAAAACCAAAAACCTACTTTATACAATCACTATTATAGTTCTGGTAGAACAACTTAGTCTGTTCTCCAGATTCCTTTCTCTACCTAAGATTAGAAAGTTGAATAGATCTGAAAGAAGTTGAATCAGATTGCTGCTTTTTCTCTTTAAAAGGAATCTGAGCTATAATTGATAAAGGACCTTGAGAAGGCTCTACTTGTTCAAGCATACATAATGCTCAACAAAGAATATCTCCTCTGAGAATCATTCTCAAGCTCTAGGACTAAAGTCTACCCAGTATCTTACTTAAACAGCTTCTAAGAAATAGAAAGATTACGAATGGAGCCAAGACGGCAGAGTAAAAGTAGGAACTTCCTTGAGCCCTCCCCCAAACTCCTCCAAATACCTGTGAATGAATTGACTCCAAATAAATTCTAGAGCAGCAGCAGCCTCAAAATGAGGGAGTGAAACAAATTTCCAGGCAAGACAACCAGAAGGCCAGAAGGCCAATAAGAAAGATCTCTTGGACCTGGGTGAGAGAGGAGTGCAATCTGGCCCCAGCCTCAGTGCCGGCACCATGTGTGGAGGCAGTGGCTGCTTTGGGAGCTCTCAGCCTACAGACAGTCAGGGGATTGAGTAGCTGATTGGAGGGAGATTGCTGTGATCTCTTTGCTGACGCTGAGGCAGGGCTCTCTTTCTTTTTCCTGTGCTTGGGTCTGAGTCACAGTCCTGAGTGGTGATTCACTGACTAGGAAGAGTGCTGGTGTGTCAGAGGTTGTGGCAGTGGTAGAGAAGGGAATCTTCCTCACAGTTCCAAGGCAGAAAAGAGTACTTTGGATCACTTACAGACCAGAGCACAGACCAGGAGAGGAATAAACACTTTTCCTTTGATCATACCACCTTGAAAGAACTGAAAATTTATGGGTCCCTAAAATACCTCTCGAATAAGCTGTGCAAAACTCCTGAAGCTTGGAACAGTACACTCCCACCCCCCACTCTGGAAGCAGTTGTATCTTAACAAAGAGCTAAAAAGTCAAGTCATTGGTTGGGAAAATGAGCAAACAATGCGGGAAAAATCATACTGTAAATCTTACTTTGGTGACAGGGAAGATCAAAACGTATAAACAGAAGAAGACAACAAAGCCAAAGATCCTACATCCAAAGCCTCCAAAATAAATAGGTATTGGTCACAGGCCATGGAAGAGCTCAGAAAGGATTCTGAAAGTCAAGTAAGAGAAAGTAGAGGGAAAATTGGGAAGAGAAATGAGAGTGATGGAAAACCATGGAAAATGAGTCCAATAGCTTGTAAAAGGAGACCCAAAAAATGCTGAAGAAAATAACACCATAAAAAGTAAACTAACTCAAAGGGCACAAGAGGTCTAAAAAGCCAGTGAGGAGAAAAGTGTCTTAAAAAGTAGAACTGGCCAAATGGAAAAGGAAGTCCAAAAGCTCGCAGAAGAATATAATTCCTTCAAAATTGGAATGAAGTAAATGGAAGCTAATGACTTTATGAGAAATCAAGAAAATATAAAACAAAACCAAAAGAATGAAAAAATAGAAAACAATGTGAAATATCTCATTGGAAAAACAACTGACCTAGAGAATAGATACAGGAGAAACAATTTAAAAATTATTGGACTACCTGAAAGCCATGATCAGAAAAAGAGTCTAGGTACCATCTTTCAGGAAACTATAAAGGAAAACTGCCCTGATATTCTAGAACAGAGAGAAAAATAGAAATGGAAAGAATCCACTGATCATCTCCTGAAAGAGATCCCCAAAGGAAAACTCCTAGGAATACTGTAGCTAAGTCCCAGAATTCCTAAGTGAGGAAAAAGTAATTTTGTGGTAGTTCTTTTCATTTACATTGTCTTAGGTATTGTATATTTGTTTTCTGACTGCTTATTTCACTCTCAGTCAGTTCATATAAATCTTGTCTCACTTTTCTATATTGCTGATGTTTATGGAATTTTTTATAGCACTCTAATATTGTTACATTTATGTATCATAAGTTATTGCACCATTATTCCAGTTGATGCAACTAGTCTTTTTTCAATTATTATCTAGTATCTATTAACTAGTCTTTTTTCAATTATTATCACAAAATGTGTTGCAGTAAATATTTTGTGATATGTGAAGCTTTTACTTCTGTCACAATTTCCTTGTAGCATAGGTCTCACAGTTTATATCTGAGTGAAAGGTTATATACATTTTTAATCACTGTATTCGCATAATTTCAATGTTTCCCATAATGATCATATTAATGCATACTTTCAACAATAATGCCTTAGTGTACTCATATTTCTACAATCCCTTCAACATTGACTGTGCCTATTTTTTTTGTCTTTCTAGTTTTCTGGGTAAAACCTCATGCTTTTTAAAATGTGCATTTTTCTTATTAGTGATTTGGGCCAGTCTTTCATGTGGTTGTTAGTATATTGCAGTTCTAAGAAGCATTCATATGTTTGGACCATCCTCCTATTGGGGGAATTAGTTTTATCTTTTAAATGTATAATAGTTGTCATTTATATAGTGCTTTAAAGTTTGCAAAGTGTTTCATATTTGGTTCTCATGATACCCATTTGATTTAACTGTGCTTGACCTGGAATCGGGAAGATCAGAAATCATATGCTGTCTCAGACACTTAGTAGCTATATGACCCTTGGCAAGACACCTAAACTCTGATATTTGAGAATCTGCCTGCCGAAAGACTACCTGCCAAGGACTATATGAACACAATTACAAAACACTTCTCATAGAAATAAAATCAGATCTAAATAATTGGGGGGAAAAATCATGTGCTCATAGGAAGGCTGAGCTAATATAATAAAAATGATAATTCTACCAAAATTAATTTACTTATTCAGTGCCATACCAATTAAACTCCCAAAAATCTATTTTATAGTGCTAGAAAAAATAATTAAAAATTCATCTGGAAGAACATAAGGTCCATAAAATTAGTGAAAAGAAATGGTAGGGAAGATGACCTAGCTATGTCCAATCTTAAATTGCACTATAAAGCAGCAGTCATCAAAACCACATGGTACTGGCTAAGACATAGAGGGGAATAGGTTACATGACACAGTAATCAATGACAATAGCAATCTACTGTTTGATAAACATAGAGACCCCAACTTCTGGGATAAAAACTCACTGTTTGACAAAAACTGCTGAGAAAGCTAGAAAACAGTGTGGTTGAAACTGACCATGGACCAGTGCCTGACAGTGTATACCAGAATAAAATCCAAATGAGTACAAGATCTAGGCATTTAAAAGCTGATACTATAAACAACTTAGGGGAGCAAGGAATACTTTATTTCTTACATTTATGGAGAATGGAGGAATTTATGACCAAACGAGATACAGAGAGCATTATAAAATGCAAAATGGATAATTTTGATTACATTAATTGAAAATTAATGTTTTTTCACATATAAAGTCAATGAAACCAAGATTAGGAGGGAAGCAGAAAACTGGGAAAGAATTTTTATAACTAGTATCAGGGATAAAGGCTTCATTTCTAAAATATATAGAGAACTGAGTCAAATGTACAAGAATACAAGTCATTCCCCAATTGATATGTGGTCAAAGGATATGAACAGGCAGTTTTCAGAGGAAGAAATTAAAGCTATTTATAGTCATATGAAAAAAAATCTCCCACATCACTCTTGACTAGGGAGATGCAAATCAAGACAACTCTGAGGTACAACATTACACCTATCAGATTGGCTAACATGATAAAATAGGAGCATGATAAATGTTGGTGATGTGTGAAAGACTTGCAACAGTAATTCATTGTTGGTGGAGCTGTGAGCTGATCCAAGCATTCTGGAGAGCAGTTTGGAACTGTGCCCAAAGGGCTACAAAAGTGTGCGTATCCTTTGACCCAACAATATTACTTCTAGGATTGTATCTCAAAGAGATCATAAAAATGGGAAAAGGACCCACATGTACAAAAATATTTATAGCAGCTCTCTTTGTTGTGGCCAGAAATGGAAATTGAGGGAATGCCTATCAAGTGGGGAATGGCTGAACAAGTTGTGTATATGAATGTAATAGAATACTATTGTGCTATAAGCAGTGATGAACAGGTGCACTTCAGAGAGGCCTGGAAAGACTTAGATGAACTGATGCTGAGTGAAAGGAGCAGAACCAGGAGAACATTGTACATAGTAACAGTCACAGTGTGTGAATATTTTTGATAGGCTTACTCTTTCATAGCACTGTGCAAGGACCTAAAACATTTCCAGAGGACTCATGATACCAAATGCCATCCACATCCTGAGAAAGAACTATGGAGTGGAACATTGAATGAAGCAGATTGTTTTTTCTCTTATGTTATGTTTGGGTTTGTTTAGTTTTACTCATACTTTCCTCCATTCATTTTAATTCTTCCACTAATGTGAAAATGTGTTTAATAGGAATGTATGTATACAGCCCATATAAAATTCCATGCCACCTTGGGAAAGAAGAAGGGAGGGAGGCAAGAAAATTTACAGTTGTGGAAGTAATTGTTGAAAATTGAAAACAAATAAATTTGGTGGAAAAAACACACAAAGTGGTGCAGCTAGGCACTCTACCTATATTCCTGGAGGAAGCAAAAAAAAAAAATAAAGGCAAACTTCACCTCGGTTTCCTCATTTGTAAAGTGAGGATAGCAGCAGCATATGCACCCCAAGGTTATTATGAGGATCAACTGGCATAATCATTGTAAAACATTTTACAAATTTTTGAGCATTGTGTAAATTACAGCTGTCACTTTTTTTTTGCTAGTTGGCTGTATATTTTGGATGCAAAATACATAGGAAAGGTATTTAATACAAATTTTTGTCCAAGTCAATTGCTTCCCTTCTCATTCTAGTGCCATACCATTTGTACAAACACTTTTTAATCTCATTTAATCAAAATAATTTATTTCATCTTTACTAGCTTCCTCTACTTCTTGTTTGGTTAAGTACTTGTCTCCTACTCTTCCCTGTGAAATGAATGTGATCTGCTTCTCTTCTAATTTATTTTACATAAACTTTAGTATTCATCATAATTCTATTTTGAAATGAAATCTATTGTGAATGTTGTGTAAGATGTTAATGTAAAACTTTCTGCCAGATTTCTGATGTTTTTTAGTATTTCATCCCAAATGTGAAATTTTTCTTAAGTTACTTAATTCATGTTCTGAAGTTTATTGAACACGAAAATCATTGAATTCCATTATTTGTTTCTGCCATGTATCTGTTATTTTATTATTCTATTTATAATTAATCAAAATGGTTTTGTACTTACTAATTTATAATAGAGTTTTAGATTTATAATGCTAATTAATTAATACCTGTATCATTTCTATTCTAAATCTTCTGTTCCTCCAAGTAAATGTTAAGTTATCTTGCTTTGTAGGTAATTTGATTAGTGTAGCATTAAATCAGTTCACTAAATTTAGTACTATTCCAATTTTATCCTATTGGCGTGACCTAGCTGAGCACTGAAAATGGCTACAGGTATTTAATCTGTTCTTTATTTCTTAAGGAGCATTTTGTAATTCAGTTTATACACATGCTAAGTAAGCTTGGACAGATTGACCTCTACTCATTTTATGTATTTTCTCAGTATTTTGAAAGGAATTCCCATCATTATAGCCTCAAAATTTTTGCTTTTATATAGAAATGTTATTGATTTTTGTGGATTTGCTTTGTAACCTGCAACTTTGTTGAAGCCATTAATTGTTGATTCCCTAGTCATTTCCAAGTAAACTTTGATGTCTTCAGCCTTTTTTGCCCTTCTTTTTGCCCTTACTTAACTTCTGTTATTGCTATTGCTAGCATTTCTTTAAGTATATCAAATAATAGCACAGAGACCAGATATTCTTGTTTTAGCCTTGAGGAAAGCTTCTAGTTCTTTCCTATTCTATATGAAGCATGTTTTTGGTTTCAAATAGCTATACTGAAAAAGGTCATTAATATGTTGCTCTATAATTCTCTTTCTTTACCCTTTTCTGGCTTAGGTATTATGACTATTTTTTTTCTTATCAGAGGAATCTGGCAGAGTGTGCTCTTCCTTAATTTTGAAGAATAATTTGTGTAGTATTGGCAATAATTATTCTTTTAAAGTTTGATAGAATTCTTCTGTATAGTCATCAGGAACAGAAATTTTTTAAATTGCTACTCCTGACATAGCTATTCTTTTTTCTTTTTCTAGATTTAATAATTTATCTATATGGTATTCTGTGAGTTAGAATAGTTTATATTTTTGTTCTTAGGTTTGTAGACACATAACTGTAAAATAGTTTCTGGTATTTCTTTTCATTTCTCCTAGTTTTCTTGTGATTTTACCTATTTACACATTGATTTACTACTCTATCTTTTAAAAAATTCTGTTTGGCTAAAGGTTTGTCTGTTTTATTAGTCAAAGAGCCAGCTTTTAAATGTCTGATTCATCTTTGATTTAAATTATGTTTTCAGTTTTTATTTTTGCTTATTTTTGGTTTGTTAGTTCAATAATTTAAGAAAAATGCTTTTTCAGTTAATCTGCTTCTGTTTTCTTAACGTAAGGTTTAGGATTATACTTTTTCCTTTCAGGATTACCGTAGGTACGTTCTGGAAGTTTTGCTATGTTGTCTCATTGTTAACATTTATGTAATTAGTAATAATTTCTAGTAATTATGATAATTTCTTCAGTTTTTAAAAAAAATCTCATATCCCTCTATGGCCACATTTAGAAGACACTATATATCTCTTACCTATAATTTCAGTAGAAGTTCGTTCAATTCTATATTCTCTTTATCTCTCTGTTCAAATTGTCTAAAAGGAACTTTAAAGTCTCCTATTGTGTTAGTATTTATTTCCTTTTGTAATTCAGCCATTTTTTCCTATATGAATTTAGGTGCTATACTCTTTGGAGTATTGTAGTTTACTCTTGATACCGGTATTTAGATTTAATTTGAAGAGAGTAGAGACCACATAGATATGACCTAAGTATCTTCCCTTATATGTATGAAGTGGAGGTGGCGAATGGATTTAAGGGATTAGATCTGCTAGATAGGGCACGTGAAGAACTCCGGAGACAGATTCTCAGCATGTGACAGGAGGCATCAACAATGAAAAAAATTCAACGAAAAAGAAGCACAGTGTCTGCTGAGGCTTTTACAAATATCTGAGGAAAGTGGAAAAGGGAAGATAGATCCATCTGAAGGCAAAATTCCAGAAAATAGGAAACCAGGAAGCTGATCTGGCACTCCCATCTCTGAGGACTTGCCACAGTGCTTTAGTGTAGTCAATGAAGCAGAAGTAGATGTTTTTCTGAAAGTCTCCTACTTTCTCCATAATTCAGGGAATGTTGGCAATTCAGTCTCTACTTACTCTGCCTCTTCAAAAAACAGACTAGTCCTCTGGTAATTCTAGGTTCCTTTTGTCTCCTGAGGAACCTGAACGTGGGCCAAGAAGTGACAGAACCGAACATGGGTAAAGATGGAAAAAGGAGTATAGCAAAGCTGTCACTTCACTTACTTAACTTATATGCAGAGTACATCATGTGAGATGCCAGACTGGATGAAACAAAAGCTGGAATTACAATTGCTTGCAGAAATATCAACAAACTTAGATCTGTAGATGATATCACTCTGATGGCAGAAGGTGAAGAATTAAGAAGCCTCTTGATGAAAGTGAAAGAGGAGAGTATAAAAGCTGGCCTGAAACTTAACATTAAAAAAAAACCAAACAACCAAACCCAAACCCTGAGAGCTTGGCAAGTGGTCCCATAACTTCCTGGCAAACAGAGGGGAAAAATGGAAGCAGTGCCAGATGTTATACTTTGGGCTCAAAGATCACTGCAGAGAGCTACTGCCGTCAGGAAACTAAAGACACTTGCTCCTTGGAAGGAAAGCTGTGGCAAATCTGGACAGCATACTTGAAAGTAGAGATAACCACCCTGCCAAGAAAGGTCCATATAGTCAAGACTATGGTTTTTCCAGTAGCAGTGTATGGCTGGGAGAGTTGGACTGTAAGGAAAACTGAGCACCACAGAACTGACACTTTCAAATTGGGGTTCTGGAGAAGACTTTTGAAAATCTCTTGGAGAGCAAGGTCAGATAATTCAGTAATTTAAGAAATTAATTCGGACTATTCATTGGAAGCTTAAATCCTGAAGCTAAAGTTTATATATCTTGACCATATAATGAGAAGAAAGGACTCTTTGGAAAAGACCCTGATGTTGGGAAAAATTGAAATCAAAAGGCAAAGGGGACAATAGATGATAAGATGGATCAATGGTATCTTGGAACTAATGAACATGAACTTAGATTATAGAGACAATAGAAAATGGAAGGACTTGGCATGCTGTGTACAGTCCATGGGGGCATTTTTGAATTAATTTAATTCATAGTAAATTTTGTTCTGGCTTCTCATTTCTATTCTGTGTGTTTCTTTGCTTTTAAAATCTGTTTCATGTGAGGAAGAGATTCGGAGGTTCTATTTTCTTATCCAGTCTGTCACTCTTTTATTTCATTGTATTATTGAATTAATTCATTAAACAATTCATACTTAAAGTTATGAGAGTTAGGTTTACATTTTCCACCATTTGTTTCTCTAGTATTTTTTTAATTCTGAATTGGAATTTTTTTCTTGTACTCCATCTTTCAATACCATACTTTATCCTTAAGATTAGTTTTGTTTAATTGGAGATATTCCTATTCCCACAAGCTCTGCTTTCTAAAGCCCTCAACAGTGATTTCCTATTACAAGGAATAAAGTGATAGATTGGCAAAGTATTATTATGTACGTTAAATATATTAAATGTAATTCTGCACCATAATGTTTCTGAAAATATGAAACATCTTTATCAAGCTTTACTCACAAAAGAATAAGTGAATTACTAACCAGGAAGGTTTTAGAATGACTATTTTGCCTCGATCTATATAACCGTTATATTTTTTTCATTTAGATAGCCTAGAGACCTGTAATGTGATTTATAGTTGTTATTTGGTAAATGGAGATTTTGGTTAATATTCTTCCTATCTTTCTGCATGAAGGCACAATGGATTTCAGTTTGTGAGATAAAGCATTCTCTTACATTCTTTGATGCCCTGTCCTACCTGAACATTATTTCATCAAGATTTATGCAGAAAGTGAAACCTTTCTAGAACTTAAGCACTTTTATCTTCTAGCTGACAGTCCAGTGAAAATGTTTACTGCTTTTTAGAAGGTAGCCATTTATTTAACTTGTAGTTAATGCCTGGCATGAATTTTTAATCTGAAGAACAAGAATAAAAGATGATTAGATAGAGGCTTATGAAATACAAATAGAATAAAAGAATTCACCAACAAGATAGGAAGTATGTACAGATTTTTAATATTTGGAACTTTTTTGGTTAAAATTATTTATTCTTTCAAGGCTCATTTATTAATCTGTCATAAGATAATGAGTTACCAAGAAAAGGTGAACATTTTCTAGGATGTTTGTGTTGGTATGGCAACTTTTCCTTTTAAATTTAAAATTCTTTTGATATTTTAGACTTAAGTTAGAATTTTAGGGGGAAAATAAAGCCAGTCAGTAAAAAGATAGAAATAATTTTGACTTTTTTGAAAATGCCTGTGTTTGAACTACGTGCTCATGGCATAAATAGATTTCTGTCTCTCATTTCATTGAAAAAAATACTATTCCAGATTAACATTTAGCACTATTGAATTGTTACTCATTTGTTTATTTGGAAGTCAGAAATTTGGTCATTGTATTTCATTTAATTCATTAGTAAAAGCTACATAGTTTTAGAATAGCATTTCTTTTCCCCTTACTATCTCTTATCTTCTGAACTTAGCTAAATTGATTTCATTTGTCCAGAAATTTTTTCGTTTAATTTTTATATAATTCTTATTTTTTTGCCTTTCACAATATAACCTGGATTTATTAATGTGTATCTTCTTGAGCCTTGGAGAGCCTTTGACTGGACTCTCAGTCCTTCCTTTCTCTAAAATAGAAGGGAAGATGATGGTGGAATATAATGAAGTGATAGCGTCAGAACTGTTCAACTGCACCATTTCTAGGCCTAGCAATGTGGGGAGAGGAAGCAGAGTAGAGTTGGGAAATGGCTCAGGACAGGCAAGAGGTAAGACTTCCTGCTGCTGCTGCCCTTTACCTCCTGTTGTCAGGTTGTGTACAAGTCTCTTCAACTAAACTAAGCCTCCACTGAGAGAGCCCAAGCTCCTTGAGCCAGCCACAGTGGTACTGCTAACCTCGTTCCCATCCTAGGTTGAGACGTTGGACAAAGAAAATATTACATTGTCCCCATACCTGTTTTGTAGTTTTGCTTATCCAAAGGAAGATAAAAAATAAGGAAATCCAGACCATGACTCTAAGCCAAGACTAAACAATGAGTAAGCAATTTTATGTTATGGTGGGTTTAGTTATTATAAAGCAGAGAAATTTCTAAGAGGCAATAGCCCTCAGACAAATTTTCTTCCATTTTCTTACTCTCTCTTGTAGGCTGAAAAAACGTATTAGAGCAACTGGGGATATTTTTGGGCTCTGAGATTAGAAAGTGGAGCTGGGAAAGAGTGACTTTACCTACAGCAGTGTCAGAAGCAAATTGAGGACAGGGCATAGAGACTGGGAGGCCCAAATCTGGAAAGGTGCAGGATGCTGGAGGAGAACCAGCTTATAATTCTGGATGACTTCAGTGCTAGAGTAGACACAGACTATCAGACATGGAAGGGAGTCCTTGGGAGGAATGGAGTTGGAAACAGCAATAGCAGTGGTGTCATTTACTACTAAAGACTTGTGCATCTCATGAGCTTCTCATTTTGAATGCTGTCTAAATGGAATAAAATTTTGTTGGATACATCCTTGTAGCAAACATTGGTACTTAATAGACAGTGTCATTGTAAGGAGAAAATCAGACAGGATGTGAGAGTGACAAAGGTGATGTGTGGCACAATCTGAGGCTTGTCCTCTACAAACTAAGTATTCACATTTAGCAAAAGCAGTTGCCCCAGGGCAAGATGACTACCAGAAACCTTAATGTCAGCAGATAAGAGCATTTCTCTGAGTGGGAACTGTTTGCTGCTAACTTGGAGGGAAAGTTGGGCCACCACATTGTTTGCTATAGTGGAGCATAAAAGAAGGCAGCCTTCAGAGATTTGGTTGTATTTATTGATCAGGGTGAGAAACTCACAAATATCCAGACTATTTCGATAAAAATGATAGCGAAACTCAGAAGCTGCTAAATAATGAGAACTCCATGGGGTTTATCAGCAGGATAGTTTTTCTGTCTCTGAAAAGACAGAATTTAAGTCCATCAGAAGTAAAGTGCAAGTGAAGCTTAGAGAGATGCAGCTTTCCAGTTCAGTAAGAAGGCAGATGAAATTCAGTTTTATGCTGATAGTAACAGTCCTAAGCACTTTTATTATTCTCTAAGGGCTGTTTATCAATTAAAGACCTATGGTGTATCTCAGCTTCTCAGTGTTGATGGAACCACATTGATTACTGATAAGGAAATGACACTGGATAGATGGGCTGAATACTTCCATAATATTTTCAAGACCATCATCAACCAATGCTGACACCACTGACCATATATCGGTTTTAAGTCAACCTCTCTCATAGGTGAACTTCCAACTGAAGAAGAGGTTGGTTTTTTTTTCGTTTGTTTTTGTCAGCAGATGATTGTACATTCAGTGCAGCCTCTAAGGCTAAGATGCAACAGTGTGGATTGATTCTCTGCCACTTTTGCCAATTTTGGCCTGAAAGTTAACACAAAGAATACAGAGGTTCTCCATTAGCCAGCACCATACTATTCATACATGGAATCATTGCTTACAGCCAGTGGAGAAATTTTGAATGCTGTGGATAAGTTCACTTACTTTGCCAGTGTCCTTTCCAAGGACGTAGACATACATGATGAGGTTGATTCCTGCATTGCCAGATCTAGCTCAGTGTTTGGGAGTCTCTTAAAGAAAGAGTGGGAAAGAAGAGATAATTAGACTACTTCTGAAACTGAAGGTCTACAGAGATTTTCTACTGATCTTATTGTTGTATGTCTGTGAAACCTAGACAGCATATGAGTGCCATGCAAAGATACTGGAGCATTTTCATTTGAATTGTCTGAGGCAGATTCTGGAGATCATCTGGCAAGATAAAGTACTATTCATGGCAAGATAAAGTACTATTCATAGAAGTCCTTTCCTGAGCTGAACTGCCAATCTTTCCAACTCTACAGCAGAGAGCACAACACCAGTGGACTGGCCATGTTGTTTGTATACCAAACATATTTTACCTACAAAACTATTTTACGGAGAACTCACTTAAGACAAGTACTCACATGCCCATGAGAAGAGAGATACAGGAACATTCTGAAGGTCTCTCTGAAGAACTTCAGAATCTATTGCATGACATGGAAGACACTGGCACAAGACCACCCAGCACAGTGTGCCCATATCAAAGACGGTGCCGTGCTTTGTGAGCAAAGCAGAATTGCAGTAGCTCAAAAACATGTGAGATTTGCAAATTTAGAGATATCTTCACCCCAAATGTTCATATAGACTATTTGTGCTCAACCTGTGGTAGACTCTTCCATGCTTCTGTTGGTCTGATCAGTCACAGTCAGAGCACTATGCCTTGACCTCAACATAGTGATGTCATTTTGGTTCTCTTCTAGAATGAAGGACAAGAACCCATCAACCAGTCTTATAACTAGTAAGTACCAAGTCAGGATTTGGACCTGCATCTTTTTGAATCTGTCTAGTAATGCTGGGCTATTTATGCTGCCTCTCAGTGGTCATAAAAAAATTGGCAAAAACGACCACTAAAAAAACTTAGATTCCTATGTCTGTTTGGAGAAACTGAGGAAGAACAGAAATTTTATAAACACTCCAAGAAAATTCATCAAATCAACATACATTAAGGTAGTAAACCAACAATAACATATAATTAAAATTACCTTAAAGTTCCTTAAGTCCCCTTTAAATTATAGTTCATTATCATTAAATAGGTGTAGCTGGAAGGGACTGGTGTCATTTAGGAAAAGGTAGTCTATATGAGACAACAAACAGAACGGAGATGGTTGCTATGGAAACAAATGTAAGGTTTATTTTTTACCTCTCTCAGCTAAGTTTGGAGGTCATTCCATCTAGGTCTTCTCATGAGTTCCTTCACCAGTCCCCTCTCAGAGTCCTCTGCCTGAGTCATAGTACCTTTTTTAGCTTTTCAGCTATACACTGCTGCCTAGCAACCTGAGAGGTTACTACATTGAGACCTGTCCCCTTCATAACCTTCCGGAATTCATTCCTCAATAATTGACAAGATACCACCCTGTCAATACTCTTCTGAATACTCTTCAGTGATTCTGAAGTGCTGGCTGTCATTATTTAAACCTGTTTTCTGTTTCCCACTAATGTCCCACTCTAAACCTCTACCCATCCCTCCCACTGTGCTTTCTGGAATTCCTGTTCCAAAGGTAACAAAGGTTTAATCTTAAACCTCTTTCCTTTCATTATCCTTCTATCTTTTTTGTGACCACCAAAATCTGCCACTCTCTTTATGAGTAAACACTTATTGAATGACTATTGTGTGCCAGGTATTTTGATAAATATTGGGGAGAAAAAAAATAGTAGCACCCGCCCTCACAGAATTCACAATGTAATAGAGGAAGAAAACATACAAAAAGAAGCTCTAAAATATAGCCAGAGGTGGGGCCCTGATGATTGTGGGGAAATATTCACTGAAAAATTCTGAGCACTCTATAAAGGGAGGCTTTTGGGAAGAGTTTCTTGCTTCCCCCTCTGGTCCTCTAACCAGAGGAGAGAGACAACTGAGAGTGCTGAAGGTATCAAAGAGAGTGCTGTTGCTGTCAAAGCTGAATTAATCTCCATGAATATGAGATTTCATGTGATAAGTCTATCCTCAAGGAAACCAAGTGGATGAGCTGGGAGTGGGGGTGGGGGGTGGCAATGAAGTTATGATTCAGCTTCCTTAGCCATTATTTCCAGTGCTGGTTTTGCTATCACTTGTATCCTCGCTCAATGATCCAGGTGATAGAGTTGGAATATTCAACTTCCAATTGCCTTTTCCAGGCTCTCTCTCTAATCACCATCACTAATTGACCTCCGCTCTTTTCAGGTTCATGCAAACCATATTTACCACCTAGTCAAGTTTCTGATAGCTGTTATCTACCAATTCTTGGACATTATCCTTAAGAGTTCAGTTCCTGACTCACTGTCTCTTTCCTTCCTAATTCCTGTCATTGTACTAGGGGATTTCATCATACTTTACTGATACTTCCTCAAACACTCTAACCTTCCAATTCATCAGCTTACTCGTTTCCTGTTACCTTCTTCTTCACCCAGTTTCAGCTCTACGTAGAGATAGACATAGACCAGATCTTGCCAGTGACCCATAATTGTTCCAGTTCCATGTTCATAAACTGTTATCATTCCCACCTCACCCTTTGCCCTATATCCCTTTACTGTGTTGACATTCAGTCCCTTGACTCTTCAGTCCTGTTCCAGGCCACCACCCCTCTGCTGGCTATAAGTTTATCCCCTTTCCTTATTGACCTGTTTGTTGACTGATTCAGCCCTACATTTTCTTATTCTCTCCTATCCCTTGGTCCATTGTCCTTTTGCCAGTTTTGCCCCACTACTAAGTGAGGCTTGGATTTCTCTCAAAATCTTCTGCTTTTGCTGTTACTTCTTATCTACGCAAGTAGCGAAAGAAAATCCTTCAAATAAGCTGATGGGGTCCTTTACAAACTTGTATTCACAATTTTAAGTGTGACCTTACTGCAAAGTAATTCTTTTTGTACATCCCTAAATGATATTTAAAATAATACCACTCACCACAGCATTTTTCTAAAATCTTTTCATCTCCTCTCAAACCTTCTACTGACTCCCCTTCCCCCACCTGCTCAGCTGAGAATCTTGCCTCATATTTTACAGAAAAAAAGCCATTTGCAGAGAGCTTCCTTTTCTCCTCTCTTCCTCATCTGACATCTTTCAGATGCCTTCTGCCACTATTTCCTCCTTCATTCCTATCTAACATTGCCTTCCCTTTACATGCACAAGTGATCCCATTTCATCCCTTCTTCTCCACCACATTGCCCTTTTTGTACTCTCTACTGTTTCACTAATACTTAGCTGCTCCCTGTCTGTTGACCACTTCCCTCCTGCCTAGAAATATGCTGATGTTGTTCCCCTTTTCAATTGACCTGTCCATTCCCATTGGCCATTATTTCCTATCTCTCCTTTATGTGACCAGATAGCTTGAGGAGGCTATCTGCAATAGGTGGCTCCATTTGCCTCTTCAATAGTGACACTTCTTCCTCTCCTCTCACACTTTAAAAATCTATGTAGTCTGCATTCTGACTCTCATCATTTAACTGGGGAAAGAATTTTTCTCTTTATTATAACTATTTCTAGGTTAGTTTTCCTCTTCAGGAAGAGGATTCATTTAGAAGTATCATTGGATGCTAAAATTGTAAAGAACCTAATGGACTATCCCTTACAGTTTATCAAGGAATTTGTTGTAATGTACAGAGGTAAAGTAGCTAGTTATTGACAGAATTACAACTATAATAACTTGCTACTTACTAGTGCAAACCTTTTCCCACTATATCATGGTATATGTATTATTTATACAGTATTGATAAATGCGAATATTCCTATAATATCACTACTAGTATCTAATAGAATAATGGAATTTTAGAGTTGGAAAAATCTTTAAGAATCATTTAAATCAGCACTTACAGCTGGGTTCTACTTTTTGTTAAGCTGTTTCCTGCTTGAAATTCTCCCATGACCAGAGCTCTATATCTACTGAGATAGCCCAGTTCATTTTTGGATAGCCCTCATCATTAATTCATTTTAAAATATGTGACAACCTGCCTCCCTGTAATTTTGAACCACAGGTACTAGTTTTGTCCTTTGGAGTCAAATAAAATAAGTCCAATACCTTTTCCAAGTTATACTTTTTCAAATATTTGAAGATAGCTTATTTTGTTTCCATGCAAGTTTTCTTTAGGTCAAATATGCCTAGTCCCTCATATGATAATCATATAACATGGTTCAGAGTCCCATCATCAACCTCATCGTCTTCCTGATAATCCTCTTTACTAATGTAATGCTGTTTACTAATGTGAAGTACAATATCAAACCCTGAACGAAAACCAACACAGCTAGAATCGTTAGACTTGATAAGATCATAGGGTCATGGATTTAGAGCTGTAACAAACCTTGGAGGCCATGTAATCCATTGAAAATGAGCCTCAGAAAAGTCAAATGCTGGCCCCAAATCACCCAAGCACTAATCAGATCTGGGGTTTGAATCTTTGTCTTCTGACTGACTCAAAATCTAATACTTTTTCCACTATGCTGTATTGCCTCCTTCATTCCTTCCTCCCTCCCTTCTTCCACAGTTGTCTTTGTGTCCCCATTACTTAGCGTGTACCCTTAGAGTAGGAATTTTCCTTGTTTCAGACTCTATACTTCTATTAATGCAGCATGAAAATAAAATACATTAGCCCTATTTGGCATTGATGTCAACTCTTGATTCATGCTGAGATAGTCCAATAATAATATGCCATTACACTCATGTACTATAATTTCTTCAGCCAGTAATTAATTGATTCATACCCCCTTAAATTCCATTTTTTTATCACCATAAAACAAACTTTTATAAGCATTTCACATATGTGTGATCTTTTCTACTTTTTTTGATCTCTTTGGGATAAAGACTTACTAGTTGTATAGATAGCTAGGCCAAAGTCCATGCACTGTTTTGT
This sequence comes from Bettongia penicillata ogilbyi, assembly GCA_023548195.1. Classification (NCBI taxonomy): domain Eukaryota; kingdom Metazoa; phylum Chordata; class Mammalia; order Diprotodontia; family Potoroidae; genus Bettongia; species Bettongia penicillata. The sequence continues at coordinate 3,942,161 of JAJHZJ010000024.1, forward strand.
AACTTTTGGGTTATAATGCCAAATTTCTTTCCAGAATAACTCTCTTATTTACAGTTAGTGGTTCTACTTGCAATTTGTTAATTTGCCTGCTTTCCAGCAATTTCTCCAATATTTGTTATTTTTCTTATTTTTTAATCATCTTTCCCATGGGCATCAGGTGGAACCTCAAAGTTGCTTTCATTTGTATTTCTCTAAGTATTCATGATTTAGAACACTTTTTTCATATAACTTCATACCTTTGATCTCTCCTTCAAAAAGTTCATGTCATTATTTTTGACCATTTATCATTTAGGGACCTAGCTCTATTCTTATATATTTAAATCAAATAAAGTCAACAAGCATTTTTTAAAATGGCTGCTGTTTGCCAGGCACTGCTTTCTTGGAAGTGACACCCTTATTTAAAAGAAAAAAAAACTTGCTATAAAGATTTTCCCCCAGTTTTCTTTCTAATTTTAACTACACTAGATTTTTTTCGTGCAAGTCCTTTTTTTATTTTATATCATTAAAACTCCATTTTATCTTCTGTGAGCTTTTTCTTTGTTTTTAGGGAGAAGGGAATAGATTATGAAGTTTTCCCCTAACCACAGATCTTAAAGATAATTTCTTCTTTGCTTCTCTAATTTTCTCATGGTATCACATTTTAAGTATAAGTCATGTATACTTTTGGAGTTTACTTTGGTGCACCTACTGTGAGATATTGATCTAAACTTAATTTATGTCAGACTGATGAATATTTTTCCTAGGAATTTTTGTCAAATAGTAATGCCTTATCTTAGTAACTAGGATCTTCAGGTTTATCAAACACTAGGCTACTATGCTAGTTTGCTTCTGTATTTTGTGTGCCTAACCTTTTCCACTAATCAGCCTCTCTCTCTCTCTGTCTCTCTCTTAGTCAGTACCAATTTGTTTAAGTGATCACTGTATTAAAGCATAATTTGAAATCTAATACTGATAGACTCCCATTTCTTCCAGCTCTTTCTCACTATTACCTTTGATATTCTTGGACTTTAGTTCTTTCTTATGAATATCTATTATATTTTTTCTAATTCTGTAAAATAATCCTTTGGTAGTTTGATTACTGTGATTCTGAATAAAAAATAATTTAAGATGTTATCATTTTTATTCCAATGCCTCAGCCTACCTTTGAACAATTAATATTTCTATATTTCTGCAAGAGTACTTTTATAGGATTCAGAGTGTTGGATTCATGTAGTTCCTGTATAGACTGGTAAATCCCCAAGTATTTGATATCTTCTGTAGGTATTTTGAATGGAATTTCTTCTTCTAGTTCTTCGTAGTGGCTTCTATTGCTAATATACAAGAATACTGATGATTTATGTGGATTTAATGTATATCCTGCAACTTTTTTGCATTTCAGTCAACTTTTTAGTTCTTTTTTCAAGTTTTCTAAGTCATCATTGTCTGCAAAACTCAGTGATTATATATACTCTGTGCCCATATATTCCCTTGATTTCTCTTTTCTTGTTTTTTGGCTATAGCTGGCATTTCTGTATTAAATAAGTACTGATGATACTGTATATCTTTGTTTTACCTTTGACCTTATTGGAATGGCTAAAACTTTTTGGTTCTCCTTTTTTAATCTACTTTATTAGTTACCCTCCCTTGCTTTGAGCCATCCACAAATTTTAAAGGTATACTATCATTTTTTTGCCTCCACATCATTAAAATGTTAATCGGAACATGACCAACGATGACTAAAATTCCGTGGTGAGGAACATTCATGTGGCCCTTATACCTTTTGAATTTAGTTCAGAATGATAGCAGCAAGTTAATGAGCAAGACAGTTATTAATTTTTGCAGTGCTTCCCTAAAATGGAAAAGGAGTTTTGGATGTAGTAGAACACACTTTCAGTCTGTGCTGCTTGGGGAGGCTGAGGTGAATACTTCCTGAGCTTGGGAGCAGGACTAGAGTTGGTCAGTTGTGGTGCTACAGGCAGCCTAAAGAGTGTAGGAGACAAAGCTGTCATGGATTGTAAGCGGAGCAAGTCACAGCTTTCATGGAGTTCAGTGGCGGGTTTTGACCAGCGAGGAGTCGCTGAAATTCTAGCATGGGCAAGATAGAGAGACTTCATCTTCCTCCACTCATCCCGTGTGACACAGAGGCAGAGATTTAATTTGTAGGACCTTTAAGATGAAGGCAGAATGGTATGGAGAAAACCCTACCCTAAGAACCAAGATGCTAGTGTCTACTCTTATTTCAGCTGCTAAACGACTTGGACAAATCATTTATCACGTCTAGGCCTCTTTTTCCCCATTTATGAAATGAGAAGGTTGGATGAAATTGTTTCTGTTTTAAAGTTATAATGATTTTGAAACAAAAACTTTGCTTCTAAACATTTAAATGTAGAACACAGACACGTTTGGGGAAAAATTATCTATAAATAATACTGTATTTTGTTATACCACAGTATCGTATTAATATTATTTGAGGATATTGCAAAACTTTCCTTGCTAAGAAAAATTTTAGTAATCTTTAATCCATGAACTTTTCATTTAATTAATTTGAGCAATATGTGAATATTTTTTGGCAATACATAAAGTCACATTATCCTGTGAATTAGTTCCTGTGATAACCAGTAACCATTTCCCAATTTATTTGTCTATTTCAACGAATGTTATTTGGTATTTTAAAAATGTTTTACATTTCACACATTTTTGTAATACTCTGAAGATAAATTCAAATATGATATTTTGTTGATTATAAATAAATATTAAGTTATTTGATAATTAGCAAATGATTGATAATTTATTCAGTTTTGTACAGCAGAATAAAATTATTGCACATGCTTTAATGTCATTTGAATTAGTCTTAACCTTTCATACATATGCTAGTGACCATCGTCACCTAATTTTGGTGTGATTTTATTATAGCAGTTTAACAGCTCTAATAATTTTAATTGTTATCTAGAAGAATAACATCATTTAATTTGATCAGAAGTACAGCAGGATGGATGACTGACAAATTAATAATTTACCATCTTTTCATAATACCGTAGCATGAAATATTAGAAAGATTGATGGCAGAAAAGGTTAACAAATTTTAGCAGCTTTCATTAGCTTTTTCATTGTCATATGTTTGTGGAACTGACTGAAATAAGCTTTGTAGGATATCCAGTCTAGGGAACTAATTACTTGTGCCGATTGCTGTACTGATGAATAGACTCTCATTGTATCTTTCCTCTGAAGATGAGCAGCCGTGTGTGATTCACGGCTGCATCCTGGCTGATATTTGATAATAATTTTAACAGATAAATGTAGGAAGGCAGAATGATGAAGTACCTATCCTGGCTCTGTGACTACCAAAGGCATCCACAGAAACAGCTGTGCTCTGCTTTTTTAAAACATCATTAATGGGAAATTTTAAGTTATTAATTGAGCTTCGAGTAAATGACTTTTCCTCATCTATATGTATAACATACTCTAAGGTATTTTTAACTACTCTTTTCACGAAATAGCTGTAGTTTTATTTTAAAATTAAATAATTGACCATATCACATAAATGAAACTGTAGGAAAGCTATTATATACATATGTATCATATGTATATATGTATGCATATGGACATAAGTAACATATACATATTAATTATAGATACACTTTAATGATAAGAATATAGTCTGTTAGCATTTCCCTCCCTATTTGTATCATATTCTTCCCCCTCCTCATAGTAGTGATCAAAACCAACGAAGGACATATATAGGTATCCATGGTTTTTTTTAATCCTAATTTTCTTGGAAAAAAGGTACCAAAAACACTGTAGGCTTATCACTTAAAAAAAAGGTACTGAGAAAATTAATAATTTCTTGCATATTCTCTTCTTGAACTGAATTCGAATGACTTAATTTGTAAAATTATAGCTGTCTAGACCCTGCTTTGTTTTTAGATTTATTCTTTTATATGCAGGGAATATCAGTATCATTTTTAGTATTTTGAGCTGTAAATTGGTCAAGGATACTAATTTGTCACCGCTGACAGGCACACAGTTTTATTAGCTCATGAAATACAAGTGAGGTTTTATTTTGTATTTATCATTCTAGCAGAAGTTCCAATTATGGAGAAATTTTTTATTTTACCATTACTACAGCTCTTCAAGCTTTAGATTTTTTTTTTTGCTAGCAAATTACACTACAGGTGTTTCCATTCTATGCTGCCTTGCATATTAGGACTTTTAATTTTACTATTTTCCTAAAAAAATATTTTTCAGTGTTCCAGTTAAAAATTAGCTTTAAACAAAGAAACATCATTACAGAAAATACTTTACATGTTTGAAAAAATACAATGGAAGATTAATTTAGCATAACCTTTAAAAAGTAAATTTCAAGAAGTATGTTTTCCATACAGTAATTATTGCACATCATATAGCATGTAGTTTTTAATTAAATATAAAAACATAGTACATGAAACAGAAATCCAATCTGATTTGCTTGAAAATAGATTGCTGTTTCACTCTCCTGCAATGGTTTATTTAAAAACAGTAAATGGAAAAGAAATGCATTTTCTTGTGTTGTTCTAAGCCTCAGGGGCTAAATGTAATGAATATTTTAAGAGATTATTTTAATTAAATTCCTGCACATCTAAACAGAGCAATATTTTATTATCACATACATAACCATGTAACTGAGGTATTCATTAAAGTTAACACTTTCTGGACCAAGCATTCATAGTATGATTTACTGACCTTGTGCAAAAAGGCACAAATTAGGAAGAAAAATGAAGGGGGACAGACTTTGATTAATATAGGTAATGTTATACCATATTTATAATAGCCTTTTCCCTATTCTGGTTTATAAATGCAGTCACTGAGAAAGGTGCCCTGCTGAGGCTGAAATGAGGCTGAAATCGGAGCACATGCCACTAGAGTGTGGGGAAACTGATCACACTGTCAGCAATTCATTTCAAAATGATGTATTTAGTGCTCATTTCACCTTCCAAGAAAAAAGGGAAAGGAGTTCCTTAGACTGGAAGGTGATATTGTTATTTTCAAGGACATACCTAAGTAAAAGATTGCAGCAATGGAGGGGAGGGGGGTGTTTAACAGGGATTGGATGGGGAGAAGGAAAAAAGGGCAGAGCAGACAAGGAGAGCTTTATGCAGAAATTCAGTGCTACCACGCTGTTTGATAATTGCTAACATATGTGGCTCCTCTGTTTCATTGTAGTCGTCCTCGTGAGTTCTGGCGCCTTGACTACTGGGAAGATGACTTGCGGCGCCGGCGACGATTTGTGCGTAACCCTCTTGGATCGACACATCCTGAAGCGACACTAAAAACAGCCGTGGAACACGGTCAGTGTAAAAACACTTCTTGCCCATATCAGCAGGTACAGTGCTTGGTAATGAAGAACAGAGCTTCATTACTGCAAGGCCTTGTAAAACAGTTCAGCACTACATTTCAGAGTTATTTTAACCACAAATAAAACAAGTAGTTACTTTTTCATAGACAGCATAATGTCTCTAACCTTGTGGTGTTTAAGTGTATGTACGAAATACGTTAAACATGCAACATTATTATAATAGATCCTTTGTCTCTAGAGTTGTAAGCTAAAATTACTTTTAATGACACATTTAGCTTTGAGTTCTTTGCCTTCATCAAGTAAAAGACTGCTAATTAATTTAATTACTTGAATATAAGAACGACAACATTACCAAAACCACTTTGAGGCACTCCTGGGCATATATGGTTTTTCTTTAACTGCTGAATTTTAACTTGAGATTCCATTGAGAGGTGAAGGGATGGTAATAAATATCCAAGTGCCCTGCCCGAGGTAGTTTCTAAGCCTTGATTTGTAGATGGTAATGATAGATGGCTAGTGAATAGACATCATTTTCCTGTGTTACTATACAGCATCATCTTGTTAACAGAGCTCAACAAAACATTGTCCCCCTTTATGTTGTAATGCATATTATCCGAGTTTTCATTCAGGAGCAATTTTTGGAAACTGTCTGATAAACCAATAGGAATGAATGAGTAGAAATACCGATAATTCCTTTGGATTGAACAATTTTTTTACCTTGATCATGCACTTAGACTTATTATTTCATGATTCTGAAAGGAAAATATAAAGTTTCCTCACGCTTAACTTTTTTGTGATTGTTAATAAAACTGACTACATACCTTAATGTTGTTGTTTTTTAAATACAAGTAATATTTTAATTTTTTTCATACCTGCCATTTTAAATGTCAAGGTTTGTATTTATATTTATAAGGTTAAAGTTCAAAATACAAAGGAAATACTAATTTAAGGCAATTAAGAATATTGTTGAGATCTAGATGAAAAGAATATAATGTTGGGTTTGGCCTCAGCCAGGCAGCTTAACCTCTTGCACTCAGCCTTAAAGAGCCATTTCTGGAAGAAAATGTCTACAATATGTCATCAGATATAACACCAAATGTGACATCAGTCCTTTAAAATAAATGGCCATACAGAGAATAGTCAATAACAAAGTGATCTAAAAGCAATGAGTCCCAGAGCCTTATATCTTCCAGCAGTAGGAGGAGGAAGGAGAAACAAAATGTAGAATTAATTAGGCCACTTCTACTTTGGGGGTTCTTATTATTTTGTGTGTGTGGTGGTACTATGGATATTAGGGTAGACTGTATTTCTTGGTTGATGACCCTTACGTTTAAAAGATCTGCTAATTAGTAAAAAGAATTTTATTCCATTTGAGCAAAAAAGAACTTAGACTTTTTGAGAAATAGTTTTATCGACATTTTAAGACTTTTTCTTACATCTTTTCTTTCATTTAGTAAGGATTTTTTTCATTTTTTGCTTTGATAAGCCATTCGTTTTCACAAAATTTCCTTACTGCACAAATAGGGTTAAAGTTTGTTTTCCAAAATCATTCATAAATGAGCAAAACAATATGGTTTTCATTCATTGAAATTAAAATAATCCCTCAAATTTACTCCTTATACATATTTTATTTTCAGACTAAGGCTTTTTAAATTCCTGCCAGAAAAATAATAAATTGAACTGTCCATTCAGATGACACAGGTGTCTGTCTACCTACGTGAGGGCCCTCACGGTAGTTTTGTTATAAGGAAATAAAGTTGTCTCCTCTCATGTCTTGTCTGCTATGATCTTGCAGTGATAAGACATTCTAATAATCATCACCCCTTACATTAATATCTTTCATTAAATTTATTAGGAAGAGTAACTCTGATTTTTAAAGTATTAATGAAAAAGGTTAAAACCATATGTTTTTTTTTATTTTAAAAGTTTTAATTTAATTCCATGAAACAGAAAGCTGGGTTAAAACATTTGATATTGTCTTGTTTAGTAATATTTCTGCGGTTCTTCTCTAGTGACTGTCAATGTGTAAGGAAGATTTTGAAGTACAAGAACATTTGAAAAAGAAATAATTTTAATAGAAAAATATTCATTTTTGTTTATTTCTTCTACATTTCTAATTCAAGTTTTTGTTGTTGTATTTCACCTAAAAATCAAACACCAACTGAATGCGCAGACAGATTTAGGTATCTTTCTCACTGAAATTTGTAGTTCATCCTTAGTTTAACTTTTGAAAGATGCTCATTATACTTTTCTATTTTTTAAAGAACAATAAAAATAATGTGACATAAAGGCATTCTAGGAAGTTCTGGAAATCAGTCCCTTAGTGCTTCTGTGTGATTTATTTTGAATATATAAAATAATCATTTAAAATATAATTTTATCTATTTATTCTGAAGTTTCAACAATAAGCACAATTTTTTGAGTAATATTTATTTTAAGAAGCTATTTTGAATACTCAAAATGAAGAATAGCTTAAAAAGAAACCCTGGTTCAGAGAGAGAGGGAGGGTAAGGGAGGGAGAGTGGAGAGAGAGAGGTGGCCAAAGATGTTACAATATCCTGTAACAGATAAAAGTATGCTGAGGAAAAATGTTTACATTTAACCAGTCTTTCTGTATTTCCCATTGTTTTACATCTGTCATAGAAGGTTGACTTCATTATGTGGATACTGTATCTTTAAAGTGAAGAATCATGGAGCTCCGTACACTGTATTAATATAAGAGAAAAGCATCCAAAGGGAAATCTTGTTGGAGATTACTTATGTATTTTAGTTGTTAGCGCCATCTTTTCCAGGGATTGATTTGATTTGAAGGAAAGCCTCTGGTGCAAAGGTGGCTGAGTAAATACCTGAAGACTAATGTTCCCTGTTCTCACGATCAATACCAGCCCCATGACTCTACTTCTGGCTACCTTCTAGTTAAAAACAAATTTTTTAATTCTGACAATTTAATTGCCCTGCCCAAGTTCACATTAACTTGTTTTGGGGAAAGGAGATTTGGGTAATTTTTCAAAAAGAGAGCCTCCAAAGTAGTTATTTGTAAAAGTCATTGTTGCAGTGTAGAATTTTTTTAAACTTTGTAGACACTATTATATCCTCAAATTAAAATAAAAACTATGTTTAAATTTTGTGAAAATGGTCTATGCCAGGTAAAAACTAATTTTTTGATTTCTAGAGATTTAAATTTTCCATATGTATATATGCATGTATATATACATATGTAATATGTACTAGATACATATATGTAATTATTAAATATTTATTAGCATTCAAATACAGGGTACTTAATAGATTTACTGATATTGCCCAATTCTTATAATAGAATTTTAGAGCTAATAGGAATATTAACAATCCGATACCCGTATTTTACAGATCAGTAAACTCAAAACCCAGAGAAATTATTTATATGCATATGGTCACACAGTGACAGAGATGAGATTAAAATATAAGTCATATGACTTCTGATAAATGACTTTTACGCTGTCATACTGTTTTCCAAACTTATTGTTTAATGTAGTGGATATTTTACCATCAAATTAAAAGGAAAAAAGTAGGTTTGACATTCAGTTATAACTTCTTAGCAAGGTTCCACTTAAATGTAGGTGATAAAAAGAATCCTCCTTAGAATAATTGCAGAAATGTACTATAACTATATATAATTACTTTAAAAATTAAAAAAAAATTAACATTGCCTATACCATCTAAAGGAGAAAACGGTTTCTCATTGTTGCCATTGCTTTTTAGTCAGATTCTATAAATAGCAGATCACACTCTTATCCTTTGCCTTTTGTAGATGTTCACCTAGCAAGATTTCTTGTAATACAAGTATGTTTCTCTGTAGATTGTCATGAATACTTTCTTAGATAAATAGGTAACAGAATCATTAGCTGGAAATTGTCGTCCCAGGTAAATATGGAGTGTTATTTATCCTGCTTACCCAGCATTATGATAAGTTTGAAATCATATAATATTTAGAGTTATCATATCAGTTCTGTTTTAATTTTTTGTTATAATAAATAATAGTGCAAAATAATTCAAGAAACAGGTTTTTGAACCAACCAGATTATGCCATAATCAAGTACTCAAAATACTTCTGTCTCTTTAGCAACCAAAATATACTGTTCTCTCTCTTGATGTAGCTCTTTCTAGAATTCCATATTCATCAGGAAAAACACAAGTTGCTTTTTCAGTAATGGCAGTAGGTTGCTTTCAGCTATCTATACTTTCTTGAGCTTATCTTATGTCCCCAGTATCCTTCTCTTTAAATGGCATAAGTATTTATACATAATATTATATATTTTCTAAATTATTCCAAAGAGCATTAATTTTATCTCCTAAATAATGAAGGCAGAGGCATATCTCTAGAATCTCCAAAGAGTTGAGCTTTGGGAGCCCTCACCATCTGGTTTATGGGTAAATCTACTGTACAAATCTGTGAAGTCTTTTATTTCAGTAGTTGAGATGACAAATTTTGCTTTGAATAATGTAATTATTCTTGAAAGGGTATGGCGCCTAAGACTTGGGTGCACAATCTCCTCCTGCTCACCTTCTGAAATACTAACTGTGGCAGTCTGCTAATTGAGGAAAGGAAGAGAATCTGTGAATCCCAAACAGGGACTATTCCCACCTACCTTCTTTAGCCTCCCGCACCCTAACCCTGCAGATGAATCCACTCCTAGCCAGCGCTGCTTCAGAGCTTGTTCCAAATAGTCTCACCAACATTTGGTCGAGCTTCCTTTTGAACTTGGTACCAACCTTCAGGAATGACATATAGCTAGAGAAACTTTCTTTTTAAAAAAAAACCCAACAGATGACTGTAGTTTTATGTAGTAGCTGTAGTTTCAGTAATTATTTAGTTGAATCAATAATAAAACTGCAACAAAAAACAAAACTAGATGTGGTATATTTTTACATTGTACTACAAAAGAACAAAAGATTTCATTCTTAGTAACCATTTGATATCTAGAAAATTTCTTGAGTTAAGACAAAATTGAACACACAGCTTGCATTTAAATGATTCAAAAATAAGCTCTGACTTCATCAAATTAAACGGTTAGTCCATTGTGGAATACACTGACACATAAGTGAAATACAGCATTGGATACCTGTTTACAAAATGGTGCTTAAATGGCATAGAGCAGCTAAAAACAAAAATGCATCCCCCTCCAATGCATATAAACATTATAATTACCTTTTATTTTTTGCTTCTAATTTTGTTCTAATTTTGAAAAAAAAAATCTTTAGCAGAAAGCGATTAGACCACTGAGAATTGAACAACAGCGCATGTGGTGTGTATTAGAGTACTGTTGGTAATTTTACTGCTGCTAACTTAAAATCCTCAAGGGGGAGTTAATTACAGGAAAACCATTCTAAATATCAGTAAGCTGCATATTTTCCATGACAAGAGGGTTTTTAGCTTAGATTGAACAATTCCAGAATCTGAGCTTTTTTGTTTGATAAATTTTTTAAAAAGGTAAAAGTTAATATTTCATATGTACAAGAAACCCATATTACTGTCTTTTACATGTAACTTTTCCTTAGTTGGAATGTTATTCTGTTTCGAACAGATTGTTAACAAGATGAGAATGTATACATTATCTTTGTTTCAAACTTGAAATTGAAATTATTTAAAATTAGAAATGTCTTGGGTCATTTTACTTTATTTTGCCTTTAAAAGTGCATTTATTTACCAAAAGTTTAAATCATATTATATCGTCACTAGGGACTGCCTTCCTCTGTAAATGTTTGCAGATTAAAGTTTTTCTTTTTTTTCCTTTCTTTCTTTTTTTTTTTGCAAAATAAGCTGGTGGAACTTAAAGTCATGTATGGCAGTAATCAGGGAAAGTAATGAGCAAGTTGGTCCTGATGTGTTTGGCATGTGTTCCTCAGACTTGGATTGGGATATGGATATTTTCATAATTTATATTTTGTTTGATTTTTTAAAACCATTTTTTTTTACCATACTGGTTTTTTTTTAAAGCAAAAGCAATACATGTATGCCAGCTTGTGTACTAAATATACAAGTTACCTGACATTTTTTTCATGGCAGAAAGTAAGGAATAACCCAATAAATGTGAAGATTAACATATTGATTGATATAACTCTAGCCAATAGTCATTAATTTCCTTCTTTTAAATCTCACTTTTAATTTTTATACATTTTACAAGGACTAATTTTCTAATAAGTGTAACAATATAAAATTAAAAACTTAAAAATTATTGCTTTTGGGAGACTAATTATGTGTTTTCTCTCCAAAGTAAATATTAAAACAATGAAATAACTTCTCTTATTCAACCCAAAATTTGTGGCTTAATACAGAATATTTAATTATAACTTTTGGGATAATATATGCATTGACACAATATTTTAAATAATGTGCAATTAAGAGGTAATAACTATCATTTATATACCTCATTTTTTATGAAGTGTTTTATACATTTTATCTCATTTCATCTCATATATTTAAGAAAATAAGGTCTTATTCATCTGTAGATAGAATGAGGTAAATAATTTTTAAAAATTTTCCATTCTCCAACTTTTAGTTTTTACTATATTATTAAAAGAAATTATTATATTATTCATATAGTTATTATATTACTAAGAGAATTTCTATTCCTTGCAGTAAAGTATCAGGAGAAAAACTTTCATTTATCCAAAAGTAATGTCCCATTATAATAATGGAATGAATTAGTGGTAACTACAAATGAGTTGGCAGTGATATAAAAATGAATTTGTACTCTATCCATAAATAATCCATGACTACAAAATTTTGTAGACTGTGTAGAATTAAGAACTGCAGAGATCCTTAGAGACTATCTAGTCCAGCCCCTTCATTTTACAGAGGAAGAAACTAAATCCCAACGAGGTTGATTGAATTAGTTTGTATACCTGTGCTACAGTTTATGTTTGGATTCATTTATTGGATTTATTTATTTTGATAATACATGGCATTTAGTGATGTCTGCTCCACCTCAGTCCGGTGTTGGGAACTTGTTTACACTGGTTTGAATCCTTTCAGTCTTTCTAAGGGAAAGCTTATGGCCTTTGTTCAAAGAGTCAGGTGTACCAGCCCCAGGGATTAGATCAGGTTGGCAAAATAAGAGCATGAGAAGTCAGGGCTCTTCAGTGAAGATCCCAAACCTGCCTTTTTTTTTCACGTGAACTTGTAGGATTTCTGTTTACTTCAGATATGGTCTGGCTTTTGTTTGAAATCTTTTAAGGTAGCCTGTTTCCTGCGGGTCCATGGAATTGTTTCTGTCCCTTCCAACCACGCAGGCATTTATACACTCTGCTCAGTAGTTGAGTTAGAGGCTTGCAGTATTTGAAGTTCTGGTTTTCCTTTCTAGTCCCTCGATGATTTCTCCCAGTTACTTCTATGGACTCTTCTGCTCCTTCTCCTAGTCTCATTGTTGGCTGTCGGCGCCCCCCAGAGCTCCTCCTTTGCAGATTGCAGAGATTTGTGTTTGCTTCTCTTCCTCCCTCCTGCTGCCTTGTCACACGTCCTGAGAAAATGGGCATGGCTCTTTTCTGCTAGTGTATTTGTGGAGGCTTCTCTGGCCTGCCAAACCTTTTCTTTTGTGTTTACCCTCAGGGTGCCTTAGCCCTTTAGTTTAACCACCTAGAGAGGTGGCTTTTGCACCTCTGGTTTCCTAGCTTTGTATCTTAGGAGAGACTACTGTAACTCTGTGGAGCTGGCAGGGAGGATGGAGAAAGAGGGGTGGAGATGTGCGTTGATCGGAACCAGTGGCTTCATTAGTGCCACTGATCTGTCTGTCCAATCTCCATGGAAAGCAGCATGCTCAGAGCAGGGTACCAAGACTTCAGATACACTTCTTACCTTATCTCAGTTGTTGATTTTTCTCTAACTCCAAATGCATTAGGCTATTATGTTATTCACAGAATGAAGTCGTACCCCCCTCATTCCCCCTTCCCCCTTCCTTGCCAGATCTTTTATGGAAAGCTGAAATGATTTGTCTGGTAGCTGTGGACTTGAAACTGAAGTTCATCCTTTCCCCCCTCCAATATTTTAGGAAGTTCTGGTTTTCAGTCCTCCCTTTTCTTAATTATAAATAAATAAATGGTGAAAACTCACTGGTTCCAAAGTTGGTTTTAATGGGATAAATGTTCTTCAGGGTACTATTAAGCTAGATTTAGGAAATAGACTTTGTTATACATAGCTGTGTGCTATCCTGAGTATCCTGAGTGTGTGTGTGTGTGTGTGTGTGTGTGTGTGTGTGTGTTTATGTAATTCTTCTAGATCATCTTTGACCAACCTTCCCTTATTTCAAATTTTACTCCTCCTACCCTGCATTTGGCCACTGTCTCCTTCCCTCAGCTGATGGACAGCCTTGTTTCTTTTTCATTTCAGATTCAGATGAAGATATCCTCGCTAAAGGAAAACAGTCCATCAAGAGTCAGGCTTTAGGAAATCAGAACTCAGAAAGTGAGACTCTCTTGGATGGTGATGATGATACTCTGTCATCTGTGGAGGAGAAAGACTTAGAGAATCTTACTGGTAAATTCTGCAGTTGTGCAGATATTCAAATTAGCTATTTTTTTGTGGCATTGTTACATTTTTTTAGTTATGATAACTAAGGACTATTTAGAAAGTGAGAATCTCCCCCCACATTTAAGTTAAAGTAAGATTGTTTTTGTTTCTGATGTTTTCCACCACTGTTGTCACATCTATTGTTTCCCCTGACTTTTTCTACTGTGAACTACCATTTCTGCACTTCCCCCAGCAAACACTGTCAGTATTTTTGGCTTAATTTCTCTTTTTATGGTCATGGGCTTTCATTTGGAGAAGTTATTTCCCCTACTTTTTTTTGTTAAAAACAACAAAAAGTGCCCTCTCCCACTCACCCTTAAGGGCCTTGCTATCTAATTCCTCTAAAAGTCTTCCTGGGTAAGTAGTTTGTAAACAGACTTGGTCCTGGAGTAGAAGGTTGGCATTGATACATTGATCTTACTGATTGTACCCTTCTCTTTACGTTTAGCTTCTCCAAAGAAAGCAAAAACGAAAAAAACCTGTCCTAAGAACCTGAGGACGCGTGGTTGTCACAGAATTTCCTGGCTATAGGAAGCCAGGTTTTTCCAATATGATTATCATTTACAAATTCTCAGCTTTGCTTCCAGGACAGAGGGTAGATGGCCAGTAGGACATTTGTTTTCTGTTATCGGGGCATTTTAGTATTTCACTAAATGGCTTTGTTCCTCTATTGCCTACACTTCTTTCAGTACGACGATTGGCAGGGCTGAGAAGGGAGAGCAGTAAGATGGAGTTGGGTCCAGAATTATTTTTTTTACTGGAAAATAATCCCCTGTATAATCTTCTGTTCTGACAAATCTAAAACCTGGATCTGTTGTTCATGAACATTTATTTTTAACTTTACTACGTACTGTTTGATTAAGGAAAACAGAAAGCAGGATAGGATATATAGTCTGTAGTGAGGCTATATAATTTTTAGTGAAATGAAATAAAATTAATTGGCATATTATGTCCTTTGACTTTTTTTTCCTTTCTCCCTCCCTCCCCCAGTGGAAGGGAGAAGAAGAATTGTTCATCTCTATCTAGACCCTTCCTTCAAAACCCACCACCCATCTCCTCCTCTTTTATTATGCTTCTACTCCAGCTTGTGGTAATACATTCATACTGTAATAGAGGTGAAAGGGGAGTTTAATTATATAATCTTGACAATGACAATAGGATTAAGAAGTAATCCTCACTAATAAAGTGGTGTGGGTTAGAAATGAAGTGGAAATTGGCAGGGGTCTTCTGTAGGACCTGGCTTGCCCTGGATCCTGCAGCTGTCTGCTCACCCCGTAATTGAATGTCTGAGAGTGATTGAAAAAATGTTATTTCTCCTCTGGATTACATGCTAATGTACAGAGGGCAAAAGGAGACAGCAAAAGAACACATAGCTGCTTATTTCATCCATTTATAGGGATGAGCTTAGGGAAATCATAGCCGTTCTATCGCTATCTGCTGCCCATCTGCAAACACAATGTATTTGTACATTGGGAATAGAGGGCAAAGCCTGCTCTGCTCTCAGTAGAGCATCCCTTCTATTGTCCTTCTGGCGCACATTAAGATTGATGTTAGATTAAAGACCCTCACCATTCTAACAATCGATAGAAATGACAGTTCATCTGAATTTGGGGGCAATTATTCACTCATTGATTGCCTGAGTAGTTGTACTACTGTATTAATTCAAAATTTTAAGTATCACTCTCATGTTGCTTTTTTATCCCACAAAGAATTTGAACAATCGGGAACTGACTTCAAATTTTTGATTTTCTTTTTTTTTTTTAAAGCCTGAAGTGCAGCGTAAGTAAATGTGAATATGATTATTTCTACGATATATGTGTGTACATGTTTAGTATCTCTCTTTTTTTTTTTTTAGGTTCGGGTCTAGAGCCTGTAGACTGTTAGATCTGTAGTGATTCCATTGTTTTCAGTAGCAATCTGATTTGTCTCTTTGATAAACCCTGTGGAGATTTGATTATTCCAATAAAAATTCATTCAGTTGGAAACCCACCCTCCAGCTGTTTAATCCCTGAATCCCCAAACTACATTAATACTGTATTTGGAACCACTGAACAATATTTAACAGTGGAGTGGAAAGTATAGTAAAGTCAAATTTTTATAATTCTTTTCATGAAAGTTAGTTAAAATGAAGCACAAGATTATTACAGCTAGCACCCGGACTACAGAGAATACAGTGATGGGGATGACATTACTAGCTTCACCAGAGACTGATCTTTTGTGATCTGTCTCTGGTTAGAATCTGAGAACTGAAGCCTGCTCAGTTTTCTCCATTTCCGTAGTTACTGTTGGGTAATGGCTACTTGCTGGTTGGCAGCCTGGGGCTTGCTCCTGATGTGAAATGTGAATGAATAGTAGAATCAAATTCTATCTGACTATGGGCATTGCATACTTACTACAAAGCAATTGCATACCAATTTACCAGGATCATTAACCAGCTGTTATAGGCCCAAGGGTCTAGAAGTCTTTGCATTGTTGGAGGAGGATAGAGTTGGACAGAATATGTGGGTGGGGGGTAGGGACTCACTAAGTAGTTGTGGTGAGAATCAGAAAAAAAATAACATTTCTAGTCAAGTTTCTTACACATCTGGTGTTTTCTTTCTGTATTCGACAGGTCCTGTTAGCTTGAGCACACCAGCTCAACTTGTGGCCCCTTCTGTGGTGGTGAAGGGCACTCTTTCCATTACATCCTCTGAGCTCTATTTTGAAGTGGATGAAGAAGAGCCAAATTTCAAGAAAATTGACCCCAAGGTAAGAAGAGGACAAATGTGATATCTTATCTCTTCACTACCCTCAACCTTCCCATTCGGATGGGGGACTAGGGGAGGAATAGGGAAGGCTAATGAAAGGCATGGAAAACACCCAGCTCAATTCTAAAAGACTTGATTTAAATTTTTCACTGAGGTATATTCTGGCCCTGTTGTCCCTTATAATCTTGAGTTTTTCTCACTGGATATTGTAGTGTACTTCATTTATGTAAATAATAATTTCCCCTTAGATCTAGTGTTAATTAATTGACTATTAGGGTGAGGATGGGGAATTTCATGAATCCAACTTACATTAAGATATCATTGGGAACCTGAGATTGCAGAGTTCAAGAGGTTGTAATCATTTGTCTAGCCTCTCTATGTTTTCTGAATATGATTCCAATATATTGGTCATTTGTTTTGTGTTTTTGACTTACTTTTCTAAATGCCTTGTTTGGAATACATGTTTCCTATGGTATATTGTAGATTTTATAAGGCACTGTTATGTAGTTTTCTAAACTTAAACCAAACTATTTTTATATTTTTAAAAATTATTTTTTTTGACCCCGCTAACTTTTTTACTCATTTAGGCTATGGGAATAACCATAAAGCTAGGAGGAAGATTAAAAATTTATTTATTTTTATAAAGATGAATGGTTAAATTTCTGTTTCTGAGCAGCAAACTTCTCTTAGAAAAGATAAAAAAAACAAGCTCTGCCAAGGAATAAGGTGTTTGGAAGAGTAGCAGGGAAGTCTTTAACAAAGCAAACTTTTACAACAGTATTTATTTTCAGTTTAGACAGGGGAAGGAGTTTAGGTAGAGGAAGCTTTTTGGATTTATTATGGTGCTATATTATTAAATCTAAAAAATAATTAAATACTTTAAGTCACTGTAAAAGTCTTTACAAATTTTATAACGGATCAGTTTAAATCTTTAGTATGTTCAACTCTTTGTTCCAGTCTTACTGCCTTTATTTAGAGGAAATAAGTAGACTGTGTGACAAGAAGGAATTGTAAAAGGAGTTTGACTCTGACACGACTGAACAGTTTTTGAAATTGGAATTTTTGGAGATATTGAAAGGGGTAAGCCTGATATGTCCTTAAAAATGAAGAACATACCGTTAGGCAATTTTGTTGCATTGATTAGCTTTTTGGACTTCATTGTATAGTTAAGGTGTAGCTAAAATTGATAGAAAGGGACTTTTGACTTGAAAAATTACTTGATTTCTACAATTACTGTAGTTGACAAGTCTGCTTAAAATACCAAGTCAGTGAACAGAATGGGCTCCTTCTTAGGCCGGGCGTTCTCTTACTGGTGTCATTGGAACAACTTTGGGAACAGCTTTACTTTCTGTCTTTCTGTTGTATTCTGTCCAGCATCATTTAATTTCTCTTTCATCGTTGCTTGTTAAAGATTGAGCTGCTTTTAGGATCCCCAAAGACCACCCTGCACCACTGCAACCTGGCTAGCAGGGATTAGCTATGGGTCTGGAAATAAGAACTGTGAATTTTTGTTTTAAAAATCATTTCCCAGTTTAATATTATTTGAACTTTTGATTTCATTGGAATGGATGATGTCTGATTTTTGGCAAGCTAAAAAACTGAAGTCAAGAGATTTACATTAAGGACTTATTTTTTCTTGGGTCAGTAGTTTGTATTAAACTGAAAGAGGCAGGAAAAAGAACTGATTTACAAAGCTAAAAATTAATTTCTTAAAATTTTTTAAAATGTAAAGACCACGGAATGTTAATGATTTTCTTTCTACTTAAGGGAAGAGATGGATGGCTTCAGATGGTAGTATTAAGTTAGTTACTAAGTAAAACATTGGTATTTTAGGTTTCAGCTCTTTTAGGAGCTTCCTTTTTACCTCCCCAGTCATTAGTTATTTACCAACACTTACCTACTTCATAGGATTAATGGTGGAGAAAACATTTTGCAAACCTTAATATGTCACATAAATGTAAGTGGCTTAGAAAATGTCCCTAAGAGTACTACTGTTTTTGTATGAGAAGAATGTATGTAATTGATGATTTTAGAATTTCTCTTAGTATTTCTCACAATCACAAAGAAAAAGCAAAGCTAGGTTTCTGTTTTTAAAGCAAACCATGACCTTAGAATGGAAATAAGATCAGCACTGGTAAGATCACAAATTTATATTTTTTTATCTAGGAGTATGTTTTATTTTATTTTAAACCAAGAAACAGTAATCCCTACAAGCTAAACTCATTTTTATTACCTGAGCCATTTTTCAGAACTCAGTGGACTCTAATCCCCAATCACTTGCTTTAGACTTTTCATTTGTGTTAAAAAAAAAAAAGTTTGTTTCTACTTTATTTTCTTGCTTTTTTTTCTGTTAGAAATTAATAATTGAAGTCGGTGCAAATTTGAGGTACAGATTAAATACTGAGTAAAGATATTTAACATAAGTACACTTTAATTTTCAGTTTGATATTTTAAATGTGGTTTTGAAAGGAGGCAATACAATAAAGCTCTCCTACAATTTAACATTATATTTCTCTTACACTTTTTCAGATATGTTCCAAGACTGAAGTATTTCCTTATGTTGTACACATATGGAAGTTTTTTCCTTAGGCATCAAATTTATATCCCATATTTTCCATTTTAATTGCTCTAACCACCTTCAAAACACCTTCAGTAAACTATACCCAGTAATCATTTTATAATGGAATGAAATATAAAGTTAGCAGTTTTGAATTTAAGTATTCAAAAAAACCCAATAATACCATAAGGACTCAAGAAAATTGAATTTCTCTTCCCCTTCTTGAATAAAAAATAAAAACTTTAATCCTTTCATTTTAGACATGACTAATATAACTATTCCATTTTTGTGCTTTCTTGTTATGGTTGTCTAACACACTAAGTTTTATTATTTACTTAAAAGCCAAGAGAGGATAAATGGTTATAGGGGGGTAAATCAACTAACAGCATTAATAATTCAGAGAAGATCTATAAATGTTTCCTTGCATTTCAAAGTCAATTTGAAATAGTTTGTTTTTTAGTTAGGGATAAGAAAGCAAGTCTATTAATTTTTAATGTGGATGAATCACATTTACCAATTAGGATTGAATATATACATATATGTATGGACATATGTATTAGTATTTATCTGTCTTAAAGCACAGACTTAAGTCTGAAATTAATTAGCAAGATGAGTTCTGCAAGATTACAGCTGTATTTGTAAATGTTAAAGATCAGACTTTGGTTTGATTCTGTATACTTCAGCTTTAAAAGTTCTCTTCTTTATTTGATATATTGTTCCACTTGAAATTTCACCTGCCCTGTTTAAAAACAATCCACAAAAGTCGATGCAAAGTTAAAGTAATGTTTTATTACTGTTTTCAACAAGTGGGTTTAGGGTGAGGATAGAGGTGCAAGAGAGAGAGAACACATAATCTGACATTGGCACTGAAATACATTTAGCATCAGTAAAACTTTTAAAAGAGAAATTTTGTACATATAGTTAAATAATTTTTTTCACTTGGTGACAACATTCAGGCAGACAAAAAACAAAACAGAGGAGATAAAAGGAGGAAAAGACTACTATACATGGATTTGAAAATGTACCTTGGGTTTCGTTTTGTTGTGGCAAAGTCCGATTGCTTCTTTTGTGTGACCTTTTAAATTCACATTTTTTGGAAGAAAGATCACTCCTGTACAAGATGATTTGTTTGTTTTTTTCCAACGTTCTTCTATCTGGTGGTGACCATTTTTTTTCTTGTTGTTGCTTGGCTATTAAATAGAAATTTGTGTTTTGGAGTTTTTGTTTTTTTCCACAGTGTGATGGGAATGTGTTGTTTTTCTAAGCAGTCTCCACCATCCTATAATTTATCCAGGCTTTTGGGATTGGTGAGAATCTCTCTGGCCAATCTCCAGGTCTGTTTGGCTGCGCTCTCCAGAGCAGAATGAGGCTTGCCCTGAAAGAGGTCGAGGTTGGGCAAAAAATAGTGGGGGCATCGCCGGCACTGTAGACAAGAGATGAGCTGCAGCAGGATGCCGTTGAGCCGGTCTCCTAGGCAAGCTTCGTCCCAGTCAGTTTCCCGAGGGTGTTTCTCGCACTCATACAGCAGCAAGGTTTTCATGTGATAGTTGTTGAGAGGCTGGCCTGGCAGCTCCAGGTGACGGTCCCTCAGAGTCTTCAGCACTGATAAGCACTTGTTCCGGCAGCCGCCCATCAACAGTCGGTTCTCAGCCTCCCCGAACTGAAGCACCCAGGCATCACTCTCCGCAGAACTCTGCTTGCCTGTCAAGGAGTAGCACTCCTTGGAGAGCAAGTTGAACCCTTCGGCCTTGACCTCTGCCACCCGATTGGGGCCAGGCCAAGGGATGTGGGGCATAGGCCACTGGGCCGCGCTGCGGGGCCAGATCCCAGTGCACTTGAACGCCGGTGTGATCTGCACTACATAGCGCTCCCGGATGCGCAGCTTCACCTCGCTAGTGTCCGCGATCATTTTCACCACGTCCCGGTAGCTGCACTTGTCTACTGCCTGTGCCACCAGTGTCTGGAAGCGCGAGCGGATCTTGCGCGCTGAGAGGTAGCCTGATGCGGTGATGAACTCCACCCAGAGAGACATGCTTCGCTTGCGACCGTCACTCAGCTTGAGTACTGCGCAGCCAGGCAGCGAGCCATCGTCCACAAAGTTGAAAACGCCCATCTGGTTGAGGTAGAGCACCACCTCGAACTCGGTGGGAGAGATGACTTCCAGCCCTTCGTAGCGGGCATCGATCTCACTCAGGGAGCTGATGAAGCGAGGCTCTTGGACCTCCACTTCTTTCAGCACATCCGAGACCACTTTACAGACCTCGCGGATCGTCTTGGCGATTGCCGCCTTACGCGCCTGACAGCGCTCCGTGTAGTACTTATTGAGCTGGTACACCAGCTTTGCCTGAGCCGCGATCATGTTGGGGCACAGGTCCGGGCTATACACCGGGGTCTCGCAGTACGTTGAGGGATCCAAGGCTCACTCACTGGTGGTAGCCCTGCGGCTTGCAAAAAAGGCAACCCGCTACTTCACTCCCCTCCTTCAGTTTCTCTCAGCTCTTCTTTTCCACCCCAGCTGTGGGGCTGCTATCTCTGGCTCCCCTTCCTTTCTCCCTCCACCTCGCTGTTACTCCCTCCTCCTTTTAAGAAAAGTGATAAAAAAGAAAAAAAGTACCTTAAATACTTTTGGTTACTTCTTTTGATTTTTAAAATGAAGGGGTTTTTTTTGAGGGCGTGCAGTTATAGTTATGCAAAAGGATGCAGGCTTACTTCCCAAAGGGATTGAATTTTAAACCAAAAACCTTGTTGGTAAAAGAGGCAGCTCCAACAAACTTGGAAATACCCGTCTTTTAAGTGCTAAGTGCAGCCTTAAAAAAAAAAAAGTTAAATATTAATATAGGCTGAATGTTTCATTGGAAAACTTATCTCCAAGGATGCAAGAAGTCCTCAGTCAAATAAGGCCCGATTGGAGTGGGAGAGTTTACGGCTCTGTTTTATAAACCTCCCCCAAATTCAGAAGAGAAGGCTGAAATTAATGCTCTGTTCGGAAAAGTGCAACTCAGTCCGTGGCAGCATCCGAGATTCACGGGAGGTGTGCTGCTTTCAGTATTTGTCTCTGCCTCTTGGAGCGCTTCTGTTGTGCTGGTGGTTTCTTTCTTTTCCTGCTGGAGGCGTTTTCTGGACTCAATTTGTTTGATTTGAAAGGATATCTTGTCTTTCTCTAGGTACAAACGGGTGGAAGTTGTTTGAGATTCATTTCTGTTTTGTAATTTATAATTTTGTCTCTCACAAAATCGGTATTATCTCGACGAAGTTGTTGCTTGCGTTGCATCTGGGGTGTAGTTTAGTTATGGCCCTGAATTTTTCTTCTCCTCCCCCTTTATGTTGCATTCAGAGAGAGCCTCTATTTCTGTCTCTCTTCCTCCCGCCCCTCTGTTCTGCCTGCTCCTTTCTGTCTCTCTGGCTCTGTCTCTGTCTCTTTTCCGCTGTCTCTGTCTCCTTTACCCCCCCTCACTCTGCTGTGTGAGCCTGTACCTCTCTCTTTCTCTGTCTCAAGGTTTGCTGGAGTTGTTTAGTTTATGAATGGTCCCAGGGCCATCGTGAAGGGGGTGGAGCGTCAGATCATACAATCGCAGTCCGAGCTGTCACTGCTGCAGCCAATCCTAGAGAGGATATATGCGCGTTAGAACCGGGTAGCTGCCACCACTTCACGTGATGGAGAAAGAGGGCATGGAGAAGTAGAGAAAGAAGAGGAGATTGTAAAGACATATGCACACTCCAAAGAATCCATGCTCATACATATCACTACCCCCAATGGGGGTGAGGGTGGGGGTGGGGAGGGAATTGAAGGGAAACTTCTCAGTTGCTAAGAAGGAAAACTGTTGGAGATGGCTGGAATGTAAAGTGGGGAGGGGGCAAAAAGAATAGTACAGGTTTCGAAAGGTGCAGTTTTTGTTGTTTTATTTTTGGGTTTTGCTTTTTGTTTTTCCCGAATTCTACCAGCATACAATGACAAGATGCAAACCGCTTTATATAAATCACTTTTACATACGGTCAGTTTGGTGGGGGAAGTAGGGGATTTGGGGACAAGGCAATTGTTTTGATCTCTTTTCTCCTTCCCCAAAGTCTTCTGTTCCCACTACCCACTGCTGTAGGGAAATGTAGCTGGAGACCAAAAAGGAGAGAAGATTTTAGGTAGGCATTTTAACCCCGGAAAATAAATCTTTAACTAAAATCAGGACAGTGCAGAGGAAGTGATTCGGGAAGAATAGTTCCAAGTCCCTTAGATTACTTAATGGCGTTTTGTTTCATAATTGTATGTAAGATGTTCTGTTTATTATGGAATAATTACTACAAAATATCCTTGATCTTTGTTCCTTATCTCTATATTTTAATCCCAGTAAATATTTTGACCATATCACTTAAAGTACACCACAGAGCATTAAAGTGTAAACCAATTAAACTTTTAAAACACTAATACTGGAATTCCCTATAATTTGAGGAGGGTATTTTAAATAGTAGTGAGTTTTTAAAGTAGAACTAATTATTATTCATAAAAGTAACTTGTTTCGAAATGGACTTGGCTTTGAAGGCTTTACTGCTAAAAAAAAAAAAAACAAACCCAAAACTATTCTGTTATTGATCACTTTGGAAACCAATAAAAAGCACACATTTTAAGAATCTAGTGTGTGCAAATTTAATTTTCGTAAAACCTCTTGCATTTCTTATGTCATCTTTGCAAAGTAAAATTCTGTTTTCCTGGACCGTTTTTTAAAATGTGTTTTAAAATTTTTTTCCCCATTTGCATAGTTCTTGTTTCATTTGGGGAAAAGGAGAATGAGAGGCATTTTTAGTTTGTTTAGAAGAGTGGAAGCTTAGGACCAAACCTTGAGAGCTTGGTTTCACTGCCTTTAAAACAAACTACATACCCAGGGGATAGACAGGTCTATTTTAGTTGGATTGTTGGGGGAAGGGCGTCTGACTTTTATCTAGGTAGGCGAGCTTGGGTGGATTCGCAGGAATAAGCATCCACTGGGTTGATGCAGGCTCATCATCCGGTTTTGCTGATGAAAGTTCAGAGAACAGCACTGAGAATGTGGTGACTTGAACTCAATTCTGGAGCCGTCGTTGTGAGGAAATTTCGAAAGCAGTCCCTGTGTTAGACTGGGACCAGTGGACAGGCTCCGACATTCTCTCCTTCAGGGTCTGTAGTAGACGTTCCCAGCCCCCCTCCCCCGGGTTTACTTACCCTCATCCTCTTCTCCCCGTTAAGTGCATAAGAAATTCTTTCCAGAACTAGCAGGCTTACTTGGGGAGATGGGATTTATTCTTATGCGCGTTGTTTGCAGTGAAGAGCAGTGGGGAAGGAAGGCGTTTCCGACAGTTGCACCAGGTGACTTTGGGTTTCAGGGACTGTCACCCTCGCCGGCGTGGGCTCTTTGCCTTTAGCTCATCGTTGGAGGAGGCAGCACCATGCAGCACTGTGCGGGGCCGAGCCACCGAGGCTGGGATCGAGCGTGGTTTGGGAGGGCTGGGAGAAAAGTGCCACAGACCTAATGGAAAGGAAGCGACTTCGAAGTTACTGCGGGAGGGTGGGAAACCCTGACCTGTTACTGGTGGTAACAGGGCTATTCATTTCTCAGTCATACCCGCACTGTGGGAATTATTAGCGGGCGGAGAAGGCCACTTTCCTTAGGGAAATTGTCAAACCAGACCCCAGAGTCCTATGTCCCAGCTTCTCTGGAGGGCAGTTACTCTGAGAAGACGGATGACGGGGCTAGCAAGGGTGCGGGCGCGTTTGGAGTGGCCTACTTTCCATCATTGTTCCTAGGAGAGAAGCAGCTGAGGCCCCGGAGGTTCTGTGTCTCTTCCCCTAGGCGGGGCACCACGCTGTGTTAGAGGGAGTAATGGTTTTGCAAGTACCCCATAGAGGTATCTCCAGCCTGCCTTCCTGGACCTAGTTTCTCTTGGCTGATAGCGATTTCTTGGAGAAAGGGCCTCTGTTCTTAGCCCTCCCTCCCTCCCTCTTTTCTGTCTTCCCCTCCTCCTTTTATCTTTCATGCTTGGAGCCCCAAGCTTCTTCGGGAATGGCGGAGAGCAGAGCCTGTGGAAGCAGCAGAGAATGGAAGGCATCCTGTGTGGACACATACACTCACGCAAACAGCGTGTCTTGCTGATACACCTTATTCTCCAACTACTTAGCTGAACAACCCAAACAAACGTTTCCAACTCGCACTACAGTTTCCCCCGCTTTTTTCTTCCTTTTACGTAGTGGCTGAATGATGATACAATGTTACAAATGTTTTGATTTAAAAACAATTCATTACCAATTTATCTTGAGGTAGGAGTGCTAGTAAATAATAAATCAGTTAAAGCCGACTTTAATTTATTGCCCGGGCACTAATTAGAAACATCATTTGAGCAATAAACTTAAACACTTCCAGCAAATAGCATCATGCAACTCCCCTCCCTCCCCCCCCACCCCAGCCCACCCCTCCATCCTTTTGCCTTTGCGGCTGCCCTGCATTAAGAGCAGCTTCATCTGTGTTTGCGGATCAGTTCTTCCCCAAGATGAATAATTGAAGGGGAAACAGTATCCAAGGAGTCTGTAATTGAAGAGCCCTTGTCACCTCTGCTTTTATGTATGTTAGTATAGAAGTCCATCAGCAGCTCCTTGATGGTGTATTAAAACGAAGTGGCAGCCCCTTCTGGAGGAGATACTGTATTCTATTAAAAGGACCAAGTGAGAGAAAGGAAACTCTCAAGGCTAAAAGCCACTTGAAGTCTTCAGACCAATTGATCTGTATTCTCTAGTTATAATCCGTCTCATCATACTTGAGTTAATGAGGCAAGGGAGTAAGGTGGGGGTGGGGGGAGATCTGATGGTCCTTGACAAATTCATTAGGGAGTCTGCAGGACATTTTATTTGACTGTTAAACATCTTGTTTGTTTGGTTTAGGCAGTGCCAATAGCAGCATGCTGCTGCCTGGAGCAATGGTGTGTTTTGCTAGGGAGAGCTTCTTCTGCAAAGGATATTTGAAGGGGGAGGGGGAGGTGTTAGTAAAGTGGTTTAAATTTTTTTTTAATTGCTGGGGTGTGTGTAATACAATTTGGGTATCACAATATTAGACTTATCTTTATGAAGAATCATAGCCAAATGAAACTACTGGGGGTGGTGGTAGATGCTTTTAGTAATCAGTATTTAGAAAAATATGCCCCTTTGAAGTTTAAATGAAAGTTATATCAGTTAAGCTATTAATTACATATCTGTATCTCTCTATATACAGGTGTGTATATATATGTGTGTGTGTGTGCATATATATATATTTGTGTGTGTGTCTATATATAGACACACACACCTATATACCTATATACCTTCCCAGAGAGATTACAGGTTTTTTATCAGCTTCTTAGTTTTATATTTGTATTTGATTTTGAATAAATGAGATTTTATTAACTCTATTCTTTTTGTCTTTTTAAGTAAATAGTTTGTGAATACAAAAAAAAGCCTTTGAAATAGACACTTTTTTGTTTAATAATTTATGTGATATTATTTGCAATGATTTGACATTGAATTTAAGTGAAAATTTGAGCTATAACATAACTTTGGGATCTACATTTACTTTCTTGATTTAGACCATTTGCAAGTAAAGGAGTTGACTCTTCTTCAAATGGTACAAAAGTTGTTGCTATTCATAGAATACTGAAGACATTTTAAAATGAAAGATAGTGGACGGTTAAGCTAGAATAGTAAGTGTTCTGATAGTTCATGACTTACTTGGTCTCATTGTATTAGGTTGTCTAAGAATCTTGCTTAAAGGTGGCAATCTAAAATCCAATCATTTTTTTGCCTCCAGATTTTTTTTCTTTCTAGATAACTATCTTCAAACAGCTTCCATCTAAATGCTTTGTAAGAAGAATTCTGTGCTTCCATTTTTAGAAAAATTGCATAGGAAAAGAACTGATGGCCTTTGTCATTTTCATACATTCCTGCACTGCTGATGAAGCTTAAACTGCTGCAGGGAATGTGGAGGTTTGAAAAGAAAAGATTCAGTGATACATGTGCTTCTCAACCAAACTAGGGGCTGAAGGCAGTGCTTCTGGCGACCTGACAGTTATAACCCTGTTTACATTTCCAGAGAATGCAAAGTCCTTAAAAATGTAGATTGTTTTTTATTATTTACTGATCTTAGAACTGTGTTAACCCTGCCCTTTCTTAAGTTTATCATACCTGGGAGACTCGGAAGGTATCTATTCTTTTAATTACTGTGGAAATAATGTATGTTTCACTAGCCAGCCTTTAATGAGTAGTACCATAAATCTTGAACTATTTGACTTTGTTTCTTTGAAGCAGATCTTAGAAGCAGGTAAAATAACTGGATTGTGTATTTTTTTTAATGTGTGTATAAAAGTGCGTGGGTTTTTGTTTGCTTGCTTGTTTTTTGATGGGTTGGGATCTGTTCATATTTTTTACTTGACTAGATCTTTACTTTTCCTTTGCATAGAGACTTTGTTCCTTTTCGTTATGATTGTTGAATGTGATACTCAGGTGGCTGCCTTAATAATCACATTTCTTTAAGACTTTTTAAAATAGAATTCCTTCAAATTAAGCATTCTACCTAGTAAGACTAAAAATTTTAAATGTATACTAAATACTTTTTAAAAAGCTATATTAGATGATGAAATGGAAGTAATATGACAATGGCTGGAATATGTTTTTCTAACAAATGCTTTTAAGTGTTGTGCTATCTAAACACTGTAAAAAACATAACAATTTTTCATTATTTTGACTTAAAGAGCCTCTGTTATGTAATCAAATTCCCCAAGCCTAAAAGGAGCGTGATAGTTTGTTTCTAAGCTCTTGATGTTTGATATCTCGGAATTCATTTAGGGTAATCAGTTAATGTTTATTTTTAACAGTTCTCTGAATCCTCTTCTAATTATTTTAAGGAGCCAATCATATTGTTAGAAGAATTTAGACTTTTTTTTCCATTAGAATTCATCCTTTTTTTTTAACTTCTTTGTCTTTGGTTGATGAACAAAAGACTTTTTAAAAAAGTAAATCATATTAAAAATGATATGCATTAGCTAAAACTCATAATTCCACTTACAACAGTGTCTACAGGATGACAAATCAAATGTTTTTATGCATTTTCTGCTTGTAGTAGCTCCTTAAAAGTTGGAGTTCTATTTGGTGTGTATGTAAATAGTGATATTTGGGTATACATGGATTACCTAATTATTTAGGACTCAACTGGTTTACTTTTTAGAATTACTATTTAATTCTAATAAACTTTTTATAGAAAAGGGGCACTAGGATTTATGATAAAATTTTGTTTTTCTACAGCTTGGCATATGAATAGTGTGTTAACTAAATTATGCATAATTCAACATCCATAAGAAAGCATTTGCATTGCAGAAAATGAAGTATATAGCTTAACTAGAAGCTAACAGAAGTTATTATATACTTTAATAATACAAATAAGCTATAATTTCATTATCTTGGATACTTCCTCCTCAGATGGCAACACTTCTACAATTAGGTCTTTGAGAGTTGCTGTGGCTAAAACTGTTGAGAACTTTGTAACCAATGTGATGATTGGCTTGTCCAAGCTTAGCTGAGCTAATACTTAGACAGCTGCCATTCGTTTTGTAACTGAACCTGTACTCAAAAGTTTTCTGAACTTAGGAGGACCTGTCAGAATTTATCCTTTCAGAGCTACCTCCATTCTCCACCTCTTCTGGATGAGGCATCAGAATAGAATGCATGTGTGTATTATGTATACATATGTTGTTTTAGTTGTGTCTGACTTTTTGTTACCCCATTTGGGGTTTTCCTGGCAAAGATACTGGATTGGTTTGCTATTTCCTTTTCCTGCTCATTTTACCGATTAGGAAACAGGCAAACAGGCTTAAGTAACTTGTCTGGGGGTCACGCAGCCAGTAAGTGTCTGAGGCTGGATTTGAACTCAGATCTTGCTGACTTAAGGCCCACTATCCACTGTGCCACCTGGCTGCCCTATATATGCATGTATACATACATAATTTTAGTATATCAAAAAAGACAAAATGACCTATATTTCCTCAATACTTAAAAATATCATTTCCTAGCAAATGTGAATTGGGCACCTTCATTGAGTTTTTACTAACTCTCATTGTGAAATATATATCTTTAGATTTACATAGACATAGTATATGTTTTCTTATCCACCAAACAATCTTGTCATAATATATTAATAGTAACTGATTTATTCTTGAGAACTAACTTATACTTGGAAGAGATATAATACTCTTATTTCTGAATTTTGAATCTACATAGAATGGTAATATAGTTTAGTGGATAGAAAGCTGGCCTTGGCATCAGGTGGACCTAGTTCAGCCTCTAATATGTACTGGCAGTGTGTTCCTAAGCAAGTCACTTAACCTTCATCCCTCTCCACAGTGAATAGCTGCCAAATACTTTCCTTCAAATCTATTGAAGACATTCTACTTCCATTACTCTTTGGGCATTGATTTGGCACCTTTCAGTTATAAAGTTTTGTGGTCTTTGTTGTTTTACTCTTTTTGGAAATACAAAGCTCTAATCTAGTGTACAGACTTCAGTATAGAAACAGTATACTCGTTCTTATTATTTTTTCCCAACTTTTTTTTTTTGCGTGAATAAGAGCTTCAAAATAATGTGCAGAGAAATTTCTAGCATTTCTAATATTGGTGGGGAAAAAAAAATCCGTTATTGTTCCTGTTGCATAGAGAAGACATCTGGGTAGCCTAATTGGAATAGTATTTGATGATCCAAGGGTTAGAAACCTTTTTTTAACTATCTAAAGTAAGGCTAGGATATAGAACAGCTGTCTTGGTCTATGGCTTTCAAGGTTCTGCCAGTCTGTTTCTTTTCTGCTTTTTTCCTTTATATCTTCCTTTATTATCTCTAGATACTAAGGAGTCATTCTCTTATTTTCTGATTGGTTTTGTCTGCTGACAGTTCTGAGTTGGTGGGTTTAACTCAGTTCTGAGTAAAAAGAAAAAAAAAACTTTGATCTATAGCTATGACTGTTTCCAAATGATTTGCTTGCTGGGACTGGACACTGTCCATGCCCTTTCACTTTACTATCAGATAGGCATAGCCAAAGGACTTGACATGCCACCAGATACATAATTAATCATCACATTAGGTCTGTGAAGGGTTGCATCTAGACTCATTCAGACCTACTGTTTTTAATGGGTAGTTGCAGTTGGTTGGGGGTTTGCATGAATTTATTTTAAAATAAATGAAACAAATTTCGTTTCAAGCCTGTGCCACACATGTCAATACCTATCTTGATTAATAACCAATATTTTGTACTATTTTAAATTACTTTCATCTGAGAACTTCAAATATTAAATTTTGACTCATACTGCTTCTTTAGGATAGATGTTTGAAGATTTTCAACTTGAGAGAATCCTAGAGAAAAAAGTAAGCTTAAAGGGAATTTTTATAGCAATATACCAACTTTACACCATTCCTTATATGGAATTGAGGCGTTATTGTTAGATTATCTCCATCTGGTCGCTCTTCTTTGTATTTCAAGTGTACATAAGAAACAACAAATGACTACAAATCAGAAAGGCCTGGGATCTGGTGGCAGATACATTATTAAGTAGTTGTCTGTTGAA
The DNA here is from genome assembly GCA_023548195.1 of Bettongia penicillata ogilbyi. Lineage (NCBI taxonomy): Eukaryota > Metazoa > Chordata > Mammalia > Diprotodontia > Potoroidae > Bettongia > Bettongia penicillata. Next base: position 3,972,913 of record JAJHZJ010000024.1, read on the forward strand.
TTTTGTTCTAACATTTTAGTGATTGATTTATAGAAGCTAGATGTTAAAGTAGAAACACTGAATAGACCCTTATAACATATATTTGCATACATATAGCCATTGACATTTCTTGTGATTTTGTAGAGATCATTAGGTGGGAGGTGGGAGTGATTTGGAAGAGACACAAAAGAATAGGTGTGGTTAACTGAGAATTAGTAAGTATATTGTTTTTTGGAATCCTAGGAGGTGGGGAGCAATTTTCAATTTTTGAATGGGATCTCAAAACTAAGACAAAAAGTACATTTTGTTTTTAGAGTTAAAGAAAGGCTCAGGTTCACGACGATTCACACAGGTCACATGACACTAACTGGTTTACACAATGATGAATGATCTCTTTAGTGAGATGACACCACTATAAACAGATTTAGATTTCCATGTTCATATTTTGTTAAAAGACAGATCAGGCAGTGGAGTGATTCTTTAAATATGAGTAACCAAAGGAAGGAAAGTTTAGCATTCCCTCATACTTTTCACTTGTTTTCGTCAGATGATCTGACAAGCATAAAAGTGTTAACATCTTTTATTTTGCAGATGTTCCTAGTTTTCCCTCAAACTGTAAAAGATACTATATGCATGTAATTTGGAAGGAAATAATTTCAACACCTCTTTTCAGATATGTGATAATAACTTGCATGTTTGTGCTGAATTTGTGGGTATTTTTCTAGATAGACAAAAGAAAATATATTGAAACCTAAATCTCATGTTAACTATGGGTCCATCAGTGTGACTGCCTATTTGCTTCTATCTCTATCTATCCATCCATCCGTCTGTCTGTCTTTCTGTCTCTCCCTGTCTTTCTGTTTCTATCCATCTGTGATCTATCCTCATTTCTCTATTTCTCTTTCTATCATCTTATCTGTCCTACTGGCATGGATGAGTTATTTTTACTCATGTTTCATGTGTGTTGGAAGTCCATCAGTAATGGGATTGCAGTGCCAGTGTGGCTGCCAAGGGAATTGTTGCTAGGTACTTTGTGGGTTTGCAAAGTGCAAATTTGAAAGAATGAGGGACTCGAAATGCATAGCTATTTGTAAATTTATGTTTTATCTCACTTCACTTGAAAATTTATGAGTAGAGTGACTTAAGGGTGCAAGAGTTGTGTGTTCCAGGGCTTGCCCCTACTGATAACACCCTTGTTGGCGTGAAAGTGCAATGCAAATTATGACAGTTACAACCTTCTGTTTTGTTTAACCTGTCAGCGGATTTCCTGGCTCAGTGCTGAGGGCAGCGGTGTGTTCAGCTAGTCCATATTCACCTAAACTTAAAAGGTCAGGTTTCTACAGGCAAGCCTAGTCAAAGCCTAATTGATGAGGAGGGCAGGGAGACAGAATTTACTGTTCTGTTGGCTAGTTTCATATCGTTAGGTTGTCCTGAAAGCATCAGGCAGTCACAGCCCCTTTCATGTAAGTGCTGACCCTAGACAGGAGCTGACAATCAAAGGAGGCAGCCACAGGAACCAGTGCAAGTAGACTATTGATTTTTCAGTTAGGTCTAAGTAGTTTGTAGTATGGGTAATGGGTGACAGAAGCAGGTATGTCATTATCAATGAGCTCCTGAACAGTAGCGACAACCCTCCCTCATATTTCCTTCAGCCCTGACAGTATGCATCCAGAGGTGGTCAATAAATCGCCCAACCTTTCACTGACAAGTAGCTTGGAGGTTGGTAGGGGTAGGAGTTGGTTGAGGGGTGGGAGTTATAGAGCTAAACTTCCGTATTTGAACTTGGGGTAGATAGGAAAAAGCTGGATATGTACCATTATGACTTGCTAGGTTTTGAACTGGATAATTGCATGTCATGCCCCTTGCCCCCCCTAAAAGGAGTTTCGTATTAGGCTTTTGAATGTATCAGCAACTGTTTCTGTAGTCAAGACGGAAAAAAAAGAAATGTCAGATCATATGTAAGCATATTCTTCATGTATAATTAGGTTAGGTTGCCCTGATATAGTCTTGTTTTATTCTGAGCTAGCTCTGCATTTAATCAAAGGTATGCTTATAACAGAAAATCAGCAATTAGAGACTGTCCTACAAAATCTGTCTTAATTTCTCCTCCCATCTTAAACTTTGCAGCTAGAGAACATTTTAAAAAGAAAAAAAAATCCAACTTGAACCATTGGTAAATTTGATGTATTAGCGATTAAATAGTAACCACTGTGACCCCTCAGATCCTTTATACATTACTTCATGAAGCACAGAATAGCAGTGAGTGAGGGAAATTTAATGATTATAATTTGATGAATTATGGTTTGGTCCTGAATATAAAATGAGGTGAGGTTTTTTGTTTTGTTTTAAAGGAACATTTCACATGGCTCATTCATTTACTAGGGGGATATAGTTTACTTTCACTTCGGCACATAGTATCACAGTTTTTTTGCACGTTCATGAGAAGTGTAAGATAAATTGAAGGTATTTTACATTTAAATCCAATCCCTAATTTTGTTACACTATTCAACTAATATAAAAATGTGAATATTCATACCCAAAAGTGGGACTTTCGGTTGCCCTAAGATGCATGCAAAATAACATGTGCTTACACTTTTTAAAAATCTTTAAACAAATTGAAATAAAACAGAGAGTAAATGTTTTGAAAAACTTCCTTAAATAACTCATTCCTTTGGTATCTTGTTTAACACTGATATTATACAGAACAAGATTCTAAGGCAACAGCACTGCCTTGCTGCTGAATGTCCTGCATGGCCAAATGAATCATTTCCATTTGTCTCCTGCAACTAAAAATTATTTTCTTTGTTTGACTTAACTACAAAGTAGGTTGACACACACTGAAAGGATTGATGTTTAAATATTTTCTTAAGGTTGCAGTGAAATGTCTGAGTTGAACATGTCTTTCCTTATTTTATGAAAGAGATTACAAATAAAAAATATAGATAAAAGGAACTGATACTGAGGTGTTGTTGCCTTAGAGTTTCCAAAGCTTAAGAATTACATAAATTAATATATTTAAGGGGAAATCTTACTCATTTCACTCGAATCATTTGTTTAGAGGCTTACAAGTTCTTTGGAATTGGATACAATTCATATATTTGCATTTTTTTCTCTTGTCATTAGACATCACTCACTACATCTGTGTTTTTCTGTTTGACAAGATAAAAGAGCCAGCTGAGCAGTTGGAATCTTTTTATCTTTGGTTACGTTACAGGTACAGCCTCTTTTGCTGCATTTGCAATGTCTTACTGGCATGCTATGTTATTGCAGGAATGTAAAAAGAAAGCTTCAGAAAGGAGGGACAAATTAAATTTTCATGAAAGAAAATCCTAATCAGCAGTGACAGTGTAAGAGAAAGATGATTGCCACTTGGTCATTGTGGAGAGGCGCTTAGATTTGGTGTCAGTGCTCCTGTTAATGATGACTAATGTCTTTCTTGGTGCAAGTGCGTGCTCAGACGTACTGCTACAGCCTGGAGAGAGACTGGAGCTGTAGGCACCGGCAAGCGAAGGCATTAGATGTCCTGAAACAAAGCTTTGTGGATGTAACAGAGTAGTGAGCCCAGTTATGAGAGAGATCGACACATATGGCATCGAACCGCTTCATTCCCAGCGGGGTGTGGAGTGGGTATGACAGGGTATGACTTGTACGTATGGCTATGTTAAATAGCTCAAGGAATCTCTACAAAAACGTAATTTACTTTGGGGCGTGAATGGAAAGGAAATAGTTTTGATTCTGGACATGTGTGTGAGTCCTAGGGACCCATGTATAAAGTGAACATTCAATCGTAATGAAACTCTGAGGAAGTGAGAGCACTTTGTTTCTGTGTGTTATTTTATTATTATTTAGCTACGTTCTCAGTGAGCCCTCCCTAGTCAGATGCGGTGTGATTCAAAGGGTTTCTCAAAGTGTGTAAGTTTTAAGTCTGGGGTTTAGCTGATACATACATATATATATATATATATATATATATATATATATATATATATATATATATAAGCTTAATTCCTTCCCCCCACTCAAAAAAAAAAAAAAAAGAATGTGGCATGTGTCATTTCTTCAGCTTTTCCCAAAAGTGAGACCTTTTCAGAAGGGCATTTGCAGTGCTTGTCATATTTTTTCATATACATCTTATTGGCCTGACAGGTCTCCAGGACCATGAGAACACAGATGTCATTGCATTCAGACAACACTAATTACTCTGGGATTCTTGCAGCCTCAGTGCCTGCATGTAACTGTCGATTATGACTGTTCATGTGGTCTGCAGTGAGGACACACCGCTCATGCAGACAGTGAGACAGGGCCTGTTGTTTCTCTAACTGGAATGGGAGGAAAAACCCTCAATGCATCGGATTCATCGTGTTTTACCTTCAAACCATGTTTTGGCAACGTTTTCCTTTCAGAAAGAGACAGTGCTATTCTTTGGCATTCATCAGAATCCATTACCCATCTGTTCTGTAGCCTTCCTAAGTAAGCCTCTGTTATTCCTTTGCTTTCTAAATGCCTACGTAGGTTCTTTATGCAGAGTAATGTTTGAAAGAAGTACTGTTTGTGGTGTGACTCTTTCAAAAGTGACCATTAAAACCAATAAATATTTATGGTATGTAATTTAATGTTTAATGAGTGAGTACAGCAAATAAAGGTAGGACTAACTTTAGATAAGTGCAGTGATCTGCTTTTAATATAGGCAAATTCCTTTGTTTAATTTTTCCTGCAATACATGGATTTTGGTTTCAGATTTGTTATTATGGTAGTTTGTTTTTAAATGAAAGGTCAAATGGTGGTCATATCTGTGCCTTTCGTAGATGTACAATATGAACACCAAGTGCATGTTTGATTAGAAGCATAACCTCTGTTAATCACCGATTGGGAAAATAAGGCTCCAATAATATAACTTTACATGCTGATGAAGCAGAAATTGAAGCAGCTTTATCAAAGATGTATGATGAGATAAAACTGCAGTCTCTGCTGTACAGTTATAGTAATTATGAGTAATGAACCGTCCAGTCTGGATGAAATGGCATGCCCACAGGGACTGTGTCCAATCAGTCGTGACTTATGCAAGCTGAACAAACCGTTGATGGTATTCCAGAACCTGTATTGTAATGAGAACTATATTCTTTGTCATTAGTAGTACATTGGTTAGGACATTTTGAAGCAGTTTAAAAGTGGCCAAGTTTTGTTAAAATTTTGCATAGATTTAGTATTTGTTCTTTCCTTTCCCATTTTTAAATAGAAGATTAATGCACTTTGTTCTGTCTGTGGGGTTTCCTTCCTTTTCTTGTGACTTCTCTTCATCTCAGTTTTCTAATATTATGTGGCTTTCTGCCTATTACCTTCTCTGTATGCCACCTACTGTCACCAACTTGTGTAAACTCAAGTTTGTAAGTAAGCTATTGTTTGCTTATTAGTAGAACTTCCTATTCACTATGGCCTGTTATTAAGTAGACGCTGGGGTTTTATACTTGGAAAGTTCAGGAAGTAGTGAGCTATAGTCTTTAGATCCAGATCAATTTGAGAACCATTTCTATTTCCTCCTTTTCCACTCTCACCTTCAAATGAAAAATTCCATTTTTACTGCCTTAATATCTGGCAGATAACTAGGCTTTTTTCAGTCATGAACAAGACTGACCTAGAATAGTAGTGGTCATATTTTCAATTTCATTCAGAGTCCAAATTCCTTCCAATCTGTTGAGTACTTTTTTGACTTAAATATCAGGCTTGAATATCTTGATATGATAGGAAAACTATATCCTTTTGATATAATTTCATGTAAATCTATTTTATATGTGTATAATATATAAGTAATGAAAAATTTTAAAGAATTTCATTTTTATTCCCATAATCATATGTACTTGAGAATTGTTAGCTGTTTTAAGAATATTTCTAAGAATACCCTTTTATATCCTTAGAAACATGTAGAAAAGTTAATATTCCTGCCATGTAAAAGTAGCAGTGTGATAGTTGACAATTTAGTTTACTATATTAGCCCAAAACATATATTTTTTTTCCAAGTAAATGTGCCAAGGTAGGTGGTGAGACCTGGCTAGCTCACCTTAGGCTGGTCACAACCTCTGTCTGCTTCATTTTCCCAAACTGTAAAATGGAGACCATAATAACACCTACTTCCCAGTGTTGTTATGAGCATAAAATGAGATAATAACTGTAAAGAGAAAGGGAAAGAGCATTTACTAAGTGCCTATTCTGTGCCAGGCACTGCACTGAGCACTTACTGCCTTCACCTCTGAACTCTATGCAAGTTCAGATTTACCAGACTTAGCCCTTGTGCTAATGCTTTGTAGCACTCTTTTTTTTTTTCATTCATAAATTTAACAAGCACTTAGTGCTTAGATAAGTAAAACATTGTTTGTGCCCTCAAGGACTTCAGTAACCTTTATGTTTAGGTGGTTTATCCATTTGAAGATTATTATGGTATATGGTATGAGATGCTAGTCTAAGCCTATTGTCAGTCAAACTACTTCCCACTTATGTCTCTTTTAGGGAAGACTCCAGCTGGATATGTAGAGTTGGGAGTCAGTAACAGAGGGATGATAACTGAACCCACGGGAGCTTATAAGATCAAAGAAAGAAATTGTAGAGAGAGAACAGGGCTTGGGACAGAGCCTTGGTGAGTGCTGTACAGTTATAGGTTGGGATATCCATGATGACTGCATGAAAGGACGCTGAGAAAGAAGGTCAGATAGATTAAAGAAGAATCAAATGACAGTGATAAGATAAACCAGAGAGAAGAGAACACCCAAGACAAGGGAGTATTCCACAGTGTCCAGTGCTATAGAGAGAAAGGTGACCACTGAAATAAAAACAACAACCCAAAGCATTGGCTTTGGTGAGAAAGAGATCGTGGCTAACTTTGGAGAGCACCAAGGCTGGAGACCAGACAATATGAGGCTGAGAAGTGAGTGAAAGAAGAAATAGATAAAGTGAGTGGTCGCTTTTTGTAGACATTTGGCTGTGAAAGTGAGTAGAAGTAGGAAAACAGTTTGAGGTGATTTTATGGTCAAGTGATATATTTTTTTTAAAGGCTGGGAAAGAACTGTGATTGTTTGAAGGAATCAGGGGATGAACCAATAGGGAGGGAGAGACTGAAGCTTATTATTGGACACCTGATAGATAGACAAGACCAGGAGGCAAGGGGATCAGTGTGTGTGTGTCTGTGTGTCTGGGTCTGTGTGTGACAGACAAGACTTTATTGTGGCCTAAGAGAAGAAAAGGGGCCTCTTATCGGTAGAGTCTGAAGAACGGAAGTTGGTGCCAAGAAGTTTTGAGATACAGAGTTGGAGGAAGAGTGCATTTAAAAGGAATGATCTTTATTTTTTCAGTTAAACTGGAAGAAAGATCGTCATCTAAGAGGGAGGAACAAAGGATTGGGTTGGAAGAGATAGGATGTAAAGAAATTTTGGAACCGCAGCTGTGGGGAATAGAATGGTAGATCAGTGAAGGAGGAATAAAAGGACTGAGTGCTGCAGGGAGAGCCCAGCTGAGAGTAGATAGCATATATCAATAGTGTTATTTTTCTCTGGTGTTACTCAGCAGCTTATGTATAGAAGAGGAGTAGGGAATTAGTCAGTTAGCTAGCATTTATTTAGTGCCTTCGGTGTACCTGGCACTGTGCTAAAAACTGGAGGGTTGGTTTCGTAACCTTTCACCCTACTCAAGATTGGCTGATTTTTCTTTAAGAGATATGGGGACATTCCTTGAGAGCTGGTTGCTTGAAAGGATGAAGGGCTCAGAGTGTTGGTGTCACTTTCTTATTACTTGAATGTGAAGCACTCGTACTCTCTCCTCTCTGGGTTTTTGTGACACCCTTCACTCATGGTTTTCCTTCTATCTGACCACTTCCTCAGCCTCTTTTGTGGGATCTTCATTAAGATTGCTCCTACTAAGTGGGAGCGTCATAAAGCTTTGCCCTTCTCGATATTGATGATTCTCAGATCTCCCCAGCTCTGACCTCTCTGCTGACCTCTACACTTACTTACATCTCTATCTTCTTCCACTTTACTCCCTTCCACATTCCCTACAATCCAGTCACACTGGCCTCCTTACTGTTTCTTGAGAGTCAGCGTTTTCACTGACTGCCCCTAGTGCTTTGGGAACTTTCTGGCTTCACTGGTTCCTTCAAGCCTCAGCTAATACCTCCCCTTTTAAAAGAAACCTTTCCCAATCCTCCTTAATTGTTAATCCATTCTCTTTGAAATAACTTTTATCCTGTATATATCCTCTTTGTATATCATGTACATGTTGTCCCCTTCATTTCCAAAAGCAGAGACTGTCTTTTAACTACTCTTTATATCCTCAGAGCTTAGCACAGTGCCTGACACATATTAGGTGCTTAGTAAATAATAGCTGACTGAGCAAAAGTTTAATGATATTACCCCTCTGTTAAGCTCCAGTAGCTACCTATTACCTTTACCATTACATGTAATCTCCTCTATGAGTTATGTAAAGTTCTTAACAACCTGGCCTTTTCTGTCCTACCAGTCTTCTTACACATGGCCTCCATCCATGCCCTCTGTGGCCCAGCCATGCTGGTGTACAGTACTTACTTTTTTTCACTTAGGACACTCGCTTTACATTGGCTGTTCTACATTCCTAGAATGCCATTCCTGTACTCCTCTTCCACTTCTCTGAATCTCTGGTTTCCTTCAAAGTTCAGCTAAGACTGCCAACCTCTGCAGGAGGCCCCGAGAATACTGGTCCCCTAGCACCTTGTACCTTGGCATTCAAGATTAATTTTTGTAGCTCTTGTACTGCATTGTTAAGTAATTAGCTTCCTTTTGGTCCAGAGCCCCGGAGGCCCACTTGATTCCTCTTTCTTCAGCTTTAAAACATTTATTTTAGATGAAAAATCTTGGTTAGCCACTATCACTCTGAGTCTACAGTTAGGAAAATTTGTCACACTGAGGCAGAATTGTACTGTTTACCTAACCTTATATTTAAATATATCTCTTGTTGATCTTTGGCCTCTTTGTGTTTGAGGCAGAAACCAGCTTATTAGAAATGTTTGGGTAATGAAAGAATAGATTATGTTGTAGTGTCCGTGGACAGATAGGCACCAGGAAGGGATATTTAGGAAAGAACTGACGTTTTTCTTGAAACTTCCATCAGCTCTGTGGCCTTGATTGTGAGATGCTGGGGAGACGGCATTTCTCCATGTCCTCTGGCTTTGCCACAACTTTTGTTCCTCAAAGGTGTGCTGGAAATGCCGTGCCTGATCCAGCTTTTTCAATCCAGTTTCTGAAAATTCTTCCTCATCCCTTTCTGAAGTAACTGCTTTTTATGCAAATTATTTTGTATAATGACTAGAAACGACCTAGTCTTTCACTTAATGGCTTTTGTACTTCATAACTTTTCATATTCATTTATGACTGTTGGATTCGCTCAAGAAGTGCTCTCCACTAGTTTTTACTTTGGAGCTAAGAGGAAGTGATTTCAGCCCCTTTTCTTACTGCTGGGTGTAGCTATAGAGGTAGGTAGCTGTGCCTTCCTGTTAGAATCTAAGTTCCTTATTTCTGTGTTCTTCTCTCTCTCCCTTTCCCTCCCCCTTCCCTTCCCCCTCCCATCTCCCTCCCCCATTATCAATCTTTGTATCTTCACATTTAGCACAAGGAATGGCACAAGATCAGAACTTAATAATTACATGTTGATTGTTAGTAGGTCTCCAGCCAGACAGGCGGACTGGATTATTGACCATCCTTCTGTTTAAAACTAAAATCTATCCTGGCTGTCGCACAAATCTGTGGGCATCAATTAAATTTAGATTGTTTGTATAGAAATGCGCTTTTTCAAAATAAAGCAAAAAGTTTAGCCAAAGAAGCAGTTACTAACAGTAACTTGTGGTGAAATGAGAGTATAAATCTCCAAAGGAGGCTTGGATATTTCCTACCGTTTATAACAGATTACATAGTCCTGTGTTAGGGATAAATTGGGTGATGCCACGGGCATTTCCTATGGGTTCCCCTTTTAACTACATTATAAGATGATTTGGCAATCCGTATTTGAAGTTAAAAGCAAAAATAAAAGTTCAGAGGATTTAAAATACTTTGAAAACTGTAATGAAAACATTAACCAGTAACTTTTGTTTTCATTTGAATGTCAGAAAAAATCTTAAGAGAATTGCAGAAACTGAAGCAACTTTACAAGACACTTTCTCTGTGCGGCAAATCGATGCAAGACTATTCAGAAATTAAATTTTTTTTAATGATTGGAAGCCATTACCTTTCCCCCCTTCAAAGTGAAAATTATGTTTTTATAAGCAACACATACTTAAGGTCACAACCTTTTGTGGTTCTTTATGACTCTTTAAAAAAAACCTAAAACCATGATGTTATTATAGAGGAAGGAGTTTGCCAAGTATGGCATCAAATTTCAATTTTTGTTTATCTTTCTGCTTTTAAATAGATGTCCATATTATGTCATTTCTTAAATGAAGGATTGTTCTGTGAGATTATTTAGTTGTGTATTTATTCAACTAAAATTAAACCTTTATTTAGACCACTCTGTATTTAGGACTTAAAGATTTTGACAAAAAAATATCAGTAACGTGATTTTTTAAAAATTTTAAGCAAGTAATGCTGTTTAGTGGATACTCTTTTCAGTTCCTCAGGTCACAAACTGTCCATACCTTCTCATTCACTCAATATATTTGAAGGCCTAATTCTAGATTTCTTGATATTTGATAGGAATATTATTGAGAATATTATTTTTAATATCATAATATTACTAAAGCACCTGGAAAAAGTCAGATATTTGGAAGGAATTTTAAAGATTATTTAGTCCTTTCTTGTTTTCCAGATGAGAAAACTAAGATCAAAGAGCTCCTTGCTGTTCTCCACAGTATTTCTTCTCCTGTATCGATACCTTTGAACATGATATCCCCCAGGCCTATGATATTTTTTTTTGTCTCTTGGTTCTACTTTTGGACTCCTTAACTTCATTAAAAGCTCAATTTGAATGCCAACCTATATAAGAGACCTTTCCTCATCCTCCCCAGTGGTTACAGCTTCCCAATCATCCTCACTTAATTTGCATTTACTTTGTATATGTTTTATATAAGCTTATCTTTACTTGTTTTCCTCCTCTCATTCCCCCCAGAGAATGTGGACTCCTAGAAAATGAGACTGTTTTCTTCATTTTTATCCTTGAATCTACAATACCAAGTACAATGCTAGTTGAATTTCATGTTTATCCTTCTTAATAAGAAAAAAAATCTTGCATTTATGTACTTTATTAACATCCATTTTACATACAGATAAACGAAATTCTAATTAAGAACTATCATACCAGGTCATTAAAGCAAGTCTTCCACGGACCCTTAAGAAGAAGCCCTTTGTTAATGTGACAGCTTATTCTGTGTGTAGTAAAACATACTATGCTAGAGTTATACTCATGAGGAACAACTGGTGATTATAAAACTCCTAAATATAAACTAAATGTTTGAATAGGAAAAAGTCATATTCCCAGAGAAGACAGAATTAAATTGTCCTTGAAGATGAGCCTTTCTTGTTTCCCCTTGCCTTGATTTGAAACTAGACTAGTTTTTCCTTTTATAATTTCTATGAGAAGTTAAATGAATTAAACTTAATATGCTCACTACCTTTGGTAAAAAGGTATCTGTGGGAATTTACAAGGAACATTTTGATCACCCTTGTAAAGAAATCATTGCCACCAGAAATTCAGGAGGAATCAGAAGTCTTTTTAAAAGTATTGAAGCTTTTTGGTAGAAAACCTCAGAATCTGAGATGAAGAATGGTAGAGTCTCATTCGTAGAGTCACTTTGTGAGATTTGAACTCTGCTGGCACCATTCTTTTTTTTATTTTTCTCACTGTGGTAAATAAATATGTAATCTACCATGTGATATTCAATAATTGTAACAGTTGGCATTAGTATTATTATTACGCATGCAGTGATAGCTAGTGCTTTATTTGAAAAAAACTTTTACAAATATTCTCTTACACAATCTTCACCACAACCCAGACAAGTAGATACTGTTGTTATCACATTTTAGTGATGAGGAACTGAGGCAGATGAGTTTAAATGATTTGCCCAAGGTTGCACATCTAGTAAGTGTCTGAATCTAGATTTGAACTCAGGTCTTCCTGCTTTTGTGGGCTATCTACCTGGCTATCAACATTGTTGACTGAGCACTGTATTGGCAGGAAGGAGACGATAGCCCTTTCTGTCATCAAATGAAGATAATAGGTATAAAGTGCTTAGCATAGTGCCTGGCACACAGTTGGTGCTTAATAACATTTCTTACTTTCTCCCTTCTCCCCAAGAGACAAAATTGGGGACTAAGAGGCTTCTCCTTGGCAACTGCTAACTGCGCTTGACTTTAAGTTCAGATTAGGTTTCTAAATAGCTTCCAGATTTTTATTAATGAATAGTTATTCTTCATTTCACCTCATATTGTAAGTCAGTTTTTAAAGGGAAGATTATAAGTTGCTGACAAAGAAATGCATGGCATTGATAGTGATAGTGCTGAGACAGAAGGGATAGAGAAATCTAGTAGCTCATCTGCCCATGTCTCCTTCGAATTTGGGATTACTATGAACCATTGACCTCTGTCCTACCCTTGTGACCCTTGAGTTTATTACAGAAAATTTTCAAATATACATGAACCCCAAAGAGGGGTGAAGGGGCCTGCTTGGTTGACTTGGGTTTCATCTCATGTTTTGAAGATTCCCTAGCATTTTAAGTTCCCATTGGAAGTGACCAAAAGCCACATTCCTGCAGTTTATTGTTTCAGGATAAAATTATCATCAACCTATTTTAATCCATTTATAAAATAAAATTATCAAAAGTTGCTCATTGTTTAAAAATACCATGCATACTAAGTAACTCAACTAAATGTTTAAAATTAGTAGTTTTTAAACTTAAGATTTTATTGTAATTTAACTTAACTTCAAGACTTTATATTCTGAATTCAAATGTTTCATTCCTTGATTACTGATATTTATATTTGAGATTTTCACTCACTTTCTTTTCCTCAGTTTCATAAAGACCAGTCAAAGACAAAGCTAATGAAACTTAGGCTTTTAAACATTTCTCCCTCTTTCAGACATCCTTCACTGTTGAATCGATATTCTGCTTTAAGCAAGTCTTGGGTTTTGGGGAGAAAGACAGAAAATGAAGTGATATGCAACTTGGTGACTTCGTTTAGAATTTCCTTTCCTTTGCTGCTTAAGCAAAGCATCTGCTATAGCCACAGGTTCACTCCTGAGTTTCCTCAGAGGGTTGAAAATATCCTGTGTTAGAGGTAGAGAAGTAAGTGGTGCCACAACAACCCTGCCTGGAATTTATGTACTATTATTTTCCCTATTTTATGAATAAGGAAACTGAGGGAAGGTAGAGGTTAAGTGACTTCCTCAGGGTTACACAAGTAGTAAGTATATGAGGCAGAATTCAGATCCAAGTCTTCCTGAATCCAGATCCAGCTGTGCCACTTAGCTGCCTTTAAGAAAAAAAAAGTATTTGCTGGCTGTAGTCATTGCTGTGAAAACCAGAAGATATTAGAGCTCATTGGGGATTAGTGGAGAAAAACATGTTTTTTTGAAAAAGTTTCCCCAAAAAATATTATGAGGAAAGTTGGAATTGGAGATGGGCATAAAACTAATAAATGCTGGCAAATCCAGAGCCTTTTTCCATTTCCTTTCGCAAAGATTTGGAACCAATCCTTATGATGTCATTGTTATAGAAGATAGGGTCTGTTTTTCATTGTATCTTTGTATCCTCAGGATCTATTACAGATTTTTGCATGTAGTAGATTCTTAATCAGTGCTTCTTGCATTTGAATCTGCTTGTTACCAAGTTTTTATGTGCATGTAGTTCTTTGGTGTTAAATCACCTGAAAGTATGGAAATCTGTTTGATTTTCGTACTTTATGTAGTTTTGATTTTAGTTTTGAAAAATATTCCTAAAAGTACTATGTATGTGAGCCAAAAAAATGGCTGTACATTACATTTCTCTTAACCTTTATTGATTGTGAGAAACATATTTGACTCATTATTAAACTTCGAAGTAAATTTTTATTTAAATTTTTGTTTAGATGGACCATTTATATTGCAATACGAAGTCTATTTATTTATTTAGAACACTACCTGTTTAAGGAAACAATTCATTTGTGTCCTGGAGCTGATGAGTTCAGTAGAGCCACCTTCTAATCCTTGATTCCCTGTGGATTTTCTTTCACAATACATTTCTCCTTTAAGTCCCTAAAACTACAGTCCTTTTGAGTGAATAGGGGCTATTTTATACACCACCCTGCTCCCAATCCAATTAAAGGCTCTATAATAGATGGATTAGGGAAAGTTTACTTCTTAGCTGAAGTAAAGCTTTGGAAAAATAGTACCCAGATAGCAAGAGGCAATGTGAGGGAAAGCGGAGAAAATTAAGGAGATAATGGGCAGTAATCTTAACTTGTCTGATGTTTGCGCTGTTCACAATATAGTGGACTTTTCGAATAAGAGGAACAATGATTCAGATTCTTTAACCATTTTGTTGCTGGAGTTTGGCTGTCTCTTCAATTTTCTTCACTTTTGCTTTTGTTATCTGCATCTTGCACAAATGCATCTAATCCTTTACTTCAAGTGTCTGTGTATTTTTCGAGTTTTCTTTTTTCCTTTTTTATGTGGAACTGGTGGTATTGGGAGGAGGTGGGATGGAAAAGTTAAGCTGGATAACAATCAGCTTGCTTCATGAAAATAACTAAATAGCAACATGCCAAAGCATATCTTAGCTTTTCATTTATGAAAGGGGAAAAAGCCCTATTACCATCCTCAATACCTTTTTATATTAGGCCAATATAAGAAATAATTTCCATTAAAAATCTTTTAATTGGAAATTCTTTGCTGAATTTGACTGAATGGACATCACTCCAAATTAAAAAAAAAAAAAAAAAAAAAAAAACAAACCCAAAACTAGCCTAGTACTTTGGAACTTGTTTTTTGGAGATTAGTTTATAGCTTTATTTTTGCGTTTTTGAAGCCAGCATTAGTTCTGTCGTAGTAAGCGCAAATACATATAATGAAGGATTTTTTTTATAGGATTAATTTTTCTTTATCAAGCCAAAGCAAAGGTTTTGATATTGTTGTTCTATTAGGGCAGGAAATTTAGACCACAATTTTCCCCTATATGTTTTAATGTGAAATATCTTTCTTGGAAGTTCCAATTATTGCTTCAAATGTCTCAAAATAAATTTGAAGCCTTTAGTTTTTCAATACCTGCAAAATACCTTGTCATCAGTGACTACTTTTAATAAGTATTAAAACTATACTTCTTAAGGGTGCCTATCTTTGTTGAATAGGGACTGTGGGCAGTTAAATTAAATTAAGCCTTCCCTTTTTTTTGTAGAACCACCGTAGTCATTATTTTCAACTATTTTGCCACCTTATTATTGTTAAAGTCTCTACAGAGCTTTTCCCTTCTTTTCCTAGAATGGTGGAGTCTACTGTCGCTAAATGTTTAATGAGCGCATGTGTTAAAAGGCTTCACTTTTCTTCCAATTAACCCCAAGACCACTCTGGCATTTTTGTAAATCCACAGAACTATTTTGAGTGAGGCCTAAAGGGTAAGCTGCAGGCAGGCTGTGAAAAATGTAAAAATGTAAAAAGACTAACCTGCTAACAAACCCTGTGCAATGGGACAAAGAAAGTTTAATCCGTATTATGGTAAATGCAGGCTTAATGTCCCAAAAGGGCTTTGCGAAATGGAACAAAACAAAGAAGGGGCAGCACTAATAAAAATCCTGTGCCTTTATTTTTATACACAAAATTGTTGCAAAAGAAAAACTCATAATAGCATTAAGAAAAGGTTTGAATAGTGGTTTTAAATATGATACTAAACATTGTAATTGTTCATCAATTGAATGCAGTTTGTTGTACATAAAGAAGGTAAATGTAACATGTGCAGCTTGATCAAGTTAATGTTGCGAAAGATCCCTTAGTCTGAATAGTGTGATTTTAGCACTTCAGGTCTCAATAATTTTTTTTTTGTAATATATCGCCTCTTAAAACACATGGAATAAAGGAGGAAGAGTGGTCCTTTCCCTAGTGTCCTCAATGACATTTGTTGGAACTAGACTTAAAAGTGAGCATGAAATTTATGTACAAATCATATCTTCTACTCATATAACTTTCCCCCTTCAGATTAATATTTTTCAAAGCAATTTTATTCATGCCATTTGCATTTTATACCAAAATCATTTCAGAACCTTCCCTTGTAACAGTGAATAGTGAAGTAAAACCAATATACAGTAACCATCGTAGCCTTAGTCTCCCTTTGGATTTCCAAGAGGAGAAAGAATGTTTAATCACCTGACCTCCACGATAAAGATGAATCGTTGATTTTTTTTTATATATTAGTCTGCTTACACATAGTTACTGCATGTGCTGTTTTATTGGCTCTACTTTCTTCACTGTTTATCAGCTCATAGATATCTTTCCATGGTTTTTCCCCCTGAGTTCCTATTCCACTGCTATTATATACCACAGTTTGTTGAGCTGTCCCTTAAATCAATGGGCACCCCAAAAGTGCTACTACAGAAGAAGCGCTGTTGCAGATGTACGAGACTCTTACTTTTGTCTTTGGTGTTCAGGAGTGTGCCTGTTAGTTGTATAACTTGGTCAAAGGTTGGGAATAATTGAGCGCTTTTCTTGCAAAATTTCAAATTGTTTCAACCCAGTATTCCACCAACAGTGTACTATCATTCCTCTCTTTATATAGATCTTTCGACACTCACTATTTCTGGCATTTATCATCTTTGCTGTTTAGATGAGTGTGAGATAAAATGTTAAAGGTGTTTTAATTTTCATTTTATTTGCTTAAAGACTTGAACATTTTCAAGTGATTGTTTATATATTTCTTTTTGTTGTTAAAAAAAACTGTTTATTCATACGTCAGATTCTTTTTTCCTTCAGAAAGACTAAACCAAAGACTGAAATTTTCAAAACATAAATTTTTGCAGATCTCAATACAAGAAATTTAGAAAGTTAGAATCCTTTTTTACATTGAATTTGTATTTTTGTTTATTAAATCAATTTTAGACATAGTTCTATGAATTTTATGCACAAAATGAAACATAGAGGAAACATAGCTGTATTTATTTGGTATTTTAGGCAATTTTATTAACATCCATTCCCTAATAATCGGTGAGAAAAACTTTCTGCTTGTGAAATATTTTCTGCAATATATTCTTTACAATTTTAGACTGTTAATGTAATAGGTCTATAATGTTCAAAAAACCGCTCCAAATATGTGTGTATACATATGCAAATTACAAATCAACTATAATTCTCATCATTCCTCATTCCCATTTCATATATGTTTTTGCATATTTACCAAGTAAGTTGGTGCTAAAAGTACTGTCTTTAAATAAACCAAAATTGCATTAAATGTTCCTTTCGAATCTATTTGAAGACAGACATATTTGACTTTTGGTCAATAAATGAAAACAAAATTCTTAGTAGTCTGCATAAAATTCTTAAAATGTGACTTTACTTACAGGCAACTTTTTCAGGAACGCATCTATTATGGTACCAGGAGGTACCATAAAGGCAGCTCTAAAGCTATAAAGGCACAGTCTGGATCTGAAAATCATGGAGACCTGTGTTCAAATATGGCTTCAGGCACTTAACTTTGTAACCTTGAGCAAGTCACTTAACCTCATGCTTAAGTTTTTTCGACTATAAAACTGACTCCCTCCCATCTGATTATAGTTTCCTTGGGGACTGGATCTCAAAGCATCCGAGCATCCTCCCACATGGATGATAGAGTTGTTATGTAATTCATAGATGATAATATTTGTAAAGTCCTTACCACAGCAGCTTTGTGTGTATATTTGTGTGTAGTATTGTGTGTGTGTAAATGCATAATAAGTATTCACATTGTGTATTCTTACTTCCTTTGATATTTCTTTTTGCTTTGTTTCTCAGATTTTTTAAGATTCACTTAATGCATAGTTAGTTTTTCTCATCCCCTCCGTTTTGCTTTGTGCATATCTTTGTTATTTAAAGTGTTTCTTGTAAGGAACGGATTGTAGAGTTTTGTTTTCTTATCCAATCTGTCACCCTTTTTCATTTTATTGGATTATCTAATCCATTCACATTTAAAGTTATATGAATTTGGTTTATAGTTTCCTCCATCTGTCTCTAAAATTGTATATTTTTTCAAGCTGTGATTTTACCTTTTTAAATTATTTTTATGTTCTTCCAGTTATTTTCCTTTGATCTTTCTCAAAGGTGGCCTTATTCTCACTGACTCTGCTTCGTGCTCCCATTCCCTGTTCTTGTTCATTGCTCCTTGCCCTTTAGGATGTTGTTTATAAGTTGCTTTTTCTCCCCCACTTTGATCTGGTTATGTATTTCTTTTCTCTCAGTAAAGTAGTTGCAGTTCAGCTAGTTATTTAGTATTTTTTTTAAATTTTGAGGGTTTTTGCATCCTTTTCTAAAAAGGATTTTTCTCACTCTCTACATTATGCACATTCTCTTTCTCTTTACTATATAGGATTTCATTCTCTGATTTATAGGCTGTAAAATTAATTATCTGGTTTATCTCTTTTCTCTGTGTTCTTCATGAAATCAAAGCTTCCACAGCACCCTTTATAGACTCTCCCTTCTAGGTCCTTTCTGCCACTGCAAGTAGGGCTTGTCCAGTGAATTCCCCTGCTTTGTGCCTCACTCCTGGACCAATACTAATTTTTGTAGGTGTCGGAGAGGACGCTGCATTGTGATGGGGCTTTAACTCTGTCCACACACCCTAATTGTGCAGCTCACCACCGATATACATCCTTTCTCGTTGGTTTTTTTTTACATTTGCTAGAAATTTCTATCCCGTATTCATACTCACTTCTGCAGATGCCATTTACCTCTAAGGGTTTCAATTCACACTCTCCCTTGGAAGAACATATAGACTTTTTCAAGCATCAAATCTCCTAGGCCTTATCTAATATAAGGTTTGCCTCTCCCTTCACTCTTCATAAACGCATTTATCAGTAGAACTTCCCTCCCACCCATGAAGTAAAACCTCTTTTTTCTCACACCTCCTTTTTCCTAACTCTTCCTTGTCTACTTCTCTGTAAGCTTTTTTTTTTTCTTTTTGAGACCACAGAGGTTTATCTGTTCTCTCTCTTGTTTCTTTGGTGAGGCTTGCTGTTGCAGAATGAAGTTTTTCTATCCTGTTCATTATTTGTACTGTGGAGGACATAAATTCTGCTCTCATAATTCTCATTTCTCTTTTAAACCACTTAAGAACAGCATGCTGTGATTCCATGTTCTCCCCAAATTCCTCAGGGTCTTCTGTCTCATCAAGATAATTTTCCTTTGTCATGTAGCATTTATTCATAGATGCCTGAACATTTACTAGATCTGGAAGTCATATTTTGTTCTGTCGGTACTATTTTTCTTGTTGATTTAAGAGTGTATGTTCAAGTCCTCTGAGTTTTTTTCTTCTGGAAATCTTTGTTATTTTTAGTCTCTCTCCCCCCACCCTCATTTTCCCTGTCTCTCACTTTCTGACTCCCTCCCATCTGATTATAGTTTCCTTGGGGACTGGATGTTAAATCATTCCAGCATTCTCCCACAATGGGCAACTAATGGATCATCAGCCAGGGTCTCTGCCCCAGCTGACTTTTGAGTGTCAGAAGTGTCTCCAGTTGGGTGCTTTTCCTCATGTTTAGTGGGATGTTGCAAAACATCCTACTTCTCCCTATTTGCCCCCACCCCTAAAAGTGTCATATTCTGGTGACCTGCCCTACTCTCTTTGTCCCCCAGTTCCCTGGCTTGCTACCAGCAGTTCAGAACTTTGCAGTCTGATATTTCCAGGTTTCAACTTCAAGCAGGTTCTTGTTTCGGAAGGACTGTGGAGGCTGTTGAGGCTCAGTGCACACTTTCGTAGCCTAGAGCTGGGGTCTCCATGGCACTGGAAAAAGGGAGGGGGCATAGGGTAGAATTTGTTGTAAACCTGTTTTGTGTCCTTGGGTCTGTTAATTTATTTAGCCTTGCTGCTGTTAGGGTGGGAGGGTAAGGAGGCATGCTGGGTGAGCTTAGGGTCAGTGAGCATTAGTTGGTGAGTTTTGCACATTCTTTTGGATTCTGAGTGTCTTAGACCATTGAGAGAATTGAAATTTGCTTTATCTTTGTTGTATAATTTCTGTTTTGGAGAGTTTTGAGAGATTGTTAGTATCACAGAAAATGTTTACTCCTTCATTTTGTTGCTCACATGACCTAGAAGTCTCAATTTTTAAAATATTATCTGGTGAAATAATCATGTACTTCAGAAGACTGAGCCATGTGAAGATATCATAAAGTGACTAGTGTCTAGGGTATTTACATTAAAATGAGAAATACAAAGTACCATGTTTGATTCTATGTCACTGAGCATTTTTTCCTGGATGGAAGTGGTACATACTTTCCATGTTATAGGGAAATCCTTAATTAAAATAATGGGATCTATTGATTAATGATTCTCTAAACTCTAGTCATGTGATTGAAAAGAGTATGATGGCTGATTTCAGTGAATGGAGCAGGCATTATATCTCCTCTTTAAGTGTGACATTTTATTCCTAGACATAAGACAAATTCAGGATGTATTCCCTAGATAGAAAAGCTGCCTGTTGGCAACAAGATACAGGAGTTCAATGTGTATCCTGTGATAAGGATGACATGTAATTTGTGTTAAAATTTAGCTGTTAATTGTATATAAAACTGTGGCCCTTAGAAGTCCAAATTTTTGGCAGCAAGTGGTTAATTGGGGGGAAGAGTAGAAATGTCAATAAAAACACATGCCACATATCTGTAGAAATTTATGTAACAGAGTAAAGCACTTTGAGTGAATGAATTCAGATCAATTTTAATTTTTGTCGACATAAATGGAGACCCTTTTGCTTGCACTAAAGAGAATGCTGGTGCAGAGAAGGGAAATAAAGTGTCATACGTGTGCCAAATAGAAGGCCATTTTGTCTGAACTGTATCATGCAATACAGTGATGTCCAAGGCTGGAGAGATAGTCTGGGGCTTGGTTGTGAAGGGTTTTGCATACTTAAGAGAGGAGTGTGTATTTGACTTTAGAGCTGTGAATAGAGCAGTTCTGCATTTTAGAAAAACCACCATCAGCTGTGTAGGTGATAGACTGGATGGCAGAGATATCAGGAAATGAGACTTACGATAGCCAAACAGGAGGTTATTTTAAAAGTTGAACTAGAGTTTTAACTGCATGAATGGAGCGATATGAACATACATGAGAGATGTGGAGGTAGAAACAATGTTTGATAAGCAAGTGCCGCTGTAGTCAGTGAGTGAAGATGGTGACACCAATGCTGGAAAGCTGGGCGATGAGAGAAAGTTGGTTGTGACCTTGAAAGAAATGGGTAAGTTCAGAAGAGTTGTTCTGGGAGGGAAATTAGTGTTTGGACATAGAGAGTGTAAGATGCTTTAGTAGCACCTCTAGTTTGTGATGTATAAAAGGTAGTTGGAGATGCACAATCAATGCTAAGGAGACAGAGTAGAGCAGGGTATTCTGATCTTGGCATCATCTGTGAAAAAAGGTTACATTAAGTTTGTCCTTAAGTCACTTTTAGAGATGGTTAGGTAGATGACATTTGTCTCAGTTTCTCTTCATAGAACCAAAATGTTAGTATTATAGCTGATTGTAGGACATGTTTTTCTTTAAAATATGACCAGAGTTCCTTAAAAGAGAGACGATTGAAAATAATTGTTACCAAAAGCAAATGGGCAAGGCAGTTGATAATGAGGCAGGAAGGCAGCAGCTGTTTGACAATAGCCCTAATTAGAGCAGAGTCTCTCTTACTCTGAGGCTGCCAATAGGCAGCATCTATTTGTAGGGATACCCGAACTCCTAGCCTGCTTTTGTTGTTATTATGTTACTGGTTGGTTATATTATATTTGCAGAGTTGTATGTCTTAGGCAAAGGACAAATGAACCAAGTGACGCCTTTTTGTGACAAAGCAGTACAGTTCTGAGTGTTTAGTGTTCCTGGCTAATTCTCTGTTTCTCTTGTGGAAATCTTGTGTTCTGTACTGGACTGAAAGCTGCTCCAGCTGTTGGCTGCAGAGAGCAGTGAAGGTTAGAGAAAGGATGACGCTGTCACAAGTTAGTAGCTCCTTTTTTTAATTACATCTTCTCTTCTTTTTTCATTTTTTTGTGTATGTCTGGGGTTGAAGGACCTTTTACAATAATGTGTATTATTCTGTTAGGAAAAATAAAAGGAAAATAGATTGTTCACATTTAACAGGTATCTTTAAAACAATAACTCAATGCTTTTAACCTTTCTTCAAATGCAATAGTTTGACATTCACTTTATCCTGCACCAAATAAAGCATTAAATTTGGGCAGTGAAGAAAAGAAAATGTGAGATGATAGTATTAGCAAAATCTGTGAAGATGGGACAGGAGGATTAATCTGGATTATTGGCAAAATAGCATATAAATTTTACCCAGTACTTTAACTTTGTTAAAATGCAAATTGCTATCATTTTGAAAGTAGAGACAGTGTTAAAAAAATGAATTCGAAATGTAGAGTATATTATCTTTTTTAAATGCAGTATTTTGTTTTATTTCAATTACATGTAAAAGTTTTTAATGGTTTTTAAAAATTTTGAATTCCAAATTCTCATCCTTCCATCTTCCCCCCACCCCAAACGAGAAGTCTAGCAATTTGATATAGGCTATATATGTAGTCATGCAAAAATATTTCCATTTAAAAGAAAAACAGACCACAAAAAAAGCACACTAGAAAAATCAAGGAAGTTTTTTTAGAAGGCAGAAGGAAAACATATTCACACACCAGAAATCTGAATCCCAATACCAGAAAGCCAAATCCATCATAGCAACAAAGAAATCCATCATAGTAACCAAGAAGTCTACACACATTATCAGGCCTCGCCACAAACAGGCTCCTCTGAGCAAAATGCCCGTCTTTCACTCACAGCCAGCTGTCTGCTTCCTCTATCCTTCCCAGCTCTGACTAGTCTCAAGGAATTTTTTAAAAAGTATGCTTGGATCTGCATTCAAACTCCACAAATTGTTTCTCTGGAGGCAGATAGCATTTTTCATCATAAATTCTTTAGAATTGTCTTGGATCATTGTGTTGCTGTGAAAAAATGTCAACTCACAGTTGATCCTTGTATAATATTGCTGTGACTGTGTATAGTGCTATGTACACTGTTCTCCTGTTTTTGCTTACTTCACTTTGCAACGGTTCATGTAAGTCTTCCCAGGTTTTTCTGAAAGCATCCTGTTCATCATTTCTTTTTTTTATTTTATTTTATTTTATTTATTTATTTAACTTTTTACATTCATTTTCACAAAATTTTGGGTTCCAAATTTTCTCCCCATTTATCCTCTCCCCCCACCCCAATACACCGAGCATTCTAATTTTCCCTATCACCAATCTGCCCTCTCTTCTATCATCCCTCCCTTCTCTTGTCCCCATCTTCTCTTTTGTCCTGTAGGGCCAGATGACTTTCTATTCCCCATTAACTGTATTTCTTATTTCCTAGTAGCAAGAACAATACTCAACAGTTGTTTCTAAAACTTTGAGTTCCAAATTCTCCCCATCCCTCCCTCCCCACCCATTCCCTTTGGGAAGGCAGGCAATTCAATATAGGCCCTATCTGTGTAGTTTTGCAAATGACTTCGATAATAGTCATGTTGTGTAAGACTAACTGTATTTTCCTCCATCCTGTTCTGCCCCCCATTGTTTCTATTCTGTCTTTTGATCCTGTCCCTCCCCAAGTGTTGACTTCAAATTGCTCCCTCCTCCCATTGCCCTCCCTTCCATCATCCCTCCCTCCCTGCTTATCTCCTTCTCCCCCACTGTCCTGTACTGTAAGATAGGTTTTCATACCAAAATGAGTGTGCATTTTATTCTTTCCTTCAGTCGAATGTGATGAGGGTAAACTTCATGTTTTTTTTCTCATCTCTCCTCTTTTTCCCTCCACTAAAAAGTCTCCTGCTTGCCTCTTGAATGAGAGATAATTTACCCCATTGCATTTCACCCTCTCTCCTCCCACTACATTTCTCTCTCACCTTTTACCTTAATTTCTTTTAAGATATGGTCCCATCCTATTCAATTCACTCTGTGCTCTCTGTCTCTGTATGTGTGTATGTGTGTGCGTGTGTGTGTTTGTGTGTGTACGTCTGTGTGTGGTCCCACCAACCATCCAGATACTGAAAAGTTTTAAGAGTTAGAAATATTGTCTTTCCCTGTATGAATGTGAACAGTTCACTTCTGGTAAGTCCCTTAAGACTTCTCTTTGCTGTTTACTTTTTCATGCTTCTTCTCATTCTTGTGTTAGAAAGTCAGATTTTCTTTTCAGCTCTGGTCTTTTCATGAAGAATGCTTGAAAGTCCTCTGTTTCATTGAAAGATCATATTTTCCCCTGAAGTATTATACTCAGTTTTGCTGGGTAGGTGATTCTTGGTTTGAGTCCTAGTTCCTTTGACTTCTGGAACATCCTATTCCATGTCCTTCGATCCCTTAATGTAGAAGCTGCTAGATCTTGTGTTATCCTGATTGTATTTCCACAATACTGGAATTGTTTCTTTCCAGCTGCTTGCAATATTTTCTCCTTGACCTGGGAACTCTGGAATTTGGCCACAATGTTCCTAGGAGTTTCTCTTTTTGGATCTCTTTCAGGTGGTGATTGATGGATTCCTTTAATACTTATTTTGCCCTCTGGTTCTAGAATGTCAGGGCAGTTTTCCTTGATAATTTCATGAAAGATGATGTCCAGGCTCTTGTTTTGATCATGGCTTTCAAGTAGTCCCATAATTTTTAAATTGTCTCTCCTGGATCTATTTTCCAGGTCAGTTGTTTTTCCCATGAGATCTTTCACATTCTCTTCCATTTTTTCATTCTTTTGGTTTTGTTTTATGATTTCTTGGTTTCTCAGAAAGTCATTAGACTCCATCTGTTCCATTCCAATCTTGAGAGAGCTATTTTCTTCAGTGAGCTTTTGAACCTCTTTTTCCATTTGGCTAATTTTGCTTTTGAAAGCATTCTTCTCCTCATTGGCTTTTTGAACCTCTTTTGCCAATTGGGTGAGGCTATTTTTCAAGGTGTTATTTTCTTTAGCATTTTTTTGTGTCTCCTTTACTAAGGTATTGACCCGCTTTTCATGCCTTTCTTGCATCTCTCTCATTTCTCTTCCCAGTTTTTCCTCCACCTGTCTAACTTGATTTTGAAAATCCTTTTTGAGCTCTTCCATGGCCTGAGCCCACCGGACATCCACCTCTGATGTCTGGGATAGAGAGGCCCCAACCTCCACGTCTTTCCCTGATGGCAAGCGTTGAACTTCCTCATCAGAAATGAAGGGAGGAAGGAACATCTCTTCCCCAATAAAGTAGCTCTCTATGGTCTTATTTTGCTTCCTTTTTCTGGGCATTTTCCCAGCCAGTTACTTGACTTCTGAGATTCCTCTCCACTCCCACCTAGATCCGCCCAGCTAGTGCTTGGGGTCTGAGATTCAAATGCTGCTTCCCAGTCTCAGGGCTATCCGCGGTGGGAGCAGCTGCTATTCAATGTGAGCTTAAGTTCTGGTGCTTGGGTGGGGGCAGGGCCGCCTCCCAGGTTCAGTTCCCTCAGGGTGTTTATGCAGAGACCCTGGGTAATGGAGCTCCTGTCTGCCCGGGGAGTCCCCGGCCGCTGCTGCCTCTGACGCTGCCTCTGCCACTCCCTCTGCCACTGCCTCCCAAGGGGGCCCAAGTCAAGGAGACACCCCGCTCCCCTTTCAGCCAGCCCAGAAGTCTCTCTCACTGACCTATAGAGCCTGTGGGCAGAGGGACCTTTGTGGCCACGGGAGGTTCCGTCCCTGAAGCCTGCTCTGATCTGCTCCTCTGGGGTGGCATGGCCAGGGCAGCTCAGGGGTGCGCTCCACTGTTCGGAGTGCGATGGACCCCTGTGGACGGCTTTCTGGAATGGAAATCTCTTCCACTGCGTTGGTGCGCGTCTTGCAGTCCTCCAGAATTTGTGGGGAATTCTTTTTATAGGAAATTTATGGGCTGTGGATTCAGAGCTAGCATATGTGAGTCTTTCTATTCCGCCATCTTGGCTCCTCCCCCTCATCATTTCTTATAGCACAATGTGTCACATCACAGTTATACATCACAAACTTGTTCAGCCACCCCCAATTGATGAGCATCCCCTCAGTTTCCAATTCTTTGCCACCATAGAAAGCGCTGCTATACATATTTTTGTATATGTAGGCCAGTTCCCTTTCTCATTTTTCTCTTTGGGATATGGACATAGTAATGGTATTGCTGGATCAAAAGGTATACATAGTTTTAAATAGCCCTTTGTAATAGTTCTAAATTGTTTTCCAGGATGGTTGGACCAGTTCATGACTCCACCAATAATTTATTAGTATACTTATTTTTCCCTCTTCCCCTCCAGCATTTATCGTTTTTGATGGGTGTGAGGTAGTCAACCACATATTGCAGCAATCTGGTTTCTAATCCATTCTGCTATCCATTTCTGGGTCAGCTCATCCCATTCATATTCAGTTATATGATTACTGTATATTTTCCTCCATCCTGTTTTCTTGTGTGTGTCCTTTTTTCATTCTTGTATCCTGTCCCTCCTCAAAAATCTGTTTTGCAAAGCATGATAACTTAGCTTTTTTTTGGCCTATTTGAATTCTTTCAATTTCTTTATCTTCTCTAAAAGCTACAGCTAACATTTGTAGTACCACATTGAATAATAGTGATGATAATGGACATCCTTGTTTCACCCCTGACCTTATTGGAAATGCATCTAGTTTATCTCCATTGCATATAATGCTTGCTGAAGGTTTTAGTTAGATGCTTTTTTATTATTTTATGCAAAGTTCCATTTATTCCTATGCTCTGCAGTGTTTTTAATAGGAATGAGTGTTGTATTTTGTCAAAAGCTTTTTCTGCATCTATTGAGAAAATCATGTGATTTTTGTTAGGTTTATTGTTGATATGATCAATAATGCTAATAGTTTGCCTAATATTGAACCAGTCCTGCATTCCTGGTATGAATCTTACCTGATCATAATGTATTATTCTCATGATAAGTTGCTGTATTCTTTTTGCTAAAATCTTATTTAAATTTTTGCATCTACATTTATTAGAGAAATTGTTTTGGCTCTTCCTGGTTTAGGTATCAAAATCATACTTGTGTCATAAAAAGCATTTGGGAGGACTCTTTCCCCAATTTTCCCAAATAGTCTATATATTATTAGAATGAACTGTTCTTTATATGTTTTATAGAATTCACTTGTAAATTCATCCAGCCCTGGAGATTTTTCCTAGGCAGTTCATTGATGGCTTCTTCAGTTTCTTTTTCTGAGGTGGAGTTAAGTATTCAAATTCCTCTTCTGTTAATCTGTGCAATTTATATTTTTTTTAAACAATCATCCATCCAGATTGTCAAATTTTTGGCAAAGAGTTGGGCAAAGTAATTTGTAATTATTGTTTTAATTTATTCCTCATTGGAGGTGAGTTCATGCCTTTCATTTTTGATACTGGTAATTTGGCTTTCTTCTTTCTTTTTTTTAATCAAATTGACCAAAGATTTATCAGTTTTATTGGTTTTTTCATAAAACCAACTCTTAGTTTTATTTATTAGTTCAATAGTTTTCTTAATTTCCATTTTATTAATCTCTACTTTGGTTTTCAGTATTTCTAATTTGGTATTTACTTGGGGATTTTCAGTTTGTTCATTTTGTAGCTTTTTCAGCTGTATGCTCAATTCATTGATCTCCTCTTTTTCTATTTTATTCATGTAGGCGTTCAAAGATATGAAACTTCCCCTAAGAACTGCTCTTGCAGTATCCCATAAGGTTTGGTAGGTTGTCTCATTATTGTCATTCTCTTGAATGAAGTTGTTGATTGTTCCTATGATTTGTTGTTTAACCCACTCATTCTTTAGGATTAGATTGTTTAGTTTCTGGTTTCTATTTCCATGACCTTTGATTAGATATAAGTTTAATTGTGTTATGATCTGAGAAGGATGCATTTACTATCTCTGCCTTTCTGCACTGGATTGTGAGGTTTTTATGGTCTGTTTTTGTATATGGGCCATGTACTGCTTTCTGTCCCCATTTAGTTTTCTCCAGAGATCTATCATATCTACTTTATCCAGAGATCTATTCACCTCCTTCACTTCCTTCTTGTTTATTTTGAGGTTAGATTTATCAGATTCAGAGAGGGGGAGGTTGAGGTTCCCCACTAGTATAGTTTTGATATCTACTTCTTCCTGTAACTCCTTTAACTTCTAAGAATTTAGATGTTGTACCACTTGGAGCATATATGTTTGGTAATGAAATTGCTTCATTGTCTATGGTGCCTTTTCTCAGGATATAGTTTCCTTCGTTATCTCCTTTGATTAGATCTATTTCTGCTTTTGCTTTGTCTGAGATTAGGATTGCTACCCCTGCTTTTTTTACATCAGCTGAAGCACAATATATTCTGCTCCAACTTTTTACCTTTACCCTGTGTGTATGCCCCTGTTTCAAATATGTTTCTTGTAAACAACATATTGTTGGATTATGGTTTTTAATCCATTCTGCTGTCTGTGTCCATCCCATTCACATTCACAGTTATGATTACTATCTGTGTCTTTCCCTCCATCCCCTTTCCCCT
Source organism: Bettongia penicillata ogilbyi (assembly GCA_023548195.1). Taxonomy (NCBI): domain Eukaryota; kingdom Metazoa; phylum Chordata; class Mammalia; order Diprotodontia; family Potoroidae; genus Bettongia; species Bettongia penicillata. The sequence goes on from JAJHZJ010000024.1 coordinate 4,001,532, forward strand.
TGTTTATGCTTTTAGTTCTCCCTTCCCCTCCACAATAGAGTTTTAATTTTTGACCACCGTGTCCCTCAGTCTTCCTTCTCTTCTTTCAGCCCCCCTCCCTTTTAATCCTCTGAGGTACCACATCACACCTATCAGATTGGCTAACATGATGGAACAGGAAGATAATATATGTTGGAAAGGATGTGGGAGAGTAGGAACACTAATTCATTGTTGGTGGAGCTGTGAGCTGATCCAACCATTCTGGAGGGCAGTTTGGAACTATGCCCAAAGGGCTACAAAAATGTGCATGCCCTTTGACCCAGCAATACTGCTTCTAGGACTACATCCCCAAGAAATCATAAAAATGGGAACGGGTCCCACATGTACAAAAATATTTATAGCAGCGCTCTTTGTGGTGGCCAAAAACTGGAAATCAAGGGGAGACCCGTCAATTGGGGAATGACTGAATAAATTATGGTATATGAATGAAATGGAATATTATTGGAATACTGTTGTGCTATAAGAAATGATGAACAGGAAGACTTCTGAGAGTCCTGGAAGGACTTATATGAATTGATGCTAAGGGAAAGGAGCAGAACCAGGAGAACTTTGTACACAGCAACAACCACAATGTGTGAGGATTTTTTTTCTGGTAGACTTAGAACTTCATTGCAATTTAAGGACTTAAAAAATTCCCAATGATCTTTTAAGGCAAAATGCCTTTCACATCGTGAGAAAGAACTATGGAATTAAATCCCAGAATGTAGCAGATCATTTTCTTTTGTATTACATTTGGTTTGTTATATGATTTCTCCCATTCATTTTAATTCTTCTATTCAACATGACTGTGGTGAAAATGTATTTAACAGGAATGCATGTGTGGAACCTACATTAAATTGTATGCTGTCTCAGGGAAGGAGGGGAAGGAGAGGAAAAAAATCTAAGTTATATGGTAGTGATTGTAGAACAGTGGAAATAAATTAAAAAAAAATTTTAAAAAATCTGTTTTGCTTCTGACCACTGTCTTACTTACTCCACCTTTTCTTTTATTATGCCCCTCTTCTTCTGATTATGTCTTAGCCCCATTCCCTCCTATTTCCCTATTGGGCATGATAGTTTTCTATATCCAACTGAGTACGTGTATATATAGTCTTGCCTTTTCCAACCAATTTCAATGAGAGTGAGCATTGCTTGCCCCCACCCCCATTTCCTCTCCACTGTAAATGCTCTTTCTTGTGCACCTCTTTTACGTGAGAAAATTTCCCCATAGCTTCCCCCTTGTCCCAGTGCATCTTTCTTTCTCAAGCCCTTTTCCTGTTGTTGAGATCACCCTAACATAGTCGGCTCACATCCATGCCCTCCATGTCATCTCCTTCTAACTTCCCTACTTATGACAGAGTTTTTAAGAGATACATGTATTTCTTCCCAGGCAGGAATATAAAAAGCTTCATTTTAGTCCATTATGATTACTGTTCTATGTTTACCTTGCCATGCTTCTTTAGTGCCTTGTGTTAAATGTCAGATTTTTCTATTCAGCCCCACTCTTTTCATCAAGAATGCTTGAAAGTGTTCAGTTTCATTAAATGTCAGTTATGCTGAGTAGATAATTCCTGGTTGTAACCCTAACTCATTTGCCCTCCAGAATATTATATGCTAAGCCCTCTGCTCCTCATTTAACATGGAAGCTGCTAAATCTTATGTGAATTTGATTGTGGCTCCAAGATATTTGAATGACTTCTTTCTGAATGATTGAAATATTTTACCCTTGACCTGGAACCTTTGGAATTTGGCTATAATATTTCTGAGAGTTTTCATTTTGGGATCTCCTTAAGGAGGTGATTAGTGGATTCTTCCTTTTTTTTTTTTTTTTTTTTTTTTTTTTTTACCCTCTGGATCTAAGATATCAAGGCAGTTTTCCTTTGTAATTTTTTGCAATATGGTATCTGCTGGGCTCTTTTTTAAATCGTGGTTTTCAGGTAGTCCAGTAGTTAAATTGCCTCTCCTAGATCTCTTTTCCAGCTCACTTGTTTGTCTGATGAGATAGTTTACATTTGCTGGTATTTTTTCATTCTCTTAACTTTGTTTCTTGATATTTCATAGAGTCCTTAGCTTCCATTTGCCCAATTGTAATTTTTAAGAAATTTATTTCTTCAGTGAAGTTTTGTACTTCATTTTCCTTTTGACCAATTCTGCTTAATAAGGTTTTTTTTTCCCCACCAAGTTTTTGTACCTTGTTTTCCATTTTACCTACCCTTTATGGAGTTCTTTTCAGCAGTAAATTTTTGTCTTTTGTTTTTTTTTTTTTTTTTTTTTGTTTTTTTACCTTTAAGCCACTTCTGTTTGTTTTTAAGGTGTTATTTTTTTCGGTATTTTTGGTGCCTCTTTTCACCAAACTGTCCATTCTCTTTTCCCAATTTTTTTGCATCACTGTCAATTCTTTCTTAATTTTTCCTTTACCAGTCTTACTTCTTTCTTTAATTCTTCCAAGAATTCTTTTTGGGGTTGGCTTCAATTAGCATTTTTTTCTTTGAGCCTTTGTTTGTAGCTGTTTTTACATTGTTGTCTTCTTCTGAGTTTATGTCTTGGGCTTATCTGCCAATGTAGTGGCTTTTATTCTGCTTAAGTTCTTTATTCTTTGTTTGCTCATTTTCCCCAGCTTGTTTCTTGACTTTGAATTTAATGTTAAAGTGGGCCCTGTTCACCTGGAGTTGAAAAGACGCTTCAGGATTTTTTATGCTCCTGTTTTCCAAATGAGTTCTGGGGGCCTATAAGTTGTTGGTATTTCCATGATAGTGTGATGCAGGGAGAGGTGTGATCACTGTTTTCTAGGTCTTCCCCCAGAAAAGACTGCTGCTTCTGTAAGTGCAGCAGTTAATGCCACTGTTCCTCTTGAGACTTTTACCAACTCTCTTGCTTTCTTACGCCACAAGTGCTAGTGCTTATGTCTTACTTGGAACTTTACCTCAGAGCTGCACATGGGCAGCGCCATTTGTACCAGACACCAGCGAAAGATCTCCTCGTAATATCTTTCCCACTGGTTGATGACCCTCTTTCCTTGGGTGGGCTGGTTGTTCCTAAACTGCTGCTGCTGCTGTGGGCCGGCCCCCTCCCTGGTGTCGCAGACCTCTTCCCGTCTTCTTCTTGTTTTGTTTCAGGCCCAACCTTTTGTTTGCTTTGCTGCTCCAAAATTAGATTTGTGATATTATTTTAAAGTTGTTTGGAAGGGAATTTGGGGAGAGTTCAGCTGAATCGCTGCCTGTTCTCCACCATCTTGGCTTCACCCTTAGTCTTAAACTGATTCTTGAGAGAATGGGAAGCTAGAAGGTGGAGTGAAGATATAGAGAAACCTAGGCATGGAGATACAGCCTGTAAAGGCAGGAACATGGTCGATTGTTTCATGTGTGTGAAGTAACAAGTAGGTAAGAGCAGGAGTAAGCACTCCTAAATGTAAAAGCACTAGAAGTTTAGGAAGGATGCAGATTGGGGGGTGGGGTTTAAATAATAAGAGATTCAGTATTTGATGCTGGAAGTGATAGTGAGCGACTGGAGTCTGGGCAGGGTGGGTGGTGGGGATGTGTGACATGTTCAGAACCAAGCTTTAGGAGATTAACGGGATAGGTAAGTGAAGGATGGACTAGAGGGAGGGAAACCAGTCAGAGAGCTACTGGCAGTAGAGGGAGAGGCAGCAAGGGAGTCCAACAAGGCCGTAGCACTATTATGGGAGAGGAGGGGATGCATATGTGAGAGATGCTGCAAAAGTGGAATCGGAGGAATGATTGTTAATGCAGAGGTGATAACCTTGGAAGTAATTGAAGATGGAGGAATCTGAAGTCACAGTAAGGACAAAGAAACATATTGGGGTCATAAGACACAGAGAATAACATAATGATAAATAATTACGATGAGCTAAGAAGTGAAAAACTTTTTTATTATACCAAGATCAACTGTATGACCCACCTTGGTTTGTAGCGTAGGTGGAGTATGGCACCAGGATCTAGGAATGGAGTAGATTAAAGAACTGAGGATTTAAAATAGTGGAGGGAGTATTAATCTGTATGTTTAGTTTCCCTAATGTGAGGAAAGTAGATGGAATTAAGAGAGAAAAATGGAGGCAGTCACTGGATTAGTTAAAGGAGAAAGTCCTGGTGGTTGATAGATAATGCCCTTTTCTCAAGGCTCTGGATATTCAGATAGGTTTTTGACCTTTTTTTTGGTACAAATACACACAGCTACACACACATTCATACGTACAGAGTATGCGAAGAAGGTACCATGCTATTTGATGGAGAGACAAAAATCCTTGTCTTAAAGAAATATTATGGTCCTTGTTTATAAATTAATAAACATGAGGAATATGAAGAGTTGCATTCATATAATGGATCTGTTATATAGTGGATGATCTCCTGCAGGTGTTTTACTTATCTGGTCTCAGTTTTCTCTCTGTAAATGAAGGGACTGATGTGCATGATCTCCAGAGTCCTTTCCAGCTTTAGATTTTTCTTCTAGTTCAGAAAATCTTCTTCAATCTTAACAGCTTTTTGAGCAAGAAAGTAATATGATTAAAGCAATATTTAATTATTTAAGTGGGTTGAATTGTACAGGATTCATGGAAGGTTGAAAATTATGGGTAACCTCATAACAATGTATATAAAGTCACAAAACATTGGTTTCAGAAGGCAAACAGTATGTAGCAAGTGGTATCAATTTTTATGTTACTTATAATGAAAAAGAGTCATTAGCTGTTTGAGATTAGAGATCCCAGGATAATTGAGGAGATGTAATGGCCAAAAAAACAAGACTAGATATAGGTAAAATATCAGTCAAAAGAAAAAATACTTTTGACATTTAAAATAAGTTTTATAGAGCCTTATGCTGAGGAGTGGAATAAGAAAAAATAATGAACCCATAGGTTTCAACTGTGGCAGAAATCTTTTTTTGATCTTTTAGCTGTTGGTGCCTTTCTAGTATCATGGACATTTTAAGGAATAATTTATGTTTTAATTTTTTAAATGAACTTTTTCAACAAACACAAACATGTCATTGAACAAAAATTGATTGTATAGGAATCTGGGCTTTGGTTATTTATGGTGTACCAGTATATTACTTTATACACCTACCCAATATTTATAAAAGAGAGTAACCCAAAAAACACAAAGTTTGTAGCTAGCCACATGAGCAGCTCAATTTATTCATTTCAAAAACATCAGCATCCTGCTCTGATGAGGTTGTTTAATCCCAATGCTCTTTATGCTGTCAACTCCATGCCCCTGGAACCTCAAATTGTTGTAGTGATACCATCAGACTTTATTCTCTACTCAACTCTGTCCCATTCTCACCTTCATCTCTGGGACCTTGATTGACCTTGTCAGAATTATTCTTGCTGACAAATTTAAAGTCATTGGTCCTAGTTTTTCCTACCACTGGGATCCTTCATCCCCTAACTGCACTTCCTTGGTGCCTCTTTCAGTTGAATTTCCCACCAATTACTATCTTACCTGCTGAGACTTAATCTTCTAGGTGTTTCTATGAGGAGAACTCCTGGTCATAATCTTGTGCCATTAGTCAAAGGGTCAATTCACATAGCTAGAATTTTTTCCCAGGTCTACTGACTTCTAAGCCAGTTAGCTATCTTTCCGCTACAGTACCTATATTCAACATTAACTAAAAGATCTGTTATTATGTAGGTACTTAATACAGCTCTCCTGTATTAGAAGAGAATGAAAATAGCTTAATGGAAATATTTGAAGAAAAATATGTTGATGTTGCTTTTGATTTTAATTCTCAGGGATATTGTATCCATGCATTCAGTTTGTATGTTAATACCAATTCTTAAGGTACTGGTAATGTTGATTTCTGATGTTGTACATGCTTCTGATTTAACACTTAGCAGTGCTGTGACTCCTGTAGAACCAAAGTGTTAAAATAGGTCGCCGCTGCTGAATCAAATGGAAATATGATTAGGAAATATTTAACAGAACAAAAATACAATAAAACACAGATCACATTACATTTTAAAACTGTCAGTATATGATGGTAGGGATATTTATGAATGAATTAGTGGCCTCCAGTTTCTTTTTGAGTTCGACACCACTGCTATAGAAGATCAGAAGGGAACAGTTACATTCCGATCACATTCTTACAATTTAAGAAAAACAAAGTAGATTACAGCTTTGGTTTTGAGTTTGGTATACTTCCCAAGCATTAAAATACTTTTTCTTTACTTCCATCTTTCATCTTATTGCAGACATACATTCTTCCCTATTTGCTTATGTGTTTATCCTTTTCTGAAGTTTTCCTTCACAGTCTAGGATTCATAAGTTTGGGGAAACTAGTTACTTGGTGTTCTCTGGTTCACCACCTTTTCACAAATTGTCACAAAATGCCACATGATAAAAAGGGGAGTTCCAATTAAAAAGCAAAATTCAGCAAGATTATAGAAGAAAAAAGTGTTTTTGACACATGCTCTTCTATCACCTGACCTTGGCTGAGCCCATCAGAAACAGTGGAAACATCCTTGAATGCTTTCATCTCATCTACTTCAGCCTGAGTCCCATCTGCCTAGAGCCTACCATTGGGCTGCAGCTCTGGAACTTTTGCGGGATTCCTTGCCTCAGTAGCTCCAGCACAGTACTGCTAGAGCTAGAGCCCACCAAAATCTCTCTTTCCTAAAGTGATTTAATGACCACCTGGGTTTTTTGTTTTCTGTGCCTCCAGAACTCATAGCTCTTCATGCCTGAAAAATTGCAGTAACTTTCTGGTTGGTTTCCCTCCTTCAAATATCTTCCCACTCCACATTCTGTCCTCATAGCTTCCCAAGTAATCTTCTCAAACTTAGATCTATCAGTACTTTTGAATCTTGTGTTGTCTCTCCCAACTAGAATGTGATTTTTGAGAGCTGTTACATTTAAAATTTTCTTTTTGTGTATTCAAGACTGAGCATAGTGCTGTGGTATGTTGTAAGAATTTTATAAATGATATTCCTTTTCATTCTTTAATACCTGAAAACTTTTAAGTTTATAAGAAAAACATACTTGAAATAGCATATTATATTCTTGTAAACATAAGTAATATAAAAATGGTTGTATCCCCTATATACTTAGTTTGCAACCAGCAAAAATGGAATGGCTGTGTAGATTTTCAGAAAATGTGAGCAACAAAATGGCAAACTAGATATTTTCTGTGGTATCAATAATATCTCAAGGCAACTTTATTTTTTCTCTATGGTCTAAGACACTCAGAATCTGAAGAATGTGCAAAAATCAAAATGTTCAAACAGCCCCAAACTAGTCAGCTAATATTCACTGACCCTGAGCTCACTTAGCATGCTTCCTCATTTTCCCACTCTAACAGCAGCAAGTCTACACTAACATACCCAAGGACACAAAATAGGGTTACAACAAATTCTACCCTGTACTCCCATGCCCCCTCCCTTTGTACAGTGCTATGAAGACCCCAGCTTCAGGCTGCAAAAGTTTGCACTGAGCCGCAACAGCCAATTTGACCAAAGTCCTTCAGAAGCAAGAACCTGCTTAGAGCTGAATCTTGGAAATATCAAACTGCATGGCTCTGAACTGCTGATAGCAAGCCAGAGATCTGAGGGACAAAGAGAGTGGGGCAGGTCACCAGAATATGACCATGTGGTGAGGGGAAGTAGGGCATTGTACAACATCCCACCAAGCATGAGTTAAAGAGGACAGCATCCAACTGGAGTCACTTCTGACCACGCAAAAGTCAGCTGGGTCAGAGACCTAGACTGATGATCCATGAGTGGCAAATCATGTGGGAGGATGCTGGGATGCCTTGAGATCCAGTCCCCAAGGAAACTATAATCAAATGGGAGGGAGTCAGAAAGTCAAGGACAGGGAAACTAAGGCGGGGGGGCAGGGGCAGCTGAAATTAACCAACATTTCAGGAAGAACAAAACTCAAAGAACTTGAATATAAGCACTTAAGCCAACAAGAAAAATAGTAACAACAGAAGGATATATGGCCTCTAGATCTAGTAAACAAGTTCAGGCATTTATTAATAAATGTTGCAAAACAAAGGAAAATGATCCAACATTTGATGAGACAGAGGACCCTGAGGAATTTGGGGAGAATATGGAACCACAACATCCTGTTCTTAAGTAGTTTAAAAGAGAAATGAGAATTATCAGAGCAGAATTTATTTCCTGCATAGCAAAAATAAAGAACAAAAAGAAAAATCTTGAATCTGTAATAGCAAGCTTCACCAAAGAAACAAAAGAGAGAACCATAGATTGGGAGCGTAAATGCACAGGAGTAAAGGGACAGTCTAGAAGAAAAGAAGCAAAAGACAGTAATATTAAAAGAAAATGCACACACTGTGTAAGCAAAACATGCTGATCTCAAAGATGGGATGCAAAATGGCAGCCTGAGGATCATAGATCTCCCAGAAGGACAGGACCAAAACCTCAACACCACAATGAAGGAAGTAATAAAAGGGAACTGCCAGAACTTTTGAACATAGAAAAAGAAACTTGGCTGCGAATTCCAAGACACATACTGGTTAAATTTAACAAGAAAGACCCGCAAAGAGCATTTGAATAATCAGAAACTATTCTGCACCTAGTAGAAAAAAGGAGGAAGCAATGGAATTATGTGTTCCAAAGAGCAATAACCTCTGGGTGAAGCCCAGAGTGACCTACCCTGCAAATCCATTGGACAAGCCCTATAAGACAGTGACAGAAAGGGATAAAGTGAAGAGTCTATAAAGGATGCCTTGGAAACCTTGATTGCATGAAGAATACAGAGATAAAAGAATACAGAGAATGATAGTCTGCAGTAAACAGAAAGAGGATACACATAGTGAAGAGAATAAGAAAAATCTTTTTTCAGAGGAGTAAAAAAAAAATAAATAATTCTAACAACTAGCTGAAAAGGAGGAGAAGGGGTAACCTACTTCACTAAGAGGGAAAAAGAAAGAAGGGAAAGAAATATATAAAGGCAGGAGAGAAAAAGAGACTAATGAACAAAACTCTAAAGGAAAAGAGGTGATAAATAAGAAGAAAGGATCAGGGGTGAAAAGAAAGCTACTCGGAACCAGGCCACCTTAAAAAAAGATTTAAAATAACAGAAGGAACATAAAACTGTGTTTTCAGCAGAAGAGGGGGGAAAAATCATAACTTGAAATCAAAACCCTATTTCAAAGACAGATGGAGCAAATAGAGCATAATCTACCCCTTGCAGCTATGGGTGGAAGATATATTCTCAATTAAATAAGTGAGAGAAGCAGTTATAAAAGAAAAAATAGATAATTTTGAATATACAAACCTAAAAAACTGTATAGACAGCATTAATGCATCTAGCATAAGAAGGGTTGAATGGAAAAAAATGTTCATATCAGATTTCTCTGATAAGAATTTTCATATCCCAGCTATACAAACAAGTAATTTATATATATATATTAAAGTATGTATCTGATGAATAACCATTCCCCATTAGGTAAATGATCAAATATTTTGAACTAACAGTTCTCAGATTAACTGCAAATATTCAAAACCATATGAAAAATGACAAAAAATGGGAACAGTCACTATTGGAGGGGTTGTGGAAGGATAGGCACACTAAATACATTGTTGGTGGAACTGTGAAATGGTACTTCCATTTTGTAATGCAATTTGAAATTATGCAAACCTTTACTTTTGAACCAAAGACTCCATTAACTTGGCTTATATCGCAAGGAACTTATTGATGAAAAGAAATCCCCCATTTATTTAAAAATATTTACAACAGCACTTTTTGTGATAGCTGAGAATTTTAAAGTAGATGCCCTTAAGTTGGGGAATGGATCAATGAATTTTGGTACGTAGTAATGGAATATTACTGGACTGTAAGAAATGATGTGTATGATGAATACAGAGAAGTATGATCTATATAAACTCTGTATAGAGTGAAGTAAGCAGAGCCAAGAAACAATATTGATAGTGACTATAATAAATAAATGGAAAGAAAATTGACACACGGAAAAAATCAGAAGTTAGTATAAGAAAATTGTGAAGATCAGGCAAGACTTAGAAAGATATAAGAAGAAGTCAATCTGTTCCTTTGTGGAGACAGGAAATCCCCAGGTGTTCCAACCTTTCTTGATGTACAATCTATTCTACTGACTTTCCCCCCTTTAAAATAACATTTGTCCTCACTGTTTGACAAAAATTGCTGGGAAAACAGGATAACAGTGTGGCAGAAGCTGGGCATAGACCAATGCCTGACACTATATACAAGGATAAAGTCCAAATGGGTACATGATCTAAGTATAAAGATTGATAATATAAACAAATTAGGGGAGCAAGGAATAGTGTATTTGTCAGATTTATGGAGAATGAAGACATTTTTGACAAACAAGAGATAGAGAACAATGTGAAGTGCAAAGTGGATAATTTTGATTACATTAAATTGAAAAGTTTTTGCAAAACCAAGATTAGGAGGGAAGCAGAAAACTGGGAAAGAATTTTTGCAACTAGTATCTGTGATAAAGGCCTGGTTTTTAAAATATATAGAGAACTAAGTCAAATGTAGAAGAATACAATACAATTAATAAATGGTCGAAGGATATGAACAGGCAGTTTTCAGAGGAAGAAATTAAAGCTATCTATAATCATATGAAAAAATGGTCTAAATCACTATTGATTAGAGATGCAAATCAAAACAACTGAGTTACCACATCACACCCATCAGATTGGCTAACATGACAAAACAGGAAGATGATAAGTGTTGGAGAAGATGTGGGAGAATTGGACACTAATTCATTGTTGGTGGAGCTGTGAGCTGATCCAGCCATTCTGGAGAGCAGTTTGGAACCATGCCCAAAGGGTATCCCCTTTGACCCAGCAATAGTGCTTCTAGGACTGTATCCCAAAAAGATTATAAAAATGGGAAAGGTCCCACACGTACAAAAAAATACTTAGCAGCTCTCTTTGTGGTGACCAAGAACTGGAAGTTGAGGGAATGCCCATCATTTGGGGAATGGATAAACAAATTGTGGTATGTGAATGTAGTGGAGTACTGTTGTGCTGTAAGAACTGATGAACAGGATGGCTTCAGAGGCCTGCAAGGACCCATATGAACTGATATTGAGTGAAAGGAGCAGAACCAGGAGAGCTTTGTACACAGTAAAAACTATAGTATGTGAGGAATTTTTCTCGTAGACTTAGCCCTTCACTGCAATGCAAGGACGTAAAAAATTTCGGGTGGACTCTTGAAGCAAAATGCCTTCCACATAAAGAGAAAGAAGTATGGAATTGGAATGCAGAATGATGCAGACCATTTTCTCTTGTGTTATATTATGTTTTGTTTTGTTTTCATGGTTTCTACCATTCATTTTAACACTTCTATGCAACTTAATGAAGATGGAAAGGTATTTATTAAGAATATATGTGTAGAACCTATATAAGATTGCACACTGTCTCAGGGAGGGAAGGGGAAAAATCTAAGATATATGGAAGTGATTGTAGAAAACTGCAAATAAATAATTAATTACTAAAAGAAAAAGAAAAAAATAATATTTGTCCCATGGGATGACTTTCTGGAAAGGGCTAAGTAGAATAGATGGTGATATAAGAAATAGATAATATCAATAATAACTTATTTTTAAAACTGTTATAGAAACAGCCTCCAATTTTAATGGCCATGTGTGTAATTTTGTAAAATATTTAGACATGATTTAACATCATCCTCTTTGTTTAAAAAGAAAAGATATGTTACAGAGTACACTAATCAAGAAAACAATTGTAGTTTGACTTAGAAAATGCATATTTTATACAATATTGTATTATTTTAAAAATCTAATATACTTCGGCTAACAACGTTTTGGTTTTGTTCATTGAGAATGAATGGATAAAAAAGCCTTTATTAAGTAACTGTATGTCAACCACTATGTTAATTGGTTCGGATACTAATAGAAAAATTGAGAACGGCCTTCAAGGACCTCACATTTGATTTGTGGGAGAGAACACTTGAAGGAGAATTCTTGTGACTCAGCAGCACTGGGGAGGTGTATGGGTTCTTAGGGTCCATCAGTAGTCCAGATGCAAAACTTGGGATTCTAGAAGGTATGGATGTAGGGAAGATTTTAAGATCTGGTGGTCTTTCATCTCCCCAGAAATACTAGATTTTTTAGTACTAGCTCATCCAAGTGGTATAAATAGCCAAATTGTTTTTCCTATTCTGGTGCCCCATGGCACCTGGGCCGCTGGGAAATGAGAGATGGGGTGAGGGAAACATAAAAGGGAAAGGAGAATTTAGTACATTTGCCTGACCACCTGATCTTGTGGAGTCACCATAATTGATAATATTTTGTAATTCTGAGTGGATTAATACTGAAATTCATATTTTACTATTAGAGTTACATCTTATAAAGAAGAAGAATAACATTGAAAATTAAGAATCATTAAATATTAAGGCACCTATGAGAGCACTGTTCTTGGCGTTTGGGGAGAAAAAAAGTTAAGAATTAATCCCTACTCTTATGGATCTTACAGTGTTGGAGGCAGGGGGAAATGCCGTAAATTTACATAGGTATATAACACACAATGTTATGGCAGTATTAGAGAGTTGCAAAATAAAATGTTCCAGATACCAGGAAGATTTACATAAACAGTAGTGTCCAAAGAGGCTTCATAGAAAGTAACATTTGAGTTTCTCACTTTAAAGAATTAGTAGATATTTAGTCAGTAAAGATATGGGATGGAGCAGGATTCTGGGTATGAACAACAGAATTTGCAGCAAATATGTAGATGTGGGGAATCATAGTATTTATTCATCAAAGAATAGTGGTTGTTTTTCCCCATGGCATTTAGAATTTTTAGAAGATTGTTGGAGTTGTAGGCTTGCTCCAGATCATGAAGGGCCTTGCCTTGAAATTGAGTTTCAACTTGAAACTGAAGATTGTGGAGGGAAGAAATGACATGACTAAAGCTATGTGTAAGAAATATTATTCTGGCAGCCATATGAAAGAGTGGAATGGGAAGGGATTATGAGAAAAAAAGGGGAAAAGATACTAAATTGTTCTAGGCTCATCGTGATGAGGACTAGAATAGAAAGATCAGCGACATGGAAGCAGAATCGACAGGACATGGTAACTGATGAAGTGAGAGATTAGGAAGAAGAAAAAGTTAAAGATAACCAGATAGTATGGAATATGGAAAACTGGGTAGTGTTGCCACACAAGAAAATAGATATAAAAAATAAAGGTAGGTTTGGTGAGAAAGATAATGAGTTGTCTTCTGGACATTTAGAGCTTAAGGAGCTAGTGGGACATCCAGTCCGTAGATCTAGGGTTCTGAAGATCAGTCAGGAGTGGAGGTGAAGGTTTGTGTTTCAGCTGCTTTGAAGTGCTTGAAGCCAGGAAGCTGAATGAAAATGGAAAGAAGAAAAAACCTCCATGTATCAAGAAGATGAGGAACCTATGAAGGAGACAGCAGAATGATTAGAGAGGAGAACCAGGAAAGCCTGGTTTCTCAAGAACCAAGGAATAAAAGAATGTCCTGTAGGAGGCTTTAGTTGACAGTGTGAAAACTTTGGAGGCTTGAACAGAGGCCTTTGTGTCTAGTAGCTAGCAGTCGGAAGAGCTTGACAAAGACATTTCGGTAGAATGGCGCAGGCAGAAAGCACAGTGATTCCACGGAGCTGAGAATAGAACATTGGGGTAAGTTCTCGCACTTGCTAAAGACAACTTTTCCATGGTTTTCAATAACAAAGGGGGGAAGAATTTTATGTACTAAATCTTGCAAAAATATAGAATGTTGAATCACTGTTTCTGAAATATATGGCAGTATTTTTTGGGGTGGAGGTTTGACTTTGTTTATAGACAAGTAATGTTCTGAAATTTTAAATAATGTGATTATAGTTCTTTACGAAGGCTAACAAAATAATTTTATATAGATGATTTCAGCAGTCCTAATTTATGGTAATTTTCTCACTTCATTATCTGTAATATATGCATTATCTCTCATTCTGGAATACCAAATCACTTGGCTTTGGCTTTTCAATGTCAATATATAAAATAAGGTAGCATGTTCATTGGATCCTTCTCGAGGGAAGGTCAGAGCTTAAGTCCTAGTTCTCTTCTTGGTCCACACTAGAATCCTTAGTATGTTCATAAAGTGATTGTTACAACTGTGCCTTAGTTCCTTTATAGGAATCTGTTATGAGGATCCAATGAGATAATAGATGTAAAATGCTTTGTAAACTAAAGAATTATATAAGTGTTAGCCATAAAATTATTTCTTAACCATGTTTTTAACAATGAATCACCCATGCTAGTTGAAGAGAATAAATATTTTAATTTCCATTTGCAGGATTATTTGTGAGCATAATGCTATAGCACATATGGCTATAATTGGTGAATATGGAACCCATTGATTAAATCCTTAACTTTCATGATAATTTTGCCACTTTATAAAGCCTCTTTTAGCATTAGACAACTTAGGAAGTATGAACATTATTAAATATCATAGATTGGATATGGACATGTTTAGCACTTTAAAATACCAAACATTGTTTCTAAAGGAATCTTATTAATTTTTTTTTGTTTTTACATTTTGTTTTGAAGTTTAATTCCAAGAATAGGTTTATGGTAATGTTGTGATAGTAAAAGGGGAATATTCAATTTTGCAAATATTTTGTAGGCTTCTTTGTGTGTTTTGGTGGAGGAGAAATAAGGATTTATAAAATACTTAGTGTGTGGCAGTTGGGCCATCTCCAGTCCTCCTGATCTCTGTCTGGCCACTGGACCCAGATGACTCCGGAGGAGATAGTAAGGCCAGTGACTTTGCACGGTCCTCTCTCACTTAAGTTCAATTCACTTGTAAGTCATGGCACCGTTTTCCCAAAGTCATGGTTGTCTTCTAGAACAAAGGACAAACCACTGTGTATGATGGATGCTGTGTTTAGCACTTGGCAAATATTATCTCTTTTTATCTTCAGTTGCTGTTATTGTCCCCGTTTTGTAATTTAAGAAACTGAAGCAAATAGGGTGAGTTGTTCAAGGTCACATAGCTTGTAAGGAGATTTGAACTCAAGTCTTCCTGACTTCAGGCCTCTAACCATCGTGCAATCTTAGCTTCTTATACTGTGTCCAAGGTACTAAAATGAGTAGGATACAATTCCTGACTCAAGGAACTTGTAGGCTTGCAAATAAAGGGGCAAATCGTAATTGTAATGTAAAATTGGATAAATGCAGGAAATACTGAGGAGGGGGTGCTGGTAAAATGCAAATGTCAAATGGACCTGTAATTCCGTGGATTCAGACTTTCTTTTTAGGAATGATCGCAATCTCCCCTTCCTTTGCATCTCTTGTTTAATGTTCTCCCCAAAAGTTCACTACAAGGTGTCCACTCAGTATGCTACAGGCCTCCTTACTTTCTCCCAGTGTCTCAAGGGTCTTTGTAGAATGTTGAAATTCAGACAAGGAGAAATCCTCTCTGACTGAGGGGAGGGGATAATTATGTGGTCATCTTGTTCTTTTACCAGCATTCCTGGAAGCATAAAGAACCAGAGGCCTCATTCAATAGCCAGGGATGCTCCCTCTCATGCTAGAAAAATAGATTTGAAGCTATAAGAGACACAAGAGGTCTTGTAGTCCTGAGGTGTCCAACACAGAGGCCAGCAGATCTTGTGCTGCTCTTGATAATCCTGAATATGGCCTAAACCAGATTAAAATATCTTTTGAAAATATTTAGCAAAATAAATATGAAATAAAAGATACCACATTTTCGAACTAAGTTATTGCCCCACAAGGATTTTTATATATGAATTAATAGCCCTCCTTTCTATTTAAGTTGGATACTACTGATCAAGTCTAATCCCCTCATAGGTGAAAAAGCTGAGAATCAAAGCAGTGCCTTGACCAAGGTCTTACAGGTCAGGTATCTGAGGCAAGAGTCTAACCTGAGTTCTGTGATTCCACATCCAGCATTCTTTTCTTGCATCATCTTTGTGTCTGAGGCTCTCTGACCAGGGCACACTACAAAAGAGAAATTCAGTGATAAAGTCTGAATTTGTGAAGATACAGAATTAAGGGACAGATGGTGAAGAGGAAGATAGTTTAGTTGCTAAAGTAGGGAGCATGAAATATAGAGGAAATGTGAGATTGAAGATGGAGATTTCTCTAGGGACCGGAGATTTTCCTCAAGGAAGTGCCTATAATATTTAAAGTGTAAACAATATAAAATCTGAGTAGAAATAAAAGAAAGTAGGTGCCTACTAGATAAGAACTTGAGTAAAGAGTTCTTACACAATTTGCATTTACCGTATTTGGCATCATCTATGGCTCCAAGAAGTGTGCAGCAGTCACACACCAGTAAAATCATCTCCTCAGAAGGGCTAAACTAGCTTCAGGGTCACTGATAGGCCTCAAAAACCTTCGGTGAGTTAGGGGAAAGTCTAGCCAAGTATGTGAAGACTTTCCCAGGCAGCAGTTTGTTCCAACAGCCATAAAGGCAGCTGGAGCAGGTGCTGTGGAGCACTTGGAGCTTGGCATCAAAGATGTCAAGGCCGTCTTCTGTATCCCAGCCTATAGCCTGTTGTCCTGACTTCTGTCTTGCCGCTGGGCTCCTATGACTCTAGAATAAAGAGTGAGACTGATAACTTTATGCAACTCTGCCTTACTTAAATCCAATTCATACACAAATTAAGACATTATCTCATGATGTCATTTATCCTTTTTGAAAATGACTGCAGTCTTTTAATCACAGTGTATGATACTAACACTACTGCTTAGTTCTTTGACAAACTTCGACTAGGGACAGTTCCCCACTGCCTCCAGAGTTTCTTCAGTAACCTCATGAAGGTGATAGCATTTGATCTTAATCGTGAAGTCTTCTAACACTTGTAGATATTCCGGCACAAACAGGTGGTGTGAGATGGAAAGTGTGGGGCATGTGTGAGGCTTGTTAAACAAACATAGAATATATGCAGGACAATATTGGGAGATAAGTCTATAAAAGTAGGTTGTATCATATTGTGAAGGGCTTGTATGTTACACAAATAAGTTTAAACGATTTTTCTCTGTCAGGAGAAAGTATTTAAAAGATGTCTGAGCATGGTAATTACATGACTGAAAACCTGCGTTAGGAAGATTACTTCTGGCAGAAATAAAGATGAATTGGAAAAAGGAGAAACCAAAGACAAAGGAACAATTAGGAGACTTAGCAATGTCAGGCAAGGTCTCAGTGGCAGTGGTGGCAATGTGAATGTAAAGGGTGCCAGACGTATCAGAAGTAGTAGATGAAGACGAAAAATCATGATGAGTAAAAGCATGAAGTCTTGGCAAAAACTGCAGGCATTAAAATAAAAAAAGCTTTAGCTTCGTACATTACAAATGGTGATTCTCTTATTTCTAATTAACATGATCGGACTTTCATCTGTTTGTCCCAGTTTCATTAAAGTGATTTTGTCAGCAGTGGACCAGAACCCTGCCACGTTAGTCTGAATTCTCATTAGGCAGTCAATTTGTCTGAATCCTTATTAAATTGATGAACTCATTTACTTATAAATCGTGACATCTGATATTGTACAAGGATGTGTTTAGAGATTTAAGTAAAAATTTTTGTATAGATTTATTAATACTTGCTAGCTTTTCAATTATAAGACCACCACTTTCTGCCTTTTGATTAAAAACATAAGCCTAATGAATTAATATATTTGTTGCATCATTAAGACATTCGCATAAGTATGGACATTCTCCATAAGTATGGAACAATTCTTTTTAAAAAAAAATCACAGCTTTATGATGTACTGTCATTGTCACTTTTAAAGATTTGTGCATGTAACAAAAAATGTATTCATGAACATAACATTCCTTTGTCATGTGATGGTATTCGTGCTAAAATGGCATTTGCTGTTCATACAAGTTGTGACTCTTCAAAGATTCTTCAGTTATGTACAAAAGATATGAAATTGCACAAAGCGGGAAAATACGCTTACTGAACAAGAACATTGTAATGACATTATAAAAAAGTTCTTGAAGTAAAGAGGAGCGAAGCTTAGGATTTGGTAGTTTAATATTGCTGTTAATCCACATATATGTATGGTATTGTCCTATAAAATTTAATAACTTTATCATGACCAGATTATTTCATCCATAAATGTTATCTATGGAGAGATAATCTGGTTGTCCCATTCTTCCTAAAAATGAGGGAAAGGAGAATTTATGTGTGTGTGTGTGTGTGTGTGTGTGTATTATACTTTCCATGTAAGTTGAAGGCTTACACTCTTTGGGTAAGCTACATGTTAAATTTGGTTATTGTTAACATTATTTTGGCTAGTTCTATTCAACTAAGTCAAGCATATGGTTAGATTTTTTATCACTTGCTGTGGTTTCTTATTGCAATCCCAATCTATTTGGAACAAGTGAATAATATGTGGACAAGCAAATGAGAGTTACACCAAAGTTAGAGAATTTTTCTCTCCCCTCCGGACATAGGTTTTTGCAAAATTGTCTATGATTTCATCAAATGTTAGCCTGTGTTCACTATGTACCTCTCCAATCATTCATAACTATTTTATTCAAGAAACTTAAAGCATAATTGCTTTGTTGTGAACAATGGTTTGATAAAGCCCCAGATGTGTTTCCTTCTCCTGAAGAGATCTTGTGTATTATAGTTTCAGAGCCTGAACTCATGGGCTGTGCACTTCCTCAGTGTCCATCCCTCCACCTGTCATACTCACCAATACGATCCTATTGTATGTGACAGTTATAGATGTCTTCTCTAATAAGGCTTGCATTTGAAGATAAGGCTGAATGTAAACAAATTAACTTTTTAAAAATAAAGAGCAGTTTCATACACAGTAATGTTCCCATTCATAAATGATCATGAACACTTTTATGGGCTTTTTTTTTTTTTAAGATAAATGACCTATTGTATAACACTTACTATTAGGTAGTCTAGATGTCTCTGTATTCTGAGAGATAATGCTCTTGTATTATTAGACCCTAATAAAATGAGTTAATGTTTTAGTATTGTAGATAAAAGAACAGTTGGATATATTTAATAACCAAACTGAGAAACACTTAATTTTAGTTGTCTGTAGCAATATAACACAAATTTTCCAGTAAAACAAATTGCACTTTTAGAATATATTTTAATGTACATTTGACAAAGGAGAAAATGAGGTGATTGAAGTTCAATTTGTAGCATGTTATTAACCATTTCCGCTTGACTAGATGAGTAAAAGGATAATGGATGAGGGTTTTATTATTACCTTTCTACTAAAATGAAGTGGTATAAAAGATAAGGTGATGAGATTAATGAACATAAGGAAAAGGAGTAATCAATCAGCCACCAAGAGGGAGACGAAATGACAGTATTCTTTAAGATTTGTAAGAGAACACTACTTTAAAAAATAGGCTATGTCACTGTGGTATTCTGTTTGAACCCAACCTATAAAAATCTATCTGTTTTGGTCTACATATTTTATTGTTTATATTGGTTTGCTTAGCTACCTGCTGTACTTTTGTGAATAAGAATTTCACAAATCCTATTTTATTCTAATGTAAAATAAAGAATAATTAATCTATTCTGTCTGCATTCTACCTCCTTATTCCTTGCCTTAAAAAGGATTAAACAAGTCTCATTAAACTTGCTTTAAATCATTAAAAGTGAATTCTTGATTAATGTCGCTAGTATTGTTTCTTACAGATATAAACTCTTACCAAAGTCATGAATCTAGAAATAAGCAAAACCCTAATATCCTAGTTAAAATCTTTGCTTCATGTTTAAGATGTTCTTACCTCACTTCAGCAAAGCATATTTAGAGTGTTAATAGTACCACAAAGCTTTATGTCTTTTAAGGAGCCATGCCTATTTAAAGGGCCATCTATTAAAGCTGCTTGGATTTGATAAAGATTTACTGTGTGCAAGGTATTGTGTGAGGTACTAGGGAAACAAAAGTGAAAGTCTTTGTCCTCTGAATGCTCGAAGAGCGTTGGATTTTGAGTCAAACATTCTCATGTGACTACTTAAATTTGTTAGCTTTGGACAAGATACTTTTCTTTCGGCCTTGATTTTTCTCCTCTGAAAATATTGGAATGGGTGTTAAGAGGGTTTTAAAATGGATTAGATCACCTCAAGACCCCCTTACAACTCTAGATCTTTTGGTCTTATGATTTTATACTATTGTAAAAGATAGTCACTTTAAAAACTAATGTGATCCATGTAACATTCTACTGGGAAGTGAAAACGACTGTCTTTGCTTGTAAATCAATACGGCACTAACTCTAACCCTAAGAACTCTGATTCGTATCTGATGGACAAAAGGAAGCTGTATTAAATTTCATGGATATTTTGTTTGTTGGCGTTTGTTTTGGTTTTTTTTCTTTGCTAGGATACAAAGTCAGGCATAGGCAAAAGATTCTCAGTGGTGATCTCAAGAAATATCTCACTGCGTTATGTTCCGTATTGTCTTTTGGCATTAACTTCCATAGTGCCCAACTAATAAAAATGATGCTCAGTTTGACCTTTTTAACATTTTTTATTTTCATTTCACGGCATTACTAGTGTATCTGTTAGGACAGTGTTGTAAACATAGTGTATCTCGATTTCAGAAAAGATTTGAAGATATGTCATATACTTATTAACAAGATGGTGAAATTCCAATTGAGCATTTCTAGATGAATTCGTCAAATCACAATAAAATTCAAAGAGCCAATCCTTAATCATTTTTTGTGGTCCAGTGATCTTTGGAACCCATTCGACAGCTCTCCACTGTTAGTGATTTAATTGCTCAGCATCTCCCTGAAGAGAGTTTTTTATGGAAGTGACATAGGACTTTTTTCTTATCCCTGTTCAATATCTCCATCAGTAACTTGATTGAAGATGTAAAAATCAGATCAAATTAATAGGCCAATCAGATTTGCACATGACACAAAACTCGGGGAAACAACAAACATATTGATTGGTAGGATCAAAATTCAAAATAATCCGTTCATGATGGAGCATCTGAGAACAATGTAGAATTTAATAGAAGTCAACGTAACCTGCATTTAAGTTTAAAAACATTGTACAAGTATAGGACAGACAAATATGCCTGGGCAAAAAAGTTCGTAAGAAACAGATCTTGGTAAAACAGACAGTAAAATCGTGAGGAACTCTGGGAAATTGTGTGTCGGTTTGTGGGAATGATTATCACTAATTTGTGCCGGGTAGACCACATCTGGGGGATTGTGTTCAGTTCTGGACATCACATTTTAAGAGGGACATGGACAGATTAGGGTGTGTGCAGGGGAGGGTAAAGGGTCTGAAAACCTTGTCATACAAAGAGTGATTGAGGACACTTGGGATGTTTAGCCTATGATACCTGTCCTCAGATATCTGAAGAGCTGTCATGTAGAGAGGAATGAGTTGATTTGTTCTTTATTGATCCAGAGGACGGAGTTTTAGGACATATGTGAGGAAGTTACATGTAGGCAGATGCTGACTCACTATAAAAATAATATTTCAAGTCACCGTAGTCATCCTAGATTGGCTTTTGTTACTTTTCTGTCACTGGATTATAACAAAGAGACTGCATCACTAACCATCAGGGATATTAAAAAAAATATTCCTGTGGGGAATTTTATTGATTTTCAGTGACCTCTAAAACTCCATCTAATGCTAAGAATTCTTAATATTTGATGGATCTTTGATTTCATTGATGCAGGTTCTCCTTTTAACAGTGAATAGCATAATGTTCCCATAATGTTTCTTATCTTATACAGTTATCCATAATTTATAATAAATCCTTCATGGAGACTCTGTGATCTTTTGCTTTTTAATTTTAAGTGTGAGGACCACCTTACCCCCCAAATTAGACTTTAATTTAATCAGAGTTGGACCGCCTTTGTCTTAAAAATGAAAAATTATTAGCCTTCCAGTTGATTGGATAAGCAGAACTATGACATTATGTTTTGTAGGTCAAACATAATTGCAAGGGAATAAAAAATTAAATCTGGAAGTACATTTTAACAAAATATATTGCCTGCATTTAGTGCATTTTTTCTATCAGTATTCTGTCTCCATCATTTCCTTTTCCTAAACACATTTCTGTGTAAAATGAGACTAATGTCAAGGGAAAAAATAATTAACACTTGATTATGTGACAGAATACAAGCTTAAGGAATTGAGTTGAATTCTCATATGTCTAAATTTCACTTTGAAATTTCTTCTTTCCTTTACATAATATGTAAACTTTTTAGAGCAACATGCATGGAAAATGGGACCTTAAATACATTTCGTTGTTTATGTCTTTAATAATTTGTACTCCATAACTTAATGGTAGTGGGGTTTCATATTATCTCATTTTGCTAAGTATCAAAAGCTCACATGCCACTTTATTCACAGGAATGGTAAATATTTCTTAACCTTCTAAAAGTGTGATTATTAATGGAGGTTTGGGTCTGTTTTAACTTGGTTTTTAACATAAAATTAGTAGAAGAATGCCATAATAAAAGCAATAACTAGCATTTCTATATGGTTTAAGGTTTTCAAAATGCTCTATATGTGTTATCTCATTTGCTCCTCACAAGTCTGTGACATAGGCGTTATTCTTATTTTGCAGATGAGGAAACTGAAACTAAGAGAAGTTATGTAACTGACCTAGGTTATATAACTAGTAGGTTTCAAAGGCAGGATCTAAACTTGAGTGTCTTTTACTTAAAGTTAAGTGCTTGATCTATTACATCACCTATTTTATTTTTTTAATGTATGGTATTTTTACTTTAAAAAAATATTTTTAACTTCATTACTAAGTAAAATAAGAGTTTCCATATTCGTTATAAAACAGAAGGAGAGGATTGTACATGAAACTGCCAATCTGTCCAGAGAGCCTGTTTTTCTGTTTAAACAGAAATGTTCATCCCATAACTTTCTAAACTGCCTTGGGTATCTGTGATTTCCGTTGGTGTTCCTACTATTATACTTTCATGTATAATTTTTAATACATCTTTTAATCTTTTTTTGCCAGGGAGATCAACTACTCGAGACATTTTACATTTGAGTGCTAATGTATATACGATTGTAGAAACTAGAGACAAAATGTATGTCATAGGTCTTTAGGAGTTTGCTTTTTGCAAATATTGTTCATTCTTTGTTTTCAAAGAGGACTTTATGGGATGATGACTTATGTCCAATGTAAATTGGATTTTAGTGAGACAGAATTCTACTGAGTCAAAGTCTTTAGTTACCATCTAGTGTTATTTACTTCAAGTTGTTTTTCCTGGAAATGTTCTTATTGTTTGTATTTTTTGAAAAATGTAGTGACCGAGGAGGCAGAGCCAAGATGGCAGAGTAAAAGCAGGGACTCACCTGAGCTCTCCCCCAAACCTCTCTAAATACCTTTTAAAAATTACTCCACACAAATTCTAGAGTGGCAGAATCCACAAAAACAGTGAAATAAATTTTCAGCCCAAGACAACTTGGAAGATTGGTAGGAAATGTCTGTCACACCTAGATGAGAATAGAGAGTAGTCCAGTGCAGATCATGCCAGCACAGACCGGGTACTAGCAACCCAGGAACAGGCCTCACAGTGACTGAATCCCTAGCAACAGTGGCATTTCCAGACTTCTTGACCCCCAGACGCCAGACAATTGAGAAGGTCATCAGGAAAGGTCTGTCACACCTGAGTGAGAATAGGAGATTGCAAGGCTCATTTTGCTAGCACTGAGGCAGGGCTCTGCCCATACTCAGATCTGGGTCGCAGTCCTAGGTGGCAGTCCTAGGGCGAGGATGAGCACTAGCATAGCAGAGCTTGTGGCACAGCAGAGGGAGGGGACCCTCCTCTCACAGTTTCAGAGCAGAAAAGAGTGCTCGAGGTCATTCACAGACCAGAGCACAGGCCAGAAGAGTAGTAAAACACCTTTCCTTAGATCATACCATCTTGGAAGAGCTGAAAACTTGGAGGTCCCTAGAAGTATATCTGAAAACAACTATGCAATAATTGGGACACTGTGCCCTTCACCCTGGAAACAGACCTTCAACAAACAGTTAAAAGTCAACTAATAAAATGGGAAAAGGAGCAAACAGAAAAAATTCTTGACTAGAGAAAGTTATTCTCGTGGCAAGGAAGATCAAAACATACAACCAGAAGAAGACAAGAAAGCTCCTACATCTGAGCTTCCAAGGAAAGTATGAATTGTTCCCAAGCCATGGGAGAGCTCAAAAAAGGATTTGAAAATCAAGTAAGAGAGGTAGAAGACAAATTGAGAAGAGAAATGAGAGAGATGCTAGAAAACTGTGAAAAACAAGTCAGTAGCTGGCTAAAGGAGACCCCCCCCACAAAGTGCTGGAGAAAATAATACCTTAAAAAGCAGACTAGACCAAATGGTTAAAAAAAAAAAAAAAGATCCAAAAAGCCAATGAGGAAGAAGGATACCTTAAAAAGCAGAACTGACCATATGGAAAAAGAAGTCCCAAAACTCAAAGAAGAAAATAATTCCTTAAAAATTAGAATGGAGCAAATAGAGACCAGTGATTTATGAGAAACCAAGAAGCAATCAAAATAAAACCAAAAGAATGAAAAAATAGAAGACAGTGTGAACTATCTCATTGGAAAAACAACTGACCTGGAAAATAGATCCAGGAGAGGTAATTTTAAAATTATTGAACTATCTAATAAAAAAAGTTATTTTAAAAAATGATCCTAGACATGACCATTCAAGAAATTGTTAAGGAAAGCCACCCTGCCATTCTAGAACCAGAGGGTAAAACAGAAATTGAAAGAATCCACTGGTCATCTTCTGAAAGAGATCCCAAAATGAAAACTTCCAGGAATGTTACAGCCAAACTCCAGAGTTCCCAGGTCAAGGAGAAAATATTGTAAGCAGCCAAAAAGAAACAGCTCAAGTGTGCTGGAGCCACAATCAGGATGACACAAGATTTAGCAGCTTCTACGTTAAAAGACTGGAGGGCTTGGAATAGGATATTCCAGAGAGAAAGGAGCTAGGATTTACGACCGAGAGTCACCTACCCAGAAAAACTGAGTACATTATGAGGGGAAAAAATGGAAATTCAGTGAAATAGAGGACTTTCAAGTATTCTTGATGAAAATACTAGAAAATTTGACTTTCAAATACAACACTCAAGAGAAATATAAAAAGGTAAACAGAAAAGAGAAATTACAAGAGACTTAATAACTTTAAACTCTTTACATTCCTGCATGGGATGACGATATTTGTAATTTATAAGACTTTTCCTATTATTAGGGTAGTTTGAAGGAAGGCACAGGTGTGAGTTGAATATGAAGGAATGATATCTAAAAAATAAAATTAAGGGATGAGAGTGGAATGTGCTGAGAGAAAGAGGAAGGGAGAGGTAGAATGGAGTAAATTATCTCATATAAAAGAAGCAAGAAAAAGCTTTTACAGTGGAGAGGAGCAGGGAGTAGTTGAGCGGGGTGTGAGTGAACCTTCCTCTCATCAGAATTAGTTCAAAGAGAGAATAACATATACAACACACTCAATTGAGTATAGAAATCTATCCTATCTTACAGAAAAATAGGAGGGAAAGGAGATAGGAGAAAGGGGTGACAGAAGGGAGGACAGATTGAGAGAGAGAGAGGGTAGTAGTCAGAAGCAAAACATTTTTGAGGAAGGACAGGGTAAAAGGAGAGAGAATAGAATTATTGGGAGGAGGGGAAATAGGATGGAGGGAAATACAGTTAGCAATAGTAACTGTGAAAAAAAACATGAAGCCTTGTTTCTCAAGTATAGATAACTGAGTCAAATTTATAAAAATAAGAGCCATTCCCCAATGATCAAAAGATACAAACAGTTTTCAGATGAAATAAAGCTATATATAACCATATAAAAATATCTAACTCACTATTGACTGGAGAAACGCAAATTAAAACAGTTCTGAGGTACTACTTCATACCTGTTAGATTGACTAATAGGAGAGAAAAGGCAAATGAGAAATGTTGGAGGGGATATGAGGAAATTGAGCCTTTAATGCACTGTTGGTAGAGTTGTGAACTGATTCGGCCATTCTAGGGAGCAGTTTGGAACTCTGCCCTAAGAGCTATAAAACCATGCGTACCTTCTGACTTGGCAATGCCATTACTAGGTCTGTGTCCCAAAAGAAATAAAAAACAAAAAGGAAAAGGATCTATATATACAAAAATATTTATAGCAGCTCTTTTCTGGGGCCAAAGCATTAGAACCTGATGGAAAACCCATCAGTTGGGGAATGACTAAACAATTGTGATATGTATTATGATGTAATACTGTTGTATCATGAGAAATGTTGAGCAAGAAGCTCTCAGAGAAACCTGGAAAGACTTGCATGACTTGATGCAAAGTGAAATGCACTGTGTACAAAGTAACAGCAAGATTGTAAGATGATCAGCTGTGAATGACTCAGCTATTCTCAGTGATACAATGATCCAAACATCTCTGAAGGACTTAGGATGAAAAATGCTATCCATCCCCAGAGAAAGAACTGATGGTATCTGAATACAGATTGAAGCATGCTTTAAAAAAAAACCACAGTTTTTCTTGAGGTTTTTGTGTGTGTGTGTGTGTTTGTTTTCTTTCACAAAATGACTATTATGGATATGTTTTGCATGACTACATATGTATAACTGATATCTAATTGTTTGCCTTCTCAATGAGGCAGTTGGGGAGGCAGGAAGGGAGAGAATTTGGAACTCAAAGTTTTAAAAACGAATGTTAAAAATTGTTTTTACATGTAACTGAGGAAAAATAAGATGTTAAGTAAAAGCTAGAAAAGAAAGAAAACAAAAATATAGTAACAAAGAAAAACATAATGTGGAAATTGTTTTCTTCATAACAGCATTGGTTCTTACTATACCTATTAATAGGATAGTGGTAGCAAACAGAAGGGACAAGGCTTAACAACTAGAAGACTGAAAAAAGAAGAATATAAATTTAGAATATTGGGTCTAGTCATAAGGATAGATCCTTATTCATATTGGCAGTGCTTTTCCTAGTGTTAACTGTTTCTCTGCATATCTATCCCCCTTTCCAAGGTCTATAAGCCATGTGATGTCATACAAATTTTGTGCGTGTGTGTGTGCGTGAGAGAGAGGTCTGAATTTCTTCTCTATAAAATGAATTTTTTGGGTAAATGATCTAAGATCATTTCAAATTATAATAGTCTTTCTTACTTTGATTTAGATAATGGTAATCTTTTATGGATACCCTCTTCCCTTTAAATTGTTTTAGCAAATTGAATTTTAGGAAAAATAATATTAGGTGTCTTTGTCTTTGATATTTATTTGAGTGAATTCACACAATTCCATTACCAAAGCAACTTCCATTCCCTCATCTGTGAAATTTAGAAATCACTTATTTTAAACTTAAAGGAATCTTCCCAGAAGAATTAGACTGGTCATTAATACAAAATAATAGGTCTTTATTATACACATTTTAACCCATGAGGAAAGTCTTAAGACTTAATATGAGCTAAACATGAATCCTGAGGGTATGGACATACATCATAGTTATCATTAATATAAGAATAGAGCTAGAATCCAGAAGGAGCAGGATACAAAGGCCCATGCCTTGAATCCAATAATCTTAAAACTGCAATAAGAATTGGTAGGAGAGATGGTGCTTAGCTTCTCTTTACTCCTTTCCAGTTTGTTTGTGCCCCTGGCTCTGTCTGGTGGAACAAGATTGCCTAGGCATATAAAAGAGGATCACATTTTATCCAAAAGTTCACAGATTTTGATCAGGTGTATTTGATTAGTTTCCTACCTTTGATGTTTTGGGGAGACACCAATTAGTTTGTATGAAAGTTTCCAGTCCAAAATACTTTGGGGCACAGTAGATTTTATGAAAGGGAAGAAATGAGAAGCAGTAGTGGAAAGTGGTATCTCTGGGATAGAGGCAGGTTGTGGAGAGAAAGGATAAGCCTAGAAAACTCTTGTGGTTTTCTAAAGTATCATTCCACCTGTCTTTGGAAAGTATCTTGAATATTTATGTATTGCTCAGTCCTTTGGTAACTTTTTGATGTATCATGAAAATATTCTGTTTTTAGAAATTGTCATTTCAAATAAGGTACTGGAAAATCTTTAAATGATAATACTAATGAGAAGTAATGAGGTCTGTTTTATACCCAAACTGACATTAAATATATTTTGTTGAGTAAATGTAATAAATAAAATTAACTGTCTAAAGGGACACTCAATAGACAGCAAACAGGGAATATGGTTTTAATGTGGAATTTGAACTACTCTTTCTTTCCAACTATTTTGTCTCTGTCAAAGCAGAAATTGTCAGGACTTACTCAATTTCATGGAAGCAGAATTGATAAAAGAAGAATTCAGGACCTTATTCTGACCAAGAGGAACTAATTGATGAAATAGAACTGTTCAAATTCATATACAGTGATGATTCCATCTTACATGTCAGAGTAGATAAGGAAAAAATGCTGGTTAGAGTTTGCCAGGCAGACTCAACTTGCAGAGTAGGTTTTAAGGAGTTTAGATATAGGACTAACAGGTTTCTTATGGCTGAATTTTCTAAAAACATCATCAACTCAGGAGTTAAGATCACACTTATGGCAACACAATAATAATTCTAATGAAAATTAATTTATTGGTAAGTAAGAGATGTAAGTAAGAGATGGAAGCTAAGGACATAACTGAGGATTAATATGAAAGAATAATGTTAAAGAATTAAACCAAATATGAGCTAAAAGTTGTGATCAGTGTCACAAACTAGACAGCAAACAATAGTTTGGGCTTTTAAGCTTTATTGCAGTAAACACAGTTGAGTAGATAAAGTCGGTCCGAATGATCATTTTTCATAAGAAAGCCATCATCTCTTTGAAAGGGTGTTTTTTCAGTGCAGTGGTGAGGTAGAACCCAGATTGTCTATGGTTCAGAAGAGAGTGGATGAATAGGAATTGGAGACATTTGGCGCTGAGGTAGCCGACCTAAATCAGATGTTCCAGGAGCTTGGCAGAAAAGGAAGGAGAAAGTATTTATAAAGGGTATATTGACTGGTAGTATACTAATGAAAAGCCTGTTTGGGTTTTTCCTGTTTTTAAATTTAAAAAAAAAAAGTGTTTCAAGGTCATATGGAAGGAGCAAGTAGGAAAACAGAGATTAAAGATATTATGTAGAGTGGAGTGGAAGGAAAGAAAAGGTCCTTTAGGAGATGCTTCCTAGAGTAGCTTTATGTTACAGCAGGAAATGATGTTGACACCCTTAGAATCTGGGCAAAGATAGTGCAGATATGATCTTCAGTTCCTCCTTGATGTTTCCAGTTGTGCCTTTTATATCATCACTTCTAGTTGTATACCTTGTGAGGGTGAAGAATGAGTCATTCTTTCTTTGTATTACTCATTGCATAGTGCCATGTATTTAGATGTATTTGA
Source organism: Bettongia penicillata ogilbyi (assembly GCA_023548195.1). NCBI lineage: Eukaryota > Metazoa > Chordata > Mammalia > Diprotodontia > Potoroidae > Bettongia > Bettongia penicillata. The sequence continues at coordinate 4,030,847 of JAJHZJ010000024.1, forward strand.
AAAGATCAATGACATTGAGGTAGCCCAGCTGATAGAGTGTCATTCCTAGAATCAGAAAGCCTTGAGTTCAAATCCTGCCTTAGATGCGTACTCGCTGTGTGATCCTGGACAAGTCGTTTACTCTCTCTCTGCTTCAGTTTCTCTAACATGAGGATAGTAATATCACCTCCCTCTCAGGGTTATGATGAGGATTTGCAGATCTTAAAGTGCTATAGATGTTATTTTTCTTGTCTTACTATCAGCAGCGTGTGTCCTTTCTTAATTCTTACAGATTATAACCACTATGTGCCTTAGTGGTTGCTGTGCCGCCATCTTCAGTCATCACCTGCTGGACAACCTTATGTGCATGAGTTTATTTGAGATGCTTCTCAAGTGGGGCATGTGTGCTGCCAGGCTCATACATAAAACTTTTCTGGTTCTGTGTAAACTGGGGCTCACTGCCATTATAAGGCATCAGAGTAGAACTTTAGTAAAAAAAAATTGTACTTAGTAAACATTTAATGTTTTGAATTGGTATTTTTCTACAAAGTAGCAAATGAAAGCTCTGTCTTCACTTATTTGTTCCTTTTTACACAGAGTGCTCATATTTCCCCATTCATAAATCTTCTTCTTTGCCCTAGCTACCTTCATTTCCTCAGGGAGGTCAGTCCTTTCACTTGTAGCAGGATCCCCATGACTTCTCTTTAACTGTTTGTTAATGAATGTGATTGATACAACTCAAGGGAGTATGTGCTATAATTCTTTTAATTTGAATCTATATCATTCTAAGTTTTCCTGTGTCTGTTAAATATGTTGTTAATTACATGGACACACCAAGGTCTGTTATCATACTTCTCAGTTTATCCTCAGCAAATGGGAAATTAGGATTAATGATTAACTCAAAATAAGTAGGCCTGCTCTAAGTATGTTGACAGTTGCAGTGAAGAAATTAAAAAGTTCAGATATTGAGGTCAGCACTCAAGAGTAGAGAAGAGAGGTGATAGACTCTATTTCAGATAAGCTTAGCTTTAAGTAGGAGAGGACCTCTGCATGGAGATGTTCTATAAAAAGGTTCACAAATGAGACTACAGAAAAGATATGAAATCAAAGCACTTGAACATTGTCCTGTTTGTTGGGTAACTTAATTTGATCTGTTTTTTTCCCAGTTCCCAGTAAAAGTGTTTATAATTATATTGCCCAGTCTGGTTTTTAACTCAGTGTTCTACTACTTGGATGGCATTCAAAATATTTAGGAGACAGAATCTAGGCTAGAACAGAAACGTCAGCCAAAGTGAACCTGTCTTTCCTCAGACTTTGTCTGAAGATCTGTGGTTGGTTTGAATGATTACCTAATCTATGTCAGAGAGAGGTGAGCCATTCATCTGGGGCACTGCCCATTTTCACACACACAGTCACTGAGGCTGAATTATTTGCTGTCTCAGTGGGTGTTATAGATTGAACTTGAGTCTCTGATAAATGATCATCAAAGTAATGAATCTTTTGAGCTCTGAAACAGGGGACTACTGCAAGACCATGAAGGTAAAATGTTCTTCATTACAAGGAAAGCTAAGATTTTCCCTCTTAACTCATTGGAAGTCGTCAACCCTTTAAATGAGGAATTTTGATTTGAAGGATAGTTTTCTAGATATGTAGATCATAAATGTAAGTTTTCTGGATAGAATTTCATTAGATCTAATTTGCTGCACAACAGATTTAATAGCAAGATGCTGTTGTTTCTAGTTTATAAGTAACTCATAGCTCTTTTCCAAAAAAAAAAAAAAAAAAAAACAAACAAAAAACCCATAATAGAAGAGGTCATTCAGAAGAGACAATTTCTAAAATTCATCTCTTGAATGACAAATAAGTGACTTAATACTCACATTTGTATAGCTTTATATTTTAAAAAGTGTTTTCCTCAGATTCACCCAGTGAGGTTCCTTTTATGAGTACTGTTTCTATTTAATTCTGAGAAGAGTCAGAGTCAGAGAAGTGGTCAATTGGTCATAGTCCCCACACGAGAAGTGGCATAGCTCTGACTTTTCAGGTAATTTGATTCTAGCCATTATTCTCTTCACTTTTCTGTACTGTTGTGAACTTGGAGTTTTCCATTTATAGATACTCAGATGGCCATATCTGCCCCACAAACCAATCCTAGTGATCACCTTCCTGCCCAATTTCAGACTTAGAACTTTAGAAATATTACAAAACTCAAGAAGCTTAGGGTTCTAAAATATTTGAATGTCAGAGGGACTTGAGCTTAGAATCTAGTATAAGCATCTTTGATCTACATGATATGTTTTTTCTTTTGAGAGCTAGCCAGAGAATCTCTAACACCATTGTCCATACTACATGGACTGTGAATCGCAAGTGTGGGTATTAAAGGCATGAATTCTTGTTTTCTCTCTGTGCTCTCTGACTGAGTAACCTCATCTGCCCTTCTGGGTTCAGTTACCACCTTTTTACAGGTGACTCACAAATTAATATATCCAGCATTGCCAGTTTCTTACCTCAACTCCAATTCCCACATCATTTGGACGTTTCCAAAATGATGTCCTTGAGACATTTCAGACTCACCATATCCAAAACAGAACTCACTAATTCTGAATCCCTTGCTTCCTTTATCAATGTTGAGTGTGTCACTATCTAGTTACCCAGGTTCAAAACCTTGGTAATCATCTTTGTCTCCTCCCTCTGATTCATCTCACACATCCAGTACACGTATACATGATAGATAGTTGCCAAATTCTGTCATTTCAATCTCTACATCTCTCACCTATATCCCTTCCTCTCCATTTACTTGGCAGTGACTCTAAGTTCAGGCCCTCATTACCTGGGCTATTGCAGTAGTCTCTCATTTGCTCTTACCTCTCTCAAGGCTCTCCCTTCTTCAGTCATTTCTCCACACAATGACGAAGGTGATTTTCCTTAAACACAAGTCTGATCATGGCACTTCACTTTAGCTCCTTATTCTCCACCCCCCTCACTCACAATAAAGTCTAGTTGCTTCCTATTGCTCCTCTATTGGATGTTTTAATCTAAGATGTGGAACCATCCTGCATTTCTGTTTTTCTTATACATTATTCTGATCCAGCCATAGTGGACTTCTTGCTATTCCACAAACACGACTTTGCATCTCCAATCGCTATGCCTTTGTAATGATTGACGTCCATTCATGGGATGCATTCCTTCTTTACCTTCTCTTCCTGGAATCCTTGGTTTAGTTCAGAACCCAACTCAAGAACTGTCTTTTATATAAAGCCTTTTCTCAACCCATCAACTGCTAGTCCTCTCTTTCAAAACTACTTTGTATTCATTTACTATATATTATGTGTATCATTGCATATAGCTTTATTTCCTTGCCCCTTCCATTAGAGTGTAAGCTCTTTGAGGATAAGGACTATTTCATTTTTGTCCTTGTAACCTTAGCTTACAGCACAATGCCTGACACATAGTTGGTGCTTGATAAATGCTAATTGGGTTATTATTTTTATGTCATAAGGTTTTTTGTTTTTGTGTTCTATGTATTAAATAGCCAACAGTCCATTTGTTGACCTGGAGATTGCTTATAGGTCTAGAGATGGCTTGCCTGTATCAGTATCAGTATATTCACACAGTTTATGAACCTTTTGGGTTTTTTTTTCCTTTCTGTCTGACTGTGCTGCATAATTTATAGAAAAACATAAAAGGATAGCTGCTTAAAAGACAAAACCTCTATTGTCGTTGACTATACATGTTACCTGACTTTTACACTGTTTCACTTATTGAACATAATGGCCATCCCTGGCTTGCATTTTTGGCCTTGGATTATCATGAAGGTAGCAGGGACGAGGAAAGGTAAAGGGGAGGATCTTGGGCAGCATAGAGGGCAGTAGAAGTAGCTCTACCAACTGAAACTAAAAATAGTCCCTAAGGCCCTTAATCTGAGAATCATAGGATTTAGATCTGGAAGGGACCTTAGAGACACAACAAGCCTGTATACACCCTGCTCACTTATCCCCGATTCTTCATGATCCTCACCACTAGGATGAAATGTGAAGGCATAGCTTGTGACTAAGTTATTAAGCTAAGCATTCTTAACAGCAGGAACTCACCTTGGGGGGAACAAGAACTAAAGACATCTTCCAGTCTGATTCCTAAGAGGTACTTCTAGGTAAATTGCAGTATACTTTTTTTTGGAGGGGGCAACTTGTTTGTCCTAGATGAAATTAGACTAAAATATGCATTAAAGACAGCCTTGAAGGCACGAAGGAGACACAGAGGGGCGATTTGTGCATTGTTCTGTCACCTAGTTAATTACGGGGAGTTGCCCCCTCTCACACTCAATTTAGTCAGTTCTGTAAATATGAGCCTGGTGGTATTCTTGACTTAAGCTGGTTAATATGACTGATTCATTTGCCAATACTCCACCCCTACCCTAATTACTGGCCCAGAGCCATTAGAGCTGGTAAAAGACGACCTTTATCCAAAATCCCTTAGAGCTCTGGCCTTCTATCTAGGATTTGACTTGTAGGAGGGAGGAACAAGGTTGATAAGAACAAATTTGTCCCTTTCAACTCAACTCTAACTCAAAAAACTATTCTTTGTAATCTCAATCTGAAATGAGACATGATGTCAAACCCCAGTAGATGGAGTGTATCAAATGTATAAGTCAGTCAGTGAGTACACTCAGAACAAAGTCAAGTGCAAGTCATGGCATTATTTCTCTGATGGCATGGTCTTCTTTGGCAAGGAAGGATGAGCACACACACACATTTATTAAATACTTAATATGTGCCTAGCACTGTGCTAAGGGCTGAAAGGCAAAATGTTAAGAAAGGCAAAAGATAGTTATTGCCCTCAAGGAGACTGCATGTAAATAGCTATCTAGTCAAAATCTGTGTACAGGATAAATAGAAAATAATTAACAGGAAGAACATACTAGGCTTGAGAGGAATTGGGAAAAGCTTCCTTTAGAAGGTGAGATTTGAAGGACAACCAATGACATTGTCCAGTCAGCTTGTTGGAGGAATCGCAAGGAAGCCAGTTTCACTACGTTGAAGAGTATTTGGGGCAGTGTAAGTTGGAAGAAAACTGTGGAAATATAAGGGTTATCCACACTGATTCAGAGTTGTAAAAGGCCTAAGAGGTGTAGTCCAGTTGCCTTATTTTACAGATGAGGCATCAGAGGTCAAGAGAAATTAAATGATTTGTTTCAGGGTCATCTGGCTTAGTAAGTTACAAAGCTGAGACTTGAACCCAATTCCTTTGATTTCAAGTCTTGTACTTTTCCCAATTAATGTAAATTAGTTAGATCTAAGTTCGTGTAGCCAAGATATTAAAATAATAGTGATATTTTCTTTCCTTCTCCTTTCTTTCATTGTTTTATCAGTCTCCTGCATGTTAGTCTCTCTAATTTTTTTTTGAGCTGCAAAGAACTCTCCATAACCATTCCTCACTATATAATTGAGGAGGCTATGGTTCAGAGATGTTAAGTGACTACAACTGGTGTTACTGTACCTTATGCTAAATCTGATTTAAAAAAGTTTTTTTCTTCTCCTAAATCTTTAACTTTTAGTTTGTTTTTTTTAAAAGTATATTGTAAGGTATTTGGACCCTACTAATGCATAGTTTGTAGTAATTTAGGTACTGTTATCATTTTTGACTCAGAAAATCAGTGAACCAATCACTTTCTCTGTGAATTTTTATTACATTTGGAGTATATTTGGGGAGGCTAGGGAAGAGTAATATAGCGTAATTTAATATTTTTTTTAACCTAAACTCAAGAAATTAACTTTTTTCCCAATTTCTAGATCAAACATTTTCTCTCTGTTGAAAAAACATGGTCTAGCATGTAGAAAATTACAAGATTTAGACTGAGAAAACTAAATTTAAATTCTTGCCCTGCTACTTACTGCAGTGGTACAATGGAAAGAAAAATTTTTTGGAGTCAGACAACTGGGATTTAAATCTTGCTTCTGAGTCCTACAACTTAGTTGTGTGATCTTGCTCTTGTAAAATGAGATTTATCTAGATAATCTTTAGGATCCATTATGGGGCTAAATCTCTGGTAAACTATGACTGATAATCATTTTATTTCTTTTGGCCACAGTTTTCTCCATGTAAAATGAGGGACATGGAGTAGGTGATCTCTTTGGTCCTTCCAGCTCCAAGACCTACTATATATAACATAGTTATAAAATGCACTTGCATGCATGCATATATGTATGTATATATATATTTGTACATGTGACATATATAAGCACACATATGTCATATATGTATATTTTGAACTCGGTAAAATATTTTTGTAAGCTTATTGTGTATATAAATGATCCTTAAGTATATGTGCCAGACTTCACTTTTAAAAAGTGTTCTAGAGTGCTAGCTTTTCACTGTTGGGTTAGTTCCCTCCTCCCTTGCAGTTATCCCAAATTTTAACGTACTTTTGTTTCTTTAATTTATATAATATGAAAATAAGGGCAATGGTAAGAAGTATATTAGTGTGTCAGGAACATTCACCATGAATTAGTTGCAAATGATTCTTACAGGCTCATGAATAGTTTGTATACATTCCAGTATCATGACATAAAAATAGAGTTGTAAACAACATTTGAGAACTATTAAATAAAATGTTTGGGCTTAAGCAAATGAGAAACTTGGAAATGTGTATTTAAGTATTTGTAAGCAAGAGTAACTAATGATCAGAGAAACAAGTGAGTCCTACTTTTGTAAAGTTAGTTTGATTTTTGTGCCATTTACTGTGTTTTTGTTTTATAAGAATGAGACTTTGTGTGTGTGTGTGTGTGTGTGTGTAGGCAGTTTTATTCAAAAAGTAGCAGTTAATGTAAGCTACATGCTACATGGGACTGTCAGTGTCCAAATTATGAATAGTTTTGTATCAGGATCTGAAGGAGTTCCCATGGTTTGTGGAATGTTTTGAGGCCTGGCCTATAATGGATGCCTTTTTCCATTGTGAGTATAAAGGCAGTTTTCTGTTTTAAAGGAGCAAATAATTTTTTACAGACTTGTTTCAACAGAATCTCTTGAAACTATTAGGATACATCTAAATTTGCTAGCCTTACTGGGCAGTATGAAAGTGAAAGTTGCCTCAGAATCTCTATTGACCCTTGTGTATGGATAAAGATGGCTTCTGACAAATATGCTTCCAGTTGGAAGCTTGGCTAATCTTACATATTAAAGTTATATCTAGAAGTTATAGATTCTCTATGAACCTTTGAAACTTTTTGCTATAACCCCTCCCCCCAGAAGTTAATATTTTCTTTAATTTGTGACAATTTTTAAAAAATGATACCTTTGTGTTTACCAAGAAGATTTTCCAGAGGTCTGATGGAGAGTCAACCAAGAAGTGCTGTGTAATTATAAATCTTAAATCCCTTTGTTTTGAGAAGCATATAGAATTCTGGTATGTGAGAGAGCTCTAGTTTTGTTCTTAAAAGGACATGCAATCAACCACTTTTCTTTAGTAGGCTTGGGATCTGAGCTATTATGATAACTTGGACTTTTGCCTACATATTCTTGGTGGAGATGGACCTGCTGAAGGCATACTGTTTCCTTCCCCCTCACATCCTTCAGTCTTTTTTCTTTTATAGGCTGAGAGAGCACACCTATTTAGCATGAATAATCAACCTCATAGCAGTGAATTGTTGGGACCCAAATGGTCTTCACTTCCTGGGGAAATATATAGCTTCAGACAATGCATTTCATTTTTTTTAGTTCCTGTAATTCCCATATAATAAGGGGAGATTATTGGGAAATTATCAGCCTCTAAACTTTCAGAAGTAAGAGATACTTCGATGACTTTGCCTTGAAGAAGAGTGATTCCCTTACCTTCTTTTCCTTGTTCTTCTATAGAATGACCGTTGATAGAAATGCAGCTTTTGGGGATAATTTTGTGTGTATATGTTTGCTGAGAGAACAGTGGTCATAGAGAGTTCATTTTGTTTCTAAGATGCTGAAGGCATGTAAGTGCTGTTAATGACCTCTAAATTTCAGTACCATAGGGCACCATTTCATCATTTATCTTGTGGCTATGGCACTGCCAACTCACAGAGGCTGTCAACCCATGTCTCCTGTTCTCATCTAGCTAAGGAGAACTTCTGTCTCTAAACGGTGCAGTATTGGCTAACGAGTGCAGTAAGAAAATATTGTGTGTGCGTGTGTGTGTATGTGTTTGTGTGTGTACACAAACATGCATACATTTATATGTATCCTAGATCAGAATGGATTAAATGTTATATTTAATTGATTTGGACCAAGGCTGCAATATTCCTAGGAAGTCAAATGTGGATAAGGTGGGTTGTTAGGAACAAAATGAGGCTCAGTTTAAATAGGGAAGGACATTTCCTTCAGAGGGAGTTGTGGAAGTGTAACTTTGTAAGTATGAAAACTACCTGCAGTCAGAAGTCTTAGGACACATGATTTACATAAATGCCTGAGAATCTCTTGGATCTGATAAAAAAGCCATATCAGAGCTGGTTTGTGAACTGAAGTCATTGTTTATAGCAGTATTGTGTTATACTTCAATTTAATAAGTCTTAATTAAGCACTTATTGTATAAGGCCCTGTGCTCGGCCTGAGAGACCCAAAGATGAAAAGCCACCATCTTGATGCTTAGAGAGTTTTCAGTCTTCTAGAATGTAAGAGGGCATAGATAGCCATAAGTGTATAAGAAGATAGGGTTGGGGCAGGTGCAGGCTTAAAATAACAGTAACTGACATTTAGCTAGCATTTCCCAGTTTATGTACTGTTGGAACCCCCTTATCTCACTGGAGCCTCAAAATAGCTCTGGAGACCTGGTACTCAAGATGTATTTTGTTTTGTCCAGCCCTGTGATTTCATTACTGTGCTGAGCTGCAGCTGAGGATACTTCTACTGACACAGATTTGCAACTATTTTACAACCTGAAGACTTGCAGGGTTGCCTGGGGGCACTGATCCATTAAGGGCCTTGCCTAAGGTCATACCCCCAGTATGGGTCAGAAGTAGAAACTGAGTATAGGACTTCTAGAACCCAGGTAGGTGGAGTAGAATGGTAGTGGATGAGAGCTAGCTTGAGTTCCAGGCAGGGCTTGTGTTCTCCAGAAAGTAGAGTAGGAAAATTTGAGAAGGGAGATAACACTTTTAACTGAGGAACTAATTAAGGAAAGTTTCACAAAAGAAGTGGCACCTGAACAGGCTTTGAGGAAAGAAAAGAATTTCATCAGGTCAGACAGGATGAGGAATGAGTTCATGTTAGACATGTGGAATGGAAACCGAAAGCTTGGGTCCTAGGCCCTCTTATCCTTGGTTGTCAGTGCCTACTTTATATCTGAACATAGCAGGAGCAGAAAAGATGTTGGCAGAATAAGTGAATGAACTGTAATAGTGATGGCGGTGATGATGATGATGATAACTTACATTTATATAGCATTTTACAGTTTCAAAGGGATTTTCAACTATCCCATTTTTCCCCCTTCCCAACAACCCCCTGGTTCTATCTGTATTCTTCCCATTTTTCAGATAATGAAACTAAGGTTTATGACTTGTCCAGGTTACACAATTAGACTAGATTTGAACTCAGGACTTCCCAACTCCAGTGTGGTCTAGCTTTCCATGGTTCTACCAATGCACCACTAAGCTGCTTTTAGCTATGGATTGGTAGGGTATTTCGTTATAATTTGACTGTGTCTCTTTCTTCCTCAGAGTATTCTGATAGAGGAGCTAGTAAGAAAAAAGGAAAATGCAGTAAATATGAAGTGGTGCTACAGTAGGAATTGGCTTCGGCTTCTATGATTTACTTGACTAATTTCAGAGAATATAGACTAATGCATAAATTATGAAGCTCTGTGCATATTTATGTTTAAATAAATTACTAAAATGAAATAAAACAGGTTAATGACAGTGTTCTCAAATTGTTTCAAGAGTCAATCTGATATTACTCACTGAAATAAAGATAATGCACACTTACTGGCACATTTAGGGATATTTTCTTTCTCCTACATTTTACATGTGTGTGCTTTTTAAAAATGATTATGGCCACTTTATTAGTTTTGGTTCATTGTAGCGTCTTGAAGAAAGATCAAACAAAACTCTTCCATTACTTATTTAGGTTGAAATTGGTCATGTGATTTAATTTTTTTTAATTTCTGTATGTTTAGAAATACTCAAATACTTCAAAATTTTTAAAGCTAAAAATCATAAGTCTCTTTGTTAATACAACATTTTTGTTTGAGTTAAATGAAATCTTTCTTTGCAAATTCAATAAACAAAAGGTGAAGAAAGTATCCTAAACCATTATCTTTTCCGTATATGGTAAAAATGAAAATAAAGTTAGACGTTATTCCTTGTCCCTAGTACCCTTGTATAGCAAATTTTGTATTTTGACTTTTTTTTCCTTCCCATTTGGCACATATAGTGTTAGTAAAGATAGACAAAGTTGAAACTGGCTTCTGGGTTGAAATACTACTGTTTTATTGTAACCTAAGCAGATAAGTGAATATTCCACTTCAGAGCCTTGGCTCATACATATGAAATGTTAATTAAAGAAAAATGGCTTCTCTGGTTATATCATTTACAATGCAAAACATTTTCTGACTGAATAAAATTGGAAATAAAACAGAAAGAACTAGCTAAAGAATCTTTGAATTATTTACAGGCCAGGGACTTAAAGGTGCGTAAGGCTAGCACAAATATTACATTATGAAATAGGAATTTCAGTTTGCAGTAAATCTGTCTGCCACTGCAGCTTAAAATAAAATAGTTTTACCCATCTAAAGCAACATCAATTTGCCAGTCAGTGCTTCATGTATCAAAGTGTGTTCTGTGAAAATATCAATATCATTGGTTAATATAAATGAAATTAATTTTTAAAGCTAGGCTAAAGGTTGACATCTGAAAAATTGCATTACTTTGCAGAAGAGAAATTTCTGTCTTCTAGTGAAATTTCAGGTCATGAGGGCAAGTAATTTTCACAATCTTCAATGGGAGCCAGTGAAATATGAACTTCATTGTCACCTAGCCCCAAAGCGATAAGATAAAATGAGCTGATACATCATTTGCTGTGGTTTTATCATCTCCTCCAGTAATTGGAAGAGAAAACATAAGAGTATGTGTGTGTGCTTTTCCACCGTAAACTCCCCATCATCCATACCCAAGCTTAAAGCCATTTTAGCCCGATCAATACAAAGGTCACATAGCACTTTATTTATATATTTTTAATTCTTCATCATGGCTAAAACTGCCAAGTGGAACATTAGAGTAATGAATATGTTTAATTGAATTTGTCATCCATGAAAATACTAAGGAGAATACTATGCCACACCATAGTACTAGTAGGCAGTAGGCGGAAAAATTGACTACATGGGTGAAGAATTATGAAGTAAATATTTGATAATTAATTTTAAAAGATACTTTTCCTCCTGTCCGTTCTTAACTTTCATTTTAGTGGTTCTGATTTTTTTTTTCTGAGAGATTCATAAAGCAGCATTACAAAATCTGGAAAAATCCCCAAAGCTTAAGACAATATGTTTGATAACATAGAATCTTCAGTTATGCCCAATGCTTATAAAACATTCTTTTTAGTACGTTTGAAGATTATAAACTAATATCATACATATATGATTGAATCTAATTCTGTAAGCACATAAGAAAATCTGAAATCTTGGATTATTATTAGACTACTGTTAGAAATCAAGTTTCAGATAAAATCACATGTGGCAAATTCTGAAATCCTATTTGCTTAAATACTTTTTAAAGTCCATGATAGAGCTATTCAAGGTAAATGTTTGATTTAAACATCTTTAATTTAAGGTTGCCCTATCGTAATTGTTATCAACAGTATAGATTACTCAAATACTTTAAAAAATATATACTTGTAAAATAATATGGTTTTTATTTTTCCTATAAAATAAGCATATAACCCTTGCCAGGTCTTAGATATTCATACATCACAAATACGATCTGTAGATATTCAGCTGTCCCTAGTCACATCATCCAGGAAAATGGCAGTTAGATTATACTTGGCTTCCATCTCAACAGTACCTGTGCTAACTTGATAGGATAGGGATTCTGTGTTTTACTTGCGGTCTAAGACACTGTGTCTGCTTTCTCGTTTGTCTTGTGATTTACAAAAGTAATTTATTAATGATGTCAGTCTGAACATACTATTATTGGCAGATTCCTCAAGAGATTTTATGGAGTTATGGGAAAGAAAAATTATAAAATTTGGTTGAAAGAAATGGTTTGGCTATTACATTAAGCACTAATACAACATGTCAGTAGAATTACTGTTATCTATGCAGAATTCAGTGAGAGGATTTTTTCTGATGATAATTTGTTATTTGTTTTACTTTGTTCTCAATAGTTGTAAATATGTAATCAATCTATTTAGTTTCTTTTTTCTCACTCCATTAAAATGTATTGTAATTTAAAAAGACAATGTATTGATTATTTTCTTTCTTAACCTGCTGGAAAGCCAGCTCTCTTTATAGTCAAGATAACAATACTATGTTTTCCTTTGGGGATGACTATAATCTTTGCTTTTTAGTGCTAGAAATCTGATTTAAAAAAAATATAACCTTTTAAATAGTAGGTCAATGAAAGTGTGATTATAATGACTATTTTCCTGTTGGTTTTTTGGTGGGATTGGGAAAACAAGATGTGATAAATATGTTTGATTTGGACAGTTTATAAACTATTACAAAATTATAGTCAAGGAGAAAAACAGAAGACTGAATTTTTTGTTACTTTGTAAACCAAGAACAGGTACAGTAGGATGATGAAGGCCTTGTCTGAATGTTATGTGGTTTCTACAAAGACATGTTTCTGTATTTCAAGACAACTTATCTCTATTTTAGAAGTCATAATTAATCTCTGTTGAAAATTTCAAAGGAACAAAAATTAGGAAAACATTTTTGTTATAAAAATACTTATTTTCAAATGCCCTTTTCCAAACTTGATTAGTTGATAAGACAGTTTTGCTGAGACATTAGAACAAAGGAAGTTGAGTTCAGGTATTAATAAAAGAAAAGGTGATAAACATTCAGGGAGAGCGCTCTGAGCTGTATCTTTGGAACTACTTTACTTGGTGTGTTAAGTGCAGAGCAGTGGTAATGATGCAGTTTCCATAGCAACTGGTTCATTGGAGGGCTAGACCTCTGTCTAGGGTGCTGTCAGTATATGTGGAGTTTCAGAGAACAGAAAGTCCCAAAGAAGGGTCTGCTTCCACCTAATCCAGTTTTAATTGAACTCCAGAGACTTTGAAGTGAAGCTATAGACCAGGCAGACACTATTCGGAGAAGAAATGAAGCCTTGCTTAGCTAGGCCTCAGCTGCTTTTCAGTATTTATACCTTTTTCTAATGAATATTTTCAAAAACGGTTATTATAGTAGAAACATGCCTCTATTAAAGGATGCTTAGTTTTCTCTTTCAAACTCTGTTTACCAGACATTTTGCTATAACACATTGGGCTTGCCCTTTTTTTTTTTTTTGAGTGGAAAATTTCCCACAATTAAAAAAACCTCCACTAGTCCTTTTAAGGTAAGGAGTTAAGTTTATATGTTATTGATAACCTTTGTTGAATGCCAGACAACACTGAGTATTTTGATTAGTAATGTTTAGTTATATTTGGAGCATTAAAATTTTGAATTATTGTTATTAGCATGTTTTAAATATGTGGTTTTCTCATTAATTGGGCTTTGTAATTAAAGAATTAAGCAATAAACCCTTGACATTTTGGTTTTATTGAAAACTTTCTAAATATATTATGATGTTTTCATGCCTTAGTAAGAATGGTTTACTGAGCACAACATGATCTCTATTTGATGATCGAGGGCTTTACAGAGTTGATAGTTTTTGTGAATACAAGGGACATTTCAGTAAATGTTTGTTTATTAAGTGAATTAAATGCTTTTCACTTTTTCACTGGATAAGGCAATGGTGTAAAAGGTAGAGGAGATGTGGGAGAGTGTGAGCTGAGTACAGGAAATGTCCCTGGAGTAGCTCTTCTCTAACTCTTAGGACCCCTTTACACTCTTAAAAAATTAGCGATGGCTGCCTCCTTTCCCAAGAGCTGTTATGGAGAAATTATGGCATGTTGGTATTATTATGAAAATCGTTTTGACTCCAGCCCTCTGAGAAGGTGTTGGGGTCCCCAGAGTTCCCCAGACCACACTTTGAGAACCATCGTGTTTTGTTGTTCTTTTAAGAAAAAATCCTTCCATCATTTTGTGTCTTCTGATTTTACTTTCTCCTGAAAATAAAAGTGAACCTCATTAATCAAAGTTTCTGGCTAGCCACGTTCCAGTTATTTAAGACTTTCACAGTTAGTCCCAAGAGATCTGGTTTCAGATACGTGTTTATTAAGAGCCTACTAGATAACTAAGAAATTCTCCCTTAGGTGCTCAAAAAGACATTAAAATAGGTTCTGCTCTTAAGTGGTTTTGAATTGAATAGATCCTAAATTCTAGTCAATTAAAGTAAATGGCCTGCCAGGGATCAAATGCCTGCCTTTGGATTAGGCATTTGACACCTCTCTACCCCAATGGACCTCAGTTTTCACACCTGTAAAATGAAACGATCTTACTCTAGTTTAAGGCTACTTCCAGCTCTAAAATTCTATAATTCTCTAAGTAACAGTTAGTTACATAAAATTATTTTTCTAATATTGACCAAGTTACCTTTGTCTTCAAGGTAATAATTTCATCTTTGTTTCCATTTTCCTAACTAAATTTCAGTTTTTGTGTTTATATTTGAACTTGAGTCGAACATGACTAAAGAAAAGGGATCAAGAATTTAAATGATTCTTTGACCCCCTAACAGTCTCTTACCTTCTGGACATAGTTTCTAGTAGGACATTATGGTGAAGAACTTGGGAAGCTGGTTTTATTCAGCTCTGTTGCCCTCTTCACCAGCAAAGTGGATAGAGCACTAGGTCTGGATTCAGGAAGATTTGGATTGAAATCCACACTAGTTGTGTGGTCCTGGTAGAGTCATATAAACTCAGTTTCTACATGTGTAAAATGGAGTTAATATCATCACCTTGTCTTTCAGGGTTGTTGTAGGGATCAAATGAGATAATAACTGAAATGTGTTTAAGTACAATGGCTGGCACGTATTAGTTATTATAGGTGACTGATTAGGTCTTGAAATTGAAGAATACTAAGGAAAGGACAGAACATCATATAGTTGAAATAGTACTGTTCCCTTACTACTTTCTATATGTACTCTTTTCCTTTCCCAGTATAACTTCATGATTGAATTTAGTTTTTAATTCAGAAAGTGGGACAACTTTTAAAGGATGCGGAATATGTTCCAATACTTAGACATCTTATAATAATGGTTTTTGCACTCAAGTTTTTAATTACATTACATTCCTGCCAGAGCACTGATTTCTGGTGTTAGTAAGCATTCATTTGTGACCTCTCTCGATGTTTCTGGTTATGTAATGGTAAATAGTGGGAGTGGGAAAGTAGCCAACGTCATTGCCCCTTAACACCTTCATAATTAAGCTTTGAAATGAAATGACCAAGCTGAAGCATCCATGTAGCATAGTAGGGTAGGACTCAAGATGGAACTAATTTGTTAGGGAGACTAAGCATGTGTGTCTGTCACATGGAATCCCGAGAATCGTAACAAGTTACCCTGACAGTCACGTCATAGAGAGACGGTGCTGACGTTCATTTGCAGGTTTGTGGTCAGCATTAGCTGAAAAAATGCTTAACCTTTTATAGTCAACTTTGATGCTTCTGGAATAAATGACTATTGCCAAAACAGTGAATTTAGCATTTTTGTGTATGTTTTTATGGAATTATGATTTTTTTAATGAAAGAAAAGTTTCTTCTCATATTGTAACTATGTTCTTGAACTTAAATTGGGCCTGTGCTTAATAATCTTGTGTTAGTCTTTGTTTCTGGTAATCATTAAATTGTTGACAAATAAAAGTGTATTTTACATGACTATCAAAAATATAATGAGAACTTTCCTACTGAAAGCTACAAAATTTCTAATTATTTAAAAACTCCAGGTTGAATATTTTATTTATGGTTATTACCTCCCTTTAAAACAAACAAATTTGTACACACACGTGCACATAACATAAAACATTGATTACTAACGTTATAGGTAGGATGGAAGAGTCCGGTTTCTTTTCTGTTTCTGTTTTTTTCCATTCTGAACTACTTTCTAGCAATTAGAGCTGTCCACAGATATCATGAATTGCTTTTGGGAAACAGAGGGCTGTCACTCCCTGGAGGTGTTCAGGAATAGGGTGGATAATTTTGAGGGGAATGTTACTCAGGTGTGGGTTGGACCAGTTGACCTCAGAGATTCTGGTTACCTAATTTGCTCATTCAGTACATATCTAAATGCCTGTTCGTAAAATTGGCCATAATCAAATCCATTTCTCTTCTTAATCAAATGATTCCACCTTTAAACAGTTTTATATTAAAAAATGATTCTTTGGTCATTCAGTTGCTTATAGTGATTAAAACTGTCCCATCTCTTCCTCTTTTCTCCTCTTTCGTTTAGATTTTGGCATATACTGAAGGACTGCATGGAAAATGGCTCTTCACAGAAATTCGGTCAGTATTTTCCCGGCGCTATCTTTTGCAGAATACAGCATTAGAGATCTTCATGGCAAACAGAGGTAATGTCATACTGCTCAAAACTCATAATTTTGAGTGTAATTTTCATATCTTAAAATAGCTCAATTTTGGAAGAGTTTGTAAAGATAGAAAGTATCATTACTGCTTTCCCATTTTGGTGGAGAATTCTTTTATTCTCTTATAGTCTAAACTTTCCCTTGATCACAACCAGTACTATATACCATCCTGTGATTTTTCCCACTCTAGTTTGTGATCTTTAAGTTAATTTATAATTTTTCCCTTTGAGAAAAAAATATCTTTTAACATAATTATGAAATATATAAATAGAAATGCTGGTATAAATCTGGTATAATAGATCAATTATCTTCTTGGGTTTTGGTTTCTTACCATACTTTTATGCCTGTTTCTATGTCTGTGTACTTTTTTTTTACCATATCAAAAAATTAGACCTTGAATCTGTGGGAGGCATAGAGGAATGCAACTGTCAATTTGCTCTTCTCAACCTTTCTTTGATGTTTAAATTCCTGCTGGAATGAATCCTATATGTTTTAGAGAATCAAATGACACATTTATCTCCTGTCAAATCCAGTACCTTATAAGAAGACACTATCAGCAGACAGTACTGAATTACTCTCAGTTGTTTTCTATTACATCATTCTTCAAAGTGGAATTAAAATTCAATTTGTGGGTTTAGAATGGAGCTTGATAAAATCCATTAAGACAAGGAGAGCAGGCAGTATGAGAATCAGGAGGTAAACTGTCTCAGAGTATGAGTGGTGTCATAGAAAGGGACATTAAAGAAGGCAGTGTCTCAAAGTAAGACAGCTCTCACTCTTGTAGGCCCTAGGGCTAGGTCCATTCAGATGTTTTATTTCCTCCTGACATAATCCACAGGTTTTTAATAATTTAAAAAATATTCATAAAGATATTACATTTTTCTTCCCGTACAAATTCAGATACCTATTTAATTTACTTTGAAATTTTTGTTTTTTTGCTTTTTACTTATTTCCACTTTTTTAAAGGCAGACATCATTCTCTTAATCAGTGAATTCTTTCACACTTTTATACTAATTTGCATTTCATTTGTCTCAAAGTAGTTTCTCCTTGACTATATTTATGATTTACACAGACATGTTCATTTTGTACTTTTGAGACATGTTGTATGTGTATGTACCTTTGCTTTATCTGTTCACTTGTCTGTTGCCATTTCCCCCACGGCTCTGGTTGTCTACCCTAACTGGTAGCCTTCTTTTCCTGTGAATTTCATGTACATTGTGTTTGTCTCTTATATCACCTCAAATTTTAAAGGCAAGAGGTCATAGGTACTCAGTAAGCAAGGAATTATATTCTCCATAAACTTATTGGTGGGATGCATGAAATTTCCTCTATCTTATGTAATTTCTCTAGGTAAATATAGTATTTTTAGGAAGTTGAAAATGTATGATCTTTCTCACATGAGTTCACATGGCTATTTTATATTCTTCAAGCTAAATTCTACCTAAAACATGATGACAAATTAAGACGTAACTTTGTTTAAAAATGGCCTGGATATGGACAGTGCTATTTTTATGTGGATTTAAAAAGTTTTTTAAAAAGTTTAGACTCATATCATTAGTCATTATTGATTAAGATTTATATATGGGTTATGACAAGTATATAGATAGATTAAAATTAAGTTCTTGTGACTTCCATAAATGTGCAGTTATTTCCAGAAGAAATTATTAGAACTTTTGGGAAGTTACATTTTTTGGTTTTTAGCCACAGAAAGCTAATTTGCTTTAGGTCACATTGCTTTGGATGTATGAAGTAGTATTGAACACACTTCCATAGTAAACAAAATCTTTTCTTGAAAACTAGATACTACTGTAAATAAAAATAATTAACATGTTCATTTCCCAGCTGAATTTATTCTTGCTTTCACTCATTTAGTTTAAAAATTGTCTAAACTTTGATTTCTTTTGCAAAGCTGATTCTGGAAACCCAGATAGACCGGGACATACTGGCGTTCTCTTTATTCAAATAGTGTAACTAGATTATTTCAGCTTCATGTTAATATTGATAAGACAACAGTTGCTGGAATTCCTGACAGTGTTTAGAAGAGAAAATGGATCTGAGAAAAGAGTTTATAAGTAAAATGGCCTAGAATGCTTGATTTGCTGAAGACTGTGGGAAAATAAGTTTCAGAATCTAACAAACGCAACTGAGAAGACATGTTCCATACTTTTATGTTTGTAGTTGCCGTAATGTTCAACTTTCCAGACCCTGCTACAGTAAAGAAGGTGGTCAATTGTCTGCCTCGTGTTGGCATTGGAACTAGTTTTGGATTGCCTCAAACCAGGTAGTACGCTACACTTTAAGACATTTTAATAGCCTTTCATGATGTTCTATGAAGACAGAGTTGTGATGATAAGAGTCCTTTGATTGACTTTGATAGTCTTTGAACTTAATTCACTTCTGAAGTAAAGAAATAGCAACAGTCCCATTTTACACTTATAAGAAACTAGGGTGCAGAAAGATAGAAAGGTCCTCGTGGTAGATCTTATGGTAGAATTGTAGTAGATCAGGGAAAAATCACTCAGTGTTCCCAACACGGTCATGTTTTCCTATTGTTATACTTTGCAGAATGTTTAGGTATGTTGATTTTCATAGGAATGTGGAACTTTGAAGATAATCAAAAGGTTCTTGCTACTAGGGAATAGATGAATACTGAGGTTTTATGAGAGTGAGTATAGTTACCCTTAATTAGTGATAGAAACCTTTATTTCACGGATAAAAATCGTTTAATGATGCTTGCTTTAGCCATCTGAAAGCATTCTCCCCATTAAGAACACACCACATTCAGAGGTCCAGACTTACATCAGTCATCTTGTTATTTTTACATGTAGGAAAAGCATCCATCTTTAATAAAAAAGGATTGATTAAAGAATTGCTTTAAAAATCACTTTTAGTACAACTAAAGTTTTTCTCTAGGACACTTACAAATGCTCAATTTATGAAAATGACATGCTGAAAGTAAGGTACATTTATATGTCATTAAATAAAATTGTGATCATTTATTTGACATAGATATATAAATACCATATTATTTTGTTATACTTCATTTGACCAATATTAATCTAAAGTCAGTTGTCTCTTCCTTTTCCTGTTCCTCTATCGATAGTATCAATATCAAAGTATGTTGCTCTCCTACAGTGTCTTAAGGAGAAAAACTCCTGAGACCAAGGAAAAGGTTCCCTGAATCATTTTCAGTTTCAGGCTATGAGAACTCACTATTCAGAAGCTTCAGTGATAAAGAAAGCCTGCGGCCCAAAGCATGACCTTTTAAACTGGCTTAAACACTACTTCCAGTACTACACCCCAGGTTCCCTGAGCTTGTTTCTGAATGTTGAAAGAAGAGACAATATGTATGGTGCGGTGGGATTTCAGATTAGAAATTTGGAAATGTGAATTTTACCTCTCGCTCTGCTTTGTGGCATTGAAAGTCATTTCAGCTTACTGGGTTTCCAGTTCCTCATCTGGAAAATGAGGGTTTTGCATTAAGTGGTCTCTTTGGTACCTTCTGGCTCTTAGAAATTGTAAAGTTAGATGGAATATTCGGAATGCTTAGTAAGCCTTAAGTCTTCCCCTCAGCAGTTTCTGTCATCTTCTCAATGCTCTAGAGATACACAAATTATCATTTTATAATGACCTTTCTGCTCCAGGTATTGAATTACAGTTTCTACGTATAAATAATAAACTAAGGAGACAATTTTTTTGTCTAGGAGATTGACCTAAATTGATAAGGGCTTATGAACATATCTGTTATACTGAATTGCAATTTAATAAAATTCATGGTATCACTACTAGGAAAACATTATCATTGTGTATTTTTGATTAGGACTGAAAATGGCTTCATTATGTAAAATTAAGCATCTTAACGGTATTTTTTTTAAAGTGACATTTTATAGAACACATCAAAGCCCCTGCCCTCTAATTATTTGTGTAACTTTTCTTTTGTTAATGTTAGTATTAACTATCCTAGGACATTTTTAAACATTTCAAAATGAGAGTGTAAATAAATTGAGCTGTTTTGGAGGATGGTCTTATTGTGTCTTTTTTTTTAGGCGTATTTCATTAGCAAATCCACGCCAGATTTTTAAAGCTTCCAGTATGACTCAACGATGGCAGCACCGGGAGATTTCCAATTTTGAATATTTGATGTTTCTCAACACTGTAGCAGGTAATGCTTGTTTACGAAACTAGACACGAAGAGTGACCTTGGTAATGCTGAGCAATGATATTGCCAGCTTATTGCAGCACAGTTGTGATAGGTCAGAACAGAAGGGAAGAAAAATATGTGGCCACTGTGACCCTCTGGATCTTTCTCCTCTCATATCTTTCTGTAGCTTGGTTAAAACTTTCCAAGAATGGTTCAGCCTGTTGTTTTTTTCTTCCTGCTTTCCTTGAAAGTTGAACCTTGACTATTTTTAATTTCCCTGAAGAAAACCAAAAACTTAATTTACCTGCTATTTGCATTTTCTATTTCTACCTGTACTAAGTTCTTTTAATCTCCTTTCTCTTGGTTGGGTGACAAGACATTATGAGTTTGGAAAGATTTACCAAGGAGGGTTACAAGAACTAAGCAACAAAATGTTTATCAGATAAAGACTTTTTATCACAATAGAAATCAGTGCTTTGGGGGGGTATCTTTTTATTCTTTGTATGAGAGGGGTAAGAATATTTTAGGAAATAAAGATGATTTAATAACATAAGATATCAATAATTTTAAAGTATAGTGTGTACACACATACATATATTGTTCAGTTTTTTGGTTGTGTCTGACTCTGACCTCATTGGAGTTTTCTTGCCAAAAACTTTGGCATGGTGTGCCATTTTCTTCTCTTCCTCATTTTACAGGTGAGGAAACGAAGGCAAACAGAGTTAAGTGACTTGCTCAGGGTCACCCTGCTAGTAAATGTCTGAGTCCAGATTTGAATTCAGGTTTTCCTGCTCCAGGCTTGGTGCTCTATCACCTGTACCATCTAGCTGCCCATGTGTATACAATGCTATCTATCTATCTATCTATCTATCTATCTATCTATCTATCTATCTATCTATCCGTCCGTCTGTCTGTCTGTCTGTCTGTCTATCCATACACACACACATACATATATATATATATATATATACACATATACACACATGTATCACATATTAACTTTATACAAGTGACTGTATTAGGTTTTTGGAAACCAAGGAAAATAATCGCACTGACTTTGCCCTCAAAGACTTATATTCTACCAAGATGAGACACCAACATTGTTACTGGAGGGTCTTAGGCAGCCTCCATAAAGGATTGGTCACCTTAGCTGATCCCAGAGGTAAGTGAGGTCTTTGAAAAGGAGAGATGAAGAAGAGGATGCAACAAAGTTAAGGGACAAGGAGCTTTCCTTTTAGAAAAGCAGACGGAGACAATATTCTTCCATGTCCTACTTTCTGCTAAGGTTCTGATGTTTAAGATGTCTAGAAAATATACACATACATACATAATACACACACACACACGCACACGCCGTTCCCTACGGAGTAAGTGGTGAAAGGACACGAACAAAAATGGTTTTCAAAAGAAATGAAAACTGTTGGCAACCACATAGAACTAATAATAAGAGGAGTGCAAATCAAAACAACTTTGAGGTTTCTCTTCACCTCCAGTAAGATAACAAAAGATGAAATCGTATTGAACAGACCATTGAAAGATAGGCCCAAATGTTGTGATGATAGAGCTGTGAATTGATCCTGCCATTCTGAAAAACTCTCTGGAAGTTATCCCTCCATTAAGTAAGATGGTATCATAATGACTCCAATTTATATAGCGATTTAAGCTTTTCAAAGTCGTTTACACTTATTATTTCATTTGATCCATACAGCAACCATTTGAGCTAGCTGTTGGCATCACCATTTTATATATTAAGAAACTAAGGCAGAGAGAAGTTAAGTGACTTGCCCTAGGTCCCACAGTTAGTAGGCTAGGTTTCAACTCACATCTTTCTGAGTAGAAGTCTGGCACTCATTCCACTGTACCACTTTGATCACCCACCATGAGGATAGAATACTGCACGTGCTTGCGATATGGTGTTGATGAGTTGGTTAGTTTTGCTGAATACTTTGTATTTTTTTTTTAATCTTTTTTATATAAGGGATGGCTCTTTAGATAGGCAAAGGGATATATTTGGAAGTATTTGATATATTATAAATAAGACCAAAAAAATTAAAATTAAAAACAAAAGCAATAACAGAACAAAAAGATGAAGAACAAAATAGAAAAAAAAGAATTAGTAGGCTAAATTGTGAATGGTGTTGATGAAAGAAATGTACACATTATATCTCATTATGTGCAAAACCTGTCAGGGTGAAAATAGCTCTATCCAAGGACTGGGAATTAACTGAAGCTACTTAGAATCATCCAGTGTAGGCCTTGTTAACAGAAATTGCTTTGTTATTCCCTTTCCTAGTCGTACAGAATACCCTACGTATTAGGTATGGCAGAGTGGATAGAACACTCGTCCTGGAGTTAAGAAGACCTGAGTTCAAATCCAGCCTCAGACATTTACTAGTCGTGTGATTACCTCTCTTCATCTCAGTTTCATCGTCTACAAAATGAGACTAATAACAGCATCTATTCACACATTGCTTTATAATGTTATAGTAAGTGCAGTGTAGTGTTAGCTTATTTATTATTTATTGGCTTTTGCATGTGGGATGGAAGAAGTGAATGGAAATAAATGTATGTAATAAGGAGAATTCATCTCACAATTGCCCTTAAACTAAACAGAGTAAATATGTCCTGAAACTATTTGAACAAGTAGTTCCCCATACGTAACATGTCATCTTCCTCTGCAGATGGCCCCTGTCTCAGGAATGCACTCCCTTTTAACCTTGTCTTCTTGGGATCCTTTGCTTCCTTTAAGATAGAGGTGTAATGTAAAGATTTTCCCCACCCATTAATGGGCCTTGGATTAGAGGAGAGGCTTATTTTGTAGGAACACCCACACCTTTTGTTAATTGCTAATGAGGCACTGGTTTATGCCCTTTGGCTCTGAAAAGTGTACATATACTCCAGGTAAGGGGAGGTTTTGCTTTGGGGATTTACTCTATGGAAGAAGGTAGCCACTAAGGGCTCCCCACCACGTGCTTTGAAAAACCAGAGGTTGGTGCTTCTGTCTCTGGTAGCTGTGTATGGATGTAATGATCAGACAGTTGGGTCTGTCTGTTGATCTGTGAGATATGTATTGCTTATGTCAGACAGTTAGGAGCCCTGTCTGTTGGTCCTTATTTATCTGCTTGCATTTTCTCTGTTGGTGAATGTGATTAAAGAAGACTGTGACCCCCCTCAAAAGTAGCTTTCCTTTTAGAAAAACAGATCTAAGAGCCTGTGCTAGCAGGCCATCTGGGATGTGTCAGGGTGCTTGCTGTTAGAATAGGTTAGGTTCTGTTTCCTCTGTGATGCCTTTTCCAGTCCATTCAGTGGTTAATGCCCTCTCCTTGAAGTTATCATATAAATATACTTTGTATCTATTTATCTCCATATGCATTATGTATGCTCAATAGAATGTAAGCTATTTAAGGGTAAGGATTGTTTCTTTTTTATCTTTTCATATCAAGCACTCAACACAGTGTTTGCAAATAATAAGAATTAATATATGTTATGAAATTATTGACAAATGTTTATGGCCTTTAGATGATTTTAACCAAGTTTAGAGACCTTGGCTAAATGGTCAGTTATGATTCCTCCTAAGTATATTTGTTTTATTGCGATAAAGTTTCTTTAGCAAAGTATTGCTAAAAAAAATTGTTGATTACATAAAATAGGTATCTTAGGGAAACAAATATGAACTCTTTTTGTAGAATACACTGTAGGTTTTAAGCTTCACGGACTTTTCAGGAATATATTAAGACCCTTTTGTGTATATGGCATGTTTATATACAGTAATTTCTGGATTAATCATCCGTTATGAATTGTTCAGACCATTTAGCTCTCTTTTCCTTCCTCTGACTGTTTTTCTTTTGGCCAGTTTGTTCATTATTACCTTCTGTACTAGATGACAAGAAGGAAAAATAACAGATAAAACATGGGCAGGTTAATTTTCCTCCTGGTTAATTGCTCTGATAAAGCATTTGTTAGAAAAGGAGATTGAAAAATCATGGTTAAAATGTATGTAGTTGCAAAATTATTTGTATTACCCCCGTTTAATAGAAGTATTTCCACATCAGCATCACTCATGAACACCATGGATTACTCCTGTGTGTTACCACCCTCATCCGCTACAGAACGACAGTTCCTAAACCTAATGAACTGTTATGATCAGATTCAAAGTTAGATACATTAAAGTAGACCAAAAGCCTATGTTCACACGGCTCATACAGTGAATCATTTCTAGTCATATCTTAGCCACTAATTAGCCATAGTTAATCATGGCTGATCAATTGCTCTATATTGGCCTTGGGTTTCTCATTTGTCAGGTGTTGCTCTGGATGATTTCCAAGGCCCTTTTCACCTTTGGAAATTTTTACAATTCCAAGTTTGTACTTCAGTATGTAGGCATAGAGCAACTTTATATCAAAGGAGAGGAACATGGGGTTGTACAATGCTTGAGGCTGGGGGGAAATATTTAGACTGAATCAGTGAAATTGTTTGATTTAGAATAATGTAACAGAGGAGTTGATTAATTTGAACCATAATTAGAATGATTTAAAAGCTTTGTTTTATTTAGTTACTGAATTGAATAGGTTTTATTACATAGTATATGTGAAAGGTCTATTTGGTATAATTCAAGATTAGTAAAGTAGTAAGTATGAAATGTATCCTTATCATAAAATCACAGAATTTTAGAGTTAGAAAAGAATTTAAAGACTTTGGAGTCCATCTCTCTAATTGAGAGTCTCCTCTATTTGAGGAAACTGAAGCTCTGGAGAAGCTAAATCACTTCTGCAAGTGACTGAAATTTTGGGGAAAAAAAAGAAGTGATGGTTGTTAAAATCCTTCAGGATGTGTATAGTAAGATCTATAGGAGCATAGGGCAGCTAGCCAGCAATGATGGAAATAGTTTCTCTGTCTTCTCTATCTCCCCTGTACCTTTCTAAATAAAGAGTTTTCTTTTCTTCTACCAGGACGTACCTACAATGATTTAAATCAGTATCCTGTATTCCCCTGGGTGTTAACTAATTACGAGTCAGAAGAGTTGGATCTCACATTGCCAAGCAACTTCAGGGATTTGTCCAAGGTAACTTTTCATTCCTAAGATTTATATCTTTTATCTTAAATAGAGATACATGATAGATATAGAAGCATCTATCATATATCTAAATAGATATATATTGGTCTATATAAATATGAGCTAGAAATACATCTAAAGACATGTAAGCTATAGATATGTAGCTATATATATTATATTATATATATACACAAACGTGTAGATAGTGTACATATATATACACATATACATCTGTTTGGTTACTATATATATTATCCATACACACACATGTAGATAGTGTACATATATACACACATATATGTCTGGTTACTATATATATTTTATACACACACGTAGATAGTGTACATATACACACATATACATCTGTTTGGTTACTATATATATTATACATACACACACATGTAGATAGTGTACATATATACACACATATATGTCTGTTTGGTTACTATATATTATATATACATTATATACACACACACACGTGTAGCTAGTGTACATATACACACACATATACGTCTGTTTGGTTACTATATATATTATACATACACACACACGTGTAGATAGTGTACATATATACACACATATACGGCTGTTTGGTTACTATATATATTATACATACACACGTGTAGGTAGTGTACATATACACACATATACGTCTGTTTGGTTACTATATATTATATATATTAATTATATACACACACGTGTAGATAGTGTACATATACGCACACATATGTCTGTTTGGTTACTATATATTATATATACATTATATACACACACACGTGTAGATAGTGTACATATATACACACATATACGTCTGGTTACTATATATTATATATACACACACATATACGTCTGGTTACTATATATATATGATACATACACGTGTAGATAGTGTACATATACACACACATATACGTCTGGTTACTATATATATATATTATATATACACACATGTGTAGATAGTGTACATATACACACATATACGTCTGTTTGGTTACTGTATATATTATACACACACGTGTAGATAGTGTACATATACACACACATATACGTCTGTTTGGTTGCTATATATATATTTATATAAAAGAGGCGTGTGCGTTCGTTGTTTGTTGTTCAGTTGTTTTAGCCGTGGCCATCTTTTTGTGGCACTGTTTGGGGTTTTCTTGGCAAAGATACTGGAGTGGTTTGCCACTTCCTTCTTCAGATCATTTTTACAGATGAGGAACTGAGGCAGATAGGGTCACACAGCCAGTAAATGTCTGAGAGCAGATTTTAACTCAGGAAGATGAGTCTTCTTGACTTCAGGTCCTGCACTTTATGCATTGCACCATTTCATCCATTGCATAGCTTCCCAGGTATGTCTGTACATCTTTCTTACATCTAAATTTTGGATAGAATATATATCTGTATATTTGTATCTTTGCCTTTTTAATACTTAGGTTAATAATTACTTGACAGGTAATATGGCAAAATCAAAAAGAACACTCAACTTGCCATTTATAGGCTTTTTGATCTTGAGATTAATATTGAGCCACAGTGTGTTAATAAAATAACAGTAATGATAATTTACCCTATGTATTTCCAGGGTAAACCATGATCCCAGTGATAAAATGAGAGAGTAGATATGAAAAGGCTTTTAAAGTGATCAGCACCATGTAAATCCTTACATTACGTCTGTTCTAATAGATGAATATCTTACAGGCAGAAGATGCTAAGCTGATAATAATGTAGTTATCTAAAATCAAACCATAAATTGGTAATGGTTGGGTAGCTAGTTGATATAGAGGAAGAGTGCTAGACTTGGAGTCGGGAAAGCCTAGATTCGAATACCACCTCAGACATTTAGTAGCTGTGTGAACCTAGAGTTGGATGCATAGATTTACAAATGGTTATTATAGTAATAGCACCTATGTCACAAGGTTGTTATAAGGACCAAATGTGGTAAGATTTGTGAAGTGCTTGACAGATTCATAGTGCTATAATAATAGTAACTATTATTAATGTAAACTTGAACTTGGATTCTGTTTAATTCTCTAAATCTCCAGTCCCAGTCATAAAGGACTGAATTTCTCTAAGAGTCATTGTTTGAATATTTTGTATTTGTGACTTTCTCTATTTACCTGAATTAATGTTATTCAGTATGGGAAGAGAAATTAGGAACTTGTGTATCATCCACTCCTTATATTAAAATCACACCTGACATTCTTTTTGATGAGATTCCACATGTACCAAGTCTTTGAGTTTCGAAAGACACAAATTTATCCATTACTCCCATGGTATCATCTCATGTGTTCTTCCTATAATGCAGTATATCTTTGTCTGCTTAATTATAGTCAGAAATCAATTTACCCACTAAGTAAAGAACATTGTCAAGTGAACGTAATCATAGTTGGTAAATAAAGGTGAAACTTCACTAAAATAAGACTTTCCTATGATCTCTTCATCCTTATCTTCTAGTTTAAGAATATTGGGGAATTATACTAGTGGCATCTTTTTTAAAAAGCACATTTTAAATTCTGACTCAAGTCTTATACCAGTGCCAAAATGTTAGAATATCTGACCATTTGTATCTAACTGGCAACTTCTGTTAACTTGATATGCTCTGAATAGGACTGAACAGAAACATCTGAATGACCAAGATTTTATTCTGTGTTTGTACTTTAAAAAGCTTTTACTTTCTCAGTGGTTTATTTTGGTGTTCATGTCTTTAAAAAAAAAAATATTTTCATGGCAGAAATAGGTACTTTGATTTCGTTTATTATTCTGACTTTTCCCTTTAAAATAAGTGTTCATCTTAATAAGTGAGTGCATTCTTTCTTACACACACTTTTAATGGGAGTCCAACATGCGTCTTGTCTTAGAATTGGCTACTGGCTTTTAACTGTGGTTGATCAGACAACACTTCTTTATCTCTTAAATTTTAAGTACTGTTTCTGATGAATGCCAGTCCTTCTCATGTGCTCCTTAGCAGATACAGCCGAAATCAGTGTAACATCTAGATGTCACTGGCTAAAGGAACATTTTTAAAATGTTTAATACCTGCTTATACCTTCACTAAAGTTGATTTGACTTTGAATTTTCTTTCTGTTTGGCTTGTAAATGCACAATATGGACTGATACCTTTAATACCTTGGTGTTAAATTATTTTAATGGAAGGTAACATGAAGTCACAATGCAAAATTTATCCTAAAGTAATAAAGTACAAATTCAGAGAGACATAAAATTATACCATAAATTACTCATTTGTTTCTTTGTGAGTTTTTTCTGACAAATTTACTGAAAATAATTTAAGCTTGTATTTTACATGTTGACGTTGGGTGTTTTTTTCCTGCCTAGTTATAAAAGATATAATAATGGATCCAAGAATTACTGCATTTAAAGCCTTGTGAAATAAACCAAACTTTATTTGATATAAACCTGAGGTTGAAATGGTCAGTGAGTGGGAATTTTCTGTTTCTAAGTTACTATTGGCACAGTGTTGTGTATCAATTAAACTTTACAAATATCTTCCTCTTTATCCAAGCTTAATACTAACTCTCCTGATCATCAGATCTGAAGATTTTATATGTTGTGTGCATATATTACATATATATATGTGTATATATGTATGTGTATGTATATACACGCATATATATATGTATATGAATTAAACTGCTGTGGTACATGTGGTAGATTACTACAAGATTTTTATTTTGTTTTTATTATTGCCATTCCTATATAGAAAAATCTATTTTAGGAGCTTATAAGAACATATTTTACTTTTAAAAATATTTACATCTGCTAAGAGAGTCTTTTTGATATATAAATAAATTTGGTTTTTCTGTTGGTAATATTAGTTTTTAAAACACTGTAATACATAGGTTAACCTTACACTTAATTTAAACAGCCTTCAATGACATTGTTTTTTAACATTAGGCAGAAAATGATAAACTGAAGCAACTGAAATGGATTGTGGTTAATATTACTGTCAGTCTGATGAATAACCCTGACATATACCAGCAGCTCACTGCCAGTCAGTAATCTTCCTCAAACACATAAGTGTTTATTATCTACCTAGTCTGATTACGGTTGGAAGTGAGCACTACCTGTTATTTATAAATATTATTTTCTTTAACTTGCATAATCTACCTGTTTTCATACCAGAATGTGTACTTTTTTCTTGGTCTATTTTTGTCTACACTTGATTAATTGGATCTAAGGGGGATAGAGGAGCCACTCTGGCTGAGTATTTACATTAAAATTATTTGAGAGTATCTAGTTATGAGAGGAATTGAAAAAATCTTCTGTCTATCTTTTCATCTTAGGAAACTGCAGATCTGATTTGTATGTATATGCTATTTAGTATACTATATACTAATTTCAGTAGGACATTTTCAAAAACCTACTTAATTCTTTACCTTTCTTTACTTCTGCTACATAGATGTAGCAACATAGTTTTCTTGTTCCTTGTAATGTTTAAAATTGTTTTGTACATATATGTAGTATCAATTTATTGTAATGTTAGTAATAACATCTTTTTTTAAATTTCTAAAACTCTAAATGATCTGTGAATTTTTAAAAATCTATGTTTCATTAATTTATTGAGAGCCTATGATGTGCTTGCTTTTCCAAGAGAACTGAGTAGTATGTGATGTGCTCAAAGATAACCAGTAAGTGTTAGACTCTGGTTTCAAATCTCAGTACATCCTGGATCCATGTCAATGCTTTTTCACTATTAAGGCTGCTGCTGAGCATTTTTGAAGGAAAGAAAGAATAATTTGTAGAAATTGAAACAATAAACTTGATGTTGATCCCTAGAAAATTTTTGAAATAGATATGAGAATTTTCTACCCAATTCCCCATGTTATGACACGTATTTGGCCAGATAATCCATAGACCTTCTCTATCAGTATGTATATCCATGCCAGACAGTACCAATAGACAACAGGCGAGCTCTTGAATAAACAGGAGAGTGGACTAAAGGGCTTTCAGAAAATTTCATGGCTCTTTTAATAAGCTTCTCCCAGAAACAAAAACTCATCATTTAAATCCTAATAACCTTCTGGTATTGTATGATTCAGACATTGAACACAGTGGTCACTACAGAATTGAAATTTGTCAGCTAGTGGTCATTGAATAAGAGTATCAATCAACCAACCAGCATTTAATACCTTCTATGTACCAGGCACTGTGCTGGGCATACGGGGTGGGGCGCAGCAGGTAGGAGAAGATTGTAACAAAGAATCAAAAATGTAGAGCTGGAAGTGACCTTCGAGGTCATCTGCTCTAAATTCTAATTTACAGATAAGAGAGTTTTTGATGCTTTGAGGTCACACTGTTGTATAGCTAGGATTCTAGCCTAGGTCACCTGAGAAACGTTGGAGAACAGTAGTGAGGCATCAAGACAGATGGGAAAAGATAGTGGGATACTTACTGTGTGATGTTGGTGATGAGAAGAGAAGTCAAGGAAGACCTTCAGTATGTTAGATCTATCCTCTGTGGCAAGGACTTAGACACAACTGGCATGACAGATTGTGACCTGTGTTACCAGAAAGAATGTCCATGTTAAGGAGTTCATAAATCCATTTGAGTAAATTCAGTATATCACATTGCCTTGCACATTTTTGTTGTCTATCCAGGTGTACTTTTAAGTTAATATAATGTTTCCATGGTCTCTTGTTTGGAGAAAAAATAACTTTTTGGCCCTTCATATAGCCCTTCCTCTTCTATAGTATGAAGTTTGCATTTGATTTCTTTGTTGAACCTAGAGACTGCTATTTGCTATTTGCTGTCAGAGGTCAATTAGGAGTAATTAGAATTTATTTGGGGGCAGCTAGGTGGTGCAGTGAATAGAGTGGCAGACCTGGAGTCAAGAAGGCTCTTCTTCCATCTGTCCTCAAACATTTACCAGCTGTGTAACCCTAAACAAGTCACTTAATCCTGTTTGCCTCAGTTTCCTCATCCATAAAATGAGCTAGGGAAGGAAATAGCAAAGCACATCGATATCTTTGCCAAGAAAACCTCAAATGGAGTTGTGAAGAGTTGGACATGACTAAAAAATGATGGACAGCGAAAGAATCCTTTTAAATGTTTCTGTTCACATTTGAAAAAGCAAATTATAAGGTAGTTTTTTTTAAGCTATGAATGGTCAACAAGCTCTTATACACAAAGACTGATAAATGAGATTTGGTGGATTTTCAAGGGGTTTGCTGTATCAGGGAATTAGAACAAATCTCCCTTGAGTTTAAATGGACAAAGCACTTCTGTCACCTCCTTCTTTCTCTGTAGAACCTTGTGAAGAGTTGGGGTGCATGAATTCTTTCACTTACATGTATATGCTTTGTAGTGTATGTATATACCCCTTACTTTCTCTTAAACTGACCATGAAAGTCAAGAACTTTAATCAGTCATTCAGTAAATATTTATTAAATAACTTCTATGTGCCAGGCACTGTACTGGAGATACTGCGCTAACCTGTAAATATAATAAAATAGATATGTTGTCTTGTGTGCTGTAGTTCATTAATTTTTTTTGTAACCAGAGATGTATCACTGTAGGCATTCAGAATTTTTTCCCTATATTTTAGAAAGATTTAACAAGAAGACAGAGTACAAGGTTGATCATTTTAAATGTCTTTGGATGATCATTGCCTGAGCCTTTTGCATTAGTTTGAAAAGTTAGGCTGTATGCTAACACATTCTTGCTTAACACTTTATAGCTCCAGATTTATGATCCTGTGCTCTTGCTCTTCATGTGAAGATTTTTTACCCTTAAATGCTCATGTTAATTCTTGGTTGATTCTACAGGGAAGAGAATGGAAAAAAACATTAGAAAGATGGACAGTATTTATTGAGTATTCACTGCTTTGGGGAATTTATACTAGGTACAAATCATCCTAACATTGTAAATAATTTAAAGAACTAATTTAACTTGAGAAAATTCTGAGGCCCTAAATTACTGGCATATATGTGTGTGTATACATATGCATGTATGTGTGTGTACATATATGTAGACATTACATATCTATAGATATAGTTATATATCTGCCTGATCCCTTGATGGACCATAACACACCACCTCCATAATATAAACACATAAATCTGTATAGCAAGAACCATCGAAGAAAATGACCACTTTATTCTTGACTAGCAAATATGTAATCTCTTTTTCTTAATTTGTCATTTATGATATTACTTTTATTTTTGGTATTTTGTTGCCTATCATGCATGTATTATTAATACCTTTACTACTATTAACTATAAATTGTGTTAAGCAGAATTTTAAAAAAAAAATGTTTTTCTGAGAACTGGTTCTTCCACATTTCTTTGCTTTTCAAAGTCTAAATTGCTTGCAAGTAGTTTCTAATGGGTTTTGTATCATTATCCAAAGTCAGAGGTAATAGTACATTTCAAAGTGCATTGACAAGTTGGTAGAATCTGAATGACCTTAATTAGCTCTCTGAATTTGGATCTGGTCCACATAGAGACAGATAGGTTTCTTAGCAAATGAGCAGATTTTGGTATATAAACACTCAGCCTATTCATGGCTTATCATTTTCACAATTACGTGGAAAACATTCATTAGTTCTTCACCATTAAAAGGCCCTTTCAGTGCTTTCTCCTAGTCTAGCATTTAGCTCCATGAAGGCATGTAATTAAAGCATTGTTCAGCTTATATTACCAATTTACATGAATTTAGCAAATTCAGATAAAATACGAAGTAAAATTATATATCACCCACTGTAGCTGGATAACAAAGAACCAGAAAGATTTTACTGCTAAATCTAAAATGAGTATTTGAGACGATTTAGAATCTAGAAAGCAAAATAAGTAAAATGGAGTACCTTATTCTCTAGATACTAAAATAAAATGGTGCAGTGCGTACACATTTTAGACCACTTGAGAGAGACAGTGTTTGCAAGAGATTTAAAACTGATCTGTTATTTGAAAATAAAAGTATGCATTTGTTAGCTCTGAAAGCCTCAGTGGCTCTGATGGAATTTTTTCCCCCTGGCAATATTAAATAAAATCTAGAGTATGTGAAGATAAGTGCCAAACCATTCCAGCTTTATACAGTGTATGACAAAATGCCCTAAGAGCCAAGGTTGGATAAAAATGCTGATCAGCCTGTTCGTTATACTTGTCATGTAGATAGAGGAGCTTCTGTAACAGAAGCAGAATAGTTGCTTGCACCCTAAATAGGTTTTTTTTAATGAACCTTCCCAGGGCATTTATTTGTATTGCTTCTCTAGGAAAAAAGAAAACAAAGAAATATATGTGTGTAAAATATCTATCAGCATATCTACAGATTGAAAGATATCACACACATACCTTCATCCCCCACCCCCACACAGATATTTGTGTGTATGTACACACACACATACACACACACGCACGCGTGCACATATACATATATTTGTTCTTCTAGACAACAATGAATCCTTTTACTTCTCAGGTAAGAGTTAACATACATAAAATTAGTAATAGCTTCAGTTGACTGCCACTGTTCCCTGTGTACATGAAATAGAAAAGAAATCAAGCAATGAACTTAGATGATGGTATGTTCTCTCTTCAGTGCGATTTTCTTTACTAGCAAGCTGCAAATTCCCATTCACCCCTTCTTATCCTTCCTACTCCCACTTTCCTCACCTCCCCAGACAGTTTCTCCAGGCATTTAGCCTAATGATGGTGTACAATTAAAGTGATTTATGGTTTTATTTACCAGTTTATATGAGTATGCATTTTTCACCTCTGCTGTACTCCTAGTCAGTGTAGGGTAGTTTGTAGACAAGGTTCAGGAATAGATGAACGCTTCAAGTTGGTGCTTAATGAAAAGTTCGTCTTCCTCAGATTACAACAAACAGTCTAGCAAACTCCACTTTATCAATTCATAATATGTATTCTCACCCTCAACCATACAATTTTGGGGGCACTGTCACCTAACATAGCATAACTTTGTCCTGAAATACTTATTCATAATATTTCCTCTTAAACCTAAATCATCCTCTTCTATCTTAGAATGATCCTTGAAATCCAGTCTACTGTGCTGTCCTGGAACCAGATTAAAAGTCATTTGGATATGTTTAACAAGATAAATAAAAATACAACTTAGATAATGTTAATTTATGGTTTTCTAGGTCAATATGTAGCCTACAGGGGTCCTCTGAAGAAGTAGAGTCCTTATCTGTATTATCCTCATTTTCTGTTGGAACATAAGAACCATGGGATCATAGAGCAGGAAGGCTCATAAAATTTGAACGGTTTCAACCATGTTTATTTTCCATTTGACCAAAGTTTTATCAAAAAGATTTTTTTCTTGGAAACCCTATTGAACCATTGTCCTTTTAGGGTCATCATCTCCTGCTGCCAACTTGCTGCTCTTCACTCCTTTTGTAATCATCTTTTTTTCACTAAAATGAGAGAGTTGGACTAGGTGAAGTAAGTTTAATTTAACTTTTAAATTCTATAGTCCTATTATCTCCCAATATGCCTGGCTTCTAGGAAATAAAAACAAAAAATTAAGTTGCCATCTCCATCTGCCAATCAGACATCTCATACTGGATGTCCAATAGACATCTTAAACTCGGTATATTCAAAACAGAACTTGTTATCTTTTCCCCTAAACCTTACCCTCTTCCTACCTTTCCTGTTATTGTAGAGGGCAGCACTATCCTCTCAGTCCCTCAGTTCCACAACCTATGAGTAATGCTAGACTCCTATCTTTCCCCTGTATTTAAGCTGTTGCGAAGGCCTCTCAATTTCATCTCTGCAGTATCTCTTGACCCCTTTTCTCCTTTGACAGTACCACCATTTTGGTGTGAAGGCTCTCATCACCTCACACCTAAACTATTATAATAGCTTACAGATGGGTATGCCTGTCTCAAGTCTCTCCCCATTGCAGTTCACTCTCTATCCACCAAAGTGGTTTTTCCTAAAGCACAGATCCAGACTCCCCACATCCATTCCATGCCCCACTCAATAAACTTGGTGGTTCCCTGTGACCTCTAGCATCAAAGATAGCCTCCTCTGTTTAGCGTTTGTAGACCTTCATAACCTAGTCCCTATTCCTTCAGTCTTCTTACACTCAACTCTCTCACATACACTGCCATCCAGTGACACTGGCCTCCTTGTTGTTCCATCATTTAGACACTCTTCTCTTGGCATTTTTTCTGGCTTTTTCCCATTCCTGAAATACTCTCCCTCACCATTTATTTGCTGGCTTTCCTGGCTTCCTTCAAGTTTCAGCTAAAATTCTATCTCCTCCAGGAAGCTTTTCCCAATCACTCTTAATCCTAGCTCCTTCCCTCTGCTAATTATTTCCTATTTATTCTATTTGTAGCCTGCTTTGTACATATTGGTTCGTATGTTATCTCTCTATTAGACTGCAAGCTTCATGAGAACGGGGACTGTCTTTTGCCTCCTTCTGTACTCCTAACACTGTCGTGCCTGGCCCATAGCAGTCACTTAATCTTGATTGATTGATTGTATCTTTAGTTTGTACATAACCTCTATTTAAGGCAACAAGCCTTATTTTAAACCACCAATGCCAGCATAAATAAAGTATGTTTCACTTCTCCCACTTTCACACAATGTAGATATCACTGTGAGCTGATTTTCAAGAAGGAAGAGAATTCTATCTAGCAATTAAGTGTTCATTAGTAACTTTTGAGAACAGTTTCAGTTGAAAGATGAAGTAGAAAGCCAGACTTCAGAGTTTAGAGGATGAAGAGAGGAGAGGATACAGGGTAGAGGCTCATTATCAAGTGCTTTCTTAAGGAATTTATTAACCTTGAAGGGGAGCAGACTTCAGTGTAAGTTCCTTGTGAGTAGGTATTGCTTCATTTTTTTGTCCTTTTATCCCCAACACCTAGCACAATTCCTGTCACATATTAGGTGCTTAATAAATTCTTGTTGATGGATGGCATCCCTCCTCTCTCATTTTACAAATGAGGAAATTGAATCCTGCAGAGGTAATTTGTGTGAGGCCTCATAGGTAGTATATAGGAAAGATTGGATTTTAATCCTTAGACTTTAAATCCAACCCTTTTCTAATGAGAGTGTACACACACACACACAAATTCTGGGATAACAGTAGACATTAATCTTGATCCTACAAATAAGTGTACTGGTTACCGGATCTTGTTTCCTCTTTAGTTTTCTGACTTCTCTTTCGTAAATCTCACACTGCTGTCTCCTAGGAACAAGGTCTAAATTTTTTGATTCTCTCTTTCTTTTCTCAGACTAGGTCCTTCTGAAATTGCCTTCCTCCCATTTATAGCAAGAAATTGAATGTTTAAGTCCCATTCTTCTTTCCCCTTCACCTTAGAGTTTTCAAGTAATATTCCAATTGAAACAATAGATATACAGTAGGCCAGTCCATCTAGGCCCTTGCAGGATTTATTTGCATTCCTGAGAGTCATCTAGATGACAAACTCACATTGAAAGGGATAGGGGAAGGGTATTTATCCATACATAAGCACCCCTGAGAGCCACATTTTGAGTTAGTTTTAAAATGTAATGTTGTCTATATTTTATTACATTTTTATTCATTTTGTTAAACATTTCCCGATTACATTTTTAATCTCGTTCAGGCAGCACTCAGTAGGGCTCAGTGACACCACTCATTTAGATTGTCCTTCTCCATATTAAGCATTTCCTGCCTCAAGGTGCTCATTGTTGTAGGTCGTTTCTTTATCCATTCCTAAAACATATTTGAAAAGAAGGAATGGTTTTGACTGTAGTCAACCCTGGTCACATAATTCCAAGTTTAAGTAGCATCAGGTTAAAGGTAATTCTGATATACTTACTGCCTATCTGACCTTGACAGAACTCAGAACTTTACTTTTCATTCCAGTAAAATGAAGATGCTTGATTGTGGATGTTTGGAAAGCATTTTCTGACCATAAAATATTAAATGCAATATTTTTAAATGATTTTAATAAAATTACTAATTGCATGTCCAGTCTTCTTGAATAACCTTTGACCTTGATGTTAGACTTCAATACTCTATTTTTGTATTTAATAGTATTATATTTTTTCCAATTACATGTAAATATAATTTTAACATTCATTTTTGTAAGATTTTGAATTCCAAATTTTACTCCCTCACTCCCTCTCTTACCCCATCCCCAAGAGAGTAAGCCGTCTGATAAAGGTTATACATGTATAATCATGTTAAACATATTTCCGCATTATAGACTTTAATACTTTAAATATCTCTGGTTTCATTTAATGTGTGTACTCCTTTCTCTAATACATCACAATCCTTCTGGAGTAGTAGATAGTCTTCAGGAGATATTGTGGGCAAAATATTCATGACCCAGTGTGGCAAAGTGAAAAAAGCACTAATTTGGAGTCAAAAGACATGGGTTCAAATTTAAGGCATGCTACCCACAACCAGTCTGACCTTGGGCAGATCACATCACTTCTCTAAAAAGTTCTTGGAGTAGATCTCTGAAATGCCTTTTTAGTTCTAAATCTAACTTTGTGACCCTGCATGGAAATAAACTACTGTATCAGTTTATCTATGCTTAATTGGGCTGCCCTCAAATCACAAACCTATGGTAACTCACTAGACTTGCACTCCAAACGTTTCCAGCTTAGTACTGGATCTGACAGAACTTATATACCGCAAGCATTAGCTTCAAGAACTCAGGGTCAGTTTCATACCAAAATTCACCATTAAAGGATGACTTTTATGGAAGTAAGACACTTTATATTAGGAGTATAAATTTTCTATATTTTGAAATGTAGCAATACAAAAAGAAATGTGGCTTCTAGCTACAAATTATCATTAGTACACCATATTTAGAGGGTTCAGGTGAAAGTTCAGTTTTCATTTTTTTCCTTAAAATAGATGAATGCCACTTGAAATCTAGAAGCACCTTGGAGAATTATTTTCCTAATGTTTTCATTCTGGCAGTGATCCTAACTAGATTAGGATCTTCCCAATCTAAGTCTTAATTACCACCTTAATTCTTTTTCCAGGATCTGAGTTCTTTCTTCAGCTTTTACCAAGTTTCCTAATAGGATATAGACTTTTGGGAAGGGACAGTAAGGGGAAAGGAAGGATTTAGTTCATTGTTTTCCTCTTTTGGGGTGGGGAACCTGCAGCCTTGAGGCCACATGTGGCCTCTAGGTCCTCAGGTGCAACCCTTTGACTAAATCCAAACACCACAGAAGAAATGCCATTAATAAAAGTATTTGTTCTGTAAAACTTGAACTCAGTCACAAGACCACACTGAAGGACCTAGAAGTTCACTTGAGGCCACAGGTTCACCACCCCTGCTCCAAGTGTTATCAAGTACTGATAAAATTTTCATTTTTTACTTGGTAAGTAGAAAAAACTTCACTCTGGGAAAGTATTTATTTCTTAAAGTGGAAGGTAGAATGGAAGGAAGGGAGGAATAATGTATTTTCATACATACCAGTAAAGAGCCTTCCAAAGGAGTGGTGGAGGCTGCAGAACTACAAAACTGTGGGAAGGGTGAGGTGACATACATTGTTGCCTCTGATAAAATATTACAGCATTGTAGGACCTTACAGGACCTCAGATCATGAACACAAACCTCTCGTTTTACATGTGAGGAAGATTCAATCCAAGTATGCTCCTTGAGGGTAGTTTCGTTGGGGGAGGTCTTGTTGTCATCGTACCTCCAGAACCGAACCTAGTGACGGGAATAAGGTATCTGCCTACTGAATAAATGCATGCGGTTTTGAAATGACTTTCCCATAGTCGCAAATAGTAAATAATAGAGCAGATCTTGAATGAAAGATCCTTTAATTCCAAATTCAGATGTCTTAACACTGCACCAACACTTCCTCATAGAGCATCATTTTATCATTAGATTTAGAGCTGGAAGAGATTCTTTTCCTTTTGTGGGAGGCAAAGGATAGACTGTCAGTTTCCTCAGGACTCATATGCAAGATAAATAAAGCTTTTTTTTTCTTGTCATAGAACAAATTAGTAAAATGATTAAATTAGAAAACTAAACTTCTTCCTTTCTCACTCCTTCATCTCGTGGCTCTCAGTGAGTCCGGACTCCTTGATGATGCTGCATTTTCTAGGACTGCTTGTACTTTCCCTCCTGTCAGAGGCAAGAGACTTCTTGCTCCCCATTGTTACTTCTAGACTCTCTCTCTGTCTCTGTCTCTCTGTGTCCCTCTCTGTCTTTCTGTCTCTCTCTGTCTCTTTGTCCCTGTCTCTCTCTGTCTCTGTCTCCGTCTCTCTGTGTCCCTCTCTGTCTTTCTGTCTCTCTCTGTCTCTTTGTCCCTGTCTCTCTCTGTCTCTGTCTCCGTCTCTCTGTGTCCCTCTCTGTCTTTCTGTCTCTCTCTGTCTCTTTGTCCCTGTCTTTCTCTGTCTCTGTCTCTGTCTCTCTGCGTCCCTTTCTGTCTTTCTGTCTCTCTCTGTCTCTTTGTCCCTGTCTCTCTCTGTCTCTGTCTCTCTGTCTCTCTCTTTTTCACTATCCTTTGGGATTAGTTCAATTGAAATTTTTCATTCAGTCCAGATTCTGATAGTAATTATACTTTGACCCCCAAAATGGTCACTGTCTTTTTTGTAGTGAATTAAACACCTGGCTGACAGTCTTTCCATCCCAACTCCTTCCCTCATTTTAGGGCATTTCATCATATGTTATGTTTCCCCATATACACTAACTTTCCTGTTGCTCAGTCTACTCAACTCCAGCGACCATTTCTTCACCTCAGTAACATACAGGAATGGTTATAGCTTAAGGAAGCTTTTAGCATAGTACCACACAAAAGGAAATCACTTCATAAATGTTCTGTATATCTGTCTTTTTTTCTGTCTCTCACAAGTATTCCACTTCCATGGTCAGGAACTCTGAATTTCTTTTATCTGATCATAATTTTTTATTGTTTCATCTCTTTCTAAGATTAACTCCTCCAAAATTTTTCTCCAACCTTTCTTTGTCCCATTTTTGACCTTTTGGTGAATCAAATCAACTATATTGTCTTGTACTTTTGAATTCCTTATTCTCTCATCCTGTCAATGATCACATCCCAACCTTGGATATCTCCTTCCACCTTCCCCCTTCTTTCTTGTTCATACGCTCATGAGCAGATTAGGAGCAAATCCAAACCTTCTTTAAAGCAAGGCAGTTTTACTTTATCCTTCTTATTTGACTCTGTGTCCTACTCACCACATTACTGGTTCCAAACCTTTTTTTCTCTTAAGCCTCACATATCATTCCTTCCCATTACTATCTTTAGTGAGGACATGGTATCATACTTTATCCAAAAATTGAGGCCATAGCTGAGGGTTCTGTCTTCTCCCTTATCCCCTCCATTGCATATCTGTCTGACATTCTCTGCTATCTCCTCCTTCACTCTGGTCTCTGACAGTGGGATGACCCTTCTGCTTACCTCCAAGGTAAACCCTTCTACATGTGCTCATGAGCTTATCCCTCTTTTCCTCCAAAAAACTGCCCCATTCATCACCCTCATTCTAACATTTTTTTCCTATTTTCAGTTTTCTTCCCTGCTGCTTACAAAATGCCAAGGTCTCACCCATCTTTAAAAAAATACCCTCGTTAGATCTTAGTATATATCCTGGCATGCCAGTTACTACCCTATAATTCTTTTCCCATCTCAGTTAATTCCTTGAAAATCTCCTTAAAGAATCCAAGTAACTTTTCTAAAATTCTTAAATTCTTTTCTATAATTTGAAGTCTGTCTAGATCTGAAGGGGCCAAATGGAGATCCCAGCTAACATATTCTTGTTGTCTAATTCTCCCTTTATTTGAATTAAGTTTTTCTTTAAGTACTTATTATGCTATTGATCATGTATAGTTATATTGATATTATTTCATTTTCTATGGTGCCTTTAATTCTCGCTGTGTTCATATCTATTTTTACTGGGTTTTTTCCTTTTGAGATAAAATTACTATCATCCCTGCTTTTTTGCTTTTCTGAGACATAGTAAAATCTGTTCCAATCTCTCATGTTAACTCTTCATGAATCTGTAAGTTTTAAGTGTATTTCTTGTAAGCAAAGTATTTTGGATTATACCCACTAATTCATTCTATTACTGTCTTCTGTTTTATGTTTTAGTTCATCCATTCATATTCATGCTTATGATGGTTAATTGTGTATTTACCACCATCCTAGCCTCTTTTTCCCCATCATATCTTCTTATACCTTTCCCTCTCTTTGTTCCCTGCTATCCTCTTTAAGGAGGGTAAAATATGATAAAAGATAGTGAATATGATCAGCACTAGTTATCTATGATTGAAGTGGTTTCCTCTCATTCCACTGCACTTCATTTCTTTACCTCAACCAATTCCAATTCCTGATTCTTGTATATCCTCTCTTTCCTTTATGATTTATCTTTCCTGTTTACCTTTTCATGCTTCCATTGATTCTTGTGTTTGAAAGTCAGATTTTCTCTTCATTTATGGCCTGTTCATCAAGAATGCTTCAAAGTCTGTATCATTGAATGACCATTTTTTCCCCTGAAGTAGTATACTCAGTTTTGCTGGGTAGGTGATTGTTATTTTTAATCCCAGTTCCTTTGACTTCTGGAATTTCCTATTCCAAGCCCTTCAATCCCTTAATGTAGAAGCTGCTAGATCTTGTGTTATAATGACTGTATTTCCACAGTACTCGAACTGTTTCCTTCTAGCTGCTTGCAATATTTTCTCCTTGACCTGGGAACTCTGGAATTTGGCTACAATCTCTTTTTGGATCTCTTTCAGGAGATGTTTTGTAGTATTTATTTTGCCCTGTGGTCCTAGAATGTCAGGGCAGTTTTCCTTGATAATTTCATGAAAGATGATGTCTAGGCTCTTTTTTTGATCATGGCTTTCAGGTAGTCCCATAATTTTTAAATTTTCTCTCCTGGATCTGTTTTCCAGGTCAGTTGTTTTTCCAGTGAGATGTTTCGCATTATCTTCTATTTTTTCAATCTTTTGGTTTTGTTTTGTAACTTCTTGGTTTGTTGTATAGTCATCAGCTTCCCTGAGGTCCACTCTCATTTTTAAAGAACTATTTTGTTCAGTGAACTTTTGAACCTCCTTTTCCATTTGGCTAATTGTGCCTTTTAAAGCCT
The DNA here is from genome assembly GCA_023548195.1 of Bettongia penicillata ogilbyi. Taxonomy (NCBI): domain Eukaryota; kingdom Metazoa; phylum Chordata; class Mammalia; order Diprotodontia; family Potoroidae; genus Bettongia; species Bettongia penicillata. The sequence goes on from JAJHZJ010000024.1 coordinate 4,073,702, forward strand.
TCTTCTCCTCATTGGCTTTTTGGACCTCTTTTTCCAATTTGAGATAGCCTCTTTTTAAAGGTGTTATTTTCCTCAGCATTTTTTTGGTTCTCCTTTAGCAAACTGCTGACTCACTTTTCAAGCTTTTCTATGGCCTGAGCCCATTTCATATTCATTTTGGAGGTACTGGAGGCAGAAGCCTTGACTTCCTCTGACAGTATGAATTGTTCTTCCTCTTCTGAAAGGATAGAAGAAAATACCTGTTCACCAAGAAAATAACCTTCTGTGGTCTTATTTTTTTCCCTTTTTTGAGCATTTTCCCAGCCTTTGCCAAAAGGAGGGACCATGCTCAGGGCTGAGATTCAGATCAACTGCTCAATTCCCCCAGGGACTTTAGGCAAGGGGCAAGGCCACCACTAAGGGCTGACGTGCAGATCCTCTCCTCAATTCCACAGAGGCTTTAAACTGAGCCTCTGGGACAATGAACCCAGGCTGCTTCCATGCCGCTTCCATGCCCAACGCCTACTGCTGCTGCTGCTGCCTCTGCCACCACCTCAGGCCAATGCTGGAGGGATCCACTCCCCTCTTGCCCAGGAAGGAAAGCCCTCCCACACTGACCTTTGAAGCTTTCTTTGGTGCTTGTGGGTTGAGGAATCTGGGACCCTCCTTACTGAGGATTCTTTCCCAAAGGCCTGATCCGGTCCTATTCCTCCCTGTGCTGCATGACCAGGGCTGGGCTCCGCTCCACTCCATCTCTTATGTGACAGGCCTTTCCTGTCGGCGTTCCAGGTTACCTGTGGCTGGAAATCTCTTTCACTGTGTCATTCTGTGGCTTCTGCTGCTCTAAAGTTTGAGAGTCATTTTTTACAGGTATTTTACGGGCTGTGGGAGAAGAGCTATAGTATGTGTGCCTTTCTACTCCACCATCTTGGCTCCACCCATTGTATTCTTTACACACACATGCACGCACACACGCATACACACATTGTTTCCTTGAATTTCCAGTCTCAGTTCCTAGTTTGGGACTTAGTTTGGGCCAGGTTCTGTTCTTCCATATCCTCTGAGATGTAGTAATCATGCTCTTGTTTCTAATGCTTTCTCTACTGGCTTCCATCTTCCCCATGTTCCATGTGTTGCCATGTTGCAGACTGTTGTTAGGTGCTCTTTTCAGGGTGTTGGCAAGATTTCAGACATGTTTGCCTGAGCTGGCCCTGACTTCCCTGCCAAGAGGACCCTTTTCTCATTGCTGACATGCCTCTGACTGCCCTTTCATGCATTCCTGGGCTTCATGGAGGAGCTTTTTGTTGTTTTTCTATCAATATCAATATTAGAGTTGGTGGTCTTTGGAAATTTTTTTCCAGAGTTAAGCTCAACTCCTCTGTGACCTTTCACATTGTCATTTTAATTACAAGTGTAATTGTGCTTCATTATTTATCACTGATTAACATCAATGAAAAGGAAAAAGATGTTTGTATTACTTTAAAACAATTTCTGTCCCCCTCCTTTTTGCTCTTAGTTCTGCTTACTATATATTTGGAAGAATTTTTTTCACTCTTGGAATTCTACATTTCAAGGGTTTAATTAATATGAAAGAAAAATGGTAGACTCATGTTCTTATGCAAATGAAACACTTGAAAAGGAGTGTCTTTTCTACTGGATGATAAATGCCTTTAAGGTAGGAACTCTAATTTTCATCTTTGTAATCCTGGCACAAAGCATATAGAGGAGCCCAATAAATGCATTCACTTGAATTGAAATAAATTCTGTGACTTTATTTTATCTAAATTTTGTATCTAAGACTCTTGTTTTCATCTGTCTCTTGTATTTAGCATGGTCCTCTGTGTGTAGTTTGTACTTAATGAGTATTTGATGAATGAGAAAATGAAACCTTACTGCAATGAAGTCTTTAGAAAGATTCAAACTCACAAACTATGTTTCTAATTCTAGCTTTGCTACTTGACTTCTCTAGGTATCAGCTGAAGTCTTTGTAAAATGAAATACTTGAAATACATGATCTGTGAGATCTAATGTTCCAAATACTTAATAACTTAATAAATTCTGTGGGCATCAGTTTGCAGATCTCCACAGTTATGAAGTTAAGTTCCCTTTTACTACTAAAAAATGTGATTTGATTTGATTTTATGCCTCATTGTGCCACATCTGCATATGTATTTGTGAATGTGGTGGTGGTGGTGAATTGTGCTCTTTTCTAAAACATTTTTATCACTCTTATTCTTCTATCTTTTGGTCCTATTTCTTGAGACTTATAATGATAACCTCTAAAGAATGCCATTTCTGTAGTAGCTAACACTGGTACTTGTCATGGTAGATAATAAAAGATGGCAATCATTCATTAGAACATGCGTGTGGAACTGCTTGAAAAACAATTTTCTTTAACATATCTTTTTTCAGGTTTAAAGGAACCATTGCCATCCTTGAAATTGAACTCCCATCACTGTATTGGAACTCCCCCCCCCCCTTTTTTTATGCCACAGTAATGTGTCCTGGAGCACTATGACAGTTTTATTCTGGTACCCTTAATGCATTTTGTTAAGATTTTTTTTTTCTGCATGGGTTATTTCCAAAGTTTTCTTTCTTTCTTTCTTAGTCAAAATGCTTACTTTTCCATTCCTCTACCTTTCCATTATGTTAATATTTCTTGGATTTGCCAAGGAAGATGCAAGGGTCTTAATTAATTTTTCTTTATGTTTTCATCTACTTTTTCAAATGTATTTGCTTCATAATTTAGGTTTTGACTAGGCTACTTTGTATTCTCACTTGTTTGTTTTCTTTAATTTTGCATCAATATATTATAATAATTTTACTTTACTACTTGTAGTTATAATCTCTTACCTATTTAATGATTTGAGAAACAAGTATTGAAAATGTAATTCTAAGGTATTGTGTTTGTTAGCTCTTTCCAAAAAATACTCAAAGGAACTTCATCTTGGTTTTCTCTATTAGTGATCTTTCTTTTGGTGCTACCTAGCAGTTCTTTCTTTTATAAGAAACAAGCAACACCTGCAGCAGTGGGTTTTGGTTCTTGTGGTAAGATTTTTAAATGTCTTTAAATACAGAATTAGATAGTGATTTAAAAAGTACTACATAGCACTTTTGTATCTGACTAACTTGTGCTTGGTTAAATGTTTTACTGCACATTATAACATAGTTGAATCAGCTCATCTGTTAAAGCAGTTGTCAGAAAAATATGGGCCAGCATGGTAGAATGTATTAGCCCAATACATTGTCTCCATTTTATTATGAAGCTGCTGAGGAAGCTGTGATATACAGCACTGTCATTACAGATCTATTGTTAGGATGGTTCCACAGTCTTCTCTGCACTGCCATTAATTTATAGCAGTAAACAATATGTAGTCCTCCGACTGCAGCAAAGCAGAATCTTTTAATGAGGTGGATGTTATTACCACAATAAATCAGTGCATTCGTGTAATGTATAATTCAATGTGTGTATTCCCACTGTAACTTCTCTGAGTAAGCTGATAGTGTATCATTGTCAGCGCACAGCTCCACGGCCCTGGGTTGTTGTGTTTGTTTTCAAGCCTTCTTTTATTTGGGGACTTTTTTTATAGCTTGCAAATAAATGTGGCACATCTTGATAGTTGTCTTGTAGTAGGTAGACTTCAGAAACCAAGTATAACAATAACAGCCAAAATCAATACTGTGGGCTCTAGATGCAAAGCTCTCTCTCTCTGCATGATGCTATTTTTTCAAAAACGAGTGAAATCAATCCTAATTGGTTTTAGCATTATATTCCAGAAACGTAATTCTATAACTATTGATTTGGGGTGTTCTCATTTGGAGAGTAATAAAAATAGGAGCAGATAAAGTGAATACTTAAAATACTTCAGAGTCATTCAGAGCAGTATTGATTCTATTTTTAATTTATATAATTTATCTTTAAATGATTTAATTTCTTTCTTCTATCTTTCCATGGCTATCTTCAGGCAAAATAAGTAAAATAGATTTAAAATGTTCTGTAACAAAGAAAGGAATTCTTGGAGTCAGTTTCATTCTTAATTGGAATAAATTTACTAAATCAGATATCCCTTTTATGGAGAACCAGTGTTTAGAAGGGTTGCATTTCAAATTAGTGAACTTCAGCAAATAGTCATCAAACTAACATGTTTTCCTATTTTGCTAAATGAAGCTTTTTTTAGTAAGGTAAAATTGATTAAACCAGGGATATTATTTGAACAGAAATTTATTTGTAGCACAGACACAAAAAAAAATACATATTGCTTAAAAACCAAAATGATAAATACTGAATGTTGCTTAAAATTAAATCCTTATGCCCAGAAAAATCTTTTAAATATGTCATAAGGGACAACCTATATTTTCTACTCAATATATTATAATTATCAAAAAAATTTTGTGGAATTTTAGTGAATTATATAATTGCCTATTATTTTCATCTTTCCTTAACTAATGATGAAATATTAGTATATCCTAAAAGTAGAGAATCAGTTTCTCAAAGTAAGGGGGACAGCTTTAGATGTTGAAGATCTTGTTTCATTGATTTGGTATTCTATATTGTAAATAAAGAATAGAAGGTTTTCTGGAAAACAGACTTTTTAAACTTGAAGTTATTATTTGCTGTAGTTTTTTCAGTTTTGAGTCATAGTCTGTTATAAATTTACCTAATTTATATTAAGTATAAGGTATATTAAGTGTAATTATTTATACTTTTGTATATTTTGAGCAGAACAGTTTTAAATGTTTATTTGTCTAGCAACTAGGACTGGTGATTGCTAATATTAATAGAAATGTTGCTAGCATTAATAGACATTTCCAGTTACATCTTAAATCCTTTCCTCTGTTCCCTTCTTCCACGTACTTGCTCTCACTCTGCTGTCAGATTCAGTTATAAATCATTCACCTTTCTAAAAATTTTAAAGTACACTAGCTTTAAGTTCTGGATTCTGTTTGTTGCTTTCATCTGACGAAATGGAATTTTATAAGCACTTTACAAGTGTTGTATAGCCAGCACTCATTGATTGTAATTGTACCTTTAGTTCATTAGGAGCTAATTGAGCTGATTGAGATACCATGTATGACAGACACTAAGTTTATCAAGAAATAACAGTGGCCTCCATCATCTACTTAGCTACTTGCTTCTTTCTTCTGCTTTGAATACTTTTTTTTTTACTTTCTTACTGAATGCAGCAACATTTTCGCAAAAACACTATGTATTTTGTTTTAAGTCACTTTAATACATGCTAATGATATTACCTTCTAAGACAGAAAAACATAAAATATGGTTATATTTATGTCTTTTTTGTTTATTTTAATTGGCAGCCCATAGGAGCTCTGAATCCCAAAAGAGCGGCATTCTTTACAGAGCGTTATGAATCATGGGAAGATGATCAAGTTCCGAAGTTCCACTATGGCACTCATTACTCAACTGCAAGCTTTGTGCTTGCATGGCTGTTAAGAATGGTAAGTCGAATTTGGCTAATAATTTTTACTAAATAGGTCTGATGATACAGAGAGAGATTGGTATTTTGAAGTAATGACTGATCTTTATTTAATACCTTTTAAAGATTGCTAAAATGAGCCATAACAGTATTTGAAGTATACATGTGGTAGCATGTATTGCATATTTTATTAAATATGTTTCAATAGAATTTTTAAGTTATATTTTACCTTGAATTTTCTGCATTTGTTAAGTAATTTTCTTTAATCAAACACTTTGTATATTAAGATTATAAATTCACACAAGGATTACTTTCACTTATGGTATCAAAATGATAAGCACTGGAAAAAGTTTAAGGTGGTCATGTTTATACATTTTGTTAATCTAAGTGTCCCAAAAGGAATTGTGGTATGTCTGTAGGTGGAATTATTCATGCCACATATTGATAATATATTGGCTAAACAGGGAATGTTTCTGTACATTGAAAGGTGATTCATCCCGCAGAAAGTAATTTCTTTGGGAAAGCATTAGCAGCACATCATTAATTAAAGCTTGTTAGAATGGTACAGGCAGACATAAATCCTCAAAGTAATTTATAGTGCTTAGCTAATTTCAAGCAATTATCCACTAATATGTGTTTAAGTGTTCTTTAACTAAGAGGAGGCTTTTAAATCTTTCAAACATTTTTCTTTTCTTAATCATAAATTAAATATTGAACAATAGCAAAAGGAAAATTATATGTTTGAATATTTCTTTGTACCATGAAGGCTACATAATCTAATTTTTTGACTGATCAATGTAGCATATTATTTTTGGAAAAAAAATCGTTTTAGAAAACATTGCAGTTGAAATATTTTGAAGTATTTCTCTTGATTTAAATTAATGTTCTGGAATGAATTTAATTATTTCAGTTTTATATTTCTTCCTGGGTTTATTTTTTTTAATTTTGTCAATATATATTAAGCTATAAAGATTACTAAAAATATTTTGTGCTAAAGAGATCATTGGGGGCTTCATTGCTGATGATTTTTAAAATAATTTTGTATATTTTAGGAGCCTTTTACAACTTATTTCCTAAATCTGCAAGGTGGAAAATTCGATCATGCAGATAGAACTTTTTCATCTATTTCAAGAGCATGGCGTAATAGTCAACGTGATACATCTGATATTAAGGTAAATATAAACATTCATTGATCATCTATTGTTAATAGAATAAGCATTATCATGCATAATTTTTAAAAATTGGCAACAATTGCTTTTCACTGCCCAATTTAGCAGATGAATATTGTTGTATAATTCTGCTATTGGTATATATGTAAATGAGACTGTTTATAAATTGTCTGTGTTTTATTTTCCAATGTAATATGGGTTGTGGCCAAGCTTTTTCCTCTTAATATCTTGTTTTGGAAAACTTGAAGTAGTCTCTTCTCCCCTCCCCTTCTCTCTCTTCTCTATTTATATATCATTCATTTATTACATTAATTGGAATTCTAAGCTTGAGAAGTTAATTAATACATAAATTTCCTTTGTGGAAACAAGCTTCACCGCTGTTTTTGTGCTCACCCTTTTGCCATTGTTTTCCCTCTCTCTGCTCTTGACTCCAGGTGTATCATCCTAACTTCTTTTTGTTGTTGCCCTTTTCATTGAGTTGTCTGCTGTAGTTCATTGATTTGAATGAATGGGGTTTCACACTATATATACACTTTAGAAGATCAGACTATTCATTTTCTTTTTAACAATACAATGATTTTATTGAATTGTTTTTATATTTAAGTTCTAAATTGTTTCCTTCCTCCCCTCCCCCACTAGAAAAGGCCAGTAGTTAGCTTCGTATGTGTGTGTGCATGTGTGTATGTATGTGTTTATCTGTATACATATGTAGGTCAAACCGTGCTATCCATGCTTTGATCTGTCAGTTTTTTCTCTTGAAGTGGCTGGTGTCTTCCTTCGTAGATCCTTTGTAGCTGGTGTTGAGAGTTTATGGTGTTCAGAATAGTTTGTTAACATTTACTCTTCAAACAATATTGCCATGACTGTCTACAACATTCTTTTGGATCTGCTCATTTCCCTCTTTGTAATTTCATGCCAGTTTCTCCATGTTTTTTCTAAAATTAATCTGCTGGTCACTTCTCATCACAACCCCATACCAATCTGGTCAGCCACTCCCCAATTGATGGACATCCCCTCAACTTCCAGTTCTTTGCCCCACAGAGAGAGCTGCTAGAAATATTTGAGAACATATAGCTTCTTTTTGCCTGATCACCTTTGGAAACAGATCTGAGAGTGGTATAGCTGAGTCAAACTGTTCATATTGGTTTATGAATTTCTCTCCCTTTTGCCTGCCTCACTTCTATACTAAAGCACTACATTTTTGGTAAAACAGAACTGGGATATGTACTTATGTCTTCCTCACTAATCTGAGCCTGCGTTTTCTAGGATTCTTGTCCCGTTGAACACTCAGGTACATCTGATTGTCTCTTTTTTAAAAATTAAAAGAAAATTCCTATTCCCTACTCTGAAATCATTGTAAGTTTTTTGAGATCAATTCCCATCTCTTTTTTGTGTTTTGTGTCCTTAGTGCTTTATACAGTGCATGACACATTATAGGCACTTAATCAGTATTTTCTGATTGATTTAGAACTTAAGTATGTATTTGATCTCATTAGTATGGGACTTTTCCTCCATCACTACAGACTGCAAGTCAACCATGGCTTCTCAGTCTTTGTGTGTTCTACCTCAGGACATCCAGAGATATCTTGCCCAAGGTGCTAGAAATCTTTCAGTCTTTCCATTTCACAGATACCCACTGAGCATTCACATAGTCTCTGTTACACTTCACTCTCATCCCATGACTAGCCCACCTCCTTGTCTCACTGTACAGATTATCAGGAATGTCTTTTATGCTACTTCTTGAATATAGGTCACCATTCAAAATGTGCTGCAGATTATTTATACAAGGAGATGTTTCTCCATTTCTTTTTAGATCACCCACAAAGATTATGATCCCAGCTATGTGCAGAGGGCTATAAAAATGTGCATACCCTTTGACCCAGCAATACCACTTCTAGGTTTGTATCCCAAAGAGATCATGTAAATGGAAAAAGAACCCACATGTACAAAAATATTTATAGTAGCTCTCTTTGTGGTGCCAAAGAATTGAAAATTGAGGAGGATGCCCATCATTTGGAGAATGCTGAACAAGTTGTGGTATATGAGTGTAATGGAATACTGTTGTGCAATAAGAAGTGTCGAGCATGCAGACTTCAGAAAAACCTCTAAAGAGTTATATGAACTGATGCTGAGTGAAGTGAGCATACCAGGAGAATATTGTATGCAGTAACAGCCATGTTGGGTGATGGCTAATCTCCTTGATAGATTTAGCACTTCTTAGTGATGCAAGGATCTAAGACAACTCCAAAAGACCCAGCCAGGGAAATGCTAGCCACATCTAGAGAAAGAACTATGTTGTCTGAATGCAGATTGAAGCATATTATTTGCTCTCTCTCTTATTTGTTTGGTTTCTTCTTTCCATGTTTTCACCCATTGGCTCTAATTCTTCTTTCCAATATGACTAATATGAAAGTAGGTTTAATATGAATATATGTGGAGAGCCTCTATCAAATTACATGCTTTTTGAGGGTGGGAGGAGGGAAGAGATGAGAAAATTTGGAACTCTGAATCTTATGAAAGTGAATGTTAAAAACTGAAAATCAGTAAATTTATGGAAAAATATTATGGTCCTGTAATTTGAAGTTATACATCCCCACAAAAACACTTGTGTTGAAGAAGTAAGTCTTTATCTTGTGGAACAACCTGAGATTTGAAAAAAAAAAATGACAAAAAAATATGCTTTATCAAATTTAATCCAGACCTCTCCAGTTCTAGGTCCTATTTACTTGCAACATTTGTGCTGTTTTTGACTCAATGAAATAACCTTACAAGTTCATGTCATTGTTCAGACAAAAATTTTAAAAATTTTAGTTCTTTTAGTTTCTTCCAAATAGATTGTAAGATAAAACTCTTTTGAATAATTACGGATCTCATAGGAATACTCAGAATCTTCTGGGGCTTGTTACATTTAGCATAGTATTATCTTAAAAAAGGAGTAACTTGCCATGTGTAGATAGAATCCCTGCTGCATCCACATCTGTTTTGATATTAAAAATAAGCAAGTCATTAAATAGAGTTATTTTTCTGTTGGCATTAATGAAGAAATCTTGTAGAGTCTTAACTAATTCATTTTTTTTATTTTTTATTTTGTTTCTTAACTTCTTAATTATTTATTTTTAGTTTTTAACGTTCACTTCCACAAGATTTTGAGTTCCAAATTTTCTCCCCATCTCTCCCCTTCCACACCCCAAGACACCATGCATTCTGATTACCCCTTACTCAAATCTGCCCTCCCTTCTATCACACCTCTACCTTTTCTCCTCCCCTTCCCCTCTATTTTCTTGTAGGGCAAGATAGATTTCTGTATCCCATTATCTGTATCTTATTTCCCAATCGCATGTAAAAACAGTTTTTAGTCACAACATGACTTTTATGGAAGTCTTTTATATAACTACACATGTATAACCTATATTGAATTGCTTGCCTTCTCAGTGGGGATGGGTGGGGAGGAAGGAAGGGAGAGAAAATGGAACTCAACATTTTAAAAAGCAATGTTAAAGACTAACTATATTTCCCTCCATCCTATCCTGCCCCTCATTTATTCTCTTTTCTTTTTTGACCTTGTTCCTCCCCAAAAATGTTTACTTCTAATTACTTCCTCCTCCCATTTGCCTTCCCTTCTATCATTCCCCCACACCTCACTTCCCTTCTCCCCTACTTTCCTGTAGTGTAAGATAGATTTTCATACCAAATTGAATGTTCATGTTATTCCCTCCTTCACCTAAATATGATGAGAGTAAGCTTTACTTTTTCCCTCTCACCACCTCCCTTTTCCCCATCTTTGAAAAAGCTTTTTCTTGCTTCTTTTACAAGAGATAATTTGCCCCATATGATTTCTCCCTTTCTCCTCCCAATATATTCCTCTCTCATCCTTTAATTTGATTTTTTAGGTATCCCTTCCTATTCAACTCACCCTGTGCCCTCTGACTATAAATACATATATATGTATATAATTTCTCTGACTACCCAAATACTGAGAAAAGTCTCAGGAGTTACAAATATTATCTTTCCATATAGGAGTGTAGATAGTTCAGCTTTAGTTACATCCCTTATGATTTGTCTTTCCTGTTTACCTTTTCATGCTCCTCTTGATTCTTGTATTTGAAAGTCAGTTTTCTATTCATTTCTGGTCTTTTCATCAAGAATGCTTGAAAGTCCTCTATTTCATTGAATGATCATTTTTTCCTCTGAAATATTATACTCAGTTTTTCTGGGTAGGTGATTCTTGGTTTTAACCCTAGCTCCTTTAACTTCTGAAATATCATATTCCAAGCCCTTCAGTCCCTTAGAAGTTGCTAGATCTTGTGTTATCCTGATTGTACTTCAGCAATACTTGAATTGTTTCTTTCTGGCTGCTTGCAATATTTTCTCCTTGACCTGGGAACTCTGAAATTTGGCTCCAACATTCCTAGGAGTTTCTCTTTTTGGATCTCTTTCAGGAGGTGATTGGTGGATTCTTTCAATATTTATTTTGCCTTCTGGTTCTAGAATATTAGGGCAGTTTTCCTTGATAATTTCATGAAAGATTATGTCTAGGCTCTTCTTTTTGATCATGGCTTTCAGGTAGTCCCATAATTTTTAAATTGTCTCCCCTGGATCTATTTTCTAGGTCAGTTGTTTTTCCAATGAGATATTTCACATTATCATCCATTTTTTCATTCTTTTCATTTTGTTTTGTAATTTCTTGGTTTCCCATGAAGTCATTAGCTTCCATCTGTTGCATTCTCATTTTTAAAGAACTGTTTTGTTCAGTGAACTTTTGAACCTCCTTTTTCATTTAGCTAATTCTGCTTTTTAAAGCCTTCTTCTGTTCATTGGCTTTTTGGACCTCTTTTTCCAATTGTTAGCCTATTTTTAAAGGTGTTATTTTCTTCAGCGTTTTTGGGGTCTCCTTTAGCAAGCTGTTGACTCACTTTTCAAGTTCTTCCATGGCCTGAGGACATTGTATATTTATTTTAGAGGTACTGGATGCAGAAGCCTTGACTTCCTCTGACAGTATGAATTCTTCTTCCTCATCTGAAAGGATGGAAGGAAATACCTGTTCACCAAGAAAGTAACCTTCTATGGTCTTATTTTTTTTCCCTTTTTTGGGCATTTTCCCAGCCAGTTACTTGACTTCTGAATCCTTTGTCAAGAGGAGGATTCTAGTGCTCCTCCTCACCCCAGGACAGTACTCAGGACTGAGATTCAGATCAGCTGCTTGATTCCCCCAGGGGCTTCAGGGGGAGTACTTAACAAATGGACGCTGCAGCTGCCATAGAGCTGTTACCTCCATCACTGCCTGAGGTTGGAGCTGGGGGGGATCCTGTTCCCCTCTTGCCCAGTTAGGAAAGCCCTCTCACTGACCTTTGAAGCTTTCTTTGGCGCTTGTAGGTTGAGGGATCTGACACCCTCTGCAGCTGCTGAGAATTCTGCCCTGGAGGTCTGTATCGTCCTGTTTCTGCCTGTGTAGCATGGCCAGGGCTGGACTCTGTTCCGTGTCCTGTGTGATAGACCTTTCCTATCGGCCTTCCAAATTATCTTTGGCTAGAAATCTCTTTCACTCTGTCATTCTGTGGCTTCTGCTGCTCTAGAATTTGTTGAGAGTCATTTTTAGAGGTATTTTATGGACTGTGGGGGAAGAGCTAAAGTACGTGTGTCTTTCTACTCTGCATCTTGGCTCCGCCCCTAGTTCTTTTAATAGCATGGCAATTTGTTGGTCTTTGTTCAGGCATCTCACATTTAGAGTACCTACAGTTAACTGAGTAAAAGTTGTATGATTCTTACTTCCATCTGCCCAACTGACTAACAGTCTTAGGGGTCATTTTTAATTTTCTTCTTTCCTTTGATTGCTGAAACTGGAGACTGACCTATCTGAAAGTTCTGAGCCTTTATATTTTTTTTTATCTAGGATGATCTTCATACAGAAGACTTAGTCTCTCCTCCATGCTCAAAGCCCTTCCAGAATGATGGAATTTGGCAGGGCTTATACTACACTTACATAGCCTTTCAAAACCCAGGGTCTCTTCCTTGTCACAATGAACAGTAGTAGAATATTGTAGTATGGCATACATTTCTCAAAATTGGTAAAAGACTACATATAAAAATGAGAGAATATTTTTTATGGTTAAGGATTTCCAAAGCTCAAGGAAATCATTAATTGAGTAGGTTTTACAGTGCTTACCTTTGATTTTCTGAGAAAATGCTTTGCTTTGCTATTTAAGCATCTCCAGTTTTATCATCCTGTTTCTCATTACATAGAATCTACCTTTACTTGAGAGTTAAGGACAAGTGTTACTTACATAGACATTTCTAACATGAAGATGGAAGATATGAATTATGTTTATTTCAAAGGGAAAAGATGCACTTTAGGTTTTTGTAAAGCAGTCCTTTCCTGGTAGTATGATTTCCTATTATTGGAACCTTGGGGTCCCTTTCTGTTTCCCTTCTGCCTTGTAGCTTCCAACTTCAGTCTAGCATGACTATTTTTTAACAATCAGTTAAAAAATGCATTTCACTCAGCCTGAAGAATCAGAGGAAACATGTCAAATGAGTACCCTCTCATTTCAGATATGAGACCTGGCTTGAGTATCATCTGCACTTCCCAGAGTACCTTTCTACTAGGGGGTACAAAGATGCTTTCATTCTATTTGTGCATATTACCATTGATAACTCTGAAGTATACTTCATGTCATCATGAACTGAAAGGCCAGTGGCAGCAACATTTAGTCTTGAAGGCCTGCATTAGAAAGTGACACAATTATATTTGAGAACTATTTCTATATAAACAATTTCTCTAATTCTCAACTGACCTTGTTTAGATAGAAAAATCAATGATATTGGGCTCTGCAGTACAATATGGGACTCTGTTGTGTCCTAGTCCTAAATAATTCGAAAGGAAGCATCATGCCTAAACCATCCAACACAATTTATCGTTAGCCGTATATTTGAAGGTCTCCCAATGTGGATGTTTCACAACTGCCTTTAGGAGCAGTTTGGTGTAGAGTTCAACCTCTTGACCCTGCGATTATGGAATCCTAGAGTTGGAATGCAGTATTCTGCTTGGCAGTGTCCTGGAGAAGTGGCCATCCAATCTGAGGTTCAGTACTTCTAGTAACGAAAAGGTATTAACTCACAAGACAATTACCAATTTTAGTTAAGTCAGAAAGACTTCCTGTTTTACCAAATTCTCTCAATAATATTTAAGTTCATTGCCTCCTTTCCAGTCACTTGGGAGGATGGAAGATAGTAATCCTTTTCTGGCCACTGGATTATTAGGATATTCTTAGCATAGCTAAACCATGGTCATTATCAGAAATACCAAAAAAATACTTATCATGTATCCAATATAAGTCATCATACTAAGTGTTTTTTAAATATTTTATTTTCCCCAACTACATGTAAAAGCAATTTTTTACATTCATTTAAAAAAATTTAAGTTCTAAACTCTCTTCCTTCGTCCTTCCTCTGACCCCTTATTTATAAGGCTAGCAGTTTAATATAAGTTATAAATGTTCAGTGATGTAGAACATATTTCCATGTTAACCATATTCTGAAAGAAAACAGACCAAAAAAACTCCAAGAAAATTAAAGAAAAAATTTAAAGGTTATATTTTGATCTGTGTTCAGACCCCATCAATTCTATCTCTGGAGGTAGATAGCATTTTTCATCATAATTCCTTTGGAATTGTTTTAGATCATTGTACTGATGAGAATAGCTAAGTCATTGAAAGTTAATCATCATACAATGTTGCTATTACTGTGTACAGTGTTACCCTGGTTCTCCTGTTTTCATCTTGCATTAGTTCGTATAAAATCTTCTCAAGTTTTCTGAAAGCATCCTGCACATCATTTCTTACAGCATAATTGTATTTCATTACAATCATGTACCACAGCTAAAAAGCCTTTCCCCTGTTGATGGGCATTCTTCCAGTTTCTAGTTCTGTGCCACCACTAACTGCTATAAATATTTTTTCACATATTGGCCCTTTTCCTTTTTTTAAAAAAAAAAATATCTTTGAGATACTGACCTAAAGTGGTTTTACTGGGTTAAAGGCTATGCACAGTTTTACAGCCCTTTGGGCAGAGCTCCAAATTGTTTTCCAGAATGATTGAATCTGTTCACAAGTCCACCATTAATGTCTCAATTTTTTTCACATTTCCTCCAACATTTGTCATTTTCCTTTTATGTCGTATTGGCCAATCTGATAGGTATGAGGTGGTACCTCAGAGTTGTTTTAATTTGCATTTCCCTAATCAATAGTGATTTAGTGTATTCTTTGTGACTATAGATAGCTCTGATTACTTTATGTGCAAACTATTTCTTCATGTCCTTTGGTAGGTAGTTTTGAGGAAGAAATCCAAGCTATAGTCATGTGAAAAAAATTGCTCTGAATCATTAATAGTTAGAGAAAAGCTAAGTAAAACACCTCTGATGTCCCAACTCTCACCACATTGGGAATAGCTGGTTGAAAAAAATAAGAAAATTACAAATGCTGTAAGAGGTATGGGAAAAGCAGGTATATTATTAATTCACTATTAGAGGAAATATGAACTGGTTTAGTCATTCTGGAAAACAATTTGGAACTATGCCCAAAAAGCTATTAAACTGAACATAACCTTTGACCCAACACTACCTCAATCAGGTAGTATTCCAAAGGGATGAAAGAAAGAGGAAAAGGACCTGTATTTACAAAAATATAATATGGGAAAAACAGCTTAACAAAGGTCATGAATACTGTCAATATTACTTACTAATTCTTATGTCTACCCTGTCAATACATTTTAGTGTAACTATACTACTATTGCTTATTCATATTTAGTTTGTTGGTTTTTATGACTCTCGGGCCTTTTTCTGTTGTATTTTTTTGCCAACCAGTGTTTTCTGTTTCATATTTTATTTTGTCAATGAGATTACCACCTTCCTCTTAATCCTTTTGAATTTTAGCTCCCTTTTGTAGACCTTCTCTAAAGACCAGTGATTTGTTCTGTTGGTTCTATGTGTTTTGGTCTCTGACAGTCTTCCGTATAGTCAGTACTAGGCTAATCCGAAATGTAAGTCACAGAAAGTATGATTATGTGTGAAGTGAAAAGAAAGTTTACCACAATAGAAACACTAATTTTATTTTCTATTACAGTTGTAAATCCACTAAAGTATGGCAATGGAGTGAGAGGGATGTGGGAAAAGAAGGAAATATGTGAATAAATGTGAACTTGGGGTTATAGATAGTAAAATAGTCAAAATGAAAAAGGTTAAAAAGACTTCAAAAAATCATCATATATAGTTCCTTGCCTTCAGAATTCAAGCTTTTAGCCAAAAGATTGAAGTTTAAATCTATGTAGTTATGTGCAGGTCTTTCCCAAGTCTAATGGCTTAACCATTTGACAGTTGTGGAAAATACCATTGGTCAATGCAGAAGCATTTATTAAATACTTAACGTGTGCTCGTCACTATGGTATGGATGGGGTATAGAATGGCACAAATGCCCCTAAGGAATTTACATTGAGGGAGAGAATATGTATGTAAGTATGTACAGAAAAAATATAAAATAAATGCAAGGCAGTTCAAGGAGATATGACAAGAATAACCATGGACATCAGGAAAAGATCCCTGTAGAAGACTGTATTGGGGTTGAATTTTGAAGGAAGTAGAAGTTCTATGATGCACATGTAACAAAAATGTTGCATGGGAGACTCCTTCCCAAAGACACGCAGTTTGGGAGATGGAGCTTCATGGGTGAGGATCAGCACGACTAGTGGATAAGACTGTAAAATGCGGGAAGGAGAGTAATGCATCATGAAAATGGTTGGAAATGGAGGTTGAAGCTGGTTGTGAAGAGTGTTATGTCAGTTACTCCTGGGGGTGCATAGAAGAGCGGTGGAGTTATGGTAATGCGTAGTGTTGTAGGAAGACAGAAGGAGTCCCACTCAGCTCCGCAGGTGATCCACCTTCACCTCCTCCTAGAGCAGGTTTGCTTTGTTCCCCCCACACCATTTTCATTTTGTGCTTTTTTAAACAAGTTTAAAAACTGTAGGAGGAAATAAATTGGATGTTGCTCTTTTGTTAATGTTGTGGACTTTCTTTTCGTAAATAAGATTGATATTTTTCATGATCGTTTTTCCAATCCTCTTCTCTTTCTATACTCACACAGAGAACTTACCCATTTCATAACTGTAGCCATGGGGATGATTTTCAAATCTGCATCTCTTAGCTCCAACATCTTTTCTGAGCACCATGCTTATATATTCAACTACTTGCTTGATGGTTATCTACACCTGGATGTTCTTCTTAACTTCCTAACGTACTATTATCTCCCAAACCACCTTCTCCCAACTTCACCTATTTTTTTTAACGTCACCATGAAATCATCTCAGCCATCAAAAGTAGGCATCCTGAAATCTTGGAATTATGACAGTAGAAATTTTGGAACTATTTTCTCTTTTCCCCTCGAAGTCCAATCATTTACTACATCCTCTTAGTTTTATTTCTGCTTATGTTTCTTACATCTCCTTGGTTCATCCCATATATTGTCTATGTGAACATCTTCCTGAAGCATAGCTATGATCATGTAATTTTCCTGTTTGAAAACCCTTGGGGAGTTGTCATTGTCTATAGAAAAAATAATCTAGATGGCATAGTATGAGGTGAACTCTTAGTTTTAATTTGCTTTTCTATCATTCTTATTATTTATCATTTGAATAATTTTTTCATTGTTGGACTTATAAAGCATATACTTCCACATCCCTTTTTTTTAATAAACAGAAAAAGTCTTTGCTTACATGAAAATTTTATGTTCTGTTTGCTGTAAGTCATAAACACTATTTTATCTTGCTCTAATTATTTTTCCAAATTGTACATTGTGGGAGAGTCATCTGTGGAATTTAAATGGCAAGTGAACTAAACACATTGAACCTTGGGACTCAGCCTTTGGGTCTTTGTTTTCTAGGGGCTTGGGGAGGCAGTCGAGGCTATGAGTTAGAGAGTTAGACGTGTGTGAATGATCCTTTTAGATTATAATCCTTGTTCAGCTGTCTCCCACCCCCACCAACTGAAATCCACCTTGTAGCAAAGAAAAACAAGTAAGTGATACTAATTGAATTTATCAAGATTGTCTTGCCTTTATTCTCCTTTGTATCTCTCATGCCATATTATTTCCTACCTGCCTGTACCACAATGTTTTTTCTACCTGGAATATACTTTCCTCTCCATCTTACACTTCTTTCTCCTTCTGAACACCACCACCCCTATCCCAATCTCTGCATGTCACAATTCTGCCTGAGTCAGACGTAACCCTTCTTCATATAGTCATTCCTGACTTTCCGAGCCTGTAGTAATCTTTTCCAATCTCTGTACTTTCATTTAACTTTTTATCTTGACCTATATGTCTCCCACAGTATACCATATTTTGATCTGCACAATAATTATTTGTTTATCTTCTTTATTAGATTATAAGCCCCATAAGAAGAAATTACTCATTTTTTTTGGAGTCTCACAGTGCATTGAACTTATCCTTTTGGAAAAGGATAGAATGATTCCCTTTCAAAATATTATTTATGCAGACATCTCACCTGGAATTGGTGCTTCACAATGAAGTTGCACTAAGTGACCAGCAAAGGGCATTTTTTATATAATTAAATGCACTTAAATCAAAGGAGTTAGATGTAATGCATTTTTACTAAATCAGTCATTATTAAACAACATAAAATAAGTTAATTTGGTTGGGAACTTTATGGACATGTGTATTTTAAAATAGAGAAAATATATTATCATAAAAATAAATATATTTGTACTGTGAGATTTGTGAAACTTGAGGCCTTTGACTTGGCTTTTAATATTTTAGAAATCTTAGGCATTTCAAGTCTTAAGATGAACATGGTTTCTTTTTTTCTTTTTTCTGTTTCATAGCAGTATGAGCTTGACCATATTTAATACAATCCACCAAATTTCACAGCATTAGTACCACACCCATTTGTAAGGAAGAACATAGCTACAGGTAATAGAACACATTGCTAAGAATGTATTTCTAGACCCTTTCTTTAAAAAACAAAAACAAAAAGACCATTTCTTTACTTTCCCCATAGATTTATACTCTCCTTTTTTAATTATGTAAAATTAAAACAACAAAATGAAATTGAGTTTCTCTCCTCCCCTTTAACTTAGTACCATCCTAAAAGCTCTTTCATTTTCTTGGCAGGGCAAAAAATTCTCTCCTTAATGCTTTTCTTTGCTTCTGTACTTTATTTTTGTGCCTATACTGCTTGTAGACTTGTTAATTGTCCTCCCCCCTTTATGGTTTTTTTTCTTCATTTATCAGTAAGTTAAGGGATTCCATTTACTTGTGTTTCTTTAGAATTGAAATGTGGTACTTGTGCCTTTCCCTGAAGGAAATGGTCTTGGATAAAAGTGATGTAAAATCTGGTGGGTTTTTTTCCCTTCTTCTACTAAGTAGCAGCTTATTCTGTCCATAGACCTTGCCAAAAAGCAACCCTTCAAGGTTCTTGGGAAATGCTCACAAATCATAATGAATTATATGAGTTAAGCTTTGGATAGGTAACAATATATTTACACATCAGATATGGTTTGTTACTTGATTTTTTTTTTTGACGTTATATTGGCAAATTAGAAGACTGTAGATGAGACCCCTTTTGTAAAGTGAAGTTAGGTGTTACTAGGTATTAGATTTTGAAGAGAGGAGAAAGGTGCAGATGGCAGTGGTTTGTGTATCTGGCCAGTGGAAGACAGACAAAAGAAATAATGTAATCTAAACATTGCTGCTTATAGTACACTTGTTATACTGATCCATTTGCTGAAACTTTGCTTACATTTTGAAGGTATTTCACAGTTTAAAGTCTTTTTATAGGCTCTGTTTAGCAGATAGCTATTGTTGAAATTTTTTAAGCCTTGAAAGTTAATATAAGCATAATTTGATGACCTGTGGCCTATAAAATGTGGAAAAGCATAGTTTATAGTTATGGACTAATTACTGTTTTGCTTATAGCCTACTGTCTGCATACTATATGTCCCCCCTTTTTTAAATAAAGAAAATTCAATTTATATATTAGCTAAATAAAGTTTTGACACTTGAAATTTATGATATTGAATTATTAATAATACATCAAATGTTATTTTTCTAAAAACTTGATTTTATTGCATCTGCTCTGATTTAATTTAGTAATTAATACTGTACCATCTTCCTAGTGGTGAGCAGTCACAGGTCCATATGTTTGCTTCTCCATATCAGTGTAACCCCCCTTTTGAAATGGGCTTTTGGAAGTGCCTCACTTGGTAAGCCTTTTCTGAGACTTTATTTTTTTGAGCCATCATGATTTTCTATCTTGGCAAAAACAAATCTAAATGTTACCCCTAGTCATTGTGTAGAACCTTTGTTTTCTTTCTGTTTTGGTTTTTGTAGTTTATCTTGGATTGACAGATGAGGTATTTTCAGTTGCTCAGATTTAAAGGGATAGTTTTTGTAGGATGGCCAGTCAGGGGCTCTTAGAATAATCTCATAACCTAGCAGCAGAAACAATTTGTGTCAGTGGGAATCACACTTTAATAAAGAAAGCTAAAGCATATGTGTGGTCACAACCAATCCTTGTCATTACGCCATGAAAGCCTTGGGATTTGTGATCAAAGCGTCAGGCTAATCCTGTATTATGGGATAACCTTAGATTGAACCTTTCAGATTTTTATTTCAGAAAATGATCCACCACATTCTAGACTGTGTTACCTGCCTCAAAGTCCTGACCACCTAAGTTAAACAATACAGATTAAAACTACTTTCATCAAATCCGAAGAAGGTGCAAAATATATATGTCTGACTGTTCAACTGTCAGTGTTATTTACTTATCGGTTCAGCTTTTTAAAAAATGCTGAACATGTGTTTTTTATCCACAGCTGAGTCTTCTCTTCTGATGAATATAAAGCATAATTCAGTTTGTAAAATGCTTCACAAGTATTGGAAAGACATGAACTTTGACTTGGTTAACCAAATTTTTCCTGTCAGAGTAGATGGTTTTTGAGCTGCTATACTAAACAATCTATCAGGGTCATTGCTATTTTTTACAAAGTAGCTCTAATGTTAGAGTTGTGTTGTGCTATATAATATAAATAATGTTTAGAGTAATTTTAGAACTTCGTTGTCAACATTTCAGTGGCCCATATGTATAACTTAGAAATATAATTATGAGTCTTTCTGGGTGTATAGATATGTGTGTGTATATACACACACATATTTTATGTTTCTCTAACTTGTAACATACTAAAATGTTACTATTATCCATCAGCATATTGGCTAGATAATAAGAAGACAGTTAACTCATCCATGGTGAGGTGACTTAAATGAGTCCTTCTGCAAAATTGGATTTTTCTCAATTGTATTTGGAGCTATTCTAGCCTTTTACTAATTATGAAATCTGTGTGAGTTTTCAACATGTACACTGGCATACCCTTCCTGCTGCAGTCATATGCATTGTGAATGTATGCCCCGGGTTTCTTGCATACCCGTGTTAATATCCTTGTTCAGCATTAATTTCTGTAAAGCATTTTTCCTGTTTGGGAATTCAGTGTTGTTGTGGTTGTGGTTTTATATCAAACTGTTAAAGAATTTTTCTTTTTTTTTGGGAAATTTCTTTTAAAATAAAAAAGATATATTCATACCGTATATAAGTAGTTGCTTGCTTCTGTGTAAGTATACATATATGTATATTCATATCTAACATATATGAAATGCTGACTATGGAAGCATGTAGTCTGTTTCAATTTTTTTATTCTAAAAAATGGATACACAATATCCAGTGACAGAATATAGCCATCAGCTGTGCTGTAAGCTCTCATCCTCCTACCACCATTCTCCAGAATTTATTTAGCTCTAAATCTAGCTTAGATATAGCTCTTTCGCCTTCATGCCAAAATGCACTCTCCCTAAATTAGATAGTGGGGTGAACAAATTGATTTATTGCATGGTTGTCTCATGGGCTTGCTGTGTTTTTCCTTTATTTTGCTTCTACTATCTCCACATTTGTTTCTCTTGTCTGTGTCTAAAGAAAGCAGTTTGGAAAATTCACACAAAGGTATGGTAGTGTTCACCAAAAGGTTGTCATATGTTGAGCTCAGCAGAATGAAAAAGTTCACTAAGGGAAGAGAAAATATCTTGGTATTCTTCAATGAAAACACTGTTTCATTGTAGTAATCATTAAAATATCCTTGATATATTTTATTAATATGGATTTCACACAACTGCAATCCAGGTAATTTAGGAAGCCTTATTGAACAGTAGTATGTGAATGGTTTTGTAAAAAGAGCTAATTGGTAAAAATCATAGAACTCAAGAGTTAGGGATTCTGTTCTTAAAAGGAGGTTAAATGTAATCTACCTTCTAAAAGTATTAATTTTGTGGCATGAGGTGATAGCCTTACATTCATAAATGGCACAGATCATGATGAATTATAGTGGAATAGAGACTGAGAGTGTACTTAGACAGGAAAGTGAGGTAGAATTAAGATCCGCAGCTTTGGATATAGCCTAGGTAGTTTGCATCACTTTAAGTCTTTGGGTAAAGGTGAAAAGTTGATGAAAATCGACAAGAAGATTTTTGCAGACCTCAGGAGTTATGACAAAAAAGAAAATGTTTAGTTTGAGAAATCCATTATGAATAAATAGTTAGCTCTGCAAAGGTGGTAGTTACCATATCCTCAGTATAGAAGAGGCCTGGGAGGGATCAGAGTATGGAAAAATATTTTTCAAAGAACACCAAGAAATGGCCTTTTGAAAAGAAAAAAAAAAGAATCATTAACACAAAAAGAAGCCATTGGCAGAAGGGATTTCTCACCGTTTGCTAGAAAATATCTTCCCCTGTGTTAGAGTGCCATTTAACATTTCACTCTTACAAGCACTTTGTGATTTTATGAGTATAAGTTTTTTTTACTAACCAGTATTCAGTTAAACATACCCAGATTATCTAAAAGCATGTTCATTGATTTTTTTCCTCTTTGATAAGGAGAATAAAAAGACATTCCTTCCTAAATGTTGTCCCATATAACGTTAGTTGGAGGCAAGTAGGTATCCCAGTGAAGTAGGGCAGCGGGCCTGAAGTCAGGAAGATATGAGTTCAAATCCAGCTTCAGACATTTACAACTGTGTGACCCTATGCAAGTCTTTGCGTTAATCCATTGGAGAAGGAAATGAAAACCCATGAACAGTACTGACACGCTGTGATCCATGGAGTCACCAAGAGTCAGACACAGCTGAACAACCGAACCACAATTCTAGTCTGTGTCTTCAGCATCCAGTGTAATGCAGCATCTGATTCTGTGTTAGTGTTGAGCATCAAATGGGAGGTGTCAGGCATATAATTAGATGCTAAATTGTTTACAGCATCTAAATATGGTGAAAATTCAAAGGGAAGTTTGAGAAGGGAGATCACTTTTAGCTAGGCCATCTGAGATTTCACGAAGAAAATGGTACACAAATGAATCATAAAAGAAGTGAAGGATTTCAACAGGCAGAGATTGAATAGATTTATAGGAAATCATCAACCAAATTTTACTAAGAGCCTGCTCTGTTCAGGACACAGTGTTGGGAGCTAAAGACACGCAAAGAAGGCCTAAAACTCTGTCTTTACCCTCAGTGGGGATCCACATGACAGGAGAAGAGGTAAGAGAAGGACAGAATAAGTGGTACAGATAGCCAGGACTATGTATATTCAGAAGAAGTAGGATGATTACAGATAAGGAATATTAAGGAAGTCTTCCCAGAGAAAGTGAGATTTTAAATTGTTGGGGAGAAGGCAGGTAAAATGAATGATGAATTTGGTCAGAGTGCATTGTTAATATTAGTAATGGCTGAGGTGATGGAGGACCTCACATGCAGTCAGCTGTTGATCGCTTGTTGATCCTTTGAGAGATTTGATGAGGATGGTGGGTGTGGGTTGTGACCCCGGTGCCTTGGTTCAGGCTGTCTCTCACCTGTTTCCTGGAGAATCCTGAGTGTCCTACTAGGTTCAAGTCACATGTCCTGCTGGAGGTCTATCTTGATCTTTTCAGTAAATAACTTCTTTTATATTTAGTATTTATTTTGCACTTATCCTCTTTACCCCTCTAATAATGTAAGTCATTTGAGGGCAGGGAATGTTTCATATTTGTCATTGTATCTCAACACCTTACACTTGACTTAGTACATAATAGGTACTTGTTGAATGAATCCCATACATTCACACTATAAGGAGTCTGAGGGTGCCTGTTAACAGAGACATTTATGAAGCCAGGTTAAGGAGAAAGACTGGGAGTCATAGAAAGAGGCTGAAAGGCTGAAAGTGCAAGGAAAAGAATCTTAACTACAAGCTTAGCAGATCAACTAGTAGGGGTCGAAACACAAAAATGAGCATTGGACTCTGAAATAAAGTGAGCTGTTGTTCCTGAACCAAAAAAATAGGACTCCTCAGATCATGGATCCTTGAAAAAAATTCCAAAATAGTTCAAAAGGGGAAAAAAAACTTTTAGGAAAAGATTCAGAACTAAAATAGATTTGGGAAACCAAGCTGTTGCTCAGAATTTTAAAAGATTTTAAGCTTTTAAATTTTAAAAATTTTAAAATTTTAAACTTCCTTGTTTTTGTTACATATCAATAATGTAGTCTTACCTAATGGAGGTAAAAAAAAAAAAGAGAGAAAGAAAACAAAGAATTTGAGGGGGGAAAAATTGCCAAGCCCAGCTACTGATTAAAGAATAGTTGATTTTTACTGTCCTTCATTCAAATGAGTGAGAAATGTCTTCTTCTCACAGTCATCGCATTATTTTAGTTTCTCCTCACCCTCTAAATTGGTCTTTCCACTTTAATGCACTCTCCACACTGCTGCCGAGTTGATAATCCACTAGTTTGGACCCCTCTGTCTAATTTTACCTCTTAGGATTCCTGTCTTCCTTCAAAGCACATCTTGTATCACTTCCTGCAGGAACCTTCTCCTGTTATTAGTTGTCTCTTAAATTACTTGGTATTTTCCTTTGCAATTATATAAATATACATGTAATGACTCTTCCATTTCCATACTTTTATCCTCAAATATATCCACAAAATGGAAGCTCCTTTCAGGAACTATTTTATTCCTATCTCATTTTTGTATTTGTATCCTATGTTTTGTCAGTAAAGTAGGACTTGAGGACCAGAAGGTAGAACTAAAACAGTTCCTGATATCAAGGAGTTTACATTTTATAAGGGAGACAGGAAGGCAGACTTATATAGATACACTATAGAAATATGAAATGGAGTCAGTATGATGTAGTTTTGGGGGAAGATCTTTCAGGGCTCAGGAACAGCTCAAACAAAGCCAGTCTTAAAAAAATAAAAGAGGAACAAGGAGTACATTTGTCAGGGGGCTAGGGGGATTGGTGAGGGAGAATTTCTCAAATGATAGATTTGCCTTCCTGAGAGGCTGCCTCTAGGGCTGAAGTACTGGAATTGAAATAAAATGATAAGCCAGATGAGATGGCAAGGTGGACCAGTGGATAGAATTCTGAGCCTGGGCTCAGGAAGACACGAGTTCAGATTTGGTGACTCTGCTCTGCCTCTCACTGCCTCCATTTCCTTAAGCATAAAATGAGAATACTTATAGAATCTACCTCTCAGAATTGCCAAGAGGGTCAAGTGAGAACATATTTGTAAAGCACTTAGCACAATGCTTGGCATGCAATGGGTACAAACTACAAAGTGGTTGCTTGCTTCCTTCCTTTCTACTTTCTCCCCCTCCCTCCAGTTGTCACTTCTTCTTTTCTTCTCTTCCTCTCATCTTCTCTCTCTCCCTTCCCCCCTTCTTCCCTGAAAGGGTCGTGCCTGCTGGTAATGCTTGCCCTTCTTGGGCACGTATTTGGTTTGTAGAGTTCTTAAGGCTCACTTCAGTCACACAGACAACCAGCAACATGCTGAGGTGAATAAGTGTTGCTTAGCTAACCAGCAAAATGTTAGCGTGATATTTTAGTGGAATCTCTAGCATTCTTTTAAGTAAATCTTCAGGTCTTTCTTTTTCTTAGTTTATTTACATAGCTAGCATATCTGGAAGTACATCTAAAATAATTGGGACAACGCACGTGTTTGCTTCACCCCTAATCTCATTGGGAAGACCTCGACCATCCTTCTGTCAAAGGCACTGCTGGCTCTCCGTTTTAGATAAAGCCATTTACTGCAATACAAAGTAGCTCATTGACTTCTGTGCTCCTCTACAGTGTTCTTAACATACAGGGATGTTGTATTTTGTCAAGAGCTTTTTCTGCATCTTTTGTATCCTCATCCATTTATTATTTTTTCTTAATGTGGTCTATTTTGTTTATATTCTTTTTTTCCAAATATTGAACCCACTGTTCATTCTAGCTAGCAGTCTGGTCATAGTGTATAATAATTATTACAGTATGCTTTTATTGCCTCTTTGGGTATATTTTATTCAACACCTTTGTGTTGTTATTCATTAGAGATTGTAGTCTATAGTCTTCTTTTTCTGATTTATTTCTCCCTGGTTCAGCTCTCAGAATCATATTTGTCATAGAAAAAAGTTAATAGGATCCCTTCTTTGCTAACTATGCAATATTAGAAACAATTACTCTTTGAATGTTTGATAAAACTCAATTGTAAATTCATCTATTCCTGGGGATGTTTTCTTTGAGAGTTTCTTTATGGTTTGTTCAGTTTCTTTTCCAGACACTGGGTTATTTATGTTCTACTTCCTGTTCTGTCAGCCATAATAATTTGTATTTTTGTTAATATCCATCACCTTTAGGTTATCAGTTTTATTGGTTTATACTTGGGCCGATATTTTCTACTAATTCGCTTTTTTAATTGGCAATTTGTATTTCCTTAATTTTTTAATCACATGGGCAAATGGCTTGTTCTATTCATTCATTTATTTATTTATTTTCAGAAAACCTTCATTGCCCTTTGAGTTATGTGCAGTTTTGGTTCTTCTGAGATCACAATGATTAGACTCAACCTTTTCTCCCCTCCCCTCTCCTTCCTGATGCACATGAACGGAGAATTCATCAAACCAACCTAGATGAAAATAAAAAGTACACAAGCTGAAAGCAAGGCTAAGTAGCAGAATATGGATATAATATTGTGACGTAGTAAAAATGTCAGGAATGCTAAAGCTCAGAATAAGCCAAGACTGGTGATAGAAGCCAAAAACAACAAAAAATGGTTTGGGTTTGTTTGGGATTTTTAGCCATATTAGAGTAAAAGGGGGACCAAATAATAGACACAGTCTTTCCTTAGGGCATACGGGACCGTAATCAGTCAGTCAGCAGGTATCTGTAACTATTAAGTATTTTGTCAGGCACTGTGGTGGATTCTGGGGCAAGGGGACTTCTACCACTCTCCTTGGACCCCTACCCAAGTCCTCTCCATCTCCCCTCCCCTTTCCTTGTCCTGAGTTCTTTCACTTGCCTATATTTCTTAATGTGTGTGTGTATGTATAAAAAGCAAAACTGATAAAACAACCCTTTTCTCGGAGAGCTTATATCCCTAATAAGGGTGTCAAGTAAATAAGACCTGGAAAAGTTGTCATGGAGATGAAGGATTCGATCTCTTTGTCCCTAAGAAGCAGAACCAGGATAAGGGGAAGTTGCAAAAGGGAAAGTTTAGCCTTGATATCAGGAAAAGCTTCATAATAATTAGAGCTTTCCAAAAGTGGAATGGGTTGCCTTTTGAAATGATGAATCTCCCTCCCTGGATGTATTTAAGCAGAAACTAACCAGTTGTCAGGTATGTTACGGGAGGTATTCTTCTGCGAGTGAGACAGATTGTCCCAAGCTTCCTTCTGCCTCTTTCATTCTGTGATATTGCATGACTTCGGAACTTCCCTGTACTTCAGTGTCTTCATCTGTAAGGCAGGGGGTGGTTTAGATTAACCTCCAGATTCTTTTCCAGCTCAATTCCTATAATCTTGTGAAGAGATTATAATGGGTTTCTTTTGAACTTTCAGTTCTAAAATTCTTTGTTTCTAGGACTATAATTAATTTATCTTATAATTTTTTTATAATTATAGGAGAAAAATTCTATAATTTTTATCTTACTAGATTGAAAATTTCATGGAGATAAGAGTTTTGTTTTTCATCACTATATCCTGCATAGAAATGGTCACAAAACTTTTTTGATAATAAAAATAATCAATAAAAAATTTTTGAGCATGCTTCCCCAGCATGTGTTTTAAATATGTTACTGTGCAACTAATTATGTACAGTAAATAAACCTTATAGAAAAATATACTTTCAAAATGATATAGTAAGTATAAAATAATATTTTATTCTTGAGTCAATAAAGATCAAGTAGAGTTTAGTGAGTAGTAGAGTAATTTGGTCACAGTTGTGCTTTTGGAAAATCATTTTGGTGCCTGTGTGGAGTATGAGCTGACAAGGAGAGAGACTTGAGGCAGGTGATATGTGTTGTATATTGAAACTAGGATGATAGCTGTATGTACATATGTGTGTTTTTATATATGTGTGTGTGTGTGTGTGTAGATAGATAGATAGATAGATAGTGAAAAGGAGACAGATGTGAGATGTGGTGATAGAACAGATAAGATAAAGTAAAAGTAAATGATTGAGATGTGTAGATTATGGAGTGAGGGAAAGAGAGAAATAGAAGGTAGTGCTGAGGTTGTGAAAAGTGTGTGTGTGTGTGTGTGTCTGTCTTCCGTTGGCCAAAAAGACCATGCTATCAGAAATGATGATATGACTTGCACTTGACTTTGTTTTGAGTGAGGGAGGGCTGTGCAGGTCACCAGCCTCATTTCTCCTCCAGAGCCATCTGAATCTAGTGACCAAATATTCATTAGGATGACTGGAGATGACCCAGGATGAGGCAATTGGGGTTAAGTGACTTGCCCAAGGTCACACAGCTAGTGAGTGTCAAGTGTCTGAGGTGAGATTTGAACTCCTGACTCCTGCTCTGGTGCTCTATCCACTGCACCACTTAGCCACCCCGGCTGTAAAAAGTAGCTTGACTGGAAAGATAATGGTATTCTCAATAGTAATAGAAAAGCTTAGGAGAAGATGGTTGAGTTCAGAGGAAAGGTAATACTTGTGACTTGTTCACAGCTATTTATTCCTGCTCCCTTTCCGTGGTTCATTCTGCCCCACCCAAAATGAAAAGAGGTTTCTGGCAGTTGCCTACCAGAGCCACAGCCATGAAGTAATTTGGGCATCAGGTGACGGAGGTGGAATTTGCCCAGGGGCATCTGTAAAGCAATTCATAAGGGAGCATATAAGGATATTGCACAGTAGAAAAGAGTATAGGAAGTAAGGGAGTTGGGAGCGATGTCAGATTATGTATGGTTGTGAGGCAAACCCCATGACAGTAGCTGTGGCAGTGAAGATAAGCTGGGACCTGTCTTCGCACTGCCTCATTGGCTGTTCATATGACTTGACGTATGGCCAACATCCCCTTCCACCAGAAGTGATGAGATAGTCTCCTGAAGGCCTCTAGCCTTTTGGAGACACTCACCTAGATCATCTAGAATAGTGTTCTCTATGTGATCCATTCAACACACAATTATTATATACTTATTTTGTGGTAGCCAGTTTTTTTTTCCAATTTAGCTCATCAAGCATTTATTATGTATTTACTGTTTTCCACTCCCTGTGTAGAAATGAAACTGTTCCACAGAAGGTTACGTGTTAACTGTAGCCATTTTTAGAAAGTGTAGAATAATATCTTTGAAGTTAAAATTCAAAGTTTGTACATGCCTTGGTTTCCTCATTTATAAAAGGAACTGGAGAAAGAAGTGGCAAATCAGTATCTTTGCTACGAAAACCCCAGATGGAGTCACAACCAAAAAAACCAAACTGATCTAAACATGCTTCATAGAAATGCTATTGCCTCAGTCTGTAGTAGAGTGGAAAGACCATTGATCTTCATTTTAAAAAAAGTTTCCAAACCTCTCTTTCTATCACTGCATGTGTGATCTTAGGTAAACTGAGCAACCTCTCTGAGATTCCTTTTTCTAAGTGGTACAGTGCGTGAGAAGGAAGAGGAGGAGATGAAATATCCTGCCTACATCACTGAGTTGTCCTGAGAATCAAGTAAAATAAAGTAGATAAAGCGCTTTGCAAACCTTCAAGCACTATAAGATTATTGTTGTTGTTTTAAAGGAGAAAATAGGACATTTTTGTTTGGGGCCCTGAGGCAATTCTGTTAGGTTATGAATTATTTTTATTTTTGGACCAATATTGATGATGTAGGAGTGGGTTTTTTTTTTCTTTTTACTCTTTGGATTAATATTTGTGTGTCATACATTGAAAGTCATATGTGTTCGTAAGAGCCTGTCATTTCCACATGATAAAAGAAGCAAAAAAGTATTTGTTTTTTAAACTATCAGAAATGTATATGCAATACAACTTGATATTTAAGGTATCTGTGGCCATACATTGTACCAGTATTTGTGTTATCATTGTAACTTAGTAAATGGCTATAATTCTTTTAAAGAATGAATACATCTTTCTTTCCCATTCTGTATCAAACCAGCTATCCTTTCTCAGATCGATCAAAACCCTGAGACTTTGGTGTGACAACTCCTCAACTTAACATACCTTTAAACTTGTAAGATAGTACTTTTTACCCATTCTCTTTCATTTGTCTGGTTTAAATGGTTTCCAGCCTCTTCTCACCAGGTACTTGTCAGGCATTTGGTAGATAAGCCCATTTTTACCCTGCTTAGTTAATTAAGGTGATTGTAAACAAAAGATGTACAATTCAAAGTCAAGCCGAATTTCACATGGATGAAGGAGGTGATAATAGCTTAATTCCTGCTTGATCTTTCCTGTCTTTGCTCTGGCTAGCATACACTGACCTTGTCCACAATCGGATGACCTCCCTATTTTACTCCCCTGTTTTGAAAGCTGCTCTTGCCGTAGCTAGCCCTGAGGGGGTATCTGGGAGACCACTGATCCACTGACCCATGTCAAGACTGGATTTTCAGTCTGATCTACTGGGCCTCTGACAAGGTTACATGTTGGACTTACTGAACATAAAAGCCACAGAGCCTGCATTTTTCTGCTTCTTAAGTGACATGCACATTGGACTTCGTAGGAGGAAAACATTCTAGCAATTTCCTATGAAATTCATTTCCTCACTAGTTTAATGTATTAATTTTTAGTGACCAAATTCTATCTCAAGTTTTCCCCTCTTTTGTTTTTAAATTTTAATGGAATTAATTTCTTAAAACTGAATTTGAATATTTACAGATTTAATAAAAATATGTAAAAACATAAAAATAATATAATTTGATGTTTTACAGCATAAAAAAAGGTTTTAAAAATTCTTATTGTGTGTTATTTTGGGGGGGGAAAATCCATTATTTACTTTGAAAATCTTAAGACATTATTATTAGTATAGTATAGCATAATCTTATAAATACCAATGCTTATATATTTAATTTTAAAATCATGCTTTAAAAGTACTCATTTGAAAGCATGTTACAAAAATGTTTCCTAAAGGTCAGTCCATCACCATACTATGAGTAGTGATTCAAGTTTGGACAAAATCTGATAGGCCTCTCTTATCTAGATAAATAGGAAGAAAGAAAAATATTTTCCACTTGTGTTTAGTTTATTCATTCAACCATGTCTTCCACACGATAAGACATTATCACTTCATTGTGTGGTTAGCTATTCATTGTTCTACAGTTCCTAACATGACATTGTCTTTTATTTTTATGTAGGAGCTGATCCCTGAATTTTATTATCTTCCTGAGATGTTTGTCAACTTCAATAATTATAATCTTGGAGTGATGGATGATGGGACAGTGGTGTCTGATGTTGAACTTCCTCCATGGGCCAAAAGTTCAGAAGAATTCGTTCGCATAAACAGATTGGTAAGATAGTAATCCTGGCTTTGTCTGTCAAGGGCCTATTCTTATGACATCTTTCATGTGGTGTATAAAAATTAACCCAAGTAAAAGCTGAATTGGCTATAGTTTACAGAGTGATACAATATTCCTGGGCTCTACAATTTGCTGATATTATCTAATTTTTTTCATATATGGAATAACTAAGAGTTATTCATGCCCATAGAATGATGTGTTGTTGTCACTTTTCAAAATATATTTGTCCTACCAAAAATACAGTTTTAAATTTTATTTATAAAGCGAGTATTACTAGTTTTAAGTTGAGGAGTCTGTACTTTTTTGATATGGGAAACATTGTTTCAGATCATCTTCCACATTTTCTTTGAAAAAAGTCATTTTCTACAACTCAAGTTACAGTTGCTTAGGTGACACATGACATATAAATATCCTGTCCTTAGTTATTTAGCATTTGTCATCCTTAAGAAAAAATATCTGCCTGTTGTCCTTTTTACCTTTTGACAAAAATTTCACAGCAGCAAAGTAGATTTTATTCCTTGTATTTATAATTCAATTTCTCTTAATACTGTTTTTTTTGTAATTACAATTTTAGAAGTCCAAACTATCCATTATAGTTTTGAGTTTGCTATTGAATGACAAAATATTTAAATTCAGTTGTCTCAGTAATGCTTTAACTTTTACAAATACATCCTCCTCACTTCTCATTAGCTCTGTTTTATTTCACTCCCCTGAACACTAATTTCAGTCTTGCTCCTAAAATTGTACAACATGGTATACGTCTCATGCCAGAAGATGCTCCAGTGTCATTGCATTTACACATAGTCTCCCACCCATGACTCTGCAGGGGGCAGGAGGTTCTTTACTTTAAATGTGTTAGTGGCTTCTGTGAGGGAAAAGTAGAGATGGCAGAGTTGGCTTGGTGTTTGCATTCTTCTCTACTCACTCTTTTGAGGAGCCCTTTACAAAAATTTAGTAATTGTGGTTAAAGCCATAGAATTACTGAAACATGGGCTCAAAGACTAAAGGGAACCCTCTTTAAATCAAGTGAGCATATGTAGTGTTGCTAAACATGCTGGGGCAGGGGTGGGAGAGGATGGAAGGGAGGAGTGAAGGATTCTTTTTGGTTTCACAATGAACCTTGGCTGATAGTCATGTTTTAAAGATTTCATCTCTTATCAGTGTTTTAATTTGACAACTTGAAGGATTTAGTGGTTCATCTTGTAAGCTGGTCCTCCTTCTCATCCCCCTACCCCCATCCTTATGCTGTACTCTCCTGAAAATGGAACCCTAGTAGGGGATATTAGAAAGTGGTAACTCACCAACCAAATCAGATGTCTTGGGAGCCTTTGTTTTTATGGAATTATCTATTTTGTAGTAGTATTCTGCAATGTGAAATACTTCCAGATTTTGTTATGGTTTTTTAAAAAAAATCTGAAGGTACTTGGTTTTTGTTTTGATTCTGCAGTTTCATAAATGTTATGGTTTATTTTATGAATATTTCTTTTTCTGTAGTGTACAGACATTAGAAATCAGTAGCAAGTCAAATGCAAAAGCAGTTTTCTTTTGGAACTGGATGAGTTTTACGCCACAAGTAATTTTTTGTCTCTAATTTGAGGTGGGGGAGGGAAACAATATTACTTTGTTGATTTTTGCAAAGAAATTTGGATGTCCAAAAATACGATGAACAAAGCTTTACGTAGTATAATTCAGGTTGATTCATTCTGTGTTTTCCTTTTAACCTCCTAGAACTAAGTGATTAGTATCGTATTTTATGTATCTGTTAACGTGTTATCACAGGAGGTATTTTTTCTCTTTTTTGCTTTTTTGGTTTCCTTCTTCCAGACTACAGATTTTATGCAATGATTGTAGCTCATGAAATGCATACTACTTTGATCTGTGACCTTTTTGTGGTGCTAATCGGGTTCCTGATATCATTATACCTTGCTCATTAATCATATTTCCTGCAGCCCGTCAGGCACCCAGACAGCCCAAGTCCCTGTTTTCAGCCCTCTGTTGGCAGGTTTCTGCTTTTCCAGATTATTACAGTGCAATACTTTGGCTTCTCATAACCAGAGCCACATCAAGCTGTGTGCTACAATTAAAGTCAGATGGTCCTCAGGTTGAACAGGGATATAGTGTTGCAGCTGTCTGTCTTCCTGGAACAGACCAGCACTAGGAACAGATGATATATAGGACAGTGAAAAATAACAGATTGTACAGTACCAGGTTAGTAGCAGGGGATCAGAGCATTAATTAATGGACATACTTACTTTAAATTGATACACAGCTCATCATTTTAAAATACTGAAGAGCACAAATGTGAATTCAAGAAAATAGAATAATTTTAAGAACATATATGACTATATTTTGATTGATACTGTGTTGGGGATTTTTATTCTGCTTGTATTTTCTAAAGGAGAGGAGTAGCTCTATGGTTAAAGAGTTGATATAATCACAGGGTGGGGGGAGATTTTTCTAGTACTTATCTAAACATTTTCTTTTTGAAAGAAATGCAGTACTGAGATTTTGGCCAAACACCCAGATGCAAATATCCTGTGTGTCTTGAAAGTAAAAACTAAAAGATTCAATTTTTCTTTCAGGAAAAGAAGTAAAATTCCCATTGTTCTCAGTATTTGAAGTAAGAGTGAAATTGAATGTGATCCTCCATTTTGACTTAGGTCTAAATGCTGGTCTTGTTCTCACATGTTAAATAAGACTGAAGATCTTTGATTCCAAACGCTACAGAAAAAAACAGTCAACAGTAGGACTTTATCTTCAAAAT
Organism: Bettongia penicillata ogilbyi; assembly: GCA_023548195.1. Lineage (NCBI taxonomy): Eukaryota > Metazoa > Chordata > Mammalia > Diprotodontia > Potoroidae > Bettongia > Bettongia penicillata. The sequence goes on from JAJHZJ010000024.1 coordinate 4,107,888, forward strand.
AATGTGAGATTCCTTAACTAACCACTCTGTAATATAGGACAGTTATAGACTGTTATTTCTTTATACAGGCTATCCCTGTATAATTTCAAGAGGTAAATTTAATTCAGATGGCCAGACTGGACAATAACTCTCTAGCAAAAGCTCATAACCTGAGGTCTGTGAGTTTGTTTGTTTTTCATATTTTGACAAATGCATTACTGCTTAGTTTCTTCCTTTGTGATTGTGTGTACTTTTTATTAATTGAGAAATATTTTTTCTAAAGAATCCACAGGTTGCTCCAGATTGCTAAAGTGATACACAGTATAGAAATTTTTAAGAATTTCTGCATTAGAGTCTTTTCTAAAAATACATTTTATTTAGGTGAAACTGAGTGAAGCTTCACTCAAACTGATTCAATTAAAATAGTCCTTTTTCACTTAGGGAAACCTATCTCCTTTCATCCTTTCCTCTTCAGTTATCTCTGTATTGAAAAGACTGTATCCCCCAAAATGAACTGTAATAAAATACAGAAATGCTAAGTTTTTATTAATACTTGTTTAAGAATATATAATAGTCTGGATGTGAAGATGTGGAAATATAACTTAGTAAAGGGTACTTTTAGAGAGGAGAAGAAGAGTGTTCTGACCTCTGAAGAGAGTGTAAAGAACTATAGCCAACTTAAGTGGTCTTTTGATGCCAGAGGTCAAAGTTGCTAAGAAAGATAGAAAGTTTTAGAGGCCCTGTAGGTTAGAAAGGGAAGAAAAGAGGGAGAGATCCGACATGTTACGGGCAGAATTGATCAGGATTGGACCAACAGAATGTTAATCCAAATTTTGTTTGCCCAGAACAGAGGCTGTTGGATCACTCTATGTCTTAGTATTATTGGCAGTATTTCTTTGGCATAGGCTAAGTCACAGCCTATAGTCATAGGGATGGGGAGCCACATATGGCCTTCTAAGTCCTCAAGTGAGGCCCTTGGAATCCAAACCTCAGAGACTAAATCCCCTTAATAAAAGGATTTGTTCTGTAAGACCTGAACTCAGTCAAAAGGCCTTGTCTAAGAAGACCACATGTTAGTTTTCAGGCTGCAGGTTTCAAACCCTTGTGCTACAAGTTAATAGCTGAGTTATGATCCAAGTGGCCACAGGATGAGTAGTTTGGACCTAAAACCTAGAAAGAGGAAGTCCATGTTTCCTCCACGGATAAAAAAGGAGCTAAAGTTAAAAATTTGGACTTAGACCATAAGGTAAAAAGTAAAGTGAGCTTCCAAGAAAGGAGAGTGATCCTAAGGATCAGAGGTAGGACTGAAGGACTGCTGAATTAAAGGGGAATGAAGTAGGAAGAGTCCAGAACAGTCGATTCAGAGTTCTAAACTTGTAATGCATTAATTGAGTAGCTTGAGGCTATGTATTTATGAGTCTGCTTATTCTTTATAATATTGGTTCCTCCGAACATATACATACATACATGTTTGTGTATGTGAGTGCTGGGGAAAAAGAGCTGGAGCTTGGGAAAGTCCATTTTTCCATGATGTGCTATTTATGAAGTAGCATGGTATAATGGGGCGGGAAAGAGCATTGAATCAGAAGACCTTCATTTGGGTCCTCCTTTTGCCCTTGTCAATAGCTGTGTGACCTTGAGCATGAGGGAAGTTTTCTATGTGTCATTGTTTTTTTAAAAAAAACAAATTAAATACTTTTAATCTAAATAAAACAGAATATCTGTTTATAATGTTTTAAAATATCTATTTATAATGTTTTGTCTATGTATACATTCCATCCATTAGTGTGACTTTTCCAAAATTCTACTTCTTTCCATTTGAAGATCTTTTCCTTTCTTCTTCTATTTCTGTAGCTCCCATCTCACTGAGTCTGAAAATCCTCTTATTGATAAAGCAAAAACAGGGTAAGGGTGAGGGGAAAAAAGAAACCAAAGAATTGTAGGACAAGAATAAAATATTGCTTGTACACATACTTCCTTCTTAATACTCTTCCTGTATTTACTATTTCTTTCTCTGCCCTTTTGCGAAGCGCAGACTTCAGTCTGAGAATTCAGTGCAGTCTCCGAGAACTCTAGAAATACTGTCACATTACCACCCCTGTTCACTCCCACAAATAGAATGAATTGGCCAGGAACAGCCCCAGTGCCATCCTCTGCTTTCACAGTATGCTTCCTTCCTTCATCCAGCCTTACTTGATTGCTTCATCTTCTTGAAATAGAGAAGTAGATCTCAATTCTCTTTGGGAGTGGAAGTAAGAGATAGAAAAAGAACCTTTGCCTCCTCCTGAGCACCTGGAACCATGGTGTGGTACCTGCTTGGCCACAGAAGGTTAGAAACAGTACATCACATATGTCTCAAGGTTGTAGGGGTTAGCCGTAGAATTCAGTTTATAGAGTCATCCAGTTTCTCCAAGGACCTTTTATTCTTTAGTTTGATTGTTGTTTTGTTTTTACATTTCAAACATGTACAGTTTGTTCCCACTTCATAAGAGGTCTCTCGTAACAAAGACAAACAGTTAAGTACAGTAACCTTGTCTGAATGTCCATGCAGCATTTTACATCCATAATATACTCCCAATTCTCTCTTTTTTAAAAATGGACACATATATCTATTCTCTTCCCTTAGCCCATTAAAACAGAAAAGAAAAACAAATTTTTATAATAAATATGCAGTCAATGACTTATAAAAAATGTCTCCTTTTGCACCCTAAGTCTGCGTGTGGGTAGCGTGTTTCATCATCAGTGCTCTGGGATCTTGAATGGGCATTATGTTGATCTTAGTTCTTACAGCTTTCCAAGTTGTTTATTTTGAGTATTGCTATTTTTTAAGGTATTCTGGTTCTGTACTTTATTAAAGTTCTCAATATTGTTATTTTTATAATACTGATTTCATAGTAAAAATTGTTTTAAAAAATGTATGTGTCTTTTTGAAATCATATTTCTTCATGTATTCCAGCACAGCAGTACTCTTATCACATTCATATATCACAGCTTCTTGATCCATTCCTCACTTTGGGGGCATCCCTTTAGTTTTGAACTGTTTTCATCCCCAAAATATAGTAGTCTGTTTAGTATTAGAAAGAGCCCTCACAATTAAAAGACTAATTAATCTCACCCCAATTCTATAGTAATATATTGTGGCACTTGGGAATACAAAGAAAGGTGAAAGGCTTCCCTACCCTAAAAGAGCATCTTATATTAGGGTAGGGATAGAACATGTAAATAAGTACTTAAGGAATGAGTGAGTGTGGTAAGTGTAAGTAATAATATGAGCTTATAGTTACATAATTCAGGGGTTGGGGACAGAGTGGGGCGGAGAGACAGAGACAGAGAGAGACAGAGGAGAGAGAGAATGAGAACATGAACGAAGAATGATCTCTGAAGGAAAACCCTAGCAGCTAGAACAATCAAGAAAGGTATTCTCCAGAAGGTAGGATTTGAGACGAGAGTTGAAGGAAACTAAGGAACAGAGCATTGCAGTCTTGGGGAAAACTCATGCACAGGTGTGCAGAAGGAAGATAGAGTCCTGTATACCAAGAACAGCAAGTAGGTTAGTATGGTTGGAGTGTAGAAAAGTATGAAGTGATTAAGCTGTAAGAAGCCTAGAAATGTAATAAGGGTCCAGGTCATGAAGAACTTTAAATACCAAGTGAGTTTACATTTGATGCCAAAAGTAATAGGGAGCCGGTGGAGATTATTGAGTAGGCAGGTAGTCTGGTCGGATCTGTACTATAGAAAAGGAAAAAGGGGGAAGAAGAGAAAATTAGGTTGTTACAAGCTTAGCAATAGGGTTATGGGAAAGGTCTGGAGTGATAACAGAGTCTTCAAAGGAACAAGTCCTTTAATAAAAAGTTAAATATATTTAGCAATTAGTAGATATTGTCAAATTATCCATTATAATGTTTTATATTTTAGAAACCTTTTTCTAAATATTTAGTTTGATGGATTTCAAATATTGCCTAGCATAAAAGATCTTCTAAAAGTTGAAACTACATACATGAAAGGGAGCAATTATGAGCCAGTGAGTTTACTACATGAAATATAATTGAAATTGGTTCATTGCTTTTTATATATTTGGGGGAATAAGATGCTAATACATCAAACCTCTGGCAGCACTTAAAGCTACAAATTTAACTTGTTTGGAATACATCTGAAAATGTTGTTTTCTTTAAGAAATTCAGAGACCTATAACTGCTTTATGCTAAATAGTACATATATGCCGTGTTTTTTAAAAACAGGATATGAACGTATGATGATAATTAGCTTGAGACAGTGTAACAAAACTCAAAAAACTAAAATTGAATATGACTTTTTGGTCCCATTTTACAGACTTGATCTAATCATAATTAAGTGTAGTGGAAATTGCAGACTTTTTGACTTTTGTGTGTCAATGTGTAGCTATTGAAGTTTTTGCTTAATTCAGGTATTCTATGATTTGCCTTTTTAGCTTTTACATTTCTTTCACCTTAAATCTTAGTCCATACCACTTGTGTGCCTTTTATAAGAGATATTATTTCTTTTCTGATAGGGAACATATATGATAGGAACTTGATACTTTTTTGTTTTAAAATGTGTGTAAACTTCTCCCTTCTGAGCTGTATTTTAAGTTCAGTGAGGTTAAAAAAAACCTTATCTTATTCGTCTTTGTAAAAATCAACAAGACTTTATTAAATACTCGTGTTGTATCAGCAGTTTCTAGGGGATGGAGAAACAAAGACAGAAATGAAACAGGGCTAGTGCTGGGTGAGTTTCCATAATTTTACGGGAATACATTCCAGGTAAATACAAGATAATTTCAGAAGGAGGCAGTAGCATCTGAGTCAGTCAGAGACGTTGGGTTGAGCTTTGATGAACACTTGGGTTTCTGGGAGTTGTGGATCCCTACAGTAAGTAGTAAAATACTTTGAATCTATTCGATACTATCAATGCCCATTAGTTTAATTTGATTTTTATTTAAACCCTAATATTCAATTTTGGTTTATGTGATTCAGTTTCACCTTCAAGTTGAGTTTTTGCTTTACACCTCTTCCTCTGTCCTACCCTTCCTTCCTGCATATAAATTTCAGTAAAGAGTTTTCATTAATTTCAGTTTGGTTGAGATTTTGTTTTACCATTGTTTCTATATAGTTACATATATGAATAAAGGCTTATACCCCACATACATACTTTATGTGTGTACTAATGAAATAAAAGTATAGGTATTTTTTTGGATAATTTTTTTCTTAAGACCTGTATAGATTGTATTCTTTAGCATTTTTTAAAACATAAAATTGTTGAGGAATTGTATCAGGTGCCATATTGAAGATGAAAAAATATGATGATATTAAAGTTAATAAACCAATGTTTATATTGCCTTTAAATGCTGTTTCAAAGTATTGCCTGAGTATGCTGTTTCCCCTATCTCCTCATCCTCATGGAAGAGGTTCCAAAGAAGAGGGCTATAGATGATTTATGATTATTTTCTTCTTTTTTATATATAAATTGATTTATTTTTAGTTTTCAACATTCATTTCCACAAGATTTTGAGTTCCAAATTTTCTCCCATCTCTCCCCTCCCCCCCACCCCAAGATGGCATGCATTCTGATTACCCCTCCCCCCAGTCTGCCTTCCCTTTTATTGTGCCCCCTCTTATCCCCTTCCCCTTTCTTGAAGGGCAAGATAGATTTCTATAGTCCACTGCCTTTATATCTTATTTCCACCTTGCATGTAAAAACAGTTTTTAAACATTTGTTTTTAAAACTTTGAAGAACGGCTCGGTGGTGCAGTGAACAGTTTACTGGCCCTGGTGTCAGGAGGACCTGAGTTCAAATGTAGCCTCAAACACTTGATACTAGTTGTGTGACCTTGGGCAAGTCACTTTACCTCAATTGCTTTGCCTTCCCCCCTCCAAAAAGAAACAAAAGCAAAAACTTCCAGTTCCAGTTTCTCTCCTTTTCTTTCCTCCCCACCCACCCACATTGGGAAGGTAAGCAATTCAGTATAGGTTATACATGTGTTGTTATACAAAACACCTCCATAATAGTCATGCTCTGAAAGACTAACGATATTTCCCTTCATCCTATCCCACCCCTCAATTATTCTGTTTTCTCTTTTGACCCTGTCCTTTTTTCTAAAGTATTTGCTTCTGACTACTCCTCCCTCAGTCTGCCCTCCCTCTGTCATCCCTCCCCTTTATCCCTTTCCTCCCTGCTTTCCTGCAGGGTAGCCTGATTATTTTCTGGGTAGTTTGGCTTGTCAGGGTTACAGGAGCATTCTTTTTTCAAAAATTCAATTTTATTCAATTAATAGAAAAATGTATTTTCTCTCTCTGCTCCCTCCCCATCCTATTAAGAAAAGAAAAATAGAAGAACAAAACATAGAGACATCCAACAGCTTTCCCCATTGGCCGAGTGCAGTCCACACCCTCAGTCCTCACTCCTCCTTCGGCCTCCTCTGGCGTCTGGAGTTGTCGTGGGCCTTTTATTGGTGACGTTGTTTGTCTTTCCTGTGTTATTACTGTAGGCTCCATACAAGATTTCCCAGGTTCCTTTGAACTCCACCTTTCAGTGCCCTGTTACATACAGGTAACACAATGGGTTCAACTGTCCCTCAGCTGATGGACCCCTGCTTCAGCTTCTAGTCTTTGCTACCATAAAAAAAATGGCTTTGAGTACTGTGTCCATGTAGGGTCTTTTACTCATTTCTTTTCTCATTAGTGGAATGGGTTCAGTAATATCATCACTGGAACCCACTTTAGTCATTTTGGAGGCATAGTTCAAATTTGATTTGCAAAATGATTAGACCAATTAATTCATCTCTACAAAAATGCATTCATATTCATTTTTTTCTGGTAGTTGATATAGCATTTGTCATTTTTCTTTTTTGTTAAATCTGCCAATTTCATGGTGTATATGAACTGAAATGTCAGGGTTGTTTTAATTTGCATTTCTCTAATTCACAGTTATTTGGAGAATTTTTTCATGTGGGTATTGAAAGCTTAGAGTTCTTTGTTTGAAAACTACCTGTTAATATCTTTTGATCATTTATCAGTTGGATAATGTTTCTTATTCTTATAGATTTAAATTAGTTCCTTGTATCTTGGATAGGAGACCTTTCTAAGGGAGAATTGCTATGAAGACTTTTTTTCTGCCAGTTATTTTCCTTCTAATTTTAGCTTGTTTTTGTTTGTGCAAAAACTTGAAAAGGTTATTTAATCAAAGCTACCTATTTTGTTTCCTATGATCTTGTCTGTCTTTTGGTCAAGAATTCTTTCTTTATCCATAGATCTTCCTTCTCTATTTTGTTTATGATATCATCCTTTTGATCTGAGTATCCATTTGGAGTTTAACTTTATATATGGTCTGAGATGTTGATCTGTTCCTAATTTCTGCTGGACTGCTTTCTACTTTCCTAGCAATTATTCTTAAGAGTTCTCATACCAGACTTGGGGTCTTTCAAATTATCAAACACTTAGTTACTGTGATTGTTTTCTTCTATTTATTAGCTAGTACCAAATTGTTCAGTGATTACTGCTTTCTAATACAGTTTGAGATCTGGTTCTGCTAAGCCCCCTTCCCACCTTTGTCATTATTTTCCTTGAGAGCTTGATGTTTTATTTCCCTAAATGAATTTCATTTTTTTCTAGCTCTATGAAAAAATTCTTTGGTAGTTTGGTATGACACTGTATAGGTTAATCAATTTATAATTTAAACTTTTTATTATATTTGGCTCGGCCTAACCATAAAGAATTAATATTTTTTCAGTTATTTAGATCAGTATTTATTTGTGTGAAGTGTTTTGTTGTATTCATGTAGTTCATGATCATATGGACATATTTAACTATTTTTCAGCAACTAAAAGAATAATTCTTTCTCCTGTAGGTTACTGACCTTTGTCTTTTTCTCCCTTGTATTAAACATTGGTGATACTACCACTGATATACACGTGACATGATATTACTCTTCTGTTATTTTAGAGAAGTGAATAGAATGTTCAACTTATCCATTTTTTCTCTCATAACATCAAAATAAATGTGGTGCCCCTTCTTTTTATCAGTGATTTATTCAATATTTTATCTGAAATAAACACCCAAAATTTGCTATAATGATCTAATTTATCCAACATTGTCAGGGAACAAAGGTAGTCTACATAAATTAATTTTCTAGAGATTAAGTATTTTAAGTAACCCATTAAATATCAAAATGCTTTATTTTGATTTAACAAAATATAAATATTGTATAAACAAAATATTTAACAAAATATAAATTTTGTATAAAATCAACCAATATGCATTCATTAAGGACTGATTATATATGTTACCAATTACGCATCTCTATACCTTGAACTAATGGTAGTAACGCATTAGCATTGCCTTGATGATTCACTGCCAGAGAAAGGAGCTACCTGCAGAGCTGGGAACATGCGGATTCAAGTCTAGCTGTCCTCCTGACTTCGGGCAGCTTTCTAGTATGGTGCGATGGAAGAAAGACGTTGTCCTTGGACAGTTTCCTCATTGAAGAATTCTTCATACCAGTGAAACCCTGGCTCTAAGTTACGCACTCTCCTGTGATGCCCTGGCGCCCTTAGGGCCTGTTGGTATATATTGATTGGTCTTTGTTTTTATATTCTTTCTGTCTGCTTTTCAGTTCAGTCTCATAACTCCTTTTACTTTTTTTTCTGATGTCAACGATCTCCTTATAATTGGATGCCTCATTTTAGATAGTTGTTTAGGTGAAGGCCTTGAGGGTGTCTTTACCCTTCTTGTAGATTACATGGGTTTTGTGGCAGCAGTTATTAGCCTTACATCTTTTAGAACTTTTTCTTCGTCTCTTATCCAAATGATTAAGGTTACCATGGGTCCATACTCTGAAGAAGCAGTATATTTACATGCACACATAACATGTTGTTGTTTAGTTCTTTTGGTTTTGTGTGACTCTTTGTGATCCTATTTTGGGGTTTTGGTTTGACGTTTCCTTCTACAGCTCATTTCATAAATAAGGAAACTGAGGCAAACAGGGTTAAGTGACTTGGCCAGGGTCACACAGCTAGTAAGTTCCTAAGGCCAGATTTGAACTCATGAAGGTTAGTCTTCCTGAGGCTAGGCACTCTATCCGCTGCATCACCTAGCTACTATACACATCATATGTATGTATGTGTGTGTATGTGTGTGTGTGTGTGTGTGTGTATGTATATATATATATATATATATATATATATATATATATATATATATATAGAGAGAGAGAGAGAGAGAGAGAGAGAGAGAGAGAGAGAGAGAGAGGTAGAAAAACCCCAGACTTTTGCCTAAAATTTGTATTATATATGAGATAAGGTTATAATATTTAGACTTCCAGTAATTTCAACCATACATATATACATATATATGTATGTGATAGATCTGAAATATAAACTAGTTTTCTCTTGTTCTTTTTGAGAACTAAAGATTGAAGTGTAGATCTTTACCTCCTTTAGACTAAGAACTATCTGTGTACACGGTGAGAAAAATATTTATTCATGGATGAATTGAGGGCATAAAAATGTGGGTAAATAAGAAATGTGTATATTATATATGTAATTTTAGTCCTATACTATTATACTAACTATAAGTGTAAATTCTGCACGTTACACTATTCTTCTACCTTTGTCTACATTGTCCTCTCTGTTTGGCATACCTTTCTGACTTGTTAAAACCCTACCCATTCTTTAAGGTGTGATTCAAATACATTTCTGCAAAAAGCCTTTCCAAATCTTTCCCCTTCCCTACCCCACCCCCTCAGCTGGTCTTCCAGGCAATTCTCATAGCACCTTATTTATTACCTCTCTTAGCCCAGCCTTGGGGGATTAAGATTTATAACTATGCTCAGGTATGACCCTCAGTTTCATGTTCAACCTGTATTCTCTATAGCCACCTGAATTGAGTTGGCAATTATATCTTTGCCTAGATTTTTTCCACTGTGACTTTAGTAAGTCTCTCTTCCTTACACTGCTTCTTCTAACCTAGAGAAATTCCTCAGAGTCTGTTCTAGAATATTCCTTAAGGCATTAGAGCCTCTTTCCTTGTGCTTCCCTAAAGAATTGGCAGCTTTTATGGGAGAACTGTATCCCAACAAGCATTTTTTTAAAAATTTAGTACTTCTATGGAACAAAAAAGAGCTTAACCAGAATTTTTTTTTAAATTGATATCTTTTCTTCTTATATCATCTTTATTTACATACGTATATACATACATACATACATACACATATATATCTCTGTATGTTTGTCTGTGTGTATGTGTATCCTTTTCCGCTTTCCTACCCAAAGAGCTATTTATTGTAAGGAAGCCTGAAAAAAGAACAGGAAAAACAGGAAAAAGCCAGTTCAATCTTGGCCTAAAATATATGCAAAATTCTGCAGCAATGGGTCCCCATTTCTTTTGAAAGCATTCTTCTCCTCATTGGCTTTTTGAACCTCTTTTGCCAATTGAGTGAGCCTATTTTTCAAGGTGTTATTTTCTTCAGCCTTTTTTTAGGTCTCCTTTAGGAAGGTATTGACCTGTTTTTCATGCTTTTCTTGCATCTCTCTCATTTCTCTTCCCAGTTTTTCCTCCACCTGTCTAACTTGATCTTCAAAATCCTTTCTGAGCTCTTCCACGGCCTGACATCCACCTCGTAAGTCTGGGATAGAGAGGCCCCAACCTCTATGTCTTTCCCTGATGGAAAGCATTGTACTTCCTCATCAGAAATGAAGGGAGGAAGGAACATCTCTTCCCCAATAAAGTAGCTCTCTGTGGTCTTATTTTGCTTCCTTTTTCTGAGCATTTTCCCAGCCAGTTACTTGACTTCTGAGATTCCTTTGCACCCCCGCCTAGATCCGCCCAGCTAGTGCTTGGGGTCTGAGATTAAAATGCTGCTCCCCAGCCTCTGGGCTTTCAGTGGCAGCGAGGCTGCTATTCAATGTGAGCTTAAGTTGTGGTGCTGGGGTGGGGGCAGGGCAGCCTCCCAGGCTCAGTTCCCTCAGGGGGTTTATGCAGAGACCTTTGGTAATGGCCCTGAGCTCCTGTCTGCTCCGGGAGTTCCGGGCCACCACTGTCTCTGCTGCTGCCTCCCGAGGGGGCCCAAGTCACGGAGACACCCCACTCCCTTCTCGGCCAGCCTAGAAGTCTCTCTCACTGACCTGTAGCGCCTGTGGGTGGAGGGACCTTCGTGGCCACCGGAGGGTCTGTCCCTGAAGCCTGCTCGGATCTGCTCCTCTGGGGCTGCGAGGCCAGAGCAGTGCAAGGGTGGGCTCCGCGTCCGGAGTGCAACGGACCCCTGGGGACGGCTTTCCAGGGCTCTCTGGAACGGAAATCTTTTCCACTGTGTTTCTGCGCGCCTTGCAGTGCTCCAGAATGTGTGGGGAGTTCTTTTTACAGAAAATATATGGGCTGTGGGTTCGGAGCTAGCATACAGTGAGTCTTTCTACTCCGCCAACATGGCTCCTCCCCCGGTTCCCCATTTCTTAAAAGAAGGGAAAGTGGTTCATTTTCCCAGTCCTTCTCTGGGGCCACACTTTGTGATTGTTATAATTATAAAAGATTCCATTTTTAAATTTTTTTCCATTTAAGTTGTAATTATTATGAATAGTGTTTTTTTGGTTCTGAATATTTCATTTTGTATTGGTTTGTATGTGTCTTCCTATGATTCTTTGTATTCATCATTTTTTAAAACAGAGTAACATTCCAGTATATTCATAAACTAAACGCTTACCCATTCCCTAATCAGTGGGCATTTACAATTCTTTGCCATCACATAAAAAGTATTTCTGTGAATATTTCTGTGTGTGTGAGACCTTTATTTCTCCCTTTGATTTCCTAAAACAAAAGTGTCATTTTACAAATGACCTTGAACTAGTCATTGAATTCTTGTAGTTCTGTTTCTTTTGCATATGTTTAAAATATAAACTTTTTTTTTCTCTTGTATTTATGAAAAGTACTGAAGAATGCATTCTAAAACTTTCCTTTATCAACTTCAGCCTAAGACCTATTCTGTTCTGTGAAAGGTGTGAAGCATATTTATCAATACTTGAGGGGAATAAGAATGTGGGCAAGTAAGAGAAGAGGAAACCTATTCTTAGAGTTTCAGTAATGAAAAATGTCCTAAGCTGGCATCTGTCACTTCACGATACCCAGAGTTCTCTTCATACATTATGGCATCTGGCCCTGTAAAGGAGCAGCCTTATAAACTGAGGACCATGGGTGGTCTCCATGATTGTCCTCATTCTACAGAAGGGCTGACTTGCCTGTGACTGTTCAGCTAGCTGCTCAGTGTGAGGATAGAGCTTGCACACTGGTCTTCTTGACTTCAGGTCTACACTACTGATTCCCCTAGGCCCTCTAATGCTTTAATAAGAAATGAACGAAGTTTAGTATGGCTAAGAACATTAAGGGCATCTACATAGCACAGTAAATAGAGGCTGGCACTGGAGTCAGGAAGGCTCATCTTTGGGAGTTCAGATTTGGCCTGACAAGTTACTGTCTGAAATAAGCCAGTTATGGAAGGTGTTACTCATTGGTTGTTCATTTTCCCCACATACATGTGTATGTATATATACGTATGTGTGTGTTCTGTGCATATACACATACATGCATATATTCTACATATTTTAGGCAGACCTTATGGGGGGGTTAACCCCTGCTTTTACTTCTTTTTTGTATCTAAATTTCTTTGATTGGATTTCAGAGAATTATAGTATTTATTTAAGCACTTACTATATGCCAAATACTGCACTAAAGCACCAAGTTTACAAATACAAAAGGCTTCGAGGAGCTTCCATCTGAATGAGAGAAGCAGTGCGCACTTGTGGGGGAATAGTTGCCCAGGAGGAGAATACTGGTCTCTGAAGTTACAAAGAGGGTGAGGGAAACTATAGAACAGTCAGCTGACATAGGCTGACTTTGCATAGACAGTGTGGAAGTTTTGGTGAACTTCACCCTGCACAGGTAGAAAGGAGGTGTGTGCAGTCTCAGGGCCATGGAAAGTGCCTGAGGCGAAGAAGGTACGTAACTCTAAAGAGTGCATCGGCATAGCACCATGATCAGGTTTTTAGCCACAGCAACTCACAAGTATTTCTTTACTAAGACATTGGAGAATTATGCCGTTCATGAGTGGAGGCAGCATTCAACACTGATGAAATTCCAGTTCACATGATATGCAAAAGGACTTCTGCCCTTTGGGAAATATGTGAATCACTATTTCCTTGTATCACTTAGAGAAACTTCACATTTTTAATTATTTTCACTTGTAGCCCATATATTGTAGGAAACTGTCAAAATCAAATAAAAGCAGTTTCCTTTATAAGCATTTATAAGTATTTGCCTCTTTTATACCAACTTCTCTGGGTTCTTACGCTATTATCCTTATTAAGAATGCTGAAGTTGGAAGTTGGAAGCTGGCTTCGTCACAGAGATGACAGTTCCCTTCTTTCTCTGCCGCTGGCTGACTTCTTCATCTCAAGAAGTGAAATGTCTTAACTCCTCTTGGCCTCACTTTCCTCATCCATAAAGGAAGGAGGTCTTAGACCAGGTGGTCTCTGGCATGATTCCCAGTGTTAGCATTCTGTGATCAGGATCCTAGTAAAATCACAGGTAGTTGTGATGAAATCAGGCTCTGCCAGTACAAGTGGATTCTCTAGATAGGTTTTCTGGGCTTTTTGTCCTGGAGTAATCCTCTGTTGTCACCACCTGAAGTTAGAAAAAGGAATATAGATTTCTCTTCTCGAGGCTATTAGCTTAACAGTCTTTTTCCATTTCTTTTTCTTCCTAAATAGCCCTTTTCCATCATGACCAATGTAAATCCCACACACAGTTAATTGGCATTCATTTAATCAATATTCAGGCAGGGACCTAGTAGGGACAGAGCATATGTGTTAGATACAAAATAAGTTTAAGGTGGTTTGGGGAGGAAGGCACTAAAATATAAGCAATCAGGAGAGCTCTCCTATAGAGGGTGGTAGTTACCCTGAGCCTTGAAGGAAGCTAAAGATTCTAAGAGACAGAGGTGAGGCAGGATTTTAGGCATGCGGGAAAGCCAGTGCCAAGGAATGGCGGTGGGATATAGAGTATCCCGTGTGAAGAACAGTAAGAAGGCCAGTTTGACTGGATTATAGTGTGCATGAAGGGGAATGACTTATAATAAAGCAGGAAAGGTAAGTTTAGGTTGTGTCATGAAGGGCCATATATGCCAAACAAAGGAACTTAATTCTTATTTTATGGGTTATAAGGAGCCTCTGGAATTTATTGATTAGGGAAATGACATTGTCAGATCTGTACTTTATCAAAATCATGTTCATTTCTGTCACTAAGAAAGACTCGGGACTATTTTTAATGTTTCATCAAGCAATTATGGGTTTTAACCAAGTGTTTGAACTAAAGTGACTGAAATTCCCCCATATTTGTTTGTCACCCTGCTGAGGGAGGCACTTGCCAGCAAGAATGAGTCTATAAACAAACTGAATCACCACCCCCCCCAAACAAAACCAAACACACTAGATTTGTTTAGGAAATATTGGAGTGGAAATAAATGAGAGTGACAGGGCTATGTTAAAAGTGAGAGATAGTGAGGGTATGACCTAGAACACTGGCATTCACTGGGAGCAGTAGGAAAAGGATCGCTGTGAGAAAAATGATAAAGATGAAACCAGCAGAATTCGCTAAGGTGACTTCAGCATGAGTGTGAATGACAGGGAGGATGATGGTACGGTTGACAGATAGAGAACTTGATAAAAGGATCCGGTTTAAGGGGGTTAATATTGTGCTTCATTTTACATGTACTGAGTCTTAGATACTGGTGGGATATCTAAGTAGAAATGCATTGGATATAGTTAAGAAACGCTCGTCTTGAGATTGGGAGAATAGTCAGAGATTTGGGAGTCATCTCCATTCCAGGGACGTTGAAGATGTAGGGAAAGAAGAATGTCAATTATCCAATGAATAATACCGTAGGGAAAAACCCTAGAATCACCCCACCTTCTTGGACGCTCTCTGTTTTCCGGATTTTTCAGTACTGTTCTATCGTGGTTTTCTTCGTATCTATTACTTTGACGATTCTCAGTCTTCTTTGTCAGCTGGCAATCTCTATCTCATACCTTCTTAACTTGTGGTCTCCAAGCACCTACACCATACCTCAGTGATCTCATTAACTCTCGTGGATTGAACCATGATCTCTATCCAGATGACTTCCAAGTCAGCATATCCTGCCTTTGTATCTCTGCTGAGCTCAAGTTTCACTGTGTGCTCGGTGTCTCTTCTGGGATGTCCTATAGACATCTCAAACTCATTATGTCCAAAACAGAAGTAATTTTCTTTCCCCCAAAAGCCAGCCCTCCTGCTAAATTCCCAATTTCAATTGTGGATACTGCAGTTCTTCCAGTTACCCAGGTTCACGACCTAAGAGCCAGCCTCGTCAGTCAATAGGCACTTAGTTAGCACCTGCTGTGTGCCAGGCACTGTTCCTGGATCTGGGCATACAAATATGAAACAATCCTAACTTTGTTAATACCCATAAATAAAAATAGATCTAATAGAGGGCTGGAAGGGACCTCAGAGGTTCTTTAAGCCAGAATTTTTTAAACTGTAGGTCGTAATCCCATAGGGTCATGAAAAATTTGACAAGTTAAAGGTTTCTGAGCCCCAAAATTAGTTAAAAATCGAATACGTAATGAATCTGCAGCACTTGCCTGTGTTGCATCAGGCAACTTCAATGCAGGCTTGGTTCTGAACACCAAGCATGCATGCTTTGCACTGTACGCACCCTCAGGTCACACAATGCCAATGAATGCTGCTAAAATGTGAAAAGGGATCAGAAGTGGAAAGAATTTAAGAAGTCTAGGTCTAAGCCAAAGAATTCAGGTGACTTGTCTAAGGTTAGTAGCATAACCTGTATTTGAACCCACCCTGGAGAACTATAGGCTAGATGATAGGGCAGATGGGTATATTCAAAATTATTTGAAAAGTCAAACCCATAGCAGCCATGCATACTGATTGTTCAGCGTCTTATTAGAAGGCGGTTGCTGACCAGGTCTTCCAGCAATCTCTGTTTGGCCCTGTGTGATTTTATATTTTTATTACTGGCATGGGCAAAAGCAAATATGTGATGCTTCTCAAGGTTACACCAAGCTGTTATACAGTCAGGATCCGGCAAAAAATCTTCAAAGGCTAGAACAGTGAGCCATATCAAATAAGATGAAATTTAATAGGCATAAATGTAAAGTTTTACACTTGGGTTCAAGAAATATACTTTGTAAGTAAAAGTTCAGAGGCATGGGCAAACAGCAGGTGATATGAAAAAAAAATGTAAGATTTTTAATGAACTGTTGCATCAGTATGAGTTAACCATGGTTAAATGGCCACCAAAAAATAAAGTCTGTATTCACAGAGGTCTAGGACTAGAGAGATGATAATTCCTACATATTTCTGCTCTATTTTTACTGTATCTGGAATGTTGTGTTCAGTTCCACACCCCACGGTTTCAGAAGGATATTAATAATCTAGGTACTTTCCAGAATCAAGAGTGCTGAAATCCTTTCCTGTGAGGATCAAATTGAAGGGTCTGTGAATGGTTAGTTTGAAGAGAAGTTGTAGGGAGGAGGGAACATGGCAGCTACCTTCACATAACACATAGAAGAGGTATAAATTAAGCTGGTTCTTCTTTGACCCTAGATGGCAGTATTAAGAGCAGTGAGTAGAAAATGACCAATGGAATCATTTAGGTTTGATCTAAGGAAACACTTCACAACAACACAGCCATCCCAAATCAGAGTGGGCTATGAAGTGTTGTATTCCCTTAACTGGAAATCTCCAAGCAAAGATTGAATGACCAGTTGAATGTTGTAGAAGACAATCTTGTTCATAAATAGGATAGACTAGATGGTCTGATTTGCATGTCCCTTCCATCTCTGATGATCTGTATATAGCCAACCATTTCCTTTCTGTTTCAATATAGCTTCATTTTTATATAGGGGTGAGGGGAAGTGGAATTTATTAAATGTTTGCCCTCATTTCCACTAAGGTGCCTTATCTGCCCAGAGATAGTAGTTGTACGTTTCTGTAGTATTCAGAAGTAAAGCTAGGAATACCATGAATTTGTGGTGGAGTGTAGTTTTGTGTTTTAATCCTAGGAATTTTAAATGTTAATATTAAGCTTTATAATTTTAATATAAATTGTAGATCTCAGAAAAATTGAAATTAGAAGTAACTTCTAATCACTATTTAGAAAATAATATCTTCTCCAGAATAAAATAGCAGCCTTTATTCTTAATATTTCTAACTGTTTAATTACTATCATTTAAAAAAAATAATATGTCATGTACATATACTTAATTTGCTTCTGAGTGCATTATGGTCAATGGAAGCATAAACTGAAAAGAGTAATTTATGATAATTTTAATTCTTGCCTACTGGCTATTTTGTCCTTTGGTTTTTGCAGCAAATTAAGATTGAAAAGTGTTAAAAGATGATGTTTTAAGAATTCCCAAAGGATTTTATGTTTTCTCAAAAAACAAATTACAGTAGATTTCTGATGTATATTAGAGAGATCAGAATTATAAATGCTTTATTAAATGAGTTGCTATTCAAACTTTGTTCATAATTACTAGAATTAAAGTGGAAGATAATTGTATTCAAATTCAGCATAGAATCTCTTAAGAAAATGCAGCCTCAGAAAAACTTTACCTTTTTGGCTTACCATTAAATACTTTTGAATATTACCTAAGCAGTTAAAGAAATTACTTTCTTTTAATTCTCTTGCCAGTTATATGTTGAGAGTGTTTTAAGTATTTATGTATTCAATATAAGCCCAGATTTTCAGAGTTAAATCCTTCTCAGTTTACAACACATGCAAAGTAAATTTCTGTTTATTGCACTTTGATTATTAGCCCATTGGGCAGCAGAAAGATAGCAGAACATTTCCTTGCAGTGTGTTGCATGAAATACTTCATTTCTCTGAAGTATTAAGACTGGGCAGAGTCTGCCCGTTTATCTGAAGCTGCCAATTTTCCTGTGGCTCCTTTATTTCTTTATCCCTTCGCTCCAGCTGCTACTTGCTGCTCTAGCTGCACTTGCCCTCTGGCTCAGGGGATAGAGTACTTGGCTTCCCCTGAGGCTACTGTTAATGTTTCCTTTTTACTCTGCTGGCTGGGAATGTACTTGGCATCCTTACCCTCAAACCTCTCCTCCCCCTCTTTTCAGACAGACATCAGGCACTTAAGTAGCACTCTTAGCCTTCACCAGAATCAAGAGTTGCTTTCAAACCTTCATTTCTGGTCTAGTAACTCAGCTTATTATCCCAAGGGAGCCTAGCTAAGCCAATTCTCCCTCTCTCCCTAGCTTCCTCTGTTTTTTTTTTTTTCTTTCTATTTCTTCCATCTCTTTTCTTCAGTCTCCCTTTTTAAAGATTTTCTCCTCTTTTTATCTCAGCTTCTCTTCCCCCCACCCCCACCCCCCACACTTTTCTTCTACTTCTTTTGATAGTTTGTAGTGGAAAATTATTTAAAAGGTAATAAATTTTTTTCAATAGTCTGCTCTATTTAGATTACTTTAAAATTGGATCAGGCCTCAGCTATCCCTTTTATGATTTTTCTGCTATAATTTTTAAATTTGACTTTTATTATCTATTGTAGAAGATTGTGCAGTGTGATTTTTGTCTCCAGATACAAAACGTTAGATTTATAAAACCAAATGTTGTTAACCAGGTTTTACACAAACCACTAATTTTGATCTGCCTTTAGCAATAAGAAAGGAGGGGGGGGGGAATGAATTCTACCAAACTGCTGCAAATTGGGGGGAGGAGTAGGGAGGGAACAGTCTTTAAAAATGTTATTCATTGAATGAATGCTTTGAATAAGATGCAGGTTTTTCCTCAAATCTTCAAAGCAACCATATATATTTATATGTTAGTTTTTCAATTTTCAAGCAATAACATGTAAACAAATTTCAGGAATTCTTAATGTACATTTTGTGACCTAGAGATTAGAAAATAAAGGATAATATCTGTTATATAGGAATCATGACTAATGATTGTATTCTGATGACCTTGGTCATTGAGTGGTCTAAATCTACAATTCTTTTGCTGAGGGAACTTAAAAGACATTTCCAGATGAGTGCATTAGGGGGGAAAATGTGTATAGATCGTAATTGATCTGAGCTGAGTAAGCTCTAATTCCTTTATTTTGTAAAAAGTACAAATCATATTTTGAAAAATGTTATCAATTTAAACATCCCTTTTTTGTTCCTATTCCATTCCAATCCTAATCTCTTTCTAGTACATTCAAATATTTATTTTACATTCTCTTCATTTTCAATTCAATAAGCTACCTTATGCTTTTCAGTACTATTATTTTTAAGTAAGAGGTTTGCCTTAAAAAACAGTATGTCAAATGGCAGGGTTAATTTTTTTTTTTTGCAATTATCAAGCACTTGTTTTTTTCTCCCTTATCCACTGAAAAGGACAATAGAGAAACAAACAGCCAAATATATCATGTGAGCATAATCAAGCAAGAAAAATAGCGCTATTGGCCCTAATTGCAGATTTTTTTTAACTAGGTTTCTCCTTTAAGAGAGGGTGGGTCTATTTTAATTATTTAATTGTTGGAACAATCTGCATGACTGTACATAAACCATCAGATACATGAATCTATTTTTATTTTTAATATCTCCAAAAATGTTTTACATATCACTCATTAGAGTTAAGAAGTATTTCCAGATCCCTAACGTATGTTCTTCATGCCACATTTAACCCATTTTTTTCTCCTGTCAGTAGAATAGAGACTAATAATAGCTTATATTTATCTAAAGCTTTATAGTTGACAAATTTCTTTACTCACAACTGTGTGAGGAGATAGTGTAAGAATTATCATACTAATTTCATTTGTTTAAAAATATTAAGTGCCTACTGTTTGCAGACTACTGTACTAGGCATTGGGGAAAATACCAAGTTTAGATAAGACATAACCCTACCCTCAAAATTTATAATCCAAGAGCAGGTTATGACACAAACACAGAAAACTGTAATATACAAAATATTTAAGTGTATTAGAAAGTTAAGAAACAAAGTATTTGTGCAAGGTCTGAGAAGGGGAGATTGTTAGAAAACCTTCTTTTAACAGGTATTTAAGAGGAAGGAAGAAGAGGGAGAGGAGCACTTTCCAGGTATTGGAAACAGTTTAGGACCTGTTTAGGGGGTGAGATGGAGGTGGGATAGTGGAGGATGAGGTAAGATAAATAATTATATAGTGTAGCTGGAGTGTCAAGTAGCTGGAAAGGAATAATGTGAAATTGAATTTATATCAGATACTGGAATGCTAGGCAAAGGACTATGAACTTTAATCAGTAGATTATAGTAATTCACTAAAGATTTCTGAGTAGAAGAACAAGGTAAATATGAATTAATTTAATAGAATGAAAAACATTTAAGTGTTTACTATGTGCCAGGCATTTGCTAAGTACTAGGAGGACAAATAGAAATTTTAAAAAATAAATGAAACAATAAATGAAAAAAACATTTGTTAAATCCTTATTAGATCCAAAACATTATGCTAAGCCTTAGGGATACAAATACAAAAGTAAGATAATCTCTGTTCTCAAGGAAGTTATATTTTAAGGAAGGTTCACATAAGGAAGATTTCAGCTGCTAGTCAAATACAAAGGTCCCAGAGTTCTTAGGGTGTAAGGACAAAACAGATGGCATTGAATCTTTTTGAATGTCATGTACACTGATAAAATCATATCTCTTTCTGATGTTAAGCCATTTGATAATACCAAATGCTTTGTTGACTAGAATTTTCTTTTTTGAGTTTTTTAATAGTTTTATTTATTTATTTTTAGATCTCGACATTCATTTCCACAAAATTTTGAGTTCCAATATTTCTCCTCCTCTCCCCCACCCCCACCTCATAACACCTTGCTTTCTGATTACGTATTCCCTCAATGTATCCTTCCTTCTATCACACCCCACCCTTCCCTTATCCCCATCTTCTCTCTTTCTTCTAGGGCAAGATAAATTTCTATACCCCATTACCTGTATTTCTTATTTCCCAGTTACATGAAATAACAATTCTCAACATTTGTTTCTAATACTTTGAATTCCAACTTCTCTCTCTCCCTCCCTCCCTATCTATCCCCACTGAGAAGGCAAGCAATTCAATACAGGCCATATATGTGTCATTTTGCAAAAGACTTCCATAATAGTCATGTTGTGTAAGACTAACTATATTGCCTTCCATCCTACCCTGTACCCCCATTTTTTTCTATTCTCTCACTTGACCTTGTCCCTTCACAAAAGCGTTGACTTCTAGTTGCTCCCTTCTCCCATTTGCCCTTCCTTTTATCACCCCCTTCACCCCACTTGTCCCCTTCTCCCCTGCTTTCCTGTAGTGTAAAATAGATTTTCATACCAAATTTAGTGAGCCAAATGCAAGAGAGTAAGCTTCACTTTTCTCCTCTCATTTCCTCCCTTTTCTCCTCCATTGAACAAGACTTTTCTTACCTCTTTTATGAGTGATAGTCTGCCCCATTCCATTTCTCCCTTTCTCCTCCCAATATTTTCCTCTCTCACCCCTTAATTTGATTTTAATTTTCTTATGGATATCATTTCTTCTGATTCAACTCAACTTGTACTCTGTGTGTGTGTGTATGTGTATGTGTGTGTAATCCCTCCACCTACTCAAATAGTGAGAAAAGTCTCAAGAGTTACAAATATTATCTTTCCATGTAGGAATATAAACAGTTCAGCTTTAGAAAGTCCTTTATGATTTCTGTTTCCTGTTTACCTGTTCATGCTTCTCTTGATTCTTATGTTTGAAAGTCAAATTTTCTATTCAGTTTTGATCTTTTCATCATGAATGCTTGAAAGTCCTCTATATCATTGAATGGCCATTTTCTTCCTGAAGTATTATACTCAGTTTTGCTGGGTAGGTGATTCTTGGTGTTAATCCCAGTTTCTTTGACTTCTGAAATCCTATTCCAAGCCCTTCAATCCCTTAATGTTGAAGGTGACAGATCCTGTGTTATCCTGATTGTATTTCCACAATACTTGAATTGTTTCTTTCTAGCTGCTTGCAATATTTTCTTCAGGAGCTGGGAATTCTGAAATTTGGCCACAATATTCCTAGGAGTTTCTCTTTTTTGATCTCTTTCAGGAGGTGTTTGGTGGATTCTTTCAATATTTATTTGCCTTCTGGTTCTAGAATATCAGAGCAATTTTCCTTGATAATTCCATGAAAGATAATGTCTGGGCTCTTTTTTTGATCATGGCTTTCAGGTAGTCCCATAATTTTTAAATTTTCTCTCCTGGATCTGTTTTCCAGGTCAGTTGTTTTTCCAGTGAGATGTTTCACATTATCTTCTATTTTTTCAATCTTTTGGTTTTGTTTTGTAACTTCTTGGTTTGTTGTATAGTCATCAGCTTCCCTGAGGTCCACTCTCATTTTTAAAGAACTATTTTGTTCAGTGAGTTTTTGAACCTCCTTTTCCATTTCGCTCATTCTGCTTTTTAAAGCCTTCTTTTACTCATTGGCTTTTTGGACCTCTTTTTCCAATTGAGATAGCCTATTTTTAAAGGTGATATTTTCCTCAGCATTTTTTTGGTTCTCTTTTGCAAGCTGCTGACTCACTTTTCAAGCTCTTTTATGGCCTGAGCCCATTTCATATTCATTTTGGAGGTACTGGAGGCATAAGTCTTGACTTCCTCTGATAGTATGCATTGTTCTTCCTCATCTGAAAGGATGGAAGGAGATATCTGTTCACCAGGAAAGTAACCTTCTATGATCTTATTTTTTTTTCCCTTTTTTGGGCATTTTCCCAGCCAGTTACTTGACTTCTGAATCCTTTGTCAAGAGGAAGGTCCTAGTGCTCCTCCTTCCCCCAGGACTGTGCTCAGGGCTGAGATTCAGATCAGCTGCTCAATTCCCCTAGAGGCTTTAAGTTGAGCTGCTTGGACAATGGACCCAGGCTTCTTCTGTGGTCACAGTAACCACCCACTGCTTGCTGCTGCTGTCACTGTCTTTGCTAGTACCTGGGGCCAGTGCTACAGGGACCGTGCTCCCCTCTCGCCCAGTTGGGAAAGCCCATCCACACTGACCTTTGAAGCTTTCTTTGTTGCTTGTGGGTTGAGAGGTCTGGGACCCTCTCTGCTGGGGATTCTGCCCTGAGGCCTATTCAGGTCCTGTTCCTCCCCGTGCAGGGCGTGGCCAGGGCTGGGCTGTGCTCTGCTCAGTGTCCCATGGGACAGACCTTTCCTGTCAGCCTTCCAGGTTACCTTTGGCTGGAAATCTCTCTCACTCTGTCATTCTGTGGCTTCTGCTGCTCAAATTTGTTGAGATTTCCTGAATTCATTTTTTTCAGGCATTTTGTGGACTGCTAGGGAAGCGTTACAGCATATGCATCTCTCTACTCTGCTATCTTGGCTCCTCTCCCTCTTTTTTGAGTTTTAAGGAGCTATGGGTGCATATGCTCTCCGTAGAGATTGCTTCCTGGGATAACGGCTGCAAAGACTGGGCTGTGTAAAGCAAAATCTTTGGTCTTGAGGGATGGTGTTGCTGCTATTCCCAGGGTTTTTGGATTAACCTGTCCATTTGTAGCAGTTGGTCAGTGTTCAGTGTTAGTGGTGAAAAGAAAGGTCGTTTACCTTCTATACAAGGATTATTCCATTCATTGATGACTGTAGGACCCTGGCTTGAATCAGGACCCTTGGGTGGGAGAAGGGGGTTATAGACCGCTTTTTCCCAGGCTATTGGATTTCAGAGTATTAGACTGTCTTCACTGAGGCCTGAAAGAAGCAATGATTGAGGTGCTGGCAGTGGTTTGACTTACCTGGTACATGCCTTCTCTTTTCTCTTTCTCAAAGTCCCCTGATACTTCAGATAGGCTAGTTTGCCCAACTGGGGGAAATAACATGTATAGAAGAATTCAACTACAGGGCTTAGGGAAAAAAGTTCTGCCTAGTGACTCTTAGGATATAGCATCAGGGTAAGTGGCCAAGCCCAAAGATCTTTAAGCTAAAGTCTTAGGAAGGGAAGATCCTAGTAAGATGTGGATGAGTAGGGCCACTGAGGAAAGAACTCTTCTGATTTTTTGTTATTAGGGTCCCATAGTACTCTCTGCATCTGGGGGGCCCACACTAGAATGATTAATGAAAAATTAAGGAAGATTATTTTGGTAATTAGCATGCTGGATGAATTGGTTTCATCCAGGCAGGAAAGACTTATTGTCAGAAGGAACTGCACTAGTCTAGGCAGGTCATAATGAGGACTAACTATAGGGAGAGGAGAAGTGAACTTTGTGTTTAGGGAACACAGCACTTAGATGAAAGGGTTGGGAAACACTTGAGAAAGCAGTTAAGAACATAGAGAAGAAGCAGATACAGAGGTGGGAGAACCAAGAGAACACGACATCTCTGAAACCCAGTTAAAAAGAGAATATCCAGTACGCAGGCTTGGTCGGTGTGTCAGACTCCTGAATGCTGATTACAGCTTGTTGTTCTTCATTGTTTGAAGATGGTGAGACAAAAACATATTTTTCACACTCTAGTCCTGGTTCAGCGCTCTAACTACTTGTGTTGTCTTTCAATTCCTTAAGACACGGTTTTCTTATCTATAAAAGTAATGGTGTCTGGAGTGTAAATGATCCCTTCTGTCTAAATTTCAGTGCTTCTGTGCAAAACTTTGGCCTGTAGTTGTCTTGCTCTTAGAGAGATCTTTCGCAGCTCCCCATTGCCCCTACTCCTCCAAGGATCCTCGACACCTTTGTTCAGAACAGCCACCCTGTCTGTCTCAGATTGCTGCATACCAGTTTGATCTGTACTACTTATTTCCCAGCATTCCACATCTTGAAGTTGTTTTCGATATCTGGAGTTCCTTTAAGAAAATTGCCTTTTAGAACATGAATCCACTGACTTCCTTTTAAACAACTGAGATTTTTGAAATTTCATTGCTGTCAAAAAATAATAGAAATCATTCTTTAAAATGGTTGTACTTTAGTTTTATCTTAGAACAGAATGGCATATTGATTGACATGTCAAAAAATAGGTGGTTAAAATAAAAAGGACAGCATGTATTGTACCTTTGTAGAGAGTCAAATAAAACGTCACACAGTCTGTGTCTTTGGCAATTAAACCAATGAATAAGAAGCTCAGTACAGTGCAGACAACACTGGATTCAGAGTTAGAAGGCCGGGGCCTGTCCAGTACGTTTAACAATCTCTTCTCCTCAACTTCCTCATTTGTAAAATGAGGGGCTTAATTAGGTAATTTCTAAGGCCTCTTCCAGCTCTGAAGCTATGATCCTGTTGAATTCTATTTAGTGGTAAATAAATGTTTACCCAGTCACAGATAAAAAATGAAAAGGTGCTAAGCAGAAAACAGACAAACATCCACCCTATTAACAGCCACCTAGGAGCTAAAGAGTGACTGGCTACTTAACCTTGGTACTGAAATAGCCTGCTGCTGCTTTTAATGTTTGGTGTGGGTTTAAACTTTCAGCAAAAATGGAAACTGACCAGTGTAAATTTAGAGGTGTGGTCTTTTCTTGAAGGGAGAAACTTGAAGCAGGTGACTGTGAAATGAGTTGACTAATTTAAGTTCCACCTGGTCTACATGTGGGAAACTGCCTGGCCTAGGACAAATTTAATTGTTACAGAGGGAAAATTTAAAAGAGCTAGGATTTTCTCCAAACCTATCAATGGGTCAGTGGTTTCCAGTTGTGTTCAATTACTTATGTTATTTACAATGTATTCTAGAATAAAGCCTGACCTTTGATCTCCAAAATAGGCACAAGTCTTTTGTGGGAAGCAGGAAGTCTTGGGTTTTACTTAAGGACTATGACTTTTTTCTTCTTCTGCCACCCTTCTAGAATTGAAGACAATCCTCTGTTCTATTGAATTTTGAACAAGTCCTGGATAACTTCAGCTGCTACATGTTGCAGGGATACTTTAATTTGCTCAGTAGACATGTTTACTGTGTACTGTGTAGTTTATGAGTGTTGCCATAAATGAGGTAATCTTGCATCTTTGGTTTCCATGTGTGAAACACTACATGAGCTAATACAGCTGTACTTTTTGTTGCCTGTGTATCAGTGAACTGTATTTGGACATATACTTCAGAGTAAAGTGTATAAATTGTTTCTACTAAAATGGGTAATGCTTCTGCTAAAAGTGTTTTATATGACACTGATGAATAGCAAATTTCACTAACCAATAAAAAGAAAATCTACTTTTCTTTACTAATAGCAGTATTTTAAATATGATGATATAAGATCCATGATTAAAGTTATTCATTTCATACCAGCTAGAATTTCTTGATGTCTGTTAAATATAAACAACTATAGTACAGGGTACTATAACATCCTTTTCCCAAGAATCTCCCTTTGCATTTTATTATAAATTATTTCATGCATTTAGATCAAGAATGTGTATGGTCTTTTCAGTTTGCATAACTGGGGGAAAAAAGCTGCTACATTATTTTTTTTATAGGGATGGCAGTGATTATAATGGGAAAGAAGGAATCAGTGTTATGTTTGCATTATCTTTTAGTTGATTCTCAACAAAACAGTTTTGAAGGGTAAATTGTTAACAGTAAAAGGTGATTTCTGAAAGTTATTCATCCGTCTGATACTTTTGAGTTTGGTATCTGATTGCAAATTTCTGTATATGAACATATTATTGTAAAATGAAGATTTATAATTCTGTGTTCTTTTTCTCACTGCACAAATGCTGAGAGATCTACTTTTCCTCATCTTTTTTTTCATGTTTCACTTGCATGTAAATAAGAAAGTTGGAGAATCAGAACACTTTGAATGGAAACCTCCAAATGATCATATTCACAGATGCAGCTAATTGGCACCAGTTTTAACAGTAAATTGATACATCATTCACTTAAAGTGAAAATGTTTCTAGCAAATATCTTTCCCCCTGAGATTCCTTCTATGTGTGCTGGCTAATTAGAAGGGCTATATTATTTGTAGATATCTGTAGTAATATGCTGCTTATGCCTTGAAAGTTGGCAGCATTTCCATTCAGAGTTGAGTGTTCATTTATATCATGGCAGAAACTTAGTTTGTAGCTGAAATACTTTCCAAAATGGATGTGGTATTTTTTTGCATAAAGGATTGGCCTGAACAACTTTATATAGCATCTGCTGGACCTTATAAAATTTGTAGAAGAAAATAGTCTATAACATTATAACATGTTATTTCCTGTGTCCAAAATTTAGCACATGCTTTTTGTTATGAATTTGGAACTGGCATAATAAATGGGCCATTCTGTCAGAAGATTCCATAATGTGTACTGTCCAGTTTATTTTAGGAGTTACTCTGTATTTTGCAAACTGGCAGGAGAATAAAAGATCACGCTCAGACAGAAAGCATCACTTTCTCCCTAATCCTATCCTGGGCAACAAGTACCAGCCATAGCAAGAATCTGTGCATGAGGAATACAAACACCACACAGTAAATACCCCTGTCCTTAGGAAGCTCACTTTCTACTGGAAGGGGGTGGATACGGTATGTAAACAGAGCAGCATGGACATGATCCACGGGGGAGGAAGAAGAGACTCCTGACAAGGAGGGGCTTCATCAAAGGCTTCCAGTAGTGAGTGATCCATTAGCTGAGCTCTGTAATAAACTAGACATTGGGATACAAAGACAAAGATAAAACTGTGCTGCCACCTTCTTCCCACCTTCAGGAATCCAGAATCTACTGTGGGCAGACCTCAAGGGCCAGAGAGGAAGAGTGACACCCCACCTGCAATCTTTGCTGCTGGGGAGGCTGAGCTTGATTGATCCTTTGAGTTTGAGAGCTCTGAGCTGCTGTAGGCAGGTTTAGTCAGTCTGGTGTCGTCACTTAATCCAGCACCATGTAGTGAGACTGGACCCATGAGTGGCCACTAAACTTCCAACCTAGGGTAATATCTGTGAGTCCAAAAATAAAATAACACAAGAAAGAAATGAGAAGGTTTGGAACATGTGTTAGAGAGTAGGATTGACTCAATTAGAAAGGATTGAAAATTTTGCCCAGTAACTCTTGAGAACCAATGAGATTAGATAAATAACATATTTGTAGTGCATCCAAGTCAGCATGTTTAGATGAATTTCTCCAGCACCATTTAACCAAGTGAGTAGAAATAGAGAAGACAACTGGTACGGGTAAGCCGAGGCTGGGTTTTGGTGAGGCATGAGCGGCGATTAGAGGACGCTAAGTAGTTAAACTGGTTAGCAGCAGGATTTGAATTGTAAAGAGAAGAGATTGAGGCCAGAGCAGGGGCAGTGACTTTGAGTGGAGGTGTCTGACAGAGCCCGTAGCATGGGGACTGGATCAGAGGGAAATGTAGATTGGGAAACATTTAACAAAATGCATAAAAATGCCACAAAACAGAGATGATATGTGGTTTTTTAAGTCAGTATGTGCCACCAGGAATCCTTTTGTATAATTTAGTGTCCTCTGTTTCTTTTTGAGTTTGATACTCCCAGCAAGTGCAAAATGTGTGCTTAAGAAATGTACTTACTGCAGACCTTCAATTAACTCTATGATACAGTGGATCAGTCAGTCAGTCATGAATTTATTAAGTGCCTCCTTTGTGCTAGGCACTGTGTGGGGCAGCTAGATGGAGCAGTGGATAGAGCACCAGTGCAGGAGTCAGGAGGACCTGAGGTCAAATCTCACCTCAGACACTTGACACTCACTAGCTGTGTGATCCTGGGCAAGTCACTTAACCCTAATTGCCTCATCCTGGGTCATCTCCAGTCATCCTGATGAATATCAGGTCACTGGATTCAGATGGCTCTGGAGGAGAAGTGAGGCTGGTAACCATGCACAGCCCTCCCTCACTCAAAACAAAGTCAAGTGCAAGTCATGTCACTATTTCTCTGATGGTATGGTCTTCTTGCATAACGAAAGATGAACAGACACACACACACACTCACGTTCACTTTTACAGCCCGTACCTTGCTGCTTGTCATCAAATGAGAAAGATGCAATTTATACCAAAATTCGTTAGCATCCAGATAGTCAGAAAGGCAGTATGTTTCATATTGGCCTTATTAAGGAGTGTGTGCTGGTACATTTCACATAGTTTGCTGCTCTGGTGAGGGTCCCAAACTTGCCGCATCTTTAACACATTCCCTATCTAGTGTTGAAAACTGAATGAAGCCTTTACGAAATTTTAAGTGATTGGACCTAAGGTTTGAACAGAAAACCATTGGATGAAGAGGATTTAGAACTTGCTAATTTCCATCACAGTTCACACTTTTGAACTCTTCAGGAAAATGAACTTTATTTTTCAAGCTTATGTGCCAATAAATCAGGTTAAAAAAAATAACACAAAAATAGATTCCCACTGTGCTGTTAAAATGGATTGCGAGGATGAGAAAAAGAACCCAAAACAATAGGGTTTGTAGATATATTTTTTTTTCTTAATAGAAATTTTTTTATCAAACTTTTTACATTCATTTTCACAAAATTTTGGGTTCCAAATTTTCTCCCCATTTCTCCCCTCCCCCCACTCCAATACACCAAGCATTCTAATTTTCCCTATCTCCAATCTGCCCTCTCTTCTATCATTCCCTCCCTTCTCTTGTCCCCATCTTCTCTTTTGTCCTGTAGGGCCAGATGACTTTCCATTCCCCCTTAACTGTATTTCTTATTTCCTAGTAGCAATACAATACTCAACAGTGTAGATATATTTAACATCAGCCTTCTTAACCATTTTTGTGCCACGGATCCCTTTGCACAGTGTGTTGAAGCCTAGACACTCATTCTCAGAATAATGTTTTTAAATGCGTAGTATGCATAATAAATGCATAATATGTAGGATTTCAAAGGAAACAAGTTAATTTAAAATACAGATCTCACAACATGTTTAAAAATCAGCAAATGGCCCTCAAGTTAGGAGTTCTGACTTAACTGGTCCCTTTTATAGCACATTTGTTAAATTACTTGACATTAACTTGTTTAACCTAAATAAGATTTGATTCTTTCCACCTTCTTCCTTTAGAGCTATCCTCCCAACAAGGACAGTAAAGTGAAACATGCTGAACATGAAAATGTGAACTGGTTTCCAAACTGTGATTTTTATATGTGGGTTTATCAACAAATTGTTATCTTTAGCTATGTTACCATCTCTCCCAAGGTCTCCCTGGAGATAATAGTGCAATTAAAAAATTTCCATAACCTTTTTTGTATATTTGATCAAAGGCTCGTATGTTTGAAGACTGCTTCTACAGTTAGATGTAATTGAAGTTTTTAAAGTTAGCCTGTGTTGTGTGAATGTTCCTCCCCAGCCCATGCTAATGATAATGCCTAACTAAACTAACCCACCGCAAAAAATGAAAATGCCTTGGTTCTTGCATTCTTGGGTTTTGTTTTTTGTTTTGGGGAGAGGTGCTTAGGATTGTTATCTCTATGTTTGAATCAGTTTGCTACTCAATGCAGTAGCTTGTGTTAGTCCTTTGTTAGGAATACAAATGATAGACTATGACTTTATCCGTGGCTCCTTTTCCTCCACAAAAAGTGCCACAGGAAATCTCAGTTGTCCATATCAGCACAGAAGAGTGGTTCAATCTGGAGACAGCCTCTGTTACGAAGAATTGTCATCAGGGTGTATCAGGATAGCTTTTAATTTGTTGTTTTCAAGAGCTTAAATATCAAACATTGACCTTTTCTGAAATATAGCATTACTTTCATTGTTTACTGTTTTGTCTGTGTCTTTTATACTTCCTGATTTTTAAAATATATTGTATGAATGACTTGATTATCTTCATCAGTTTTTGTGAATTTTTAAAAATGTAAATAATATTTGGTTACAGGTCATTTTTTTCATAAAAGAAGTTGAGAAAAGATGCAACAGTTCTGGTTCATTATTCATCCATTTCTTTGTGCTTTTTACAGCACTGCATTGTTAAAAGTAGGTTAGGACATAGGCAAATTAATTCATTTTGACTGTAGATACTGTAGCTTTAAATAGCTTTTAAATTTATACAATTTTTGTTTAGCTGTCAAAACATTTAATTATATCACGTCCAAAGGTATAAAGCTGTCAAATAAATCCAAGTCTAGGCATAAACATTTGCTAAGTTACATGTGCTACCACAATGGAGTTGTTATTGGGAAGCTCATGTAGAAACTTTTCCCCGTTTTTTTCCCTTCAAACATTCCCTCAGCAGGTTCAGAACCACATAAGACCAGTGAGTTGATGATTGCTTGTAAAACAGCAGGTAGTAATGCCTTCAGCCTTTGTAAAATAAAGTGATGAGGATAGTGTGGATTATTTTGATTAGAGCATACCATAAAGAAACAATGTTGTTGGAAAAATACATGTATTATTTTTCCCTTTGCCTCCACATTATTCCACCTTTGTGTTTCCCTTTCAAAGCAAACACACCTACATTCCTCTTTCTTCTATCCTTTTTTTTCTCTCCGGTTCCCTTGTCCCCCACCCTCATGTCTTTTGCTACAGGAAAAAGAGCCGACTTAGTCTTATTTATAGAGGAAGCCTTGATATAGGTGATCAAAAAAGTTCCTGGAGCCTAGCAACCTACATCTTTCTCTATTTTTAAAAAATGAAAGCGTAGTTTTTTGTGTAATAACTGATATCAGACTGATGAACAAAATGACTACTTTATAGAAATCTTTTAGCGTAGCTTTATTACAAATAGTAATGCAGACTTCAGACTCACTAAGAGGTAAAGGGAGTGAAGTAAATTAGTTCTACTTTGAAGCTTTTCTTTTTTCCCCTTTCATAATGAATGGGGAGGCCCTTGAATGAAAGCTGCTTTTCATTAGTGCTACCAAATACCTATTTGAAAGAGTTGAGTTCTAACTGAACACCCACACAAGAGAAAGGGAAAGCTTCCTTTTTGTAGGACCATCAGCTAAACAGCTCTTGGCTTCTCCTTTCCAATCAGGTGGTTTCACATCAGAGTTAATTACTCCAGTCATTTATTCTAATCACCCTCCTCTTATGGCTAGCTGCATTCTGTCATGGGGTGGCATCGTTTGAAGCCAGTTAAGTTTGAAAACCACTGCAGGGTACTTGAGACTCATTAGTGAGGCCTATCCATGCCTGGCTCTGGATTTACTCCCTGATTAACTCTGCATCCTTCCACCCTGCTCCTTTCTCCTCACCAGCCCCTCCCTTCACAGGCCTCTCTAAATCAGAAATGTTTCAATTAACTCTTGCCTTGCTGTCTGACTTATTACTTCTACATATAATAAATTTGCAGGTGTTTGTTGCTTATGTGAAATGTGAGAAGTCATACTTACTGACCTAATTTTAATTGCATTTAATATGTAATTTACTTTATAGAGAATATTTTTAAAAGATGGTAGGTAACAATTATACGGAACTCTGCTTATAAGAATATATTTTGCATGTGCATGTATGAATTTCCTTCAGGCATCTATAATTTTATAAATGTAGACATTCAGTCCACTTATACAGATTGCAACCCCTCTGTAACTCAGTAGATGATTGTGAAGAGCTATTGTATTTCAACCTTATCATGAGCCTTTGAGAAATTCCTGAGGCTGGTTTCTGGACAAGAACGTACAGTCTGTCACTTGTCCTTGGCATGTCTGCCAGAGCTTGCATTGTGATGGCATAATCTCTGAGATACCAGGGATACCTCTGGTTCCATCCTCTGTGTATGTGGTACATGGACAGAGTGCTAGATTTGGAGTCAGAAAACCCGGGTTTGAACCTGGATTCTACCACTTTCTACCCATTTGATCTTAGCCAAGTCACTCAGAACTCCAGCTCCGTATCCATGATTTTGTGAACGTGTATTTACGTAAATCTTTTAGGTAAACAAAATGTTTCTCTTATGGCTGGCGTTTCCCCCCCTTCCCCACATTGATAGTTAAGAAACCTGAGGTGTTATGCAAGATAAAGTGGCTTGCCCCTGATAATGTAGTAGAACTTGAACCTAGCACTTTCTCATCCCAAGGACAAGCCCATCAGCTGCTCTGCTGGGCTGCTTCCATAACTGTAGATACTGACTTACATGTCATGGGTAACTTTTATATATGTGAATGTGTGTGTGTGTATATATATATATATATATATACAAATATAAAATAGGTGGTGTTGACCTAAAGCTGCTAATTTGCTGCTCCATTATCCACAGCCTTGATTTTGTAACCCCACAGTGTTAATTTAGTTATCTCAGAAATACATGGAAAACCAAATAGTAATCAACAAAACAAATTTATTTTAAGTTCATGTAAATATTTGCCAGTTTAATTATACTTCTCATTTTAAAATCATGTGCCATATGACACTTTTAGAGCTGTAGGGATTGCAAAATCGAGCAGACAAGGAAAAGGTTCTACTACTGTGAAGGAGCAAGGGATGTCTGTGTGCTGAGACTGTGGAGACCACTGAAGGTCCTTTAGGAAATGAACTTGATGTTTCTAGGTGGTAACTGGAGTTGGAGCGCGGTAAGAGAGAGGGATGGAAGGAAGATACTGTGGCCTCTAGTTTGATCCATGGTTTGATTCAGAGAAAGCAAATAAAATGTAGATAGGAGTAGTTGTTGTGGCCCTGTTTGTAGTCCTTGTCATTGCGTAGCATTTATATAGTGTTCTAAGGTTTACAAAGTGCTTTACAATTGTTACCTCATTTAATCTTAACAATAATGCTGGGACTTTGTGTTGTGTTGTGCTTACTTGCTTACTTGTGTCTGAGCCTTTGTTCCTCTAGTTGAGGTTTTCTTGGCAGAAAGATTGGAGAGACTTGGTATTTCTTTCTCTGGCTCATTTTACAGGTGAGGAAATTGAGGCAAACAGGGTTAAGTGACTTGCCCAGAGTCACACAGTTAGTGTGAGGCCAGATTTGAACCTCCAGGCCCTGCTCTCTCTGCTCTGTATCACCTAGCTACCCTTACCCTGGGAGATGGGGACTATTATTAGCCCCATTTTACAGATGTGGAAACTGAGCCAGATCTCAAGTGACTTGAGTCAGAGGCTGAATTTGAGCTTGGGTCTTTCTGACTCATGGGCCAGAGTTCTGTCCGCTGTGCCACCTTGTTTCTTGGCAGAGCAAACATGAAATGTTTTAGTTTCTGTGTGTATGTGTCTGTGTGTGTCTGTGTGTGTATGTCTGTGTGTGTATGTGTCTGTGTATGTGTGTATGTCTGTGTGTGTATGTCTGTGTATGTCTGTGTGTGTGTATGTGTGTGTCTGTGTGTGTGTACAATGGATAATTTTTGATCCTGGGAAAGCAATCAGTTATTTATTCTTTTGTTGTAAATTATAATCATTTTTCTCTAATGAGAATAGTTAAATAAACTTCAGGTTAAAAGTGGAAGGAGAAAAGTGTCCACGTAGGAACAGTCTCATTTACAAATTGTTCGGGAGATTTCACCCGATGCTCCATAAATACTTACTAACGTTTGACTGACTTTTCATGCTGAGGCTTTCTGGACTGTTGTAAGCGCTGAACTTCTGTTTCAGAAAATTCCATAATTAGGTAGTGGTCTGGCCTTTGTGCACCCCTTCCTAAAGCTTGGTACATGACAGCATTCAGAGGAACAGAGGAATGCTGGGATTCTGAAGTTGGATGGGATATGGATGGCTTCTGCTGAGGATTTTCCTCAGCACTTGATCAGCCAAGTGTACTTGGTGTGTTCATTTGTGTCTGTGCTGAAGGATAAGAAGAGAACTTTGAAATAAGAGACTGCACCATTGACTTGGTTCTCTCCGTAACCTTTCTCCATGAACCCGAATCATATGGATACAAAGCTGAAGCCATCTGGTCAGCTATTGCTAGTAACCGAAACCATTCTACATTGTCTTTACTAAGGTAGGGCCTTTGCTAGCACTGTGCCAACTCTGCAAAAAAGTCTTCTGTGAGCCATTGCATCCCTTCTCACATATGTGCTTCAAGATCAGGGTCACACACAAACACACACATGCACACACCACATTTCTTAATTCATTGAATAAGAAGAGCTATTCAAAAATACCTTGATGTGAGTTTCTAAGTACCTAACATACCTTGTAAATATGGCTGTGTTTAAGGGAAAGAAGATTATGACTGGAGCAACACTCTCGTTTTCTTATTATTCAACAGTCATGGGATTTCACGCACTACGTACTTGGGCGTTCGTAAACCATAAAAATGTAGCGATGGAAGGAACTTCAAAGATTATCTGACCCCACCTCAAAATCTGTGCTTTTGAACATTGATGATTTTTCCAGGTCAATCTTCCTGAGTAGCTACTGTTACCCTGAATGTTAGTAATGTCAAAAAACTCAATTTTGGTGAGATTTGTGAACACTGTATAGAGATCTCAGTGCTACTCCCCGTACTTTCCCTTTATCCGACGTAACAAAGGTCATGTCTGCTGGGTTGTGTTGTGCTTTATACAAGTATCATGAGTCAAAGGGTGCCCAGCTAATGTAGAATTTTGGCCAGGGTTTTTTCAGCAAGGTGGCGTAGTGGTATCTTTGAACATGGTATAACATTTCTTCAGAGAACCCATATGTGAGAACAAAATGATAGCTGTATAGATATCTAAGTAATCTGTTCTCTTCCTGCTCTAAGATCTCAGCAGTTGTGCTGTCCTGCACACCTACTGTTCTTTATAGCTTCCAGGGTTTAGTTGATCTCTTCAAAACTTGAAGTGATAATTTTTGTTATCCTATCTCAGGTATGACATTATATATTGTATATTATAGACCTGTACTCTCAGTGAAAGAAGCTATATGAGTAAGAGCATTAAAGTACATGGCTTCTCTACGTTATCTATCTGTGAAGAAATGCTGTGGAGCAGGAAGGAAACAAGTATTCATTAAATTAGCCAGGCACTTACTGATGGTACTTCATTTGTCCTTAAAGCAGCCTGAACACAAGGTGCTTTTCATGTTCATCGTGTAAAACTGTACAATTCAATTCAGTAAACGTGTGTTGAGTGCCTACTGTATGCCAGGTCCTCTGCTAATTGCTGGAAATACAAAGAAGAAGAGTTCCTACCCTCCAGAATCATGAAAGAAAGCTAAAACACACAGGGAAGTCGAAGCATTGTGCTGTGGCATCATTCCACATAAACCTGGATTTCTTTACCCTTGATCATGTGCTTCTTCATTTCAGTTGCATGGCTTCAAGGTGTCTGTAAGTGTCCTTCATCTGTGAGTCATGAGTAAAGGCTTAGTGCCAGCCTCCTCGGAGGTGAAACCAGTTAATGTCAAAAAAAAATTCCTTTTTGGTAAGATTTGTGAACACTGTGTAGAGATCTCAATGCTCCTCCCTGTACTTTTCCTTCAGACAGCAGCTATGGCTACTAATCAGAGGGAGTAATTTGTAAAAGATGAAGTGCAGGTGTAATTTGATACTCTGGCTGAACTTTCTTACTAGTTTAAATATTTAGCAAGTTTGAGATTTATTTTTCTGTTTGTAAATTATTTCATTTTCTTCATCATATTTTTTGGGATATTAAGAAATGTTTTTTGTAGCCAAGTATTTTGATTTGCAAACTTTTGACAGTGAACTTTAAGAGGGTTGGTGCCTTTAGGTTAATGAATACACAAAAGGAAAACAGTCTCCTCTCCCCCTTGCTTATTATCTGGAGTACCCCAGTATTAAGCTACATCTGGTAATAAGTATGGATTCTGGTCTAGCCAACTTCAAAGGCAGAAGAAAGCACCTAATGTTTAGCAAATCTTTGTGGATAAACAAATAGAAATACGGGGTTAGAGTGTGGGTGTCTCCCCATCCCAATTTGGAGCTTACTGCCCAGCTACCACAAAAATGTTTGGTAGTTTTTATACTAATGAATTTTTTCTTGAAGACTAGAGAGAAAACAAAACATGCTTTTGTAGAAATAGATGCTTAAGTTTGAGTATTTTGTGTTATTGATTTATAAGCTTAGAGCTAGAAGGCACCTCAGACACCATCCAGTCCAACTTCCTCACTTTATACGTAAGGAAACTGAGGCTCAGGAAGGGCAAATGACTTGTCTAAGGTCATACAGGTAGTAAATAGAGGCATGACTTGAACTCGAGTCATTTGGCCCAGGTTCTCAGTGTTCTCACCAGCTGTACCAGATTACGTCTGTTCTTTCTGTTCTTTCACTAAACACAAGGATGGAAAAGTGAACGGTACACCTTTTACATTGAAATTAATTTGACATATATCTATATTATAAATGAACAGATTTTAGATCAAAAGTAACTTAGAGGTGAAATTTTAATGTTGGATTGTCCTAGAGAAAATATATGTCATTTCAACATAGGCGTATCTATACAATTTTAAATCTGCAATTTTGCTCAGCCCTTTTAATCTTGCCATGCAACAGTACAAGTTTTGGTTACGACTGAAACTATGAATTTCAAAGGAAACATGGCCTTCAGTGTATAAAATATATAACAGCTGGGTGACTAGTCCCTTTAAAACTGCAAAATAACAATTGTTGACAGAGTGCTTCTCCTGCCAAAAGATCCACGAGTGCTTGATGATTATATCAAGACGTGATGCTAACTCACACTTTTAGTAATGATATAAATGTAGAAATGGACTCTGGGCTTCTAGACTCCAAAATAGATTTCCATCCTTGCAGTTCAAGGACAGTTTGGAAGCACAGCGCTCCATTTTGTGATTTCTCTCTCTGTTCTTTAAACTGTACTTCAGTTCATTGATGAAAGTTAATTTTAAACTGTCAGATATAATTTTTTCTTCTTCCCATCTACCAGTTCTTTTTCCTTACATCTTTAAATATCCTTAAAACCTTTCCTGAAATTTTCAGTTTCTGTTCTTTTAATGCCAGAGTTTAGAAATTATTTTTTTTACTAATTTTTTAAGTCAGAGCAAATATTCTATTTGTAAAGTGGTATGAAATTTGCTGCACATTTCATTGTGTATGGAAAAAGTTAATGTTGAAGTCCCAAGGCCATTATACTGATTAGGAGTTGGTGCTTGTTTTGAATATAATAAGTTTGTAATAAGTAAAGCTAAATGCTAAATAGCTTGTCAAATCTCCGAAGATTACAGTTTTACTAGAGTTGTATTTCTTTTACCACCATGGTTCATAGGAGAACAAAATTATTAAGAAGGTTTAAAAATAAAATGCATCCGAGTTTGGTGTGAGAGCCATTGGGCATCACCTTCTCCATGATCTTACTTAAGAAGTTTATTTGAGGTTTGGAAATTTTCTAATGCATTGATTTTACTGATGTCTTTTGTTGATTAAAATTTTTAGGCAGTATGATAATGATTTATACTTTGTACTTATTTACTTTTCTCTACATGATTTACCAACAAAAATTATATATGAATTTGTATTATGTTAATCAGATTTTCCCACCACCACAAAGCCAGCATTTCAAGAGTTAATGTGTCTTATTAGGGGGACAGGAAATCTGGCAACTATTGCAGAAACTAGACCTAATGGTGCACACAAACAATTTGTCAGTCTTCGTAAATGTGAATAGCTATCCGCAAAGTGGCTGCTCTTGCTTTGTTTGAACAGGCTAAACTTTTCCTTTTTGGACTTTAAATCTTAGAAGTGAAATATGATCCACATATGCAATCAAAATCATTTAATTCAAAGCATATTTTGATTGGAACAAAGTTGACATGGAAAGAAACTCTAGAATAAAAAAAGTTGAAAGGACTTTATATCATATATTTAGCAGGAAAAATTTGAAACAGTTCTAATTAGGCTGAAAAAAACAGCTTTCTTCAGTGTAAATTATAAAGGTCATATATCAGTGTTAAGGAAACATTACCACTAGTGTTTGAAATCCAGCACATGCAAACATAACAGACCAGTTAGTTCTGAAACTTTTTTCTTTTTTGGTGGAGGAAAAGGGAATTAGGACACAGAGAGAGGAACATTGTATTAAAAGACTGTCCTGTTTAAATTTAAAATAAAATCATTCCCTAAAATTCTGTCTTTGTATTGCATATTTTGCCGATCAAAATAGCTGTTCTTTCTAAAAAAATGAATTGTGCTATCTATATTCAAGATAATTTGGGTTTCCCTTTATTCTGTTTAGAAATTAAAATTTAGAGAACTCTTTTTTTTCTTCATATGAATTTTTAAAATATGTTCAGAACCATCAGAGACTTATATTTCTTTCAACATTGGAAAGATGTTCACTAATGTTTGACTTGGAACTTACTGTATTGAAATACCTTAACTTTTAATTACTAGCAAGTCTTTTTGAATACACAATTTATACATGTATTTATTAAGTGGTCTATATTTTTAGAAATTTATACCTGATGTTCAAAAACATATGATTACTATGTTTTTAAGTAATTGAAATCAAGAAATTATTTTCTTACGAGGGGCTGGAGATTACTTTTGTATGTTCTTAGTTTAAAAAATAGAGCACTTGCTATACATAGTCAGCAAGAATTTATACAGTGGTTGGGGATGCACTTAGACACTTTAAGGATATGCCATTTAGAGGAGAAGGGAGTACCTTGTTAATGTCTTCAAAAACCGGGCTCTAAGCAGTAATAATTTATAGTAATTTATTTTGTTAATTGGTAATAATTTCTATGGTTTGCATAATTTCTTAGACTAATCTGATTTTCTTGAAATTGAAAGGAAATTGCTAAGGCTCATGAAAGTAAATCTAGATGAACAAAAGACCCATTTTAGAGAACAAGATGATTATATTTAACATTTTTCACTTTCTAGTCAACCGAGTGATTCATGGAAAAAAGAGCCAGTTTCTCCATCTGTTATGGTTTGCTTGTGTTATGGAAAAATGATAATCCATACTACATTTTTATTAATAATTTAATCTCCCAAGGTATTGGCTTTAAGAAAACATAGAATGAATTTTTACTGACATATAACATTAGACATAAATTCATACATATTATTTTTCTGACAGTTTTACAGATGAGTTATTTATGAATAATTTACTATTGTTCTTTGAGTATCAAAGCTTCAATTTGTTGATGTTTTGTATGCATTTCTGCCTTGGGAATGAACAAATGAAAGTTACTAATAGGTGTTTGTGTTTGACATCTGTATACTGTACTTTTTAGCATATCTCAAGTGTTTTAGTCTCTGCTTATTAGATCTCATTAAAAAAACAGATATCATCCCCAAGACAGTTTGTCAAGGCTAATATAAGTCCCCCTGGATTGAATTGACAATTTGTGTGTGACTTCATATGACAGTCTTTTCACGGTCTTATTTGATCTTTAACAATTGGACATTAGTCATTGATTT
This sequence comes from Bettongia penicillata ogilbyi, assembly GCA_023548195.1. NCBI lineage: Eukaryota > Metazoa > Chordata > Mammalia > Diprotodontia > Potoroidae > Bettongia > Bettongia penicillata. The sequence continues at coordinate 4,148,035 of JAJHZJ010000024.1, forward strand.
ATTTTACAATAACTCAAAGCAGTTGAATAGTATAATATTGTGTTGGACATTATAGTGGATTTGCTTTCTTACAAATTTTTCTCAGAGCACACATTGGGTGTAAATGATGTATCTAGCCTGCTTAGGGAGTACTAACAATTGATTGGTTGGTTTGAGAACAGCATGGGAAGAAGGTTAGTATCCCAAAGCTGCAAATCATATTTAGCTCCAGACTTAATGAAGACTGTCTTTCTTAAAGACTGAAAAAAATTTCACATTTTTCATATTCTATGGATTCAGTTTTATTTATCATTATGAATTTTACTGAAATGGAAAAAATCTTAAAACCGTTTTTTTTTTTACTCAGAGGAAATTTATTTTTGTCCTACATGTGAAACAAATTAAAATATTATAAATTTTTTCTCAGATTTTGAAATAAATGTTTCTGTTTTCTTAAACATCAGACTTTATATGAAATAATACTAGTATGTTCCACTTATTTTCTGCTAAATTTAAGTTACTTGAGAAATTATTTTTAAGGTTCTGTTCTGACTCATTTTTGTGGGATGAGGAGTATGTTTCAGATTCCATATATTATAGCATGGCCATTGTATCTGGGGTTTGTTGCTGTGCCGACTCATTAACTTGAAAACTGTTAATTAGCCAAATGGGCTATTTTATAATTTTATAACCTTTTAGATTTTCCATAAAGTGGTAATTTCAGTTGTTCATTAGAGTTCATAGTTTAGCATATTGTGAGTGCTTCTTGTTTGGAATCTATATTTTGAAGAGTAGTTTCATGTTGATCTAGTGAACAGAATGGTAAGCTCAAGAGTGCTGTCAATAATTTTGAGGAGTTTGAAGATTGTTAAGGGACTACAGTATTTATAGAGTATATCAGTCTGAAGAGTGAAGTATGGCGGCGTCCTGGGTTACTCACGTGCCTGATTTCCGAGTATAATACAACCATTGTATCTTTTTAAGTCTATATTATTGCTTGGAAGCGAAGATAGAATCATTAGAAGCTAAAGCTAAAGTCTATAAACTCAGAATACTGAATGAATAAATGTATTTACCCAAAATTCTTTGTATGATGAAAGAAAACAGGTTGAATTTGCCCTCATTTTCAGAGCTTTAATAGCAAGAACATTCATTTGTGCCCCTGTGATTTGCTGAGCCTAGTAGAATTTTATAGTCTCGAATCACAGTACTGCAGACACTCAGGAGACTTCTGACTGTTTTATCTTATTAAACAATTTTGAAATCATTAATTTTTAATTAGTTTGGATGCAGTTTTTTATAGTTTTAATAGTGTGTGTACATGAACTAAACGTTTTTTATTTAAACTACTGGCCAGAGTATTACTTACATAAATAAATGTATGTACTTCCTAAGTGTACATATTGTGAGGTCTTCCATTGAGTAATACATTTTGTCGACTATGAAACACTGTACAATAATCTATGGGAGGTTCGTAGCAGTTTATTAGCTAAGAATTTGAACAGCCACTACCAAGACGGATATGAGCTGGAAGATATGTATAGGTCTTTCTCTTGATTGAAAGTTCTAATTAAGTGAATCGGAGAAAATTAACTGAAATTAGCTGTCAGAAAGTCACATTTAAATGAATGATGAGCTGGTCTGGCAGTAAACATTTAAATGATATAAATTGCCATTTAAGTGTATGGTTTAATGTTTGTCATGCATTAATGGGACACGAGGCTGCAGTGACAATCAAGCAGCTTGCTCTAATTTGAACATATTTAAGGCTTTTGTGTGGAGTACATTGTACACAAATTAAGACAATTGCTGCTTTTATGTGTCAATTTAAATGTCTTTTTAAAATCAGACATAAGTTAATGAAAAAGGTGTCATTTTGTCTGCAAATTATAAAATGGTTCTTAAGTTTTTACATTAATTTTAAATTTCATGTGCTAAAAGTAGGATTTACTTAAAGCTACAACAAGCCGTGCTTTCCTTATGTCAAGTTGGATATCAAGCAATTTTTTGTTTTGTATTTGTTTTTTGTTTTTTTTTTAACACCGTTTATAACAGATAAAGCAATTCCAACTTTTGGTCAGGTGATTCTTCTTTTTAAAGCATTTACAATATGGACCACAAAAGAATTTTTTTTAAAACATTAACCAACTGAGACACAAATAATACTTAAGTTGCTAACTTCACAAGCTCTTGACCTGATTGTCTCCACAGTATTGCTAAGAATTACAGGACCCTAACTTATTGTTGTTGGTCTGAAGCCCTGTGCCTAATAGCTTAATTTTAGACAACCTCGGATGTTGCCCCACCCATAATCTATAATTGAATAGATCTGGTGTTAAGCTTACAAACCTTTTCACCATAGGAAATTGCCACCAATGGTAAGGACATTGCAGAGATGCAGTATCTCCCCAACTTCATGTCAATTCCAGGCAGGATTAGATTATCCACTTGCATTCAGTCAGGCTTAAAGTCTGCCAGGTGTCAGTGGGGAAATTGAGTCAGGAGAATCCCACCTCAGCCCATGCTGAACAGCCACTCTCTCACCCTTCCCTTGAGATCACCTATGCAGTTCATACCAGCATCTCATCAGCTTACTGGCATCATGGATTGGAGGCTCAGATCGCCTTTCTTGCTACCCATACCTGGAGTTAGACTCAGAAGAAGAGTCACTTAATAGTCCCATAGCATATAAAAATGGCAAGTTCCAATAACCAGGTTTCAAATATTTGTTTTGTATTTATTAACGAAAATCACAAGTGTTATGAATTTTATAACAGATCTGTGAAAGAAGACCTCATAATGAAATTAATTGAATTAAATATATGTACTGTATCTTTTCAGATATACTTTATATTTCTGAAATCATGAAGTTGTCTAACATGCCTAATGATTTACAAAATTGTTTTTGTTAATGTAATTATCATACTTCTGTTTTGGAGTAGTACCTTGTGATTATTAAAAATTAATAATTTCATGGAAATATTATAGTTTTTATAATTTGAGATAAATTCTTTGTGCATACCCTCTTGTATTAAAAATATATGCCTACATAAACCTGTAAACTGATGGAATTATGTCCTTTGTCAGTAGACCATCTGTTTTTTGGAGATTTACTCCCAGAATGAAGAAAACAAACTAGGCAATTTTACTTAACAAGGAGACCCCTTCTGTCAACTTTCTATCAGCAAGTGACCCCAAAAGGCATCATCACTATTATGCATGCATCCCTGAAAATTAGAACCAGCCTGTTTATCCTGTGTTAATTTTACTGTGTAATTCTATCTATGTTTGTACTCCTTGTATCTAAGTGTATCTATTGTTTCTGCAATCAAGTGTGAGTGTGTGACTTGTCACAAGTTATTTCTTTGGTAAAAGGGAAGCTTTATTTTTTAAAAAGATTTTGAATGTTTTTTGTTGATGTCATTGTCATCATAGTTAATGCTAGTATCCATCCCCTTCCCTCTCCCAAAGAGTCATTCCATCGAACAACTAGTAGTTTTTAAAAAGGAAAAAAAACAAGCACACCTGATGACACATTTAAAAAATTCTGAAAACATGTGCAATACGTAACACTTGTGTACCTCTCACCTCCATGAAGGGGTGGGTTGGGAATGTCCTCTCCTATCTTTTCATTTTAAGTCATGACACTTTATCTTTATAAATCATTACATTCGTTTTTGAATTTTTGGTGTGTGGTTCTTTGCATTTACATTGTTTTGATTATTGTGAACACTGTTTCCTTGACTCTGCTTATGTTCCTCTGCATTAATTCATGTAGAACTTGCCTTGTTTCTCTTTATCACATACATCATTTCTGACAGCACAGTAATATTCTCTTACCACAATTAGTTTAACCATTCCCTAATCGATGGGCTTGTACTTTGTTTCCAGTTCTTTGCAATCACAAAAAGTACTGCTATAAATATTTTGATATATGTGTTCTTATTGATGGCTTTTGGAGTATAAAGCCAGTAATGGAGTCTTTGGTTCAAAGTGTGTGTGTGTGTGTGTGTGTGTGTGTGTGTGTGTGTGTGTACATATGCACCTTTTATTTCTTTATTATTTGTATGCATAAATCCAAATTTATTTCTGTCACAGTTCAGTTCTGTCAGTTTCAGGTAGAGCATTAGTTGTAGTAACTAACATTACTCAGTCAGTAAACATCTCTTAATCAATAATGCATTAATCAATAATGCATTAGTGTGCCTCTTTTCCTTCATTCCCTCTAGTATTTGCCATTTTCCTTTTTTGCCATGTTAGCTGATCTAATGGGTATGAGTTGGTACTTCAGAGTTATTTTAATTTATATTTCTCTAATTATTAATGATTTAGAGTATTTAACTGTAGCTGTGTTGGTTTTGTTTGTGCAAAATCTTATAAATTTTATGTAATCAAAGTTACCCTTTTTGTCTCTCATGAACTTTTCTATAAGTAAGTCCCCACACTGTTCTTGGGCTCAGAACCACACAGCTGCGGTTCTGGAACCTGTTACTTCTTCTTACATGGATAGGACCCCTTCTCTCTTATGACTGTGACTGCTCCTCTCTACCCCGGGATTGAGTAATAGGTCACAGAACTGCTAGATGGGACCAGTTCTTGCTCCCAGTACTAGTAAACAGGTCCCTGGGATCTTTTTTCTGCCCAGGTGTTCAGTCCTATTACTGTCCTTAGGTGTGGGCTACTCCTTGATGCAGCTTCAGTCTCTTGATCCAGCACAGTGTTCCTGGCAAGGCCTGACTCTAGTGTCTATAAATATCTCTTTTTTCTAAGTTACCCTGGGCTGAAAAAGTGATTCACCATGACTTTTTTCTTGGCTTTCTGGATCGGAATTCGATGTGGTGCTCTTAAAAGGTCATTGTAGGGAAGGATGTGAAGAACATAGGCAAAACTGGGAGCTCTTATTTCCACCATCTTTACTTCACTTCCCAATTATTGAACTTTTAGCAAAGGAAATTTACTTTGCCCTAACATGGCAAGAATATACAGCAAATGATACGGTGGCACTTAGCTTCTCTGGAAGAAGTCACTAGGAAAATGCCAGTCTTGTCGTAGAGCTTAAATCACAGAGTCGTTTTGATTTCCATTTCTCTCATTATTGATTTGGAGAAATATTTGGTGTGATTGTTAGTGGCTGGCTTTCATTTCTTTTGAGAACTGTTTGTTCATACTCTTTAACTGTTTACCCATTAGGAAATGATCCTTAGTCTTAGATATGTGTATGCTAATTTTCTATTTACTATGAATATCAGGTCCTTAGAAAATCTCAGTCAACAAGCATTTATTAAGTACTTACCATATTGCTGTCACTGTGCTAATAACTAAGGATATAAAGTCAAGTAAAATTGTCCCTTGCCGTCAAGTTAGCTCACATTTTAATGGGAGAAACAACATGTAAATAACCTTGTATTTTACACACACACACACACACACACACTGTAGATGTAGAAGTCAGTAATATACTGTCTTTCATATGTAACTGACAGCAAGCCAAGTGCCTTAGAGTATATGGAAAGAAGTAAAGTGTAAGAAAACTGGAAAGGTGAGAAGAAGCCAGGTTATAAAAGATACTAACTACCAAACTGAGGATATATTTGATCCTTAAGATAATAGATAACTAGTGGAACTAATTGAGGTAAGGAGAGAGAGAGACAGAGACAGAGACAGAGAGAGAGAGAATGTGTTTATGTGTGTGTGTGTGACATTAAAACATCATATTTGCAGCTAAGTGAAGAATGGATTAGAGAAGAATGAAACTTGAACCAGAGAAACCAATTAAATAGTTATTGTAATTATTCAAATGAGAAATGATAATGGCCTGAATTTAGGAATAGGTATCTGTGTTAATGATGAGAAGGGAATGTATATAAGAGGTGATTTGAAGGCAAAAATGATAAGATTTGGCAACACACTGGAAGAAGTGAGAATTAAGGATGACACCAAGATTGTGAGCATGGATGACTTGGAGGATGGTCGTACCCTCAATAGTAATAGGAAATTTTGAAGAGAAGACAACTTGGAGTACAGAAAGGGAATGGGGGTAAATAATGATTTCTATTTTGGACATGTTGGGTTCAATTTGTCTACATGGTGTCTAAAAAGCAACTGCTAGTGTGAGATTCAAGCTCATGTGAGAGACTAGGACCAGAAATATTTCCTTAGAAATTTAAAATTGTACCCATAGGAACTGATAAGATCATCCAGGGAGATAACATAGGAAAAAAAGAGAAGCATATTCAGGTTCAGGTCTTGAAGGGGGCACCCAGAGTAGGTATTACTGAGTAAGTATGAAATGGATGAAGTGGTTATGTGGGGAAAAACATCCAACAAAGGAGAATGAAAAGGAGCTATCAGGAAAATCAGGGGAAAAATGTCAGAAAAACCTAGAGGGGAGAAACTTTCTAGGAGGAGAATGCAATCAGCAGTGTTAAATGTTGCAGAAGGATCAAATCTGATGAAGATTTGAAAAAAAGCCATTAAGAGATGATTGGTAACTTTGAAATGGTCAGTTTCATCTGAGTGGAGAAGTCATAAGCCTATGCAGAAAGTTAAAAGAAGTAAGGAGAAGCATCTAATTATAGATGGCTTTCTCAAGGAATATAGCCAAGATGGGAAGGAGAGATTAACTAGCAGGGATAGTGGGAGCAAGTAAGTTTTTTGAAGATGGGGGGAATATATGCAGAAAGGAAGAAGTCAATCAATAGGGAGATGTTGAAGATAGAGACAACTAGGATTAGTAATGAAAACAGTCTGCTGGATCATATGAAATAAGATCAAGGATAGATTGTGGAAGGATTTGCCTTGTTAAGGAGGAGGGCTACCTCTTCATGTAAGATGGGGTGGAAGATATCTGAGTGATGTGAGAAAAGGCCATTGTGGGTGAATGGCCTGCTTTTTGTGGGGGGACAAATATAAACTGAGAGGGAAGAGATAGTGAGCCACTGGAGGCTCAAGAGAAAAAGATTTTGTTCTCTCTTGCCCCCACCCCCAACTGTTTGATAATTTCCCTCCTTGTTCTTGTTGTGTTGATTTATATCTTGTTTGTTTCCTCTTTAGCAGTACTTCCATTTCATGTGATACAAATCTGTTTTTCCTTTGGGATCGCCTCTCACTCTCCTTTGGTGAAGACTTCTTTTCTATCTGCATTCTTAGAAGGTTTCTGATACTGTTATTTTCTATTTTTATAGTGTCATCATTTATATTCAGATTGCGTATCCATTTTGAACTTTTTATGACATATGTTACAAAATGTTTGTTAGTCTACACCTATTTTCTGGCAAACTTATTTCCAGGTTTTCCAGCACTTTTTGTCAGATGAGATAGACCAATCTCTCTTACCATATACCAAGAAGGTCAAAAATCGGTACATGATTTAGCCATAAGCAAATTAGGGGAGGATGGAAAATTTTACCCATCATGTCTCTGGATAAAGGAAGAAATAATGACCAAACAGAATGAAAGCATTATGACATTATAAAATGGATAATTTTAATTACATTAAAGTGCTTTTGCACAAACAAAATCATTGCAGCCAAGATTAGAAGACATAAAGGAAACTAGGGAAAAAATTTACAGCAAGTTTCTCTGAGGCCTCATTTCTCAAATGAGTCCAATTTTTAACAATATAAGTCATTTCCCAATTGATAAATGGTCAAAGAATATGAAAAGCAATTTTTAGTTGTAATCAGAGCTATACACTAAATCACTATTGATTAAAGAAGTGCAAATAAAAAGCTCTGAGGTACTCCTCACACCTTTCAGATTAGCCAATGCGACAGAAAAGGAAAGTGTTGGAGGGAATGTGAAAAAAAATGAGACACTAATGCACTGTTTCCAGAGTTATGGAACTGTGCCCAAAGGACTATAGAACTGTTCATATGCTTGAACCCAGAAATACCACTACTCCCAAAGAGATCAGAGAAAAAGGAAAAGGACCTAATAGTACAAAAATGTTTATAGCAACTCTTTTTTTGTGGTGGCAAAGAAGTAGAAATTGAGCAAATAACTCATCATTTGGAGAATGGCTGAACAAGTTGTGGTCAATCATCATATGACTGTGATAGAATACTATTGTATTAAAAGAAATGAGGAACAGCGTGCCCTCAGTAAAACCTGAGAAGACATATATGAACTGATGCACAGTGAAGGGAGCAGAACTGGGAGAACATTATACACAATATTATAAGGATGGCCATCTATAAAAGACTTAGCCACTCTGATCAATACAGTGATCCAAGGCAGAGAGGGAACTGATGGAATCTGAATGCAGATCTAAACGTATTTTTTTTTTTACTTTACTTTTTGGGGATTTTTTTGGTCTGTGCTTTCTTTTACAACGTAGCTAGTATGGAAATATGCTTTGTATGACTTCATATATATAATTTTTGCCAAAATGCTGACCTTCTCAAGGGAGGGAAGAAGACAATTTGGAACTCAACATTTTAAAAAGAATATTTAAAAATTTTTACGTGTAATTGAGAAATATTTAATGAAATAAATAAAAATATACTGGGGGGGAAGATCTCCCAAATAAATAAATGCATCACATTATTAAAAAGAAAAAAAGGTAGGGAGTTTTCCTCCAAGTAATTTATGTTCTTTGGGATTATTTGGGGGCATATTCCATTCACTTGTTTCTGGTTCTTTATTTAGTCTATTCTTGTGATTTCCTTTTTTGAAATTAGAACCAAATAATTTTGCTGAATACCATTTTGTAATATAATGTGAGGTCTGAAAGTGCTCTTTCCCTGTTTTTTCATTATTTCCCCAAAATGAATTTTGTTATTATTTTGTCTATTCTTGTAAAGTATTTCCTGAAAAAAAAATAATATTTTGAGCATCAGTGCTTAGGAAGTGTTGATATGTTCTGGCATGCTATATATCATTATGAATATGTACTTTATCCTTTAAGTCAATTTAAAATTTTTCATATTTTCAATCCAATCCATCTACAGCATTTAAATTCAAGAAAGTCAGTATCAAATAACAGATAGAAAACTGACTTTGCTATTCCTCATTCAAAGCCCTCAGTCTCCTGACCCCAAGCATTTTCACTGGCCATTTCTCTGTGCCTGGAATGTTCTTCCTCTTTGTCTCTCCTTCCTGGCTTCATTAAAGCTCCAGCTTCAATGGGAGCCCTTTCTTCAGCCTTACCCACCCACCTACTTTAATTCTAGTGCCTTCTCTCTGATGATTATTTCTAATTTATCTTGTATTTAGGTTGATTGTACATAGTTGTTTGCATGTTGTCTCCTGCATTTGACTCCTTGAATATAGAGTCTGTCTTTGACCTTCCTAACCTGATTACTTAGCATAGCCTCTAGCATATAATCAGCATTTAACAAATGTCTTACTGACTGGATGACTTTAAGAGGGTTGAGTTTGTTTTACCACTGACATCTCTTTTAGCTGTGAGACCCTCAGCCTTTCACTTTGCCTCTTAGTACTTTGTTACTTTTAAGTTAGAAAAAGATTGCCCATCTACATTGAATGGAGAAGTTTTTTCACGGGGAATTCCTCATACTGATAAAGTCACCAAAAATCTAAATTCAGAATTTAATTTCTTTTATTAAATGCATGCATTTCCCAATAATAGAACTTTTAAATAGTGTTATTATCTTATATAATTCTAAGAAAATTTACCAGTTTTCTGTAGCTTCTGTTATCTTTGAATTTTTGCTAAAAGACAATCTATATGTATGCATCTTTTTCTTTCCTTAACTATGTGAAAAATCGATTATATCATTATTAGGTATATTTAGTCACTTCTGAAATACAATTTCCAGAAATAGTTTTTTGTTTATGCTGATTTTAAATTAGCTGGACAAATTATAATTTTCCCAACAAAATGTTTTGAATAAAGTGTATTTTTTTTTCAAATCTAAATGGTCTAAATAATTCAACCTATTCTTTTTTACAGGCCTTAGAGAGTGAATTTGTTTCCTGCCAGCTTCACCAGTGGATCGATCTCATTTTTGGCTATAAACAGCAAGGGCCAGAGGCAGTCCGAGCGCTTAATGTATTCTATTACCTGACCTATGAAGGAGCTGTCAATCTGAGTTCAATAACAGATCCTGTATTGAGAGAGGTAAGCTTCTATACTGAGACCGTAATTTCATTTGCCATTTCAGGTGTGTAAGGTTATTTTTGAATGTATGCTTCCCAAGTGGCTTTATACTTTTTAAGATATTTATTTCAGATGCTCTTGAGCAGTATGTAGTTTCTTGCATCTCAGCTTTTCATTTGTATTTTATGGATAACAGAATTGCTTGGGAGATTCAAATACCACATAAAGAGAAAGGAAATGTTTACTTGTATGGAGAAGTTTCTTGTATTTTTCCATTCAGATTATTAGCCTAGTGTTTTACCTTTCAATGAGGTCTTATAAACCATTGTATGATGTTTGTAAGTATCATTCAAAGGAGTACTATACCCAGAGATAAGTGTACCTTTTGGAAAAAGCTGTTCTGAAGAACTTCTGCAAAAGCTCATATTATATGGTCTTTAAAACAGTAATTAATTTTTTAGAGCAGGGATCCCCAATAGGTTAATGTAAGTCCTGTTTCTAGACAAATGGCCTCCTCCCTGTAGCCACAGAGCATTTAAAAATAGGAAATTGGGATGTAAGACTGTTTGAGGCTAAAAGCTGCTAAACTGTACTTTTCCTTTTGGCCTTAACACATTTAAAACACACACTTGAAACATCCATATGCAGCAGAGAAGAGGGAAATGTTCGATGACTCACCTTCTATTTCAGATGCCTTTGGGCTTGAGGAAAATTGTGTGGCCTGAGACCAATAAAATTCCTCTTCTTTCTCTCTCTCTAACTTATTGGCTATGTTTCTCTCTCAGCAGTCTCAGCACAAGCTTTGTGAATGAGTTTATAGGCATAGGAGTAGTCTAGATGGCTCTAGTCTTTGAGTTTCATGATGTCTGGAAAACTTGCTTTTTTGAATAAAGTTACTTTGAAGCACAAATAGGAATTCTGGTGCCTGGGCAATTTTAGTTGGTGTCAAGGGAAGTCTAAGGTATGGCTGCTCTAATGAATAGTTACATTAGGCTAGAAGAAAAGGTCCCAAGAGTGAAAGAATAGGGAGCCAAGTGGGTTCAAAGGGAATAGAGGGTTAAGGTGGAAAAGAAAATTGTAAAGCAGGTATTAAGTATAGAATGAGCAGAAGGAATGTGATCTGAAGGGCCATAGATGACAAAATTAAAGATGTAAAAGGATGAAAAGTTCTCTGTCACTTGGCAGCCTTCTTCCTTTCTACATTTCTTTTCTCTTTTAACTTTGCCTCCCTCTCTCATTTTTATGTGTCCTTTATCTGCTCAGTTTTGCATTTCCTTTCACTATTATAGGAATAGAATTATCCCATCTCCCCTTTTCTTCTGCTCTTACAATGTTATTTATCACTGCTTTCAATTGGGATTAATTCTGTAGCCATGGGAAGTTGAATTCTGTAGCCATGGGAAGTTGGGTTGTTTAAGAGACTGTGGTATGATTTTTCTTGGAAACCCATATTTCAAGGATCTGTGATTTCAGTGAGAAGGGTTCTTTCTCCCTTATCTCTGATCATAACCTTTCTAAATATATCAGATGGTCTGAGAGAGTCATTGTGCTCCCCAAATTCATCACTTCGTGGTCAACATAACAACATGATAACGAGTCTATATGCAATTAGTGAGGTTGGTCCTTGGACAAGAGATACACAGTCCATTATTAGACTGTTGCAATAAAGTCCTATTGTGATACCTCACTGTAGTGTGAAGGTGACCTTGGTTTATTGAAGTTTTTATCAGCAGAATACAAACTCCAGTAGATCCCACCAACATGGACATTCTTCTGATAGGGAAACTACAAATAGGGGATAACTACAAGAAAGATCTGATTAAAAACGCAGAATCTTTGAGGTATACAGAAACTTCAACTAAGTTTATCCTCTGAGTTCAAAGCAGAGCTCAATTTTAAACCATTCCATTCAGAAAGGTATTTTTTAAGCTTTAAAACTTTGCAAGAAAAATAAAAAGTTTGAGAAGATGTCCTCTAAGGTCCAGTGCAGCTCTAAACATCGATTTTTATGATTCTTTTGTATTAGTCGTTCATATTTAGTTGAAAAGTTTTATGTAATCATTTTAAATCAGACTGTTTTTGTGAAGAGAATAATTGCTCCTTCAATTCATTTTATTTAAGTCTAGATTTTTTTTGTACTAGGTTTTTTTAATAGTGGGCTTTACTAACCCATATAATTACTGAGCATTATGTATATAGGGAGCATTTTTAATTAAAATAAAACTTTAAGTACCAAATAAAATGAGTATTACTACATACATTGTAGATCAGAAAACATTCATACATGGAATTACAAATCTCTATAATGTAGAGCTTGATATATAGATATATCACACACACACACGCACACATCTCTTATCTTTTACGTAGGTGAGATTTTCCCTTATGCATCTTCCCTTTCTTTCTTCCAGAGAACAGTCCATATAGCAAAAAAATTTTAAAGAACTGTAAGAAGACAGGTTTGCTTTACTGAATTGCCCATTATAATCCACTAACTAAGGATGAGAATGCACCAGGAATTATTTCCTCATGTCTGTTTTTTTGTTCAGGGGACCAGAAAGTAGTGTGAATAATCTGAGCCTGTAGTTCCCTGAATCACTCAATATTATAGTTGCAGTACCTTTTAAGGAAAATCTAGCCTGACTTGTATAGGAGCAGGGAGGTAGAATACTGTTTCTAGCACATTAAGGCAAGGAACATGATTATTAACTACCACTTTTGGCAGAGCATGTGATTCAACAGATATCAATAAAACTGAAGTCCCCCATTGTCTCTATATTATGCCTTTGTGCCAGGCTTATAAAGTGTTTTCTGTATTTCCTATTTCCTTTTGCTTTCCAAAGCAGTGATAACAACACTGCTTTCTCTTTCTTCACCCAAATGCTCTGCATTGTGCTTTCTTGCTTTGTTTCTCAGATTTCCTCATGTGTGTATATCTTAATATACCAACCTCTTCACTACTCCCTTCCCCTACCATTTCCTCTCCCTTTTACCTCTTTTGTCCATTTTGAATAGGGTATGTACTTTCATGAATTTATTGCAGTTATAGGTTTTTTAACATGATGTCTAAGGAATACATATGAGGTAAATTTCCCACATTGAGTTAGGATTTCAAGTTGAATTTACATGTTACCCATACTTTGTTCATTTACATATAGACAGTTGAGTTCACAGTTTTTATTTTTGGTTTCTTCCTTGAATCTTGTATTCTGTGATTTTCTGAATACTTGACAAGTGATTCTTCCTATTTGGAAAAACTGTCTATGATAGCTAGTTTGGTTGATATCAAAGTAATTTTTACCCTCCCCTTTCTTTTATAATTTAAAGCCCTTTGGAATAGATTTGACAGACTCCAATCAGTCAGTCTTTCAGTAAGGATTTATTAAGTTCATCCTCTGTGACTGGCATTGTGCTAGGCTTTGGAGATACAAATCAATAAAAGAATCCTTAATCCCAAGTAGTTTACATTCCAGTGGAGGAGAGAAGTTTGTATGTGTGTACATTTGTATGTATACTAAATAAAGAGAATTAATAAATAGCTAATAGTTAAGCACAGGGCAGTTAGATAATGTTAACACTAGAAGTTGAAGTGATTAGGAAAGACTATTCATAGAAGGTGGTATTTAAGCTATATTTATAGAGAAAGATAGAATCCATGAGGTACAAACAAGGAGGGAATGCAGTCCAAACCTTAGGGGAAATCACTGCAAAGACACAGAGGGAAGAAGGAGTATCATGTGGAAGGAAGAGAGAGGGCTAGTTTGGCTGGATAGCAGAGTGCAGGTTTTTTTTGTGTGTCCAAAAGGCTAATTTGAGGCAAGTTTGTGAAAGGTTTTAAAAGCTAAACAAAACAGCATATATTTTATTGTGGAGACAATAAATGGGAAGATACAAGAGTTGGGGGATCTGTGCTTGAGGAAAAGTACTGTAGCAGCAGAATAAAGGATGGACCGAAGTGGTGGGACGCTGGTGTCCAAGAAGTCATTTATAAAGCCATTGCAATACTCCAAGAGAGATTTATTGAAGGCCTCAATTATGGGGAAGTTTTGTGAGGAGAAGGCAGTGATTGGAAGCAAGGAGTATTGGGACGGTAGAAATAGCAAGATTGGATATGTTATATATATTATCTAATTGGATATGTGGATTTACAGGAGTGAAGAGTAAAGGCACTGGAAGGATGATACTGTCTTCAACAGAACAGAGAAATTTGGAAGAGGAGGGATTTTTTCTTTTTCTTTTTTCACAGGGGAGCAGATAAAGGATTCATTTTAGACTTGTTGAGTTTAAATTGAGACATTCAACTCAACATAATAGTTAACTGGTGATACAGTGTTGAAGCTTAGGAGAGAGACCAGTGTGGGAGTCTTCTATATAGAGATCATAATTAAACCTGTAAAAGTTGATGAGGTTACTAGAAAAGAGTGTGAAGGGATAGGAAAGGAGAAGGAACTTATATTCTACTGGGGTGAGAAAACATGAAAATGAATAAGTTAAATACAAGATCATTTGAAGAAGTGAACATTTACTAGGGGTTCTGGAAGGGCTCCCCATTAGGAGGTGGTACATGAGTTTTGTCTTGATAAAAACTAAGGCTACGTATTTCAGGAATGGAGGGCAATCCGTAAAAAGTCATAGAGGCAGGAAATGAAATAACAAATTTAGGGACCAAAGACTAGGCCATTTTGCCTGGAACATGCTAGAGTATATGAAGGAAAAGTAATAGGAAATAAGTCTAAACAAGGAGGTTGGAAGTAACTTAAAGAGTAGGCCTTCCTTCCAAGGTGGCTCGAAATGACACTCTGGGACAAAACTTTAAAAATAGCACCCAATTGATTAATAATCAAGAAATTCAGTGGACACCTACAATGCATGATTGCCATAGAAACGCACAAAAAATTCAATCAGCAGACTTTGGGCAGTAGGAAAGGATGCTAACATTTGCTCTTAGGCAAACACATGGTTAGCCTTCTAGCATGAATGGGGCAGGCCAGAGATGTGTAGCTTGCATGACCCTATCTGAAGTTAGCAAAAGTATAAAGCTTCACTTCCCTGAGAATACTCCAGGATAATTAGAAATCCACATCATGAATCCTGGAAGCTGTATCAGCACTGGCAACACCAAGATACCATAAAGATCCAGGAAAGTAGACGATGCAGGAACCCTAGTGACACAAGTGGAAACCAATCCTAGCTTACCACCCACTCATAATAATAGGACTCATAGCCTGGCGCTGGCAAAAGCCCTTATTCAGGAACTCATTCTTTGATAGTTTTGTGAATACATGGAGATACATACAGACCACTATAAAGAATTACAAGTATAATACATTACCATTATAATACATACAGTGATTCCTGAAAATCCACTGCAGAAAACAAGAGTAACTCCCCAAAAATAGCGAACAGAGACTCAGGAGAAATCTTCCACAGGGGCTGCTTAGAAGAAATGAAGGAAAAGACTTTTTAAAATGAAATTAATATCTGAACAAAGTACTAAGAGAATAAATAGCTTAGAAGAGATTGTAGTGAACATTACATAGAACAAGGGTTCTCGAAGAGAGAAGAAATCCCAGAACCAAATAATGACAGCAGTCTGGTAGTACTGTAACAAAGCCAGCACCTGCGTCGCTCTCTGAAGTTTGCAGGGCGCTGTACAAACACCATCTCATTTGATCCTCACGAAAATCCTGGCATCACTAGCTCCACGTTACAGATGAGGAAAGGGAGGCAAGGAGAGCTTATGGGACCTGCCTGCGTAAGAAAGCTCATAAATTTCTGAAGTAAGATTCAAACTCACATCTTTCTGACTCCAAATCCAGCACTGTATCCACTGTACCACCTTTCTACCTCAGAAATTTAAAGGTTTTTTTTTTTTACAAAGAAGAAAATGCAAGCTTAATTTTCAAAAGCCTGGCTACAATATTCCAAAATACTAATTAAAACTACCCAGATTTATTAAAAACTGAGGACAAATGGAAAATTGAAAGAATCTAACAATTATCTTCTGAAAGAAGCCCCAAAAGGAAAACTAGCAAGAATGTCAGTTAAAATCTAGAGCTTCCACATCAAAATAAATTTTTGCAGTCAGCCAGAAAGAAAGAGTTCAAGTACCAAGATTCCATAGTCTGGATCACACAAAATCTAGCAGCTTCTCTTGTAAATAAAAGGATACGTTATAGTATACTATTTCAAAAGCAAAATATAAAAGGAAAAGAAGAAAGACTCACAACCAAGAAAAACTTATCCTGCAAAACTGAGTATATAACAGGAAAATAAATGTATCTTTAATGGGATGGAGGACTTTGAAGCAATCTGATGAAATGACCATGTCTGAGTAAGAAGTATGAAATGGAAATATAAGAGTCAAGAGAATTAATTACAGAAAGGAAAATTTATTTGAACAGAAAATTAGATGGACCTATAAGATGTTTAAATCCTTACTTGCTCATGAGGGAGAAGAAACAAGTGTTGATTTTGAAAGGGTATTCATTGAATTAAACAAGAAAAAGAGAGAATTAGTGCAGTACTGAGTATTTCAAGAAGGTAAAGAAAATGGAGAGTTAAGGGAATATACTAGTATCAAAAGAAAAATGCAAAGAGAATATAGCACCTACTATGTGCCAGGCACTGTGCCAAGTGCTTTGTAAATATTATCTCATTTAATCTTTAGAACAATCTTGCAAAATTAAGTGCTGTTATAATCCCCATTGCAAAGTTTAAGAAACTGAGACAAATATGACTTACCCAGAGTCACGTAGCAGCTAAGTGTCTAAGGCCAGACTTTAACTTAGATCTTCCTGACTCTAGGCCTGGTACCTAGAGCAGGGTCAGTATTTGCTATTTCTCATGATTTGGGGGAGAACAGATTGAGAAGAAGATTGTGCAGATATGGAGGAATGGTGGGGGGAAATAAGTGAACTTCATTCTTCTGTGATGGAAATAACAGAGGCCTGAAGACACACACAGTGTGGTTAGGTGTATACATGTCATGTGGAATGAATCAAAGACTAAAATTAAGATTTCCAGGAGAAATATCAACAACCTCAGATATGCGGATGATACCACTCCCGTGGCAAAAAGTGAAGAGGACTTAAGCCTCTTGATGAGAGTGAAAGAAGAAAGTGTAAAGGCTGGCTTGAAGCTTAGCATCAAAAAACTAAGATCTTAGCAACTGGTGCTATCACTTCTTGGCAAATAGAGGGAGAAGGAGTGGAAGCAATGTCAGATTTTATATTCTTGGGCTCAAAGATCACTTCTTTTGGTGACTACAGTTATGAAATAAAAAGACAGTTGCTCCTTGGAAAGAAAGCTATGGCAAATCTAGATAGCATACTAAAAAGCAAAGGCATCACTTTCCCGACAGAGGTCCATGTAGTCAAAGCTATGGTTTTTCCAGTAACACAACTGGCTGTGAGACTTGAACTGAAAGGAAAGCTGAGCACCATAGAACTGATACTTTCAAATTGAGGTGCTGGAGAAAATTTTTGAGAGTCTCTTGGACAGCAAGGTCAAATCAGTCAATACTTAAAGAAATTAATTCAGGCTATTTACTGGAAGGTCAAATACTGAAGCTGAAGCTCAGATATCTGGCCATATAATCAGAAGACATTCTCAGTGGAACAAACCCTGATGTTGGGAAAGATTGGAGACAAAAGGAAAAGGGCAAGGCCAGAGGATGAGATGGATGGATAGTACCTTGGAAACCATGAACATGAACTTGGGCAGACTTTGAGAGACAGTGGGTGATAGGCAGATAAAATTATGAAAATGTCGATAACCCAGAGAGTCTGTTACTAGGTTTATTCCATAAGGTAGCCCTTGATAAAAAGAAAGTCCTCAAATATGTAATCAAATGAAATTATCTGTGCTTGGTGCTTTACAAACCTTAAAATTATATAAAGGTAATAGAAGATTCAACATACAAGAAGCAGGGATTCATAAGGACACTGTTTACCTTTTATATATGTAAATGTATGTCTAAGGTTCTTACTGTGACCACTTGGGAAGAACAATTTGAGTCGTAGTAGTGGAGTTTACAAGAGATTGAGGAGTATGTAAGAATTGAAAAAGTGGAGAAAGTGGATGTAGATTACTCTTAAAAATTTAATATCCTTTCATTTTTACAACCCATCCATCCTCCCATTGACCCTTCTCTTGCAGTAAAGAAAAAAAGTTAAGCAAAACTAGATAGTAAAATTACTTTTTGATAAAGTATATAACATTGTATTCTCTGTATGTAAAAGGATCTGCTGCCACCCATCAGTGTCTCCACTGCTTTAAATTTGCAGTAAGTGATGAAGATGGGATTAGAATAGCAAGGATACCATCTCTGAATAAGCTACCTGATAGCTGTCTGAAATCAGACTTCTCTTGCATCTTTCCTCTGTCTGGTGCTAAGAGGTCTAGGCCTGAAGTTCCTTTATGTCTGTTGTGAAGCCCAGCTCATTCTAGTCTGTTCCAAAGATTTGAAAGTCACCAATAGTAAGCCGCAATTTTGACTTGTATTCTCTCTCATTCCATTGTGATTACAATCTTACTCTGTCTTGGTAGAGATCTACCAAATAAAGAAAACGTGTTTCATGATTTGTTCTAAGGTGCTGAAACTGTTCTCAGAATCACAGAATATTGGCGTTGTAAGAGATTTAAGTGTCCTCAGTTTAATGATTTTTCAGTCATATCTGACTCTTTGTGACTCCATTTTGGGTTTTCTTGGCAAAGAAACTGTTGTGTTTTGCCATTTCCTTCTCCAGCTAATTTTACAGATGAGAAAATTGAGACAAACAGGCTTAAGTATTGTGCCCAGGGTCACACAGCTAGTAAGAGTCTGAAGCCAGATTTGAACTCAGGAAAGTAAGTGTTCCTGACTCCTTGCCTAGCATTCTATCCATCTAGTGTCCATATAGCCCAAGTTATGCCCCAGAAGGAATCCTTAGTAAAGCATATCTGTTGCATGATCATCTAACTAGCCCCTGCTTGAAAGATCTGCCCTGAACAAGAGAAGGGGAAATCCACAGCTTCTTAAGAAGACCAGTTTTCCTTTTGGTTAACTCTAATTGTTAAGAAAGTTTTTCATGACATCAAGCCTAAATTTGATTCTGCATTGTAGAGTCACTGCTCCTGGCTCTGCTGTCTGTTAGCCTTTAACGTGTACATTATTGTCATCATCATTCCACGTATTGTTTTTCCGGTTCCGTTTACCCGATTCTCTGTTGGTTGACTCAGATCTTTCTGTGTTTCTCTGAATTCCTCCTAGCAAAAAACTAATCATCAGTTACGTTTTTATAAGCACGATTTGTTAAAGCATTTCCCAGTTTTTGAGGGGGGTTTTTTTTGCTACCACTAAAAAGTGTTCCTATGAGTATTTTGGTGTGTATGGAATTTGTCCTTCTATGTAGATGACTTTTTCTAGCAGTTTGGCCAAACATGTTCAGGAAAAACACTTCATGTATCTGTCATTGTTATAGAATGAGATATCTGTCAACATTAAACTTTCCAAATCCCAGAAATTTACTCCTTTAAAATGGGTTGACTTTTAAAACCTATTTTATTGGAAAATTTCCTTAGTTTATTTTCCTGCATTCAGAAGCAGAGTATATGATATGATTTAGCTTATTCTTAATAATTCAGACATTATAATTAATATTTTTCCTGTATTAGAGGGATATAATCAAAAAAGGATATTAATAGAGTAAGGACTCCTTATTCTACAAAAACAGCTGGAAAAACTGAAAAGGATGGCAGAAATTAGAATTAGGATGGCCAGGGATATAAACCAACAGTGCAGGCGCCTGTTAATTTTTTTTGATGTTTTTTATAACTAAAGATAATTGATTTCCTTCAAAATCGTATTTTATGCATTGAAAAAACATTCTGAGGAAGAATTGTCAAAATTATCCATGATTCAGAAATTTAGAACCCCTGATTTGGACCAATATCCTCATACCACACACCACAGTATGCTAGATCTTAATATATAAAATCATATAAACAGATTTGAGAAAGAAAGGTGGTACTTTTCATAACTATAACTAGGGATAACATTATTAACTAAACAAGATAAGTTGTCATGAAAGACAAAGTAAACAGTTCCAACTCCATAAAATTAAAGAAACTTGGACAAGCCAAAAAAAAGTGTAGTTAAAATTTAAAGGGAAACAGTTAACTTTGGGAAAAATACTTGCAACAAATGTCTCAGATAAAGGTCTGCTACATAATTTTATATAGAAAATTGATTCAAATATATGAGAACAAAAGTTGTTCCTCAAGATGATCAAAGGCTATGAACTAGCAGTTTTCAAAAGAACTGTAAACTATCAATAAATATGTTAAAATATTCCAATTCACTAATAGGAGATACTTAAACTAAAATTAGTCTGAGGATCTACTTATGGGATTGGCAAAAATAACAAAAGAGGAAAATGGAAATTGTTGGAAGGGCTAGGTAACAACAGGTATACTAATATACTGTTGATAAAGCTTGAATTAATTTTACCGTTCTAGAGAAAAATTTGGAGCTGTAGTCCAAAATTCACTAAATTGTGCATACCCTTTGATCCAGTGATATTACTACTAGACACACGATCCCAAGTAGATCAAAAACAAAGGGGAGAAAACAAAAATAGAAAATATTTATTGCAAAACTTTTGGTTGCAGCAAAGAACTGAAAACAAGTAGTCCATGAATTAAGGAATAGCTAGACAAAGTATGGCGTATGAATGTAATGGAATATTTTTGTGCCCTAAGAAATGATAAAAACTTCAGAGGAACCTATGAAGACTTACATGTACTGAGGGCAGAGTGAAGTGAGCCAGACCAAGACAACAGTTTATACAGTGGCTGCCACATTGTAAAGAAACACAACTTTAGAAGATACAACTCAGAACATCAGAAGACAAATGTATCGTACTCACCACCTCTTAGCAGAGGAGTGATAAGAGTAGAGCTGCATGTGGTGCT
The DNA here is from genome assembly GCA_023548195.1 of Bettongia penicillata ogilbyi. NCBI lineage: Eukaryota > Metazoa > Chordata > Mammalia > Diprotodontia > Potoroidae > Bettongia > Bettongia penicillata. Next base: position 4,169,033 of record JAJHZJ010000024.1, read on the forward strand.
GATTTGTTTGGCTTGGTTCTGTGGGTACACAGGGTGGGAAAGTTGATGAGTAACGATGATGATATGGAAGAATGAAAAGAAGGAACGTGCAACCAATGAAACATTTTAAAAATACACAGAAATCAGCATAATGAAGGTACAAAAGGAGTTGTACATAAATGGGATAGTTTTGTTTCTATTGTGTTAAATTTAGTATGCATTCTAAAAGATGAACTATGTAAAAAGTTCATAGTTTTATAGACAATCTTGTTTGGATTGTAATATTAGTGTTTGTTGATGTTGTTCATAATAAAAATGAAAAACATATTTAATGGATACAGACCTTGGAGGTAAGGAAAACTTAGTTCTCCTTTCCCTCTGCCACTTAATCAGCTGTATGCTCTTGAGAAACTTCTGTGGGCTTTTATTTATAAAATAAAAGGGTTAGAACATGCAATAAGCTACCTTTCAGCCCTAAAATTCTTTTCCTCTTATTCTGCCATGTTGTAAAGTGGCAAATCTTCAAGGTAGGTGATGATGATGGTGATGATACTTAACATTTATATTATACTTATTACATGCCAGGTACTGTGCTAAACACTTTATAATAATTAAATGTCACAACAACCCTGGGAGATAGGTGCTGTTATGAACCCACATTTTACAGATGAGAAAACTGAGGAAGACCTGTTAAGTGACTTGCCCAGGGTTACACAACTGGTAAGTGTTGGAGGCTCAGTTTGAAGTCAGAGCTTCATGATTTCAGGCCTGGTGCTCTGTCCAATGTGCCACCTAGAACTACTTGGTCATATGCTAATGCTGCCAATAGCATTTTTTTGTAGTTTTTCGGTTTCCTTTCTTTACATGAGCTGTCATTTGTTGCTGTTTCATTGCACCTATCTTTTGACTTATAGCCTTATCTGAATTTTTGTATTTGTTCTGTTTTGCATTGGAAAAGCAAAGCATGCTTATCAGAATTATGTACAAAGTGAGAATAAATACTTTTTGAATAATGGTTCTAGGGGATCACCTATTGATAAAATGTATAGTTTTTGTGACACCAGTTCTGACTCTTCCGAGGCCTTTTTGTTTCCTGTTATTTATTTCTGGGTTCTTTGTTTTTTCCATTTAGAATATAAATGACCTCTGAATAAATGAGTTATTTTCTGTATTGCATTTTAAATGTTCGTGTGGTTCTTGGATGTTTGCAAAATTATTTATAGCCACTTTCATTCATTCTTGCTCATCGTGTGAACCCTTGGCTTTTTTGATCCTATATAGTTCTTCTATTATATGGCCCACTGAACCATACTTGTCTGTCCTATTTAGTGCTTCATGGTTTTATTTATTCACCCTTGAAGTACAGCACATTGATCAACCTTTGCTTTCAGTTGGAGGATCTGAGTTAGAACATGATTAAGTGATTTGAATTCAGTTACTTAATTCTAGTTGTCATCATCTGATGTCCCATGAATCCGCCAACACACCCTAATATTCTTTCCTTTACTTTAGAATATATTTCCTCCATCCTTCATATCCTGAACTCCTACCTATCCCCCAGTTGAAATTCTTTTTTTCTTCAATCTTTGTGTCTTTTTCTTATTCACTTAGATAATATTATGTATTATTATATGTGCATGTTCTAAATCATGAGGACCTCTTCTGTCATATCACCAACTTCCAGAGTCAGGCTCATCACACCTCCATGTGGGTTGATACCAGGCAGACCATATGTTATATTCTGTTAGGACTGTATTCTCATTGTCCCATCTCCCCATTATACTCTTTTCCCATATTCTCCATATACACCACCACCACCCCAGATAAAAAATTTGCTGTCCTTAAGCAAGTTAGCCATAGTGCTTTTTGTGTATGCTGTCCACATCCCCAATCTAGATAAAATCTTTGGGATTCCAGGGAGGCATAAATATTGTGCTTTCGATTGCCTGCCTGGAGCTCTGCAGAGAAGTCTCAAAACAGTAAGTATGACACCGAGATTATAGCTGCCCCAAATACAGTTATACAGATTCCACAAAGGGCATTTAACAAAATTACACAGGTTCCTACTCACTTAGTACTTAACAGGAGTCTTTCTTGGTTTTTGAAATAGCCTTCCACCCTCCCCACAGTAGTAAAAGACTAAACAGATAAAGGAAACATGAATGAATAAAAGCATTAAGGTGTTCACTTAGGTGCAAAGCACTGTACTTTAGCCCTGGAGATACAAATGGAAAAGTGAGACAGTCTCTGTTCTCAAGAGGCTTACTTTTAATGGGGGAGGTTATGTGGAAGGTTTTAGCTACACATCATATGGAAAGGTCCCAGAGTCCTTAGGATGAGGCATCAGAGCAGACGGTTGTACCTCTCTTCAGTGAAGTCATTTCCATCGATAAAATCATATTAGTTTCTGGTGTTGAACCATTTGGAAGGGGCAAGGACTTTAGTGACAAGAATTTTCTTTTCTGAGTCTTTAGTGAGTGTGATTGCAGCACCTGCAGGAGCCACTGCCATGCGGCATCTCCGTAGAGATTGGATTGAATTCTAAGATGATGGCTGTGGGCGTTAGATTGCCAGCGTTACTCTTCCCAGTACTCTTGGGTTCAGATTGCTGGCCTGTCTCCATCACAGTCTGAAGGATATGATTGTCACAGAAATGTTGATAGTTTGACTTGTCTAACTCATGCTGCCTCTTGCTTCTGCCTCAGGGTTCCCCACTGTTTCAGCTGGGCTAGATTGCCTGCCCTTTGTGTAAAGAAAAGAAAAAGGAAAAGAAAATCCTGTCACTTTTCATAAGGAAACCTAGCCCACGTAGAGCAGGGATTCGTAATCTTTTTTGTGTTGTAGACTCTTTTGGCAGTCTGATAAAACCTGTCTTCTGAAAATTCTAAATTCATAAAATAAGATGCATAGGATAACAAAGAAAACAAATTATACTAAAATAATTATCAAATAAAAAAAAAACCAACAAGTCTGTAGATCCCAACAAGAACACTTGTTGTAGGGCTTTCCAGACCGTGTGGAGATCTCACCAAAGGCCATTTGGAAGTCACCTCACCTTCAAACAAGAAACCAAACCAGTTTTTGTAGTGACATTCCTGGGGTGTACCAAGGGCTAAACCAAACCAGCACTGGAATTTAGGATGAAGGATGGGAGGACTCACCTTCTCCCTCCTTCTACTCCTTCTCCTCTTGGTATACTGCACTGACTAGATCCAAAGTCATACACTTGTTTTGGGTCCCTGCAACCATTCTAGGGAATCCAGGTTATTCTCTGGGAATCCCTGAAACACATAAGGAATACAACTATAATTCCAGACAAAATCTCTAGGTAGCCCTTTCTACCTGGGGAATGCCAAAATTCTCTGCTTTATTGAAAGAATTTAGTGTATCCCAGTTTTCTCCCTGAATGTCTGCCTCTGCAAAGCCAGTCTAAGTGGAATTTCATGCTCACTCAATAGTAGGATAAACAAATTCAGTACAAGACTCAAGAAAACAGAATAGGTAAGCCTCCAACACATGTGGGGCTCCCAAAAGGAATGAAATATTTGGACTTTTAATTTTCCAGAATTTTTAGGCCAACACACAAACCTCTTCCCTATGATCTACAGTCCATATGACCATAATGCAAGCAATCTAGGTTATTTTAAAAGCAAAGTAAAGCAAAAAAAAAAAAATGAGCATTTACATGCTAGGTCAGGACCAGCATTTTTGTGATACAAAATCCATACTTCTCAGGTTAGCTGTAGTACTCATACTGGTTAGGGTGCTATAACATTTCATTATATAAGCATTCAAATAATAAAGAAACTGGTTAAGGAAACACAGAAACTGACTGTATAACTATGGCCTAAAACAAGAGAGGAAGAAAACTATAAATCTTTCTTTACTTGATCCTTGGGACTGGATGATCCAATAGCTGAAGTCCTGAGTGTCTCCAGTAGATCCCTGCAATGCAAAGGGCACACTGTTTATCCCAGGTGGGCTCTGTAGGTACTCTCGCAACCTCTACTCACATTGCAGGTCAGGTCACCAGAGCGCAGCAGATTTAGTGGTGTTGGCAACATTCCCTTGCTACTTGCAGGGCACAAAACGATATCTTGGTTATTGAACTGATTCACTGCTGGACTGAGTCAAGCAGGTCAGTTCTGCTGAGTTTAATTCTGACCCTCAGACCCTTGCTTTAATTGTGTGCCCCTAGGCAAGTCACTTAACCCTGGTTTTCTCAATTTCCTCATCTGTAAAATGAGCTGGAGGAGGAAATAGCAAATCCCTCCAATAGCTTCACCAAGAACATCCCCAAATGATGTCATGAAGAATTGGACACAACTGAAATGACTGAACAACAGATTTAATGAAAATATATTTCTCCATTTTCCTTTGGTCCCTTTGGTTCTACTTTGTAGAAGTACTTTAAAGAATGCTGTTTTCTTCATTTCTTTTTAAAATCTTTTTATCGATATACCAGTATTTCTACTGCGATTTGTCATATATTTTCTTAGTTCTTCTCTTGAGCCAGTATTAGTCATTTTAATTTGAAAGCACTTGAGATTTTTATTGTTGGTCTTTCTATTGTCGTTATTAAAATATTGTTTTCTTAGTTTGCATCAGTTCATATGAGGCTTCCTGTAAGTTTCTTAATCTTCATATTTGTTATTTCTTACAGTATAACAATATCCCACTACATTCATGTGTCACAGATTTTCCATTCATTTTCTTAACTGCTTCATTTCTTTTAAGATATTTTTATTTTGTTTTCTGCATTCAAGAAAGAAAGTCAGTTTGGAGAGATTTTTGAGTACTACCTTTTAAAATTCTGCCTCAGCTATTTTTACTTCTTTGGAGTTGAGGGGGAGTCCTTACTACTCCTGATTAAAAAAAAAAAAAATTGAGATCCTCAAACTCTCTCCCAAGTGTATGTTTAATGTCAGTGGTTGGTTTTCTGTATCGTAAAATTTTCCTTCCAAATACAGTTCAAAAACAACATATTACTCTGAGACTGTCTGCTTTCCAAAAGAAGCAACAGAAGTGTTTAGATTTACATGACCCCAGTTTCATGACAGCAGTAGCAGATCTGATATCTTATCCCAGGAAAAGCATTTTTGGCCTCCAGTTCAATTACTTTCATGGTGGGAGTCACTAGCTTATTTCAGCTCTAGTGCTGCTGCAGAACACTGGCAGCAGTGAATCTTTCAAAAAGTATAAACACAATTGGTATTTATAGCATTGTTAACATTTGCTAAATAGTTGGGAGAGTGAGCTGTATGCCTGTTTTTAGCAGGTGGGGCACAAATCTTTGTTGTGGCTACAGTGGGTTTTAAGAACTAGAATAAGGTGATTACAAAGCATTGTGGCAGAACAGTAAATTAGAAGTGTTGAGTACAATAAGTTAAGAATCTGTACAGACATAGTTCAAAGAATGCTAGAAACAATCCCTGAAGCATCTCTGGCCTGACGTGTGTTACCCAGATGGCTTAGTTGACATAGTGCAGTACAGGAACTGTGCAGTGAAAAGCCAAATAAATGTTAAGGATTAGTCAAGTTTTAATTGAAAACCTACATAAAAAATACCATAAAATGAAACCAGATTTTTTTAGTTACATTTCACAACAAAATTTTTTATTTTTTCTTAGACAGCTGAGAAACCTTAGTTGTTCTGTTAGCTGCACCAGAGTCTTTCTCTAGCTGAATCATATGCACATCTATATCATGCTTCTATAAGCAGTAATGTCCTCAAAGGTATGTGCTTAGTTAGGTTGCATATTTCAAAAGCTCGACAAATAACTGCTACTTTTATAAAGGTTTTTCCCCTGCTCTAATGGGAAATTGCCTAATGAACACTGACCCTTATGAGATACTGCCTGGTACTTATACAATTAAGTCTTTATTATCCTGTTTGCTTCCTTCAGACACAGAACTGGTTTTAAAAACGGGAGGTGGGCAGTCCTTGAGTGAATAAATTTTATTCTTTACATTTTAAAGCATGCTAATATTTCTTTGAGAATGTTGAGAAGGAAGAAAATAAGTATTTTTAAGTGCCTGCTTTGTGGCAGATATCATTCTAAACATTTCACAAATGTCTCATTTTACCTCAAAACAACATTTGAGGTACGTGCTATTATCTGCATTTTACAATTGTGGAAACTGAGGCAAGCAGAGGTTAAGTGACTTGCCCAAGGTCACACAGCTAATAAGTGTCTGAGGTAGACTTTCTGACTTGCTGCTGAAACTGAGTTCGTTTTAAAAAACTTATTTGCAAAATTAGCCTAATATGTTTGGCAGATTGGTAAATGTTTATAATGGCAATAGCGCAGTATTGCTAGTCATGAATTTTTGTTTCGTTTCTTAAGAGTGTTTTTGATTCATTTATAATAAAATGACTAGAACTTAATCACAAACTTTTCATCCTTTCCTGGGATGATGATATTGATAATGGTAATCAGAAATAATAGCTATTTGTTTGTGTTTATTGTAATGAGAACTCAAATGCTGTACTGTGAATAATCACATTTTTACACGTTATCCAAGATGCATTTGATTCAAATGCCTTTTTTTTACGATATAAAACTAACAAAACCAAATTCATTAGCAACAAGCATATAGCCTTGTGTTTGTCCCCCAGTCCTGCCATTCCTGTGTAACTGTTTCCTATGTGTGTGTGTTCAATCCATTGTCTACCTAACTAGGCTTTAAAGCTTTCTGAGGTCAGGGACCATGTCTTATAATTTTTTGTATCACTGTATCACAATGCTTTCCTGCTGTAGGCAGCAAATGTTATGTTCCATCTATACAAATCAGTATTGACCAAATGAATGATCATTCTCATTCTATTTTTTTTAATAATTCCTCTTTGATCTTAAGATATAATTTTAGGAAAGTAACAAGCTTCAGCTTTTGAAGCACATTTGTTGCAAATACATTGTCCAGTGTATGTCTTGAAGAAGTTTATTCCATTTGAATCTTTGCATTCACTGGAAAACACTTGGAAACACCACCCTGTTTTTTTCCAGGCTTACTGCTTTATCTACTAATTTCCAGTAGCCAGAGATGGAGGTGTTTTGAATGAGCACATCAATGTTCTAGGCAGAGATACTGTTTGAAATTATCCATGAGCACAGTGCCTCTGAACATTATTGAGTGACGTTTGTTTCTCTTGGTTGTGTCTGCTCTGACTAGCTGGTTTCTTTCAGATTGGCAGCTGGGATTACACTGTAGTAGATGGACAGCTGCAAGAACTGCAAATTGTAGGGGGACTGAGTTAGGCCTCAGTTTAATATGTCTGGAATGCATAGACTTGGTTACAAAGTCCTGATGGGAAAATTGACCACACTTTCACACACTATGCTGTTTTGCCTTAGAAACTGCCTTGTGCTTATTTAACTAAGCATGCTAATAAAATACCTTTTCAAATTTGCAAAAATTCTTTTCTGTTTTCTGCTTTTATATCACTGTATTCTTTTTTTAAGTCTTTTTAAAAATCTTATTTTTACATGGCTTTCTTTTCTGAATTTACCCTTCCATCATGTCAAGATGAAAACAATGCAGCTTAACAAAACCAACCAACACATCAATTGTATTCCACAGTATATGTAATATTCTTTACCATATTCCCCATACCACCACCCCTCAGGTGCATATTCCCAACTCTTCTCTGGGGTCAGTCTTATTCTTTAATATTATGCTGTGTTCAGTTTTATTTATTTTGGGTGTAGTGGTGGTTCTTCCCATTTGCGTTGCTATCATTCTGTATGTTGTATTCCTAATTCTCTTCACTTTGCTTAAATTCATTAAGTGTTCCCATGCATCCTTGAATGATTTCTTTTCATCATTCTTACAGTCTTATTCCATTATACTCATGCACTGTACTTGGTTTAACCAATTCCCACTCAATGAACTAGAACTAAGCTTCCAGTTCTTTGCTCCCTTGTAAATAAGTCTATAACTATTTGGGTGTATTTGTTATCTTTCCTTATGGCTTTAACTTCCTTTGGCCCTCTGCCTAGCAGGGGAATCTCTGGGTCAAAAGGGATGGACATCTTAGTAACTTAATCTGCCTAATTCTTACAGTGATTTCCAGAATGAACTAATTCACAGCTCTGAGAACAGTGTTTGTGTGCTTGTCTTTTTGAAGCATCTGTATTATTGTCTATTTCTGTTTTTTCTCATCTTTGCCAAATTGCTAATTGTGAGGAAAAACCTCAGAGTTATTTTAACTACCATTTCTGTTATTGTCTAGTGTAGGCTATTCTGCCACAGGGTTGGTAATTGTTAGCAGTTCTCTTGAATAGTGTTTGTTCATACTTTTTGACCATTTATCCACTGCAGAAAGGCTGTTGGATTTTTGTATTTGCATACATAACTTGCATATCTTAGATGTCAAACCCTTTTTCAGAAATAAAGATTTTTTTTCCCTAATGTGAGCTGATCTTCTTATCTTAGTTATATTGGTTGTTTGCAAAAAAACTTTTAAATTTCATGTAATTGAACTTACCTATTTTATCTTTTGTGATCTTTATTTGTTTTTTAGTTAAGAATTCTCTCTAGCTATAGCTATAAAACTTCACTAATCCTGCTTTTGGTAAATCATGTGACCTTTTACACTTAGGGTACATATATACAGTTTGAGGTTAATGTAGCATATAGGGTAAGGCATCGATCAATCAATCAGCATTTGTTAAGTACCCATCATAAGCCAGGCAACATGCCAAGGGCTGGTGATACAAAAAGGCAAAAGAGTCCCTGTCCTCTGGAACTTGCAGTTTAGTGAGGGAGGCAACAAGCAAACAAAATGTATACAGCAAAGTTGTATATAAGATAAATAAGAAATAATTAACAGAGGAAAGGCTTTCTGTAAAAGATGGGATGTTTTTGTTGTGACTTAAATGAAGCCAGGGGAGTCCAGAGGCAGAGTTGAGGAAGACAGTATTCCAGGTATGGAGGACAGCCAGAAACAGTTCCTGGAGCTGAAAGATGGAGTATCTTTTGTGTGAAATAGACAGGAGGTCAGTGTCACTGAATCAAAGAGTGCATGTTGGGGGATAAAGGTGTAAGAAGAATAGAAAAGTGTGGGGGTGGGGAGGGCTTGTTTGTAAAGGACTTTAAATGCCAAAGAAGGAATTTTGACTTGATTGTGGAAGCAATGGGGAGCCATTGGCACGATCAGAACAGTGCTTTAGGAAAATCACTTTAATGACTGGAGATAGGAAGGGCTAGAGGCAGGTTGGCCCACCTGCAGCCCATTGCAGCAGTGCCGGAGTGAGGTGAAGAGAGCCTGTAATGGAGAGACGCTGCAGAGGTGAGATCAGCTAGTTGTGAGGAGACTTAGTCGGAGCCTAATGGATGCCAAACTGTCTTCTAGTTTTCCCCATCAACTTATTATTCTGCTTTTCAATCAGACTTCCCTTTTAAAAAATAATCAGTAGCTTTTTTTATAATTTCTCTGTTCTGAGGCACCATCACATGCATTTGCATCCAGAACCTTCTAGTTGCAGGATCGTTATATACTTTTTGTTTTCACTTGGAGATAAATGTATTTGTTTCTGTTTAGATTTGCTGTAGTATTAAATACTGATTAATGAATATAAATCTATTTCTGCTTTGTACCCTTACCTTAACCCTTCAGTTTTTGCCTGTGCTCATTAGTTTGGAGTACTTTTTTTTTTTTTAATAAAAAAAGATAAAGAATTAAAAGTGGACATTTGGTAGAATTGATATAAGGAACCCCATATATTAAGACATATTAACTCCTTATCATCAATTTAAAGATTTCTCCAGCGTCCCCACCATGAAGATGAACTTCCTGGCTTTAAGGCCAGCACCCTCTTCACTTAGCCAGATTGCCTTTCTGTTAGTTCGTTTTCCATCAATCTCCTGGGTCCCTTTGTTAGATACTTTCCTATGTGCTTTGACCAGGGAGAGAATTATTTTCTATATTTTGACATTTTTCACCTGAATTAATTTTAAATGTTTCACATGCTGGAACTGAAATTAACTTTTGTGGGAAAGTTATTTTATCTTTTGCAATTATACTTTCAAATATTTTCATGCTTTATTATGTATTTCTGTATTCTCTTGAATATTTGCACTCCTAAACTTAAAAGGTTAGCTTAAAATATATTTGCATTCCTAAGTTAACAATTGTGCATGTATGTATTACGTTTGCTGTGTTAGTTTTGGAAATAAGTACATTTAAGTGCACTGAGCACTTAAACTGTTGTGTTAGGTTTTTTTGTTTGTTTGTTTGTTTGTTTTTTACTTTGCCAAGGAGAATACAGTGGTGTCCCCAGGGCAGGCAGGAGGTTGGGGAGCAGGCTTCTGCTTCTGAATGGTGCTTTCTTTGCTAATCCTTTTTGAGGTGGGAATGCTATCTAATAGGGAACCAAAAGAACATTTTCTCTTCCATAATTGCATCCCATACTAAGCAAGTATGTTTAATTGTTCTGAGCCTTGTCTTGGCCTCAGTGGTGAATGCTATCTGGATTTTTGTCCACTAGGAATTTAAGTATAAACCTTAACGCATAGCCATTTAGTAATTATTTGATTGGGATGTTTTGGTTTTTTTTAATCACTGTTATCAAAGGTAGATTTTAACTGAGGCCCCAGAGTAAGGAAGAGACTATCAGCTAGCCCCTGAATTACTCAATAGTAGCAAGCAAGGGTCGAGGTGAAACATGTCAGATAGGCAGCTCATTCTTCTACTTGTTTAAGTTACAAATGCGTTAAGGGAAAGGGAAAAGTGGCAATCATAATTATGTAGTAGTAGCCCAGTAGAAAATACTGAAGACTGTTAATTTAAATTTTTTATAAATAGTGGGGAAAAAATGGGTTAGGAACAGTGACAAACCCAATATTTAGCCTTATTGAGCTCCCCTAAATACATAAGACTAAGAGGTAAGGTACTTAATAGAACTTCTGCACGCTTCTGTTTATTTTCAAAATGTTCAAATTATACCAATTTCAAATGTTTTACATATAGTAAATACATACTAACACAGTTGCCTTAGTACAACACTTATCTCTCCTTTGGATATTGTTTTTAATAGCTACTTTTAAATATGATAGTAGCTTTTTTCTTTTTCCTAAACTAGTTTTATAGTAATTTCAGTCATAAACATGAGTGGAGGGAGACCCAATTTCGAACTTTGAGTGTTGCTGCAAAGAAAAGCAACAAACATCTGTTTTTACCTTAACTGCCTCCATATGTTCAACTACTTTTTCTCCCTGCCCCCACTACTTCAAAATAAAAATTTACAGCCTTCATTGTTGGGTACCAAGTGTACTGAAATTAACTTATTTTCATAGTTAAATTTAAAAGCCTATTTAGAGAAGCTGTGAAAGTACCTTGGTCAGGTAGTTGCCTAAATCTGTGCTACATGTTAGGCTAAGTCTGCACTTGTTCCTTTCTGCACTGATAAAATGATGCAGATATGCAGTAATACCCACAGTAGAATTGTTGAAAAAGCTTCATAGTATTTGCACATGCATACCTCTTAGGAAGTTCTGCTATTAATATTTGAGAAACTATATAGAAGACAAATGTGTGGTTTTTCCATCATTTCATGGAAAACAAAGGATTTGCATAGCTTATTCTGTTTTATTACTATGCATAACAACATCTGGAATGCTAATACAGTACTTAAGATTTGCTATAAAAATCAAGAGTGGGGAGTGAGGGTGGAGTGGGGTGGGAATATGTTTACAGAAATCACTGCCAGACTCAACTTCCCTACCACAGGCTAATCTAGTTTCATAGGATCTGTAATATATAGAACCAAAAGGGATCTTAGTGATCATTTAGTATAAGGAAATTGTAAGTCACTTTCTTTAAATCTCACAGTTAATAAATGAGCTAGAATTAAAATACAATTCATCTGACTCTAAATATGTATAGGTTTTCTATATACTATGACTTAGTTTAAGTGGCATACCATTTCAACTAATAATTTGCACAGTGTACAATATTCTGTTCACTTCAGGTAATGGCATCCTCTTGCTGAAATCTATTTGTATTTATTTTGAATATATCTTGTAATTTTCTGTGAACATGATATATCCCCTGCCCCCAATAAAGTGCAAATTTCTTGAGGCCAAGGGCCAATCTTTATTTCATAATGTTTAATTTTTTAAGTATGGTGCTGTTTTTTGCATCAATATTCTTGCATCAATATTCATTGGAAATGTCAACCTACAGTTTTAGTTCTCTGCTTTATCTCTTACTGGCTTTGTTATTAGGGATACTTTTATCTCAGAGGAATTTGAAAGAAATCCTTCTTTTGCCTTTTTTGCAATAGTTTTTATAATATTGGAATGAATTATTTTTGGATTCTTTGGTTGAATTCAGTCAAATCCATCTAGTGCTGGGATTTTATTTTTCTTTGGAGGTTCCTTTCTGGCTTATTTAACTTGTTTTACTGAGAATGGGTTATCTTGTCTGTTTCTTGCTCTATTAATCTGGATAGTTTATATGTTTGTATGTATTCATCCATTGCAGTTGTTATTAGCTTTGTTGTCTGTAGGGAAGAAAGTTTATTTTACTTTCCTTTATTTTCCCTTTATATATTGTGAAATCTTTTTAATTTTTAGTATTTTTAATTTAGTTTTCCTATTATTTTATAAAATTTGATAATATTATTTTACTAGTTTCTTGAAACTGTCTCCTGGTTTATCAATTCAGTGGTGTTTTTTGCTTTCAGTTTTATCTTTTGTGATATTAAAAATTTTTATATTTGTGTTTAGTTGTTTTAAATTGGTTACTTTTTCATTTTTTAAAGCTGTACACTCCTTTCATTGATCTTTTCTTTATCTCTTCTGCTGAGGAGGGGCAGCTAGGTGGTGCAGTGGATAGAGCACCAGTGCAGGAGTCAGGAGGACCTGAGTTCAAATGTCACCTCAGACACTTCACACTCACTAGCTGTGTGACCTTGGGCAAGTCACTTAACACCAATTGCCCCATCCTGGGTCATCTCCAGTCATCCTGATGAATATCTGGTCACTGGATGGCTCTGGGGGAGAAGTGAGGCTGGTGACCTGCACAGCCCTCCCTCACTCAAAACAAAGTCAAGTGCAAGTTTGTCATCATTTCTGTGATGGCATGGTCTTCTTCGGCTGTGAAGGACAAACACACTCATTCTGTTGAGAAAAGTATTGAGACATAAATGTACTGCTAAGCACTGTACCTCAAAAATTCCATTATCTTCTGTCTCTATGATTTTTTTTTGGTCTGTAAATCTTTGAGGATTAAATGTTTTAATTTGAGTTTTAATCCTTTGTTTCCAATGTCCTTTGTTGGTCATCATTTTTATTATAATATGGTCAGTAAAGAATGTTTTTAATATTTCTGCTTTTTTGTGTTTGTTTATAAGGATTTTATACTCTTAGCATAGGATTGGTTTTTATAAAGATGACAAATACAGCTAAGAAATAAGTCCACTTTCTTAGGTTCCCATCGACCAGTCCCTAGAAATATGTAATAACTGTCTTTTCTAAAATTCTGTTCAGATCTTTAACTTTTTTCTTACGTGTCTTTTAAACTTTTTTTAAGTCTGAAAAGGGCACTTTAGGACTGCCATATATTAGCTTTGCTGTCTCTGTTTTCCCATAATTTGATTAACTTTTCCTTTGTGAACTTAGATGCTATCCCATTCAATGAACATAAATTATTAAAGCTATTTAATTATCTACGGTGGTGGGTCAATTAACTGGAACAAAGTAAATTAAATTCATTAATTTATACAATAAACCTTACAATCTTTACATCTTTAATAAGCTTTAAATATGAAGTATGTCTTCCGTTTTGCTATTGCTGCAACAACTTTTTTACACTAATTCTTCATCATTAAACTGTCTTTTATCACATTGGATATTAAACACAGCATTGATGAACAAATGTCCTAAATAGATGAAAGATAGAGAGAAAAGACTCATGTGTGGAAAAGTATTTGTAGTAGCACTTTTTGTTGAAACAAAGAATTGTTAAAAAAAAAATTGGAAACAGAAGTTGGGAAATTGTTGGGCAATTATTGCATATGAAAGTAATGGAATTGCTATTATACAATAAGAAATCAATCAGTAACATTTATAAAGTAGCAGGAGCTGTGCTAAGTGTTTGAATACAAAAAGGGGCAAAAAGCAACCCCTGCCCTCAAGGAGCTTACAGTGGACAAAATTAATGGACAAAAGTGTTGGTTTCAGAGAATCCAAGGGAGATTTAACTTAAATGGTGCAAAGTGAAGTGAACAAAACCAAGAAAACAATTTATATAATGACTACACAGTATTGTAAAGGAAAAGGAATTTGGAAAACTTTAAAACTCTGATAAATACAACAACCAATGAGGATTCACTTATTAATAGGATTCATTTATTAATAATTCCCTGAGAAATTTAAGTAGAGAGAACATGAAGTATTCAATTCAGAGAATAAAGGATATGAAAGACGAGTTTACCTTCTTAAATGAATCAAGAGATTTTGAAAGTGACTGACTCTTTTTCTAATGATGATTGCTTGCATCGTTAATTGTATAAATATTTTGTACTTCAATTTTTATTCCAGTTTGCCTTAGAGAAACTCAAAATGCTCTAGACTAATGCCATGCCCTTGACTTTATCCCTTGTGATTCATCTCTGAGATCTCACACTGTATTTTTCCTCTCTGACCACAACCCCGTACTGCCTAAACTTTTCTTCATTAGACAACCAGTCTTTTAATAGACTTTTCCTGCCCTTGGCATTCCACTACTGCCCTTATGGTCACCCTAGATTTTCTGTCCAAGATAGATCCCCAGTTCATCTACTTAATTGCTTCCGTCACAAGTATGCTAGACTTTCTTCCACAAACCTGTATGACTTCAATTCAGTTCAACACAGCAAACATTTGTTAATGCCTTCTTATGTGCAAGGCTTTGTCTTCTCTACTTTTCCTTCTGGGTTGACTGGCTTTGCAGGAGAAGTTATAAAACCATGTAGAGTTGGCCCATCATGTGTTCCTGCCATCCAGCTATACAACTGGGCTCTCACCTTTACTTGTCAATACTTTTGTTTATATCTTTGGTCCACTTACCACAGCAGCTGTTTCAAATATTCACATTCTCCTAAGGTCACTAACTCTGCTGCTCACTTCCTCTTTATTCCCAGCTATTCTATTCAAACTCAGGTAAACAGTACTTCTTATTTTATTGAAGAGATAGAAAAATTCCACTATTTTCCATCTCAAAATTACTTATCTCTTTGCTCTTCTCATCCTTCCCTTTTACCTGAGGGTAAATGTGATCTCTCCTATACTAACTCTTCCACCAGCACTCTGTCACCTTTTTTTTAATTTTAATTTTTAACACAGTTCGTATCACATAAAAAAGTTCCAACTCTTGGTCAGATGATATTTCTTTAAAGCATTTACAATATAGACCACAAACAAATTTTTTTTTTAACATTAGCCAACTGAGACACAAATAATAACTATGCATGTTGCTAACTTCACAAGCCCTTGACCTAATTGTCTCCACACCATTACTAAGAACTAAAGGACCCTAACTTCTTGTTGTTGGTCTAAAGTCCTGTGCCTAATAGCTTAATCTTAGACAACCTCGGATCTTCCCCTACCCTTACTCTATAATCAAATAGATCTGGTATTAAGTTTACAAACCTTTTGACTATAGGAAATTGCCACTAAAAGTAGGGACATTGCAGGGAAACAGTATCTCCTCAACTTCATGTCAGTTCCAAGCAGGAGTAGACTGTCAACTTGCATTCAGTGAGGCATAAAGTCTACCAGGTGTCAGTGGGGAAATGGAGTCAGGAGAATTCCTACCTCAGCCCAGGCTGAACAGCTGCTCTTCCACCCTCCCCATGAGATCACCTTTTTCAGCTCATACCAGTATCTCACAGGCTTACTGGCATCATGAATTGGAGGCTCAAGACTGCCTTTGTTGCTCTCCATACCTGGAGTTAGACTCAGAAGAACAGTCAGTTAATAGTCACATAGCATCTTAAAAGAGCAAGTTCCAATAACGAGGTTTCAGATATGACTGTAATTTCACATTGGCTAAGGAACATCTTTTGAGGCAAGTCTTAAGTGTTTTGCATGCCTTTCTATACCTATTCTAGTTCCTGCTTAAATAGCAATCATAAAATCAAGTTTGCCATTAAAACCTTAACTTTTCCATCAGTGCCAAATTTTACCCAAAGTTACCTGCCTCTAGGAAACTTTGACTAAAATTCTTTCCCCCAAACTAAAGATGTCTCTGATTTAGTCTCAGTAATTAATTCAATCAGTTATTTTAATACTAATTGCTTTTACATCACTTTGTAACATGTCCAGTTTTTCTTCCCATCTCTCCCCTACCCCTACCCCCTAATACCTTGCATTCTGATTACCTTTCCCTCAATGAGCCCTCCCTTCTATCACACCCCACCCTTCCCATATCCCCATCTTTCTCTCTTTTCTTGTAGGGCAAGATAAATTTCTATACCCTATTGCCTGTGTTTCTTATTTCCAGGTTATATGCAATAATAATTCTCAACATTCGTTTCTAATACTTTGAATTTCAACTTCTCTCTCTCCCTACCCATCCCCACTGAGAAGGCAAACAATTCAAGACAGACTAAATATGTGTAGTTTTGCAAAAGACTTCCATAATAATCATGTTGTGTAATACTAACTATATTGCCCTCTATCCTACCCTATCCCCTTATTTTTTATTCCTTCATTTGACCTTGTCCCTTCCCAAAAGTGTTTATTTCTAGTTACTCCCTTCTCCCATTTGCCCTCCCTTCTGTCATGCCCCTCATCCCACTTGTCACCTCCTCCCCTACTTTCCTCTAGCATAAGATAGATTTTTATACCAAATTTAGTGAGCATGTTATTCCCTCCTTAAGCCACATGTGGAGAGAGTAGCTTCATTTTTTCCCTCTCCCCTTCTCCCTTTTCTCCTCCATTGAACAAGATTTTTCTTTATCTGTTTTATGAGTTATAGCCTGCCCCATTCCATTTCTCCCTTTCCCCTCCCAGTATTTTCCTCCCTCACCCCTTTTCTTTTTAGCTGCTTGCAGTATTTTCTCCTTGACATGTGAACTCTGAAATTTGGCCACAATATTCCTAGGAGTTTCTCTTTTCGGGTCTCTTTCAGGAAGTGATCAGTGGATTCTTTCAATATTCATTTTGCCCTCTGGTTCTAGAATATCAGGACAGTTTTCCTTGATAATTTCATGGAAGATAGTGTCTAAGCTCTTTTTTTGATCATGGCTTTCAGGTAGTCCCATAATTTTTAAATAGTCTCTCCTGGATCTATTTTTCAGGCCAGTTGTTTTTCCAATGAAATATTTCATGTTATCTTCTATTTTTTCAAACTTTTGGTTTTGTTTTTTAACTGCTTGGTTTATCTCATAGTCATTCATTTCCCTCAACTCAATTCTCTCTTTCAGAGAACTATTTTGTTCAGTGAGCTTTTGAACCTTCTCCTCTATTTGGCTAATTCTGTTTTTTAATTCCTCCTCCGCATTGGCTTTTTGGACCTATTTTTCCAATTGAGTTAGACTCTTTTTAAAGGTGTTATTTTCCCCAGCATTTTTTTGGTTCTCCTTTAGCAAGCTGCTAATTTGCTTTTCAAGCTCTTCCATTGCCTGAGCCCAATTTAAGTTCACTTTGGAGGCCCTGGAGACAGGGGTCTTACTTTCCTGTGAAAGTAAGCCTTGTTCTTCCTCATCTGAAAGGATGGGAGAAGACACCTGTTCACCAAGAAAGTAACCTTCTATGGTCTTATTTTTTTCCCCTTTTTGGGGCATGTTCCCAACCAGTTACTTGACTTCTGAATCCTTTGTCAAGAGATTCAACTTAGCTGTTCGGTTCCTGTGGGCTTTGAGTGGGGGCGGGGCCGTCACTCAGGGCTGGGGCTTAGATCAGCTTCTCCCTACTGCCAGAGGCTTTAAGCTCAGCTTCCTCGACAATGGATCCAGGTTGCTTCCCAGCTGCTGTAACTGCTTGCAGTCTGCTGCCACCGCCTCTGCCGTTGACTGGGGCTATTGCTGGAGGAACCCCTTCCCCTCTGACCCAACTGGGAAAGCCCTCCCCCACTGACCTTTGAAGGTTTCTTTGTCACTTGTGAGTTGAGGTATCTAGGACCCTCCCTGCTGAGGCTTCTGCCCAGGAGGCCTATTCTGGTCCTGTTCCTCCCCATGCCACCTGACCAGGGCTGGGGTCCACTCCACTCAGTGTCCTGTGAGATGGACCTTTCCTGTCAGCCTTCCAGTTTACCTTTGGTAGGAAATCTCTTTCGCTCTATTTTTCTATGGCTTCTGCTGCTCTAGACTTTGTTGAGAGTCATTTTTTACAGATATTTTGTGGGCTGTGAGGCAAGTGCTAGAATATATGCATCTTTCTACTCGCCATCTTGGCTCCACCCTCCAGGAAAATTCTGTCACCTTTCAAGAAGAAATTGTTTCACTAAATTTCCTAGTCTGTTAATTCTATTGAAAACTTCTTTACCCTGTGCCAATACCTTCTCCTGATACACACACCCCACCCCACCCCCCAAAGAAAAACCTTTGCTTCATCCTGCTGCTAATGTATTTACCATTCTATAACTTTTCATTAACTTTCAATTTCTCAAAGTAAAGTTCTGCACCTGCTGCCTTGGTTTCTTCTTTGCAATGTCACTTAGGATCTTTTAGGCTGATTTGTGTTTTCACTCCTCTAGTGAAACTATACTCTTAAAGGTCTCTTGTGCCCCCTCTTCATTCTCACTGGCCTCTGCAGCATCTGACATTGTTGAACACCCTATGTTTGAAACTCTTCCCTTGGTCTCCTTAGTATTCTCCCCTACTTCTTTTACTTCTCTGTTTTCTTCTCTGGGTCTTCTTCCCATCTCCATCATTTAGCCTTAGAATTGTACATTCTCCTAACTTCGTGCCATCTCTCTTTGAGAACTTATGTATTTTCAATGATAATAATAACTAACATTTATATGTGTGCTAAGCACTTCGCAAATATTGTCTTTTTCCTGGGAGGCAGATGCTATTGCTATCCTCATTTTACAAAAGAGTATACTGAGGCAAACAGAGGTTAAATGATTTGCCTGAGATTGCACAGCTAGTAAATAGCAGAGCCTGGCTTTAAACTCAGTCCTTACTCCAGGCCATCTGATGCTCTATCCACTGTACCATTCTATGCAGATAATTTCTGTATTTTTCTAGGCCCTGATCCCTCTTCTCAGCTCTAGCCCTATCTCTCTAACTTCCTAATAGATATTTCCTCTTGCATGTCCTAGCATCATCTCAAATTTACCATATTTAAAACTAAACTCATCATCTTCCCCCTAAAACTAGCTCTCATGCCATACTTACCTATCTTCATCAATGTATTATCATCCTCGTAGTCACTCAGGCTCAAAGACTAGTGGTGACTTTCCCCTTCTGTTATCTTCTATATCTTATTAGTCTCCATGTGCTATTAATGCTACTTTTACATTTATCCCTTTATTTCCAGTTCTACTGCTATCATCTGGCCCATTATAATAGTTCCCCTAGTGATCACCAATTTCTCTCCACTCAAATCCATCCTATATACTAATCTTCTTAAAACACTGACTTTATCATCATTTTGTTCAAAAAAATTTTCATTGCTTATAGCAAATGGGCACCACTCTACCAGGCCCAATCCAATGTCCAGCATTTTTTGTTAGGAGAGAAAGACTACTGCTACATAGTAAACCAAGAGACTGACAGAGAAAGAAGGCTCCAGTCACATTATTTCTGCATCTGACTAAATTATACCCATTTTTCACCATCAGATCACATCTCATCCATGAAGTTCTCCCTACCAACTATAGCATGATATTGACCAATTCACAGATCAGTCTTCTGAATTACTTACAGCATTCATTCCAAGCTTTCCACAAGGCTTTCTCTACCATGCCATAAAATATTCTTAATTCTGGAAACTCTCCACCACTGCACTACTTCTTATATTAGAAGTATATTTGCCTCTGACTATCTGGTTCTTCCTACAACTTCCATTCTAAAGAATAATCCCTAGTGAACCACATTTTAATCCCATTTCCTCCCCACCCTGATCCCCAGGCTGTACTACTCACACTGAACTTTCCCTACCATGCTCCTGAGCCTGGTACCATCCCCTTCCCCACTCTCCTTTTCAGCTCCTCTGTATGTGTTGTTTTCCCCCATTAGAATGTAAAAGTCCTTCAGGGCAAGGACTGTCTTTCTGCTTGTATTTGTATCCTAGCCCCTTACTACAGTGCTTGTCACATAGTGAGAGGTGATTTGACTTAACCCAGTTGATGTTGCCCTTACTTTATATTTGACATTTATCTATTACGATAAACATTTGGAGGATATATGTTCTTTTCCTCCAGTTAAATTCTTGAGGGCAAGAAGAATGTCACTGAATACTTTATGCATAATATTACACCGGGTGGGTAACTTATTTCTATGTATATTGATTGATGCTTCAGAACCTCTACCTCTGTCAATAGTCATGTTCTTGCTCAAAAAATTTTTAATTCTCCCCCTTGCAAATAGTAAATGTTTGCTGGGTGACAGAATCCTCCTACTTTTTTGCCACCATTTCCTTATGTGGTTTATAATGCTAATATCACATAATCCCACAACTGGAAAAAACCTCAAAGGTCCTAATGTCCAAATCCCAACTGAACAAGAATCTCCTTTACCACACACTTGATAAGTGGTCAGTTAGCCAAGAATAATTGATTGTCTCTACACAAAATCTCTCATATGAGTCCCCTTCTTTCTATCACTGTCTCTGCCCTGATTCAGTCCCTTGTTACTATCTTCAGGGATTCAGAGGAGCTACACAAGTCTTGTCCTAATTCAGCTGGCCTGTTCCCTGTTCCTAAAGGATGGCATTTCCTTTCTCTCCTTCATGCTGGTGCATAGCTGGACTTCCTGTGTCTGGAATGCACTCATTCCTCAACTCTGCCTCTTAGCATGGTTAACTTCCCTCAAAGTGCAGCTCATAGGCCCCCTTCTGTACAAATTCCTTGTTCATCCTCCTAATTGTTTTTGTTCTCCCCTTTCTAATTACTTTTACTTTGTATATACATTGAATTTAATTGTCTTTGTGAATGTTGTATCTTCACATCAAACCTTCACATCAGTCCCTTCAAAGGGACTACTTAACTTCTGTCAATCAGTAGTCAGCAAACATTTGATAATAACAACAATATTAATCATAGCATTTATATAGCTATTTAAGATTCCCAGAATGCTATACATGTATACGTGTATGCGTATATTATATATTCTCATACTTAAGCAATCACCTCGCACCCTTATTTCACACCTGATCAATTATAATTGTTTCCCTATTGATTTCCTTGTCTCCAATTTCTCTGCATTTTAATGAATCTTCTATACTAATCTTCCTAAAATACTGGCTTTATCATCATTCTTTTATGTAAAAAAAAACTTTCCTACTTTCCAGGAAATGTGCTAAGCACTGAGGATACACAGATAGTTGAAGTCAAACTGTCAAGAAACTTGCATCCAATGGGGAAGACAAAATGCTAACAGCTGTGTACATATAGAATAGAGAGAGAAGCGATGGAAGATGATCTAAGGGGAGGCAGTAGTATTGAAAGAAACTGAGAAAGGCCTCCTGCAAAAAGGAGATTTGGACTGAATCTTAAAGGAAACCAGGAGAGATGTGAGGAGAGCATTCCAGACATGAGACACAGCCATTGGAAAGACATGGAGTCAGGAGATAAAATGTCATGTGTGAGGGATAGCAAGAAGGTAAGAGGAGTTCATTGAACAGGAAGTGTTGCGTTATGAAAAATAACTTTGGCAGCTGGAATAGAAAGAAACTTTCAGACAAGGAAATTATGCAGAAGGGTATTACAGTTGAGGTAAGCAGAATCTGTACTTGAGTCGCAGCTATATTGTGATAAGAAGAGGAGAACATTCATACACACACACACACACACACATCCAAGAGAGGCTATGAAGGTAGACATGACAAGTCTTGAAAACATGTTGGATTTGTAGCATGAATGTTAAAGAGATATGCGGGGGATGACACCAAGGTTTCTAGCCTGGATGTCTGAGGATGGTGTTGCTCTAGACAATAGGGAAGTTTTGAAGAGAAGAGGGGAAAGTTAATGCGTTCAATCTTAGACGTGTTGAGTTTAAGGTAACTGTAGTTTGAGGGGTCGAGACCAGAGCCGAGTAGAGAGGTTAAGTAGAGCTGGAAGTCATCTACAAGGAGACGACAGTTGAATCCATGGGAGCTGCTCAGAACACTAGGCAAGATAACATACAGGGAGAAGAGAAGACAGCATGACTATATAGATACAGCCCAGACGTAGTGCAATGTCTTATATGTAGTAGGGGTTTAATAAATGTTTGTAGAATCTCTGCATCACAGTAGAGCACCTGCATAGGGATCGCCCGTAACATTTTTATCAACATGTATTAAAACTATCCCCGTCCCCAAAAAAATATCTGTTTCAGATATACTGTCGTCTAACTATGCCTCTCTGATCTTATATTTGATTTGGGAGGTTGATTTTTTTAAACCTAAATGCAATTCTTTACTTTATTCTTAGTAAATTTCATCTTCTTTGGTTTGATCCATCATTCTAACTTGTTGAGATTTTTTTGTTCCTTACATTGTCATCCAAGATGTTATCTATCCTTTCCAGATTTTTAATATACATGCCATGTATTTCATCAAAGTAATTGATAAAAAATGTTAAATAGCACAGATATAAGCTCAGATACTTGAAACACTTCCCTAGCAACTCCCTTCCAAGTTTAAATCAAACAATTGAAACTGCTCTTTGGGTCTAGTCATTCAGGTAATTTTATTTATTTTTAAAATAGGGTGGGGTTTTTATGCCTTTTACCTTCCCAGCTGTGGGAGACAACACAAACATGTAAGAGAAGGAGTTCCCAGCACTACTTCAGTTGATGTAGTCCCAGAAGATATTTAAAGATGTTAATGAGGTGTTAAATTGACTATAGAGGTATAGTGTATATGTCCTTTATGAGTCTTTGAGTCAAGAAGGGAACAACCTATTGGTTTGGGAAACGAATTAACCATACCTCTGAGGATTGTAAATAGTTTAGCTCTGAATTAATTTCAGAGTTTTAAAGTTGAAGACATTGTATGTCAAGAGTTGCCTGTGGAGAAACCCCCAGTGGGGACAGAGGTGATTTTTC
This sequence comes from Bettongia penicillata ogilbyi, assembly GCA_023548195.1. NCBI lineage: Eukaryota > Metazoa > Chordata > Mammalia > Diprotodontia > Potoroidae > Bettongia > Bettongia penicillata. Next base: position 4,192,198 of record JAJHZJ010000024.1, read on the forward strand.
CCTCATCTTCCACATCCCCCCATTTCAAGCATGTAGCTCTATGAAAGCAGTTCTAGACCAACAGGAGACATTGCATCCAACAGAGAGTAGAGAGTCTCATACTGCAGACAGACAGAGATACAGAGAGACAGTCACCCAGGGATGAAATCAGCCTCAGGGAATGAGCATAGAAGAAAGTGACATAGAGAGGAGCAGACCCTGGGAAGCTGAGGCCCCTGCCCAGCAAATATCGTAACCAAGGAGAGTTTCATAAGGACTCCACAAAAGGAAAATTTACTTCAGGCAGTAAAGTACCAAGACTTGTAAACTGCCTTTGCCATACAAGTATTCTTCTACAAGTATTTTACCACCATTTTGCTCTTGAGTTTGACCCCAGTTTTACCCATGGGCACTGTTGATTTGTGGACGAGTTTACCTCAGATTTATGGTGAGAATATTTTGTCATTACTGTTCTTACTATGTAATCATTGTAATTACCCTTGATGAAAGACAGTTGTGTTTATTGGCTGATTGTGAAGAGGAAGCACACTAACAAGGACTCATGAACTATGAAATTAGGAGTGGAGGCCCACAGAGTCACTGCTGTAAACTAAGACAGAAACTGCTCTTGGGGGATACAACCTGCAAGTTGGGAGAGAAAGCACATAAAAAATAATATCAAAATGACCTTGCAGATAAAGGTACCAGTATCTGGGTGGACCAGGAAAATTTTTAGAATAAAGAGAATCTTAAAGAAAATCAGGGATTCCCAGAAGCAAAGATGAAGTGAGTGCATTCTAGGTATGGAGCCCAGGCAGTGCAAGGTCACAGAGACAGGCGCTGAGTAAGTGAGTGAAAAACATTTCTTTAAGTCGCACTGTGTCTGGCACAGATGGTTACAACTATCAAAACCGAGATAGAGCCTGCTCTGAAGGAGCCCATGCTGTCATTAGAGGAGACAACAATAAAGGAAAGTTGAGCGGCAGGCCAGATGGGATGGCCCAGAAATCTTCAAGGTTCATTGAAGGGGCAGATTACAAGATCCTCAGGGATCTTTGTCCAGAGTCAGTAAGTACGTCAGATAAAATGCTAGGGAGTCTGCAAGGTGTAAAGGTAGGGCATATGACAGAAAGACTTTTCTTAAGAAGCAGTGGAAATATAGGGAACATACGCCAAGAATGTAAACTACTTAGGGAAGAATTCTCTATTAAACAAGAACTGCTGAGAAAACTGGAGGAGGCAGAAATTGGAGATTGGCAGAAATTCGAATTCGACCAACATTTTACATTTATATGTCACGAAAAACTCAGAACAGTTATGTGAGTGGAATATAAAAGGTTACCTCATAAGAAGTATGTTTTACAGCTAGGATTAAGGGAGGAATTAGTAACCAAATAAGGGATGGAAGTGAGCACAAAAGATAAAATTAATTATTTCAATTATAATTCTGTTAAGATGAAAAAGGAAATGGAAGGTGGGGAGAAATCTTTCTAGTAAGAGTCTGACATCCAAGTTATATAGGAATTAACACAAATGCATAAAAAACTAAGAGCAATTGCCCAATAGAAAACCGGCCAAAGGATATAAATAATTCTCAAGAGAATTGCAAACTATTAAGAAGCACATGAAAGATTTCTCCTGAATCACTACTAATAGGAGAAATACAGATCAAAACAATTAGAATAGTTAATGTTAGAGGATTACCAGAAAGATAGACATAGTAATGTGCTGGTAACTTCACTGTGGACTGGTCCAACTATTCCAGAAAAAAATGTAGAATGTCATTCTTTTTTTTTCAATGACTAAAATATTCATATCTTTTGACCCAGAATCCTTTTGCTAGCTGTATGCCTCTAAGGAGGTCAAAGACAAAAAGAAAGGTCCTGTATATGTCAAAATATTCATAACAGCACTTTTGTGGGAGCAAAGTAGATGCCCATTGATTGGGATACTTGCATATAATGGAATATTACTGTACCATAAGAAATTATTCACATAAAGAATTCAGAGAAGGACTGAAAGACTTGTGTGAACTGATGCAAAGCGAGGTAAACAGATCCAAGAAAATGTATACCTTGACTATGACAGTGTAAAAGGAAAGAATGACAAAAACGTACCAGAAAAATGGGTAATTGTAGTGATCACCAAATATTGATCCTGGAGAAAAGAGTTGGTAAGATATACATCCTTCTTTTCCTTGCTGCAGTGAGGATATAAACATACATGCATACATACTTACATACATATATATATGGAATTCTACATGTAACATCAGACACAGTTGAAGTGTTCAGTTTTACCAAACTGTTTCCCCGCTCCCTTCTTTTCCATTTATTCTCTGTTAGAAGTGATGACTACTGTGAGTGTGGGAGGGGGGAAAATAAATTTGGAAATGAAGTTGATGCAGAAACAAAATATCAATTAAAAATAAATTTTAAAAAAAAGTCAGCTGACAATATAAATAAAAAATTGTTGAATACGGTGTGGGAAGTTCCACAATGTGTATCAAAAATATAAGGATTTCTGTGTATGTAAAGATAATATGGGATCAAATTATCTCTACTGATGCTTTCTCCCATTTTTCAGATTTGAAATGGTATACAGAGTCATTGTTTTATCTTTAGTAATAAAATATTAGCTTTTAGTTGTCAGGCATATGCAAGAAAGCAAAATCAGCCAAGCAAACAGAAAGAATATTTCTGATTGTAATTGCTACTTTCTGTTTAACATCTTGGAGCAAGATGAGCAGTTTTTGCATGGTGGTTCTCATACAATGGCATCCACGATATAAAAGATGACCTCATTTTTCGGTACCAGTGCCAGGCACTTAGCTTTCAGGGAACACAGAAGGCCAGTTTTCAGTGTGAAACAAGCCAGAGTGTGAACTGACATTTTCAGGTGACACTTATGGCTGTATTGCCTGTAATTAGCACCTCGTAACATGCAAACTGACTTGTGCCTTTTTCAGGCTGTCGAAGCTCAAATCCGAAGTTTTGGACAAACTCCTTCCCAGCTGCTTATAGAGCCGCATCCTCCCAGAAGTTCTGCCATGCAGGTGGTAAGTAGCACTTTCTTCGTTCCTCTGGACTTGTGCTCTCTTGATCTGTGCTTCAGTTCTTAGAGTAAAACTTCAGCATGCTTAGGACAGTCTGTCATTTCTGATTCAGGGTACAAGGAACTTGGCGATTTGACTTTTGCTTGTCTTTTCTGCTGAGTTATAGAAATTGTTCATTTGTTCATCCACAAACAGTTATTGGAAAGATTCGACTTGATAAAAGTTAATTTTCCGTTGCTATAATATTGTTTAACAAATTCATTTTGTTTTACTGTTCTATTGTATGCAGAACTGATAATACCACAATTATTACGTCTTAGTTATGGTCCAAGTACTTTAAATTACCAAATGAAGTAACAAATTCTTGTTTTTCTCTATGTATTTCTACCTTTATTTGCTAATATGGCTGTTTTTCACATTCTCTTACCTTTTTACTGAAAGAATTTGTAAATGCATTTTACTATGTGATTGCCATAAAAACTCTCAGATTACCTTGAAGCATAGCTCAAAAATAATATGAATCCCAAAGAAATTAGATAAAAAAGACACTACACTTTCTTCATTTATTTTTCCATATCCTTTTGACTTTGACTCTCTGGAGAAAGTTCTTCCATCTCATGTAACTCCTGTCCCAGTCAGCTATTCCTAGTCAAAAATATAATGAAACTCTAGATTTGGAATATTATAGGGAAGAGCATGTTATCCTGTATCACAGAGATCAATAATGGTAACATGCTTTGGTACCAAAAGATACTACATCTACAGTCATTTATGGATGAATCCTCAAAAGGTTAAGTGACAGAACCTGAAATAATATGACCTATCTCCACCTTAGTAACTCAGATTTCTCTCCCTTATCACATGCCAATATTCATTCATTCATCAAGCATTTATTAAGTGCGTACTGTATGCCAGGCACTTTAAGGATCGCTGCTTGAGATACTAAGAGAAAAAAGTGTTTGTTCTCAAAACCTAATAGTCTGTTGGAGGAAAGCACACGTGCACAAAAAAGTACATACAAAATAGATACATAATAATATATTATGACAGATTCCTGGCAATGGCATTAGGATCAAAAGAATGTGGAGATCAGGATAGACTCCTTATGGAGTATGGCAGTTGAGCTGGGCTTTGAAGGAAGACAGGGGTCCTAAGAGGCTCGTTGAGGACTTCTTAGAGGCATGGGGATGAATAGGGACTGGAATGTCACTTCTCATGAAGGGAGCCAGATTGTGAAGGGCTTCCAATAACAGCTGGGTTTATATTTCTCCTAGATACCAGAGGGTCCCATTAGAGCTTCTTGAACAGGACAATAGCGTAGTCAAACTCAGGCTTCAGGAATAACACTGGGCATTTGGAAAATGGATAGATAGGGGAAAGTCTGGAAGGAGGGATACCAACTACTTCCTTCCCACTTTATAGTCAGCCAAAATGTATATTCCCATATCCTCTGATTGTCCTAGAGCTGACCCAGTATTCTTACAAAATCTTTGGCCATATCACTATTGCCTCTAGTTTTCTCACACCGCTATCTTGCCAGGGAGCAATCAGTCAACAAGCGTTTATTGTCTCTACTATATACGTACACATAAAATATACATACATATACATGCAGTATACATACATGCACATACAGTACACAGACTTCGTAATAGACACATAGAAACATATACATACTCACACAGTCGTCAGTTAAGAAGATGCAGAAGGTGGTACTTGAACTGCCTGTTGAAAGAAATGAAAAATTTTATGAGGTAAAGGTGAAGAGGGAATACATTCGAGACATGGGGAATGGACACTACAGAAGCATGGAGAGAGGGGAGACAGAGAGAGAACCATAGACTTCAGAAATAGTAGTAGTGTATAATGAAACTGGAAGGGTAGGTTAGAGTTGTGAAGGACTACGTAAGTTAAAGAGCAGAAGTTTATATTGTATTCTAGTTTATTTGGCAGAGGAGTGATGTGTTCAGATTCCTGCTTAAGGAGAATCTCGTTGGGTAGATTGGAGAGGGGAGAACTTGAAGCAGTCTGAAGGATAACTTTTCATTATTAAAATATAATAATAATAATGTGACATCATTATTATAATACATAATAATGTAGGGCAGGACGGTATGTCCTTAATCTATGGCACCAGGCTACGTGATTTAGAGAGGGGGATAGATGTGAGAAACTTTGTGAAGGAAATAGAGAGAGTTGGCAACTGAATTGTGTGGGAGTGAGGGAGAGTGCAGGAGAAAGGCTGCCTCTGCAGTTGTGGATATTAATGACTGCAAGGAAGATGACGCCCTCAATAGGAGGAGGGCTAGGGACGTTTGGAAAAGGGCTGGAGAAGGAAACCGAGGAGACCCACATAGGTTAAGAGCTTTGTGTTACACATTCAAGCTGGAATCCAAGCCTCAATCCCCAGAGCGCTGAGACAGCGCTTGTTCTCTAATTCCGCCGCTCGTTCTATAATTTCGCATTGTCTGTCCTGCAGAGATCTGTCTCCATGATGAGATGACAAGGCTTATCTCTGGAAATTTCATTCTACCACTTGTCCCACTAATCTAGTTGTTTCCAGCTATTGCTACCAGTGCAGGGGGTGCAGAACGGATGGGAACAGTGCAGTAGCAATATTGCAATATGTAAAATGCTTTCCATTTTGAGCATGGTGGTATATGCAAGACCATTTACTGTTGGGGCCACATGCAGGAGTGTGCATTGAGGGATAGAGGGCAGCTCATGATTAAGGTCAAGAGGGTAGTTCTAGAGTTCCCCTAGGAAATGACTTGTTCCTACGGGACAACCAATAGCTGGCATACCAAAGAAACTCAACAATGTCAACAATGTGTTCCTTCAACTTTCAGGAGATTTAGGCTTGTTTGTTTGTTTTAAGCACAAATATTGGAATTAGTTTAAAACGTGATATTTTCTGGTGCACTCCATCAAGCTACATAAACATGCATGAACTTCCTTCCAATGAGATGTTTTCTGCATGATTTATGTTACGCTAGAATTTTCTCATTAGTAGCATATGCAAATATTTTGAAAGTATCTGACGTAGGGAATCTCACAGACCAGTTCGTAGGCCATGTTGTTTACTGTTGATTATTTCTTATCTGTGGTTGATAATGCAATTTCACAAAATTCATTAAAACAGTTCTGGAATGCTTTTTTTCCATGACGTTAAGAAATAAGAATTTCCATATTGGGAAGTGGAGTTTTTAAAAGCAGAAGTGTGTTTTCATTTTATTTACTAAAGTTCAAATTAGGGTCCTCTGCCTCTGCCATGAATTTAACAGAAATTAAAGTAGCTTCGTGCTGTGTTAAGTGCCTACACCATAATATACACCAGGTGTAGTAATTAGCAGCCGCACGAAGGCTGCCTATTTGTCTGGGTCTGCTGCTGTTGCTGTATCCCCCTGTGTTTTCACACCATCAGATAGTTGGATTTAATTGAGGCCACATCAGATGAGGCATTACTGACACCTTTAATTGAATGAGCATCCAGGGAGGATTAACTCATAATATTGATTGGCTTTTAGCCACTTGCTCAGAAGGGTGTCTGGGTAGCTTATTAGTTGCCTTTATTTACACCTTTATGCAAAGAGTGCAAATAGGAATTCTTAGTGCAATATGTTTTTCTAAGTACTCTTAATAACTTTTTTAAAAGGACTGATAATAAAAATGCAAATGCATTTAATTTTTATTAGCAGTTCTGAATAAATATATATTAAATGTATGCATTTACACATTCACATATACCTGGTGTATTGAAATATGGTGGTAGAAAGGCAGTCAAGAGAACTTCATCAGAGTCTTTCCATTCTTAACAATTCTGATCAGATATGGAAGGAGAGAGTGGCTGAAAGTGTACTGAAAATGTACAGTCAACTACTGCCAAATGAAGCTGTCTAGTTTGTATGCTGTTTTATTCTGTGTCCTGGATTTTGACATACAAGTTGTAGGAATTTTCCAAATCCTTAGCAGATATTAAGATTTATATTGATAGTAGCTATGAGAATAGTCAGCATTGAGTTATCAATTTCAGTTACTATCAGGTGTTCAAAGGAGAATTTTAAAAAGCCCGGAACTTCGTTTTGTCATAGGGGGTTGGGGGGAGGTGTCATGTAGGTATTTCTCTTTACAGTTAACTGTTACAAGAAGAAAATGTATTTGCATTATAATAAGATGTTGTTTATGACTGTGCACACTATACATGCATATATATATATATATATATATATAGTCTTTACTAGTTCATTTAATTATACTTTGCTTTGAAACAGGTTTATAATTAAGTTTGTGTATTATGCCTATAAGTTATTTCTTTACCTGTAATAATGTCTGTATGCCATCTAAATGTACTGTATGTAAATATATGTATATTTCTTTTTCTTTTTATTCAATTTGTCAAAATCTCCATGCTAATTCAACACAACCTTTGGTGGTCTCTGGGAATTTACTTGACTCTTGCCTATTCCACATTTTCTTCAATAAACTATCTCAGTAGAGACAAAAGATGACCCTTTGGCAGATAACAGGCAATTGGAAACTGTGTAATAAAAAAAAAACCCTACATAGTCTGTCTCTCTAGTATGAACTGGAAAGCTTTCTAACATTTGGGTGGGCGTGTTTTGTTTTGTCTGATCCAGTGGCATGGATGAAGTTTCCCATTATTAAATCCATTATTCCAAACAGAAAATTTCAAAGATCATAATATAGTTTAAAAAATAAAACCAAATTCCTGTTTCCTCTAGCCTCTCTGACACTTTCACTTTCATCTGCTAGTGGTGCTTGCTAGTTTTAATCTATTCTTCCCCTATTTTTCCTATACCCTCTCCCTTCTTCTTGTTTTCCCCTTGTCTCTTCTTTCCTATGTATTTGGGGTCTTGTCATGTCCACTCAACAGTATCTCCTCCTGCAGAGTCCATTGATGTTCACAGACCAAGCTCAGCAGGATGTTATCATGGTCCTAAAGTTCCCATCCAACTCCCCTGTCACTCATGTAGCAGCCAACACCCAGCCTGGCTTGGCAACTCCTGCTGTGATCACAGTCACTGCTAACAGGCTATTTGCTGTGAACAAGTGGCACAACCTTCCTGGTGAGTAAAGAAATATCATCTTGAGCTGGAGCAAACATTATAAGCCATGTTAAGAAATTATAACTATTTCTAATATTTCTTTTCCTTTCACAAAAGTTTAAGCTTTCGATTTTTCTGACATTACTTGGACACGTTGGTCTCCACTTGAAGAATTCCATCAAAGGTCTACAATACAATTGCTGTTTAACTACAAACTGTTTCTTGGCATCTGTTTTCCCATATAGTACATATATACATCATTCATATGCTTATATGTGTATGGAGACATAGAGTACATATATATCTACATACATATACTTGCATATGAATAAAAAATCACATTTATTCAACACGTATTTATTGAGTGTGCTTTATGTATATAGCAGTATACTAAATGCTCTGGAGTGACATAAGTTTAAGAAGTAATCTCTGACCTCAAAGAGCTGCCAAGTCTGCATGAGGCCAGAGTTGTAGATTAAGAATCAACTTTGATTTGAATACAAAACAAAGTAAACCCCTCCCTTTCTATACTTGTGCTCCAGAAAGCTTGCTCACAAATGTCTGCCATCGTTCAAGGTGAGGGGGTGAAAGAACGTAGTAAGGACAGAGGAAGGGGGACTAGACTAGAGATTTCGAGTGGGTCAGCCTAAACACTGGGGAAAACAAGGCATGGGGTCAATAACGTCGTCTACAGAATAACACATTTTATCTTGGTTACATTTAGCAGTTAGGTAGTACAGACATCTAGAATGTTATATACTCCAAACAAGATTCTGTGCTGTTGTTAAATGTAGGATGATCACGATGACTTAAGGGATACACCATTATAATATTTGTCCAGATAGTTTGTTTCTTTTATTTAAATAAAGAAAAGAAAAGGGAATTTAAATTTTCCTTGAAACTGTTGGTCCTTCATTAAGCTTTTATTTTAGACAACGAGCTGTGCAGATGAGTTTGAATAGTCTCTTTAAATTGTGGAAACATCTGCAAAACTTGGCAGTGTCATGCATAAAGCACTTCTTGTTAGAGTAACTAAAGTGATTGGAAAGATATAAAGTCTCTGGGACCGTGGCTTTACATCAAACTAAGTGCAGGAGCTTTTACAATTGAATAGAACTGAATTGACATTAGAATAAAAACAAACAAATAGGGACCTAAGTATATCCTCAATTAAAGGGCCCAACACTACAGATCCGATGCTCAACTCCATAGTAAATAGCATCTATTTATAGCAAACCAGCTATTTGGATATGAAGCAAAAGTCTTCTAAGCAACTACTTGTGTTTCCCAGAATCATCTTTGACATCAAATCAGAGCCAGAGGTAAAGGAGCCATGTAGTAGCCATATGGTAAAAATATACCAACATGCTCATAAATCTGAGTCAGTAATATGTTTTTTTTTTCTTAATTAGGTGATAGCCCTAAAAATTAAAACCAAAATTAGTAAGTTGCCTTAACTTTCCTAACCTGGTCTTTCATTTCCTACCTGTAAAAATAACGGTAATGTTTACAAATATGACATATACCATCACTAGGCATAGAAATAAGTATTTCAGAGCTTTTCATAAGTTTCAAATTAAGATTACCCTTCAGCTCAGTTTCCTAAAGGCCCTGATGTCACTAGAGATGAGTTAGTTGGAGGGCAGGGGAAGGTGGGAGTGTGTGTGAGGGGGTGGAGTTTAGCTCTATTAGTGAAATCCTTGAATACAAGTGATAGAAAAGACTGTCTGTCCACAATAGAATTCCTCAGTAGAGCAGGAGTGAAAGCTTTGTTGCCAGCTTCCTTTACCTGTCCAATGGGGAATTGAGAAAAAACTGCAACGGGAACCTGAGATATGGTAATAACAACTGACTGAAGATGAAATTACAACAGTAACTTGTATTTATGATACAGCACCAAAGAGTTTGTAAAACAGCACTGAGAGACAACAAGGCTATACGTTTCAGAATGGCTTAGAAAATTGTAAGCTTTAATGTGGGACATTACACGGTTTTATTAGGAAATATCAGTTTAGTAAAAGTGGAACACTACAAGTTGAGGTAAGTGATGGAGAGGTTGGGCCTCAGTTAGGAAGATCAAGGTGGTGTTCCTATGTCACGTACTGATTGTGCAGCCCCTAGGCAAAGTGCTTCACTTCTAGACAACACTCTGATAATAATTTGGAGAGCAGGAACTGACCAGTGTGGGTGCCAGAAGTTTCCCACGAGATATTTTTAGTACCGATGAAATTACAGGTCCAATGAAAAAAATTAGTAAGGTAAGTACCTACTGTACTTCCAGGCTTCATATGAGTTTTTCTTTTATAACTAATTATATATATATAATATTTATATATCATATTTTTGGTTATATTTTGTAATAGAATTTAATATATTTTACAGATATCTATATTTGAGTTACCTATACTACATTCAGAAAGTTCTGACAGATGCAAAAGTACTCTCTAAATATTTATTCTCTGAGTCTGTAGATACATACTTTCTAGTGTTTAGGAAAATGTTTTAAGGGTATATATCCAGCTAGTTTATATTTTATAATGATGCCACAGGTCATAAGAAACCCATGGTAAACTATGAGTATATAATAACGTTACATTAGTAAGTGACATGGCAGATTATTGTTCTGGAATTTTAAACTATAATTGTCACATTTTTATGCCTGTGCATATATTTAGTATGTACATATATTAATGGCTGTACATATATAATTCTAGTGTGTACATGCTTAACCTTAGTCAAAAGTTAATAAACATTTATTAAGTATATACTATGGACCAACGACTCTGCTAAGTGCAGGTGTTATAAGTATGAAAAGAGAAAGATGGTCCCTGCCCTCAACGAGCTTACCATCTCATGAGGGAAGACAAAACACAAAGGGGAAGCTGAAAAAGGAGGAAAAGATGCCCAGAGAAAGTCCCTGTGGTGAAGTCAGAGAGGTCCCCAAGGAGTGAAACCAGGGGAGGTCTGAGCTGAGCTCTCTCCTGAAATGGAGATTTGGAGTTCATGCCCCCAGCTCCTTTGAAGAACAGTGATGAGGGGTGTATCAAGGCTAATGAGATCTTGCAGGATGATGAAATTATCCCAATAATGACCTTACCAGGGTTTGGAGAAGTCAGAGAAGTCCCAGAATTCAGGTAAGAAATGAGGAAATGTGACCAGATCTACTTATAACTCTATTTAAATAGATCTTATCATCTCTGTTTACCTTCACATGGTTACTGGGATGTTACAATACAGAAAGGTTCAAAAACTTTCCCTTCAAGAAACATATTGCTCACACCATACACTTTTAGACTCGCCAAGTTTAGAGTAACTACTGCTATTGTGCAGCCGTGATTTCTGCAAGTAACTAGGGCTGCTCCATTCAGCTTCTTCTAAGTCATAGCCTTACTTTGAGTAGAATATTCAAGATCTATATGAATTCCCTTTTACTGTTACTAAAACTGAGGCATTAACTGTATCTTGCCTTCTTGTACTGACACCTTGGCTCTAGTATGTCTGTGGGCCACAGAGTCCTAGTGGGTGATGGAGATTCTCAGGATCTGTGAAGATATATTTCAGGTAGTATTAGAATGAAGTTAAAATTACTAAGTATTATAAGAAGGGAACAGTGTGCTCTCAGAAAAACCTGGAAAGACTTATATGAGCTGATGCAAAGTGAAATGTACCATGTACAAAGTAACTGCAATATTGTAAGACTGTCAGCAGTGAGTGACCTAGCTGCCCTCAGCAATACAGCGGTCTATGCCAACTCTGTAAGGACTTATGATGAAAAATGTTATCCATCCCTAAAGAAGGAACTGATGGGGTCTGAATACAGATTGAAGCATACTCTTTTTAATTTTCTTTTTCTTGAGTTTCTTTCATCTCTATTTTCTTTCACAGCATGACTAATATGGAAATGTTTTATGTGACTACATATGTATAACCTATATTAAATTCTTTGCTTTCTCAATGTGGAGGGAGCAGAGGTGGAGAGAAAGGAAGGGAGAGAATTTGAAACTCACAGCTTTAAAAACAAATGTTAAATATTGCCTTTACGTATAACTGGGAAAAATAAAATACTAAACAAGTTTTTCTGTGAAGATTTTGTCACCACTGTCAACTCTGGTTATAGTTTCATAGCTTCATAACTGGAAATTTCATATTGCCCAAACACCAATGGTGATGCTGAAGGGCTCACAAAAGGAGAAAGGAATTGGGAATGGTAGCTGAATGGAAAGAAGTTACTTACAGAAATCATGGGTGCCTAGCAGTAATTGTTAGGTATTTTAACTCGATGAAAATTCAAGTATACTGTATGCAGTTTCCCACAGTGACAGATGCAGGACCCTTTAATTGAAATGTTAGATGGAATCATATAAGGCAGCATGATGTAGCAGATAAAGAAAATCATCAGATTTTGAGTTCGAGTCCCTTTTCTGGCATATATTAACTATGTGGTCACATAGTTAATCACTTAAGCTCTCAGTGTCCCACGCAACTCTCCACAACTGTAAGTTTCAGGGCAGATACAAAGCTGCATTGGTAGCAAGAAGGTTTCCTCATTGGAGAATTCCTTACACCAGCAAAACCAGTTACAACTAAGCAAGCAAAAATATAATGGTACCAGTTACAAAATCGTCTTCATTTTGTAGTTGTGGTAAGTGAGGCTCAGAGAAGAGAAAGTGGCCTGCTGAATGTTATGTAGTTTGTTGCTTACTAAACTGGGTCTAGAACCCAGATCTCTCCATCTGCTGACTTCCCTCCGATCTGTGCTTTTTTCCACTCCACTCTTAAGTCCCTCACTATTTATAGGAAAGGACTGTGTGTACCAAGTTCTTTAAATTGCAGAGCTAACAGTATACCTGTATTATTCAGAATATTTTTGAGAAGGGAGCAAATTGCCTGTAGTACGTATTGATTCCGTTTACTCTTCTACTTCTGAGGATTTTTAAATTGAAGCAAAAATAGCAAAATGTTAATAAAATTTTAAAGCACATACACACATATACACACCAATTTGATTATTAGGAATGTAACAGCCAAATGCATTTAACAAAAACATTTATTTGCAAAATGGTTTTCTTTATTTTTATTCAGACTTTCAATTGATTGATTTTAAGTGATGGATGAAACATTAAATGTTCCCTGACTTGAAGCTTTTCCTTTCTCCATCATAAATTGACATTTTTGCGGGTCCTTTGTGCACAGCATTCAAAGATGCCTTTTTAGGAAATAACAAAAAAATAGTATTTGCTCCAGTCAGCAGATGGCTGTCACATTTTGTTTTCAGTGCTCTTTACCACTTAATTTTGTTTTGTTGCAGCATCAGAGGTTGCCAGTCAAGCATCTGCTATAGCTTATGGCCCAGGACTGGAGCCACTGGTGATGGCACCCATTCAGAACAGCACTGATCTAAAATAAATGTTTAATAAACTGTCCATGAAAGCACCTGGACTTTTTTCCTTAAATGTGACAAAACTGTAAGAGATTTGGAGTGTTAGAAACTAATTGCATATGGGATTTGACTTAAGTATTATTACACGGTTTAAAATATGAAAAGTAATGCAAATTTTTTTAATCTTTTGTGAATTCCAGCTCATCAAGGTGCTGTACAGGACCAGCCATACCAGCTGCCAGTGGAAATCGATCCTCTCATAGGTCTGTCACTTCCTTCTCTCTTTGCGATTCATTAAGCTCTGTATGGTGGCCCTGAAGTGTAGATTACGGTTGTTTTTCACTTGCTGGTTGCTGGGAATGGAATTTTCCTGATAAACCATTTGCATGCAAATTGGAATGCAATGAGCTGTGGCTATGCTGGTATTTCATCAACTCCCCCTCGTTGGTTTGCCTAATTTGAACAGGCCTAGGACGCGTGTCACTGAAAATTAATATGGATGCCGTAATAATGTGTGATTGAGAATGCGCATGAAGCACTGTCAGGATGATATTGGATCTTTTCATCACTCAGACTTGTTGATGAGCAGGAGCGAGGCGCGTTATGATGAATCGGTGCGCCGGTAATGTGATGGAGCTCCTTTGCTGGGGAAATTTTCATAATAACAGTGGGGTTCTTAACAGCACTGTGTGGTGAAAAATAAAACCATGGTGCCAGGGCTTCGTCATTAAAGGAGATCAATCCTTTCTTCATAGACCTGCTGTACGGGCTGAGGGGATTAATGTGCATTCGTAGAGCACTTTTCAAAGTTGAAATATGTTGCCCCACCAATAGCAATGTTAAGATATTAGTATTCATTTTCCTGGGGCCCAGCAGCCGAGTAGATCACCATTGGAGGTTAAATGTGAAGGAAAGAAGAAAGAAAAGAGGGAAGGAAATATTAGAAAAGAAGAGAGTGAGAGAAGGGAGGAGAGAGGATAAGTCAGGGATGCCCTTCGAGGTGAAATGCAGATCTGTTGTACACACAACAATGAAAAACAAATTCACTCTTGTGTCTTTCATGCTTGATTACTTTCTGTGTCCAGATTAGCATTTTATACTCTTAAAGGTTGCTTGGTCAGAGATCAAATGTGGTTTGGCCAAAACTTGCCATGTTGCATCTTGGCCTTGGAGATTATGACAAGATAGGATATGTGTGCCTATAAATAGCTGTAATCTCTTTCCCTCCCTACCTGCATTCAGTAATAGTTTTAGATATGGAAAAACTAGCATTTTCTCCCAAATTATGGGAAAGTATTATTAGCACTAGCATTTGAATTCTTCTTAAGCTTCTCATTTGCCTAGCTCATGCTGTTTTAAATTAGCATGTTACATTACAGCCTGCAATTCTGAATTGGGTGATTTTTTAAAAAATTAGAATTGTTCTGTACATGTCCATTCATCTTTTTCCTACCTTAAAACCTTTATTTCCTTCCTCAAGGGGCTAAAATGCTGCCATTTACAAACAGATTATTATGATAGACTAAAGGGAATCTGAGGTCAAAGCCAACTGATTTATTAATTTTCCAAAGTTCAAGCACATATCATAGTAATGCTCTGTCTACATAAAAATACACATAATTCTAGTGGAACCATTGTCTTCTTTGCCTAAATCCTGGAATACGACATTAAGTACTTTTCTAAAATTTTGAATCATTATATAGTATGTTGAGTTTTTTTTTTTAATTGGGGAAACAGAAGAACCCGTTTTCTGAGTTATTTTAAATTTCTTTAATAATAGATATGTTTAATGTAATTAGTTTGGACTTCTTTGAGAATCTTCGATATTTTATATATAATACAAATAATTTTGATTTAAACTTAAAACCTGAATCTAACAGTAATTCTTCTGTATCATCAAAGGTAGGCCTATTGTGAATTTTAAGTTTTTCATCATTATTTTACTTGCTGGTCCCATAAAAATTTTAGTTTATCATGAGAATTTGAAGGTTTTTATTTTTAAAATATTATGGAATATGCATGTCACTTGTACTACTGTAACCTCACTCATGACCCTTATTTTGAATAATGTAGTTGATTGACAGTGAGTTATGTACATTTATATACAGAAGTATTTGAAATAGTGGATGTCTTAATGTTAAATTCCATATCTTCTCCAAGTGGGCATTTTATTGATGCAAGTTCATTTGAATGTTTGAGAACCTTGAACCAATATTACATTTTTGTCACTTGGCCAAAGTTCATACATCCACATGCTTATGACTGTTTAGGACTTTCGTAGTTTTCCAAAATGGCTTCACTGCTGCACACTGAAAGTTTATATAATTAGAGCAAAGATAATGTGGGTGCAGATCTGTACAACCGTTGAATAACTCTTATTTGAAATGCTAATTCTACAATAGTTAAGTAGAAAACACTATATATTTTGTTTCTAGTTCTTAGTCTAATGAAATTGAACAGATTTGTATGGGACCACTGCACAGAAAACGTGTCTCTTAGATTTCCTCCTCCTTCAAAAGACAACATTGCCTTTCCCAGGCTGCAAAGTAAGGACCGAAGGCTTTTTCTCATCTCAGCATTTTAGTCCCTAAGGGGAGGGAAGAGAAGATTTCAGCCCCCAAATTCTTACATTTGTAACCACTCCTGACCAACCTCCCAGCAGACTCATACACAGATGAAAGGCATTATGCAGTAATACTTATGAAGTGCTCTTCAGTGCGTGAAGTTGTGATAGATGTGGGCAGAACTTTCATTTGAAAATACCTTCTTTTCTCAACACACTTTGCTCTCCATCTTTTACCTCCTGTCCCCCACTAAAAACAAAAACAAAAATTCAAATTCCCAAAATCCCACATGAAACTACTGCTTTTAGTGAATTGTATTTAGATTTACTTTTTCTGATGAGAATTTTATATATGAATTTTTTACCTAAACCATTTTAATACTGAAGATATTGTAAAATAACTTGTCTTTGCTGTTTCTTCCTGGGTCTTATTTTCACACCTGTGCTATGCTCATCAGCTGTGAATTCACTGTGTTTTCAGAAAACTAAATACCACAAAAAGAATCTTAGTTGGAAAGGATTTTAATATTACCTTTTCTTTTTATTTTGTTTTAGTCTCAGTTTTTTTCCTCCAGAAAAAAAGATCTTATTTGAATGGGAAAGTCAGTGATGAAATATCCTTTAGGACCCTGGAAATAGCTTTCTATATATAGTTTACCTTATAATATCAAGAAGGGCTTATTGAGTATAATTTCCTTTTCTGATAATAGCACCCCTGGTAGTCTATTTTCAGAGGATTATTACCCTTCCCATGTGTCTCAACGTCATTCTTTCTGCCCTTGTGCCTTCAGATAAACCCCAGTCCACGCATTCTGTAGCAGTTGGGAAACACTGTGTGCTAGTCACTCTGTCTTGTTTTATTGCTTAAATAAGGTTCAGGAAAATAGCAATACTCTCTGCTTCAACTTTTTCAATTACACATATCTTTAATAAATAGTCATTCTCCTCTTCCTTTACATGATGGTGCTCCTGTAAACAGGGTATTGGGATTGCACATCTAGTCAAATTAAAGGCCCGTTAGAGCTAAAGTAGTACAAGATGCTGCGATATTTCACAGAATATGTGACATTTAAATTCTAATATCTTTTCCTTGTGACAAAATGTTAAAGGTAATAGTCTGTCACAACATGACTGCATTCTCATGACAATGGTTGTAATGAGATTGTCAGGAATACAAACTGATCTGTGATGCGGTCTTGTGACTGTAATCTGGTTTAGACTTACCCAAGAGCTGTAATGCATGTTCTGTGGATTGTACACTATTTTAAAATAGCACGTTATTGTTTCTTTCCCCTAGGCAAAGATATTTTTTCTAGGATGTTGGATTTGGCTACTCACATTCTTGCAACAAATATGTGCATTTGGTGGGGGGGAGGGGCATTGCCTTAAGTGAAAGAACAGGTATTCTTGTATTTGAATTTGTCACCTGTTCACACACCCCCAAGAACTGTTTGATTAAAGTGTGCAGTTTCTTTGCCTATGTATACTTAGTCGTTTCTTTTTCATCTTTCACAGCTAGCAATACAGGAATGCACAGGAGGCAGATCACTGACCTTTTAGATCAGAGTATTCAAGTCCACTCCCAGTGCTTTGTCATCACTTCTGACAACCGCTACATTCTCGTCTGTGGTTTCTGGGATAAGAGTTTCCGGGTCTACTCTACAGATACAGGTAAATGTCATTTTCTTCATCACTCAACTCTGTTTATACAAATAAACACTGAAGTACTGAGAATATTTCTTCATATTCTTACTTTGAACAAGAATGACCTACTTGTGATTGGTAAAAAAATATCAAATAAGAAAGAAAAAACATACTTTTACTTTTTACCCCTTCCAAGGCCTCTGTGAATTAACCCTTAGTATGCTTTTTGTATTCAAAGATTTTTCATCTAAAATGCATTTGCAGCATGGTTGATCGTTTTTTGAAGGCAGTAGTTGTATGCAAACAGCATGTGCTTGTGTATATACATGAGCTTATGGGGAGCCCACATATATCTAGTGTTTTCCCTCTTTTGTGTTATTTTTTATAGAGGGCTTTTGCCTCCTACAAAGTCTAATTAAGCATACCTCTTGGGAGTCGATTTTCCTTCTTTATCCGGTTCTGCATAGAATCCTGCTAAAAAGTACACCATCATGAAGAAAAGGAGCTGACTCCTGCTTTTATGCGTGACAGGAGCTCTTGTTAAGATAGCATGAAAGTACCAGGCCCATGTATTCATTTGCATGCATCTGCCTAAGGGACACACCATGCTCAACTATATCACCCCATGAGAACGAACATAATGAGTTTTTGTAGAGCTTTGCATGTGAGGGAAAAGAGTTTCTTCCAGGTTGAAGAACAACATACTGAGGAACTTACAGAGTCTAGTTAAGTTCCAGTCTGATATATTTTAAGAGCCTTTAGAAATTAATATAAGATTAAAAGCTTTCTACTAAAAAGAATAAATATTATATTCTTTCCATTTTTAGATTAGTAAAATAGTAATGTCTCCAAGATCATTGGTGCATTCCAACTGGGCTAAATGAGTTCCATCGTTCCCTCTGTATCTGTGACTCTGTGAAATATATAATAAACATATGCAACTCACATTCTAAAATTGACATTATGATCTAATAAAATTTTGGAACAGTTTAGGAATAGAGTGCTCTGTTTAATTGAGACTTGTGGTTCCTAGAAGTCTCAAACACAGTCCTTTTTGTCACTACTTTGTTGACAATCTTTCTAAAATATAATTTCCTACCTTACTAAATGATTCATTAAGAATATAGCTTAATCTTTATTATTCCTGTCTTGAACTTCCTCAGGGTCATCTTTCTTCATCTCAATTAAAAAATAAGAATAGGAGATTGAACTGTGTGCTAGCCTTTAGGTATACCCTTAAAGTGGTTTTTGTGAGAGATTTGGTGCTTCCGTTTTCAGTACTAAATTGTTCTTATCACCTTTTCTTTTCTTAGTCATTTCCCAGTAGGGACAATGCTGAGGGCAAACCTGCCTCTTTCAAGGTTCATTAAGTTCTGCATAACTGAAGTTTTACTAGAAGTTGCACTCATTAGCTTCCTAAGAAATACTATACAAATGACCACTTTCTCACAAAATATTCCCGTTATAACATATAATACATTTCCTCTTATTTAGCCATTCACATTTTTAGCCTTCCCTTACTTAGGGCACTAGTTATCACTCTGACATGATCTGACTTTGCATTTAATTCACCTGTTACATAACCTTAAAAATTCTGAGATTATTTATTATGATGCTTGAAGGGAGGTAGTATTCATATTAATAAATGTTATGTTACTGTTTTAAAAATAAAGAAGTTAGGAATATATAGGGATAAACAGCCAAAGAAACTGAAGAGGGAGCCTCAAAGTGACTGACAAGTTGTCATTAGGTTATATGAGTAAAGTGTTATTTAGAGATAAATGATGCTGAAGTGAATTTAATTGGTTTTGTTGAAGTTTTAAAGTTAGAATGTTAATAAATCCTAAAATAATAAAAGTAAGGGTAATAAAAGGGCCAGGTTTTCTTCATATAGTCATTGCCCTTCATAGTCAAAATTTTAAAGACTTTGGTTAGTTTTGTCAGAAAGCCACCTTATTTTAGAATTCTAAACCCATTTTATATCTCTACAGAGGATGTCCCCAAAAGTCTTAATGTAGTTTTAAGCTATTAAAACGAAAAATGACTAAAAATGATTAAACTAATAGCTTAAAACTACACTGAGACTTTTGGAACACTGGGACATTGTGTCCTGTACTTTGCACCCTTACCTAGAAACAAACAGAATTCTAAGTCTTTATTTGTGTGGAGTTTTTAATCTATACAGATGTGTTACTTTAATGTGTTCATTAATAGTTACTTACTTTTAAACTTCATTTGAAAGGAATTGATCTTATCCTAGAGCATGAAAAAACAAAATATTTATACCTGCCAGAAGAGTTTGTGAAGAAATAAACTTTTTCATACTTTCTTTTTGGTTTCTTAATATCCTATGGACAAAACAAGTGTAGATTTCACTATAAGTAATATCTTTGGGTTTTGTTTCTTTCATTTTTTTACGAAAACAAGATTATTACAGTTGAATATTTTCCCCAGGCTTGGCAGAGGAGCAAGGAGAAAAGATTATGTGTTCACTAATGTGTAACGGCAAAGCCATCACTAGTATTGAATTCAGTTATATTTTAGCACTTTTTTAAAAAGCTCTTCCTTTATTAGATTTCAGGATTAAAAAAAAAATTGGGAGGGGGAACAGGAAATTCTTTTAACATAAATCATGTTTTGTGGGCACAACTAGTGTAGGAGAGGCAACAATGAAACCTTCCCCCAGCAATGGGAATTATTTTCTGGCAGCCTTTTAGATTCAGTAATTCAGGGTCCTGAGTTTTATTTATTTATTTTTATTTGTAGCACAGCTGTCAAATACAACATTAACTAGAAAATGTGTTCCGTCAAAAAAGGGATATCCTAGTGCTTGTGGTAATATTTGATATTAGTGTGTCAAGAGGTGGACTAGCATTAAAGGAAACAAAAAGTTTGTGGAACTCTTAGGAGATTATCAGAAAATAATTTATGAAAGAGAGCAGCAGGTATTGATATGCTAAGATTTATTTAGGAGGAGTGAACCTCAACCACATCGCTATACCAGAATAAATTCGAGAGGAAGGCTATTAGAGGTAGAAAAGGGAAATGCACTGTAATAATATTTTCTATATTTGTACCTAAAGTGTAAAATAATTCTGTCAGGTGATAAGATTAATTTGTTTAAATACGTAAGCTATCTTGAAATTTTTCATAACTTAAGGAGAAAACTCTGATAACTATGCAATCAAATGTAAGAAATTTTGTATTTTAACAGAATTCTCCACTCATGAGTATAAACTGTTCTAATGGTGAAACTAAAAAAACAGTTTGCAATATCAAAATGTATAAAGAATGATTTTTCTTAGTCTGATAGTGCAATAACTTTCTGCTTCAAATATGTCATCCTTTGCCACTGTAGGATGAAGTTCATGTCCAAATAATGTCCATTTCAGCAGGTTAAATATGCCCTGTTTTCGGGTTTGGTCACTTATATTTGCCATACGCTTTTCATTTCAAGTACAGAGCTAGTAGTTGTACTTCGGTATAAAACAATAAAAATAAAACAGTAAAACGTCAATTAATTGCCAAATGTTACCTCCTCCAAGGAAATTTCCCTTTCTGACTACCTACCTTCAATTGAATCTGCGCTACACATACTTCTGTGGTACAGGGAAAGGCCAACGTTCTTGAACTGCTGAAAAGCAGAGAAACTAGAGAAATAGCAAGGATAGACCTTACACAGGTCATTGAGTTCAGTCTCTTCAATTTGCAGATGAGAAAACTAAGGTCACGTGATTTGCCCAAGGTTACATAGCTGGGCAAGTGTCTGAAGCAGGATTTGGACCCAGGTTTTCACGTCTGCAAGTGCAAAATTATTTCAGTTCTGTTTGTACGAATAAAAATATGCGACAATATGGTGACATTTATCATACCTTATAAGTACTATTTTTTAATGTGCATTCTCTTTTATGGTTTCATCTTTGCTTTGTAGTTGTAATTTGTATATTTTATTTTCCTAGCTCAAAACTGGGAAGGGTAGGAACCATATACGTCTTCCTATTGTACCTTTCAAGAACTTTAAATAGTGTTAGATTCAAGGATCAGAAATTTTCTAGTAAGTGGAAGAAAAGCCTTTTTAATGAAAAAAAAAACATTTTTAATAATTGTTCCCACTTTTATTCTCATTTGAATCTGCAATTGGAATTTTCTTGTTTTTAAATCAAAAAAGTAATGGTATCAATTTAGAGGCCATTGTAATGCAGAAACCCTGAAAATTCAGGAGTTTTTGATCTTGTACAGATATTTAAAAGCCTTCAGTGGAAACACTTTCCCATAAATTTCAGCATTAAAAAAACCCCACATAATTAATGTTGTATTTGAAATTAAAACAGATACTATTTAAAAACTTGAGTGCAGGATTGTTGATCACAAGTTAAATGTTTTCATTGTAGTAGCATTAGTCAGCTAAACAAAGTACTTAGTCATTTTCTTCCTTTTTTCCCCCCTGTATTTTCCTTAGTTCTGTACTTGATTTCTAAAACTGTATCCTTCCTTTTAGTAGCCTCATGGATTTAAATAAAATTTAAGATACCAAAGCACATCAAAAGTAGTCATACTTTCTTACTAATTCCTATTGACAGGCCAGATAGATGTATGCAGCAGGTACAAGTCCTTGCTTTTCATAGAGCTTGGATTTCACTTGTGATAAGCTACAGTTTTTGTCAGTTCTGCACGTATATTAGTGATATTTTGTAAGCATGAAGGCTTTCTCCTTGTGTCCTTGAACAACATTTCTGGGACCCTGCTGAAAATTTTATTCAAATACATGTTAGTAGGGATGTTAATGCATTAAAACACTCTTCTGAACATTCATGTATTTATTTTATGAATTTTAGATGTGAGGCAGTCTAGTGGGAAAATGGTAGCTAGTGAGATTTAAACATGGAATGAAGGGGCTGCTGTAGGAATTTAATTTCCTACAAAATATCCACAATTATGTGCCAGCATGTCTGGATAAATGAAGTCCAGTATTTGTGTTTGTATATATGTCTGAACATATAGAGTATGTATGTATGTATGTATGTATATGCATGTATATACATTTCCATACAAATGGTATATATTTTAACATGGTCTATGTGTGTGTTTCCTATGTGCGTTTGTGTATATGTGTATGCACATGTATATACACACACATAATCTCCCTGTGTTCTATAGTTTTGTTGAGGTTTTCCCTCTTCCCACCTCACTCCTCTTCGTTCTATCCCGGAAAATTTACTTTTGAGTGAACAACTGTAAGTTTGTTTTTCATCACTACCTCTGTGGAATGAATTTCAGCCATATAAGTAATTTTAAAAGCAACAACAGAAATGACCCAACTAGTCTAGAAATCTGTAAGTTCCTTCTTTCTCCAAATTTATGTAATTCCAGTACGTAAATATTAGAAATATTGCCATATGACCTGTTGCATTTAAATGTATCTATTATCTGAGAAAGTGCAAATGGAATTCAGTAAAGTAAACCCTTATTAATCATAACTAATGAGAGAGACCAGGCTAAATAAGTGAAAAGTCAGAACTGCAGAATATTTCTGAAGTTAGGCAACTTTGTGACTTTCTAAGACATAGAGAAGTAATCCAGTGAGTTTTGATTCTAAACAGAAATCTTCCTAACTTTCCTTTAATGAATATATAGAAATACAGTTTAATTAGTAGCAGCCATTTGTAGCCAACAATCAATCTTGTATTTCAGGAAAATTGATACAAGTGGTATTTGGACATTGGGATGTCGTCACTTGCCTTGCCCGATCTGAGTCCTATATTGGAGGAAATTGTTACATCCTCTCTGGCTCTCGAGATGCAACACTCCTTCTCTGGTACTGGAATGGGAAAAGCAATGGAATTGGAGATAACCCAGGCAGTAAGTATAACTTAATTTTACCAGAAAATGTTTTACAAGTGGCTAGTAATAAAATTTTTATTGTATATGCCCTTTTCTTTCTTGTGATGAAGTAATTAAATTAAGAAGTAATTTTAATTTCTCGAGCTTAAATTAAAGAACGTCCAGGTGGTCTTGTTAAGATTGTGTGACCTCTAATTACTAAAACACAAGCTTAAAATCACATTTTTGGGTTCCATGTTTCCCTCAAGGTCTGAAAAGTTTAATCCTAACTGAAAATAGCATTCCACCAAGGAAAATATAAATGTGTCATCAATTGACCATTCCTCGGAATCAAAGGAGACACCACAAATGATTTTGTCTGCCAACTCTTTATTTTTAAAGAACAAATAAAAATTGCAATTTTGGAGAAATAAGCCAGGTTTTTGCACAATCTATGTAATAATGCACTCTCATTTATATATTAAAGAATAGAACCGGTTGTAAAAGGCCAATCTGGAATATTTCTCACTGACTTTTAGTTTTACAGATGGGAAATGAAAATGTTTAGCAACAGCCTTAAAATTCTTTATGAAACTACACTGAAGCAGTAAAACACAAAACGTGCAACCGTTTAAAAGTGTAATTCACAGAAGGCAAAAAAGGAAGTAGCTACCATTAAAACCAATCACACACAGCTGGGGAAAAGAAATGGCTTTTAAAAAAAAAACACATTAAGTAGTAGGAAAAAACAATTAAAGGGACCACCTGAAAAATGAGAATTTAATTAAAATGATTATGACAACATTGAAGAGTTACTGCAGGAATAGCATATTAGATTTTTATTTCACAAGGTAGAGTATTTTAACTGCTCTTAAATATTTACAGTTTCCTAATTTAAAGTAAGTTGCAATTTATTTTGTTAAGGTAAGCACATGTTTCCAAGTTATTTTTACCCAAGTAGTTGAGTAGTACCTATTTATGTCACCTTTGTCTTTCAGTTAGAAAACAAGTCACAACTTTAAAAATCCATCTTATGTCTCGTTGACTTTAACAGATTGTGCTATCTGTACTTTTATGGAGATTAAATCTTTTGTAGGTGAGCAAATTCTAGCAAGAATTTTAAGAGATTCTGTGATACAGGTTGTTCAGATTCAATTTTGTTTACATGAATACACTATAGAAGTTAATAGAGGCTGTATGATGTAGTGCCTAAAGAAAATGTTTTCTGTGATGAATTGCAAATGTCTGCATTTTATACCAAATCAGAAGAATTCTCTCCAAATGTTAGAGGAATCAAGAATTTTAAAGTATTGAGGGCTAATAAGCAATGCCAAACCTCCACTTTATATGTAATTGAAACATGTTAACTGTATGTTGATTGTTTTTTTCTCGAGTATTATTTTGATTTAAAATGCATCGTATGTGTTTTTCATTATTAACCTTTCTCAAATCTAACTCATTTTCTTTATCCCCATCAGAAAATAATGCCAAAGATTGTCATTATTGCTAAACCTATCACTTTGTTTTCTATATCCAGATATTTAAGAAGAACTTTATGTCTGTCCTTTAAGTTCCACTATCTTAAACCAGTTTCATTGGCAGTATTGTATTGAACAAGAGGGATGATGGAAATCGGTGATAGATGGTGGTTTGGGGTTGATGCCTTCACTTGCCTTAGCTGACCATCATGTCCATGTGGGATTTGGTCATCCTAGAATGAATCTGGGAAGTCCGCAAGGACACGTAGGTGTCACACTTTTGTGTCTCTGGGATCATTGTGTTTCACATCAACTAATTGTTGATATCTTTCGGAAATGTAAGTCCATATAGTGAAATAAGAACTTCCAAATATTTTTGAAAGGAGGCTGCAACAAAATTTTTAAAAGGTGGAGAGGGGGATCTTGTCATTAGTGCCCTGTAAAAAAACAACACCGAAGAGCTAGAGACTTGAATTTGTAGTTAAACTTCGGTGAATAGTGTTTAATGAATCAGGAAGACCTGAGTTCTAGTCCCCCACAGACACTTAACCAGACTCAGTTTCTTCATCTTTAAAATGGGATCAATAGTCTGTTGTACCTACCACACAAGCATATTATGAAAGTCATATGAGATCATGTGTGTACTTTACAAATTTCCAAGTGCTGTATGTCATTTGTTATTAAGAACCTCTGTTGTCACACTAAGAGACCCAATAGCCTAATCTATAAAATAGAAATCACAATGATAATAACAGTGCCCTGATCAGATAGTTTGAGAATCAAGTCCTTTAAGTAAATAGACATCTTAGACAAACACCAGCTTTCTGGGCTACTAACTACTGTTACTTGTAAAACACTTTAGGCTACAGGCACGCTATCTCTTCCTCACATTTATGTGGAAGAAGGCTGCTGTAGTACTTTGCTAAATTCATTTCCTCAAAGTAAGTTACTTCCCTTTTCTAAGGTTATATATTTTAGAGCTTGAAGAGATCATACAAGCACATCAGGATCGGCCCCGTCATCTCACAGATGAGGCAGAAAAGGCCCAGCAAGTTCCAGAGGGGGCACCTGGCCAGGCTGGGATTCAGTCAGGCTCCTGGCTCCAAATTCACCGCTTCTCCTGGCCTTCTAAAAATGTCATATGCCTCAGTTTAGTTTAGAATCATCACTTACTTTGAGGAAGCAAAAGGAAAATGAAAATAGAGCAAGTACTTTTTTATTTTTTTCTGTTACAGTCTATGATTCTTCAAAGAAAACTGACCTCTTTATGCTGCGAGCTGCTCAGAAGTGTTTGTATACAGTTAGTGCTTTAAATTGTGTTGGCGACACTGCTGGCAAAGCCTGAAGTCAGATTGATTTTAGATGAGGTTTTTGCCAAGTGCATCTTTTTTAACTTTGCCTGATGTCTAGTGTGTCTGATCTGAAGGATGCATTTTTTACTAAATGTGTGGTAATAATAACTACATGCATATAATAACTTGTTTTATGTAGACTGCTGAGTTAAAAGTTTCCTCCCTTCCTTTATGGTAAAAAAACACATGAAAGAAACCTCTAGGCCTGTTGTTTTTCAGTTTTTTATAGGTTCTCATTCAGTTATAGAGTAGTTTTTCCAATTTGAAAGTCAAGAGAATAAGTCTGCTTTGGAAATTTAATTTTACCTACTCGGGCCATATGCCTCCCTTTTTTTTCCTTTCTATCACTTCACTGTCTCCAGATCTAATACTAGTGCAGTTTGTAAAGTCGATAGCTTTATTGCTGTTTAAACAAAAGGAAACAGAGAGAGAGAATGAAAAATAACATGCTACCCAATTTTAATATGTATATCATCTGGGCAAAGTCAAACTAATTCATATCGGATAAGTTTTGTATATAACAATCTAGACTTAAAAAAAAAAATCAAGCTCCCTGTGTTTAATGAAATAGGCCTGTTACATTGCAAATACCACATTTTCACATCTAGGAGAATTTTTTTGTCTTTGAGTGATAATCATACTTTGTTAATTTCTGTGAAAAATACTTTTCTAAACATGTAGAATAATAAGCTGTACATTTAATTTATGATGAATATTTGTTACAAATTAATTAGAAATAGCTTTGATATATAAAT
This sequence comes from Bettongia penicillata ogilbyi, assembly GCA_023548195.1. Classification (NCBI taxonomy): domain Eukaryota; kingdom Metazoa; phylum Chordata; class Mammalia; order Diprotodontia; family Potoroidae; genus Bettongia; species Bettongia penicillata. Next base: position 4,219,290 of record JAJHZJ010000024.1, read on the forward strand.
GGAGGATCTCACATTTGTTCTTAGTTATGAGTTACTTTTTTGTGAGGAGTCCTGCCAAAGCAGTGGCTTTTGCTCTCCTGACTAGCTCCTTTTTTCAGTGTTATTGAGATCTAGATGCCATATCTCTAAGTATTGTTGAAATAAGCAATCATCAAAGTTTTTTATACTGCTGTTTGCTATATTTTAAACATTGCAATATCATTATATATCTTATATATGGAAAAGTATAAAGTAATTGCTATTATTTAGAACTATTTCATGTTTAAAAACAATATAAACTTTGGCTTAAAGAATTAAAGCCCATTAATTATTTTTAGGCAGCGAATGGGTGTGTGTGCATTGTAATCCCCAGGTGATTAGCCTTAAAGACAAACGTCCAGAGGCTGTTCAGTTGTGACTTAGATTTGTGTGCACAGTGTTTCAGTGAAGTAGTTTTCCATTTTCACATTCTGGTTTCGATTTGATTGAAAGGTGGCATTTAATTTTTTTTCTTTGCAATCAGACATGCTAATCTGTGTCAGCTTTCTGCTTTATGAGAACGGCGTCTGCTTGGGAGAAGAAAGAGCAACTATTTTAGTTGGGTTTTTTTCCATCACAACATGATTCTGTTCTCTAAAAAATATTTCAGCACCGTTAATTAGAAAGAAGGTTTTATTAACCATAAGGCTAGAAAGGACAGACCACAGAGCTGCTTTTTAAAGTACTGTATGATAGAGCTGCCCTGTTTTTTCTCTGTCTAAAACTTCATTTTGTTGTACTCTCATCAATCACTTAAGTCATTACCGTAAGTCCTACTGTTATTAATTGTACTAGTATCCCCCTAATGAGACATTCCTCCTATAATTAAAAATGAATTCTAACTTTCAGGCATTCTAAATTTTTTTTTAATGAATTTAGAATGATCTTACCATATGAACATAAATACTGCCGATATGCACATGTACTGCACATCAACTCTATGAGAAAAGTGGTGGTATAATATGTCCAGGTGTGAATTATTTACTAGGTGCTTTGGTGTATGTGCTTATGCATATGTATATTTCTGTGCCCATATACAGGAATTATGTCCTTTTTATGGTAAAACATAATATCTTTCACTGAAGCTACTGATAAATCCTTATTCTTTGTCTTGCCAAAAAAAATGGCTGGATAGAAACTAACCAGCATTACTATATAAAAGTAGGTGTCTTAGAGCACCATCTGCTGGCCATCACTGGGAAATCAGTGCTGCTAATAACGGGAAATCTAAATAAAACAGGTGTGCATTTTTTAAAAAGTTGGCATGTAAAGTATATTTTGGGTGGAATAAGATTGAAATGACACTTCTTTGTGCTGTTATAGTTATATTTACTATTGTAAAATGATCATATTTTTACCTTGGAGAATTGTATGATTTTATTTATAAACATGGAAAAATTGTATTTCATACTTGACTCAGAGGGATAGCAAGTATTATATCTACATATTTTTCAAAAATCTACTAAAAATTAATAGCTGTAAGACTGTCAGTTGGTTGAACTTCACTTTAGGAAAGAAGTTGAAGATGACAGTCTTATCCAAGAGACTTTATTCCAATTTATACTAATTGTGTTAGATGTTTTATGATTTTAACAAAAGGATATGAAACATGTGGCAGGTTTTTGTGCCAGAGACTATCCCAACACCCTCATCCACCCTGAGGTTTGGTTCTTGACCTGTCTCTTTAAAGAGCCAAGTGTGCATCATAGCTATAGCTATCGTTTCCCTTGTAACATTAGTATGTCTGTCTTGGGGCTCTGACATCAAGCCAGATAGGCTGCTTTCTTCCCTTGAAGAATTCCACAAGTTGGTGTGTTGGCAATATTCAAGTTCAGGTGTCACAAAAACTGTATGCATGAAATTCTCCAGAAGGTCTAAGATGTTTAGTGCTCGATGATGTAATGCAGGCCCTCAAGTTCCAGGCAAAACAACTCTATATTTACTGCTTGGAACTAAGAGTAGATGTGGTAAAAGGAATTATATTCATATGGTAAATGAATACACCCTTAATGTGCACCATATGCAGAGTGGTGGAATGATGTACCAATATATCATATTTATTTACCTTGTTTAGTTGCAGAAAAAAATTACTATGCCATTCTGCCTTTACGTTGTGACTATTTAGCTACAAGAACAGAGGAACTAATGATGTATGTTCTAAATTTGATGCTTTATTTGACTGTCTTCATATGCAAACATTAATACTGCAGGAAAAATTGTATGGTAGATTCTTCATAGTCACATTGGAAATTTAATTTTAAAATATTTCTGGGTTTAATCTAAAAAAATTAAATGGCAAAAGTATAAATTCTCTATATTCCATTTAACAGCGTTTTAAACAGTTTTTTAACAGTCTTTTAAAAAGCTTTCAAATAGAAAAGTACAATGACCATTTGTTTGACTGTGAGACTCCAAATTCAAAATGTTTCTTTCTTTTTTGTGGGATTGGAGAAAAGGAAGAAAAGAAATCATAATAAGGGAACTTATCCATTATAAAATCTAGATAAGTGTGACAGTATCTCCAAAATTTCTTTTTTAAATGCAGACATTTACAAGTTAATTTCTTCACTTTCTAGACTATTACTAATAGAATATTCAAATTTTTTTTTTACCAAATTTCCTGGCATAAAGATCACATATGAAGTTGTTTTAATCATATAATGCTTGCCTATAAATATTTCTCAGGGATCTTCTTCAGTTAACTTGAATTATAATTACTCCCTATTACTACTACTACTACTACCACTGCCTTTTACCTCCTTGCAACTATAATCTACCCACAAGTCAGCTTGAGTTCTTCTAGGTTCTGATGTCTTCACATGAAAAATTAGCTCTAAATGTAGAAGAAACTGTGTGCCAAGTGGGTCATTGTTAAATGCTTCAGGGAAACTTGGTGTTTAAAAGGAATTCAGCGATAAAATCCTTTTTTGGTGAGGGGAGGGGGTAGTAGGAGTTCAGCTTTAGGAGGCTACTCCATCCAAAAGCAGAGCAGCAATTGTCTGAGAATTTTTAGTCCCGAAGATTGGCCTGGAGTGCCGAGGATTTGTGAGGCCTGTCATTAGTTCTCTGTGCCAAAGGCAAGATTTTAATTCTTCCTTACTCTAAGACTGACCCTCTGTCCACAAATTGCACCCCACCAATTTGTCTTTTCATGTCTCAGCTTTTATTATGGAGGTTTATGAAGCAGCATAGAAAGCACTAGTGTTATTTAAATAAGGGCAGATTCATTGAAGTCTTTGCTTTTATTTGTTCACAGTTCTAAAAATGTATTTCCCCCATATCCTGAAATGGCTCCTCCAGAATCAGAGCAGCTTGCATTTAGTGGGTATGCTCCCAAGAGGTAATTGTTCCATTTTTAGGGTGAGCATTTACACTTTGAAAATCACCACATGCTACAAATCAGTCGTAATTTTTTGCGTTGTTGATTGTCTCTACTGGAAAAGTGATAGAGAAATTGTTAGTAATGCAGATGAAACTTATTGATGTTGTGCGTCTATTTCTCTTCAGAGAGCCAGCTGCTCAGCGTTGACCAGCTCCTGGCTTAGAGGCGTGTTAGTGTAAAGAACACCGGAGTTGGAGTCAACGTGGACTCCGGCATGTGTCCCAGTCACATCCCTTGTGAGCGTCAGATTCCTCAGCTGTAAATTGAGGGGTTAGACTGGATGACTTATAAGGGTCCTTTTTAGCTCTGAATCTCTGATCCTGTTGTTGTGAGCTTTAGAACATGCAGCATTTAAAGCATCATGATTTTTATTTCCTGTGGCTTATCATTCTGCAGTGCCTTGTTCAAACTGTACAGATTTTTTTTATCAGTTAGGGGTGCGGTGGATAGATAGAATGACGGTCCTGGAGTCAGAAAGACCAAAGTTAAAATCTGGCCCATACACTAGTTGTGTGACCCTGAATAAGTCCCTTAAAATTGGTTTGCCTCAGTTTCCCCAACTGCAGAATGAGGACGGTAATAGCACCTATATCCCAGGATTGTTGCGAGGCTCAGATATGATATAGATAGGGAAGCGCACAGCAGGGTGTCTGGCACATAGTAGATGCTGTGTAAATACTTACTTCCCTATTCTCCCCTTTAGTTTTCAGACTTCAAACTTGCCAAAAGTCTACATAGTTCGCTTAAGCAGATTTGTGCCTCAATTTCTCATCTTTAAAAAGAAAAGGTCAGACTACACGTTCTCAGAGTTCCATTTCTGGTCTAAAATTCTTTGATCTAAATGTACAGTTGTAGATGCCATATGTCCCCATGGAAGAAACCTACAAAAGATGCTGAATAGAAGGTATTTCAAAGGACTATGTGTGGTTTAGTAGATGAGTTGGTGAAAAGGTATTTTGAATAGCCAAAACAAGGAATCATCTTCTTTAAGGATAAAATCTTATATAATAATATGATGTGATCATAATTACATTAAAATAAATTCCACTGGACACCAGACACCCAGATTTTTTTGTAGGTGAAAGATTTTGTTTTGTTGCTAAAAATACTTTGTGTATTTTATACCTGGAGAATGAGATAGACAATGAAATTAAAAGCTTAAATCAAGATACCATAATAGTAGTGAATTAATGAGGAAAAAGTGCTTTGAAGACAATCGGGAAAATGTGGGAATACCTTGCTCTTAGCTTAGCTGTTACTCCTCATCTAAGTTCCTGGATCTTTTTCTTAGTGGTGTGGGAGATTTCTTGAAACTTCTGACTTTAGAAATTGAGGAGTTCTATCTGTTTCACTGCTTCTGACCTATCTTTTGTTTTCAAAACCTTGGAGTTATCTCTAATTCTTCCCTCTTCCCCTCCCCCAAAGGTTTTTGGGCACTTACCAAATCTTGATGTGTCCACATATCCCACACTCAATGAATGTGCTTCTTTAAGTTACTCAAGGGATGGCCCCTTTAATTAAAAAAAAAAAAATCAAACCGGAGACCTCAGGGAGTCGCAGGAGAAGTTCCTGAGTAAAGGACAGTTACTATTTAGTTATTCCATCTGCTCTGTGCTGCGTGGGTGGGGACTTGTTGTCCGGTCTATGAGCTCCAGAGTGAATTGGGTTTGAGGCTTGATCTTTGAGCAAGAAATGTAGCCAGTGAACCCAGGGGAAGAAAAGGCAGCTTTTGGCCATGGAGTTTATTTACCTTCTCCTGGACAGAGCCTCAGAGGAGAGGAAAGGAGGGGAGGGAACCATGGCATCAAGATGGTGACATGACTTGCACAGGAGTGAGGGAGGGCTGTGCAAGGTCACGAGCCTCACTTTCTTCTCCTGAGCCATCTGGGTCCAATGGCCTGATGTTCCTCTGGAAGACTAGAAATGGCCCAGGATGCAATGTGGGACCCTGACCCTTTCAGGCTAAGGTCGTATCACATTCTCTTCCATTGTCAGACCTGTGCTCTAGGAGATCACTTTGACAGGGTCACATGAGTGGAAGATGAACTGTTGGTGGGGGCGAGGTTGTAGCATTGACGCTGACCAGCAGGCTTTTGTAGTAGTCCAAACATGAGGTAATGAAGGCCCATACCAGTGTGGTTGCAATGTCAGGAGAGAAGGGGGTATATGAAAGTAACATTAACAGGCCTTGGCACATGTAGAATATGTGGCAGCGGGGGAGTGGAAGGGGAGAGATGGCAGGGTGCAAGAGAAAGCTGATCCTAGGATGGTACCAAGGCTGAGAACCTAGGTGACTGGGAGGATGGTAATGCCCTGGCGAGTAATAAGGAAGGTAGGAAGAAGGAAGAGTTTGGAGCATTCTTTATTTTCAATCACTTTCTCGTTCGTGTCTGACTTTTTGTGACCCTGTTTTGAGTTTTCGTGGCAAAGATAGTGGAGTAGTTTGTCACTTCCTTCTCTAGCTCATTTTACAGATGAGAAAACTGGGGCAAACAGGGTTAAGTGAGACTTGCCCAGGGTCACATAGGTAGTAAGTATTTGAGGCTAGATTTGAACTCAGGAAGATGAATCTCCTTTACTCCAGATCTGGCACTCTCTTCACAGCACTGTCTTCCAGTCCCAGTCACTAACATCTTTCTCCCCCCTTCCCTGTCCCTGGAATAATAATTTTTTTTTAAATATGGAAATATATTCAACATCAATTAAAGTATGTGTGGTGTTTCACATCCATAATGATCCACTTCTGCAAAGAATGAAAAGAAATGTTTTTTTTCAACTTTGCATGCCCCCTTCTCTCCATTTCTACTCGGACCACCTGCTACAAGCAACTGCAAGTGCAGTCAACTAGTTATCACCTCCCTGAGTCACAGTGCTAGCTTCCTCATGTATCTGTTCATCTCTGCTTCACTGCACTTCTGTCTATGCATCTTACCACTGGAAGAATGGTATCATGTAAAAATCTTATGTAATTCCTTATGTAAAAATCAACTCAGCTCAGAAATTGTCAATGAGTCCCTCAAGTTCAGTTTCCTTTGCCTGGTATTCAAGCTCCCTGCCATCTGTAGTCATCCTCTCTTTCTAGACATGTTTCCTATTACTACACGACAGATAAATTATCTGTTTCACCCCTCCCATCCCCCAAGGAAAAGCAGACAAATCCCACAACACACACAAGTGAGCTTTCTATTTCTCTTGCCTTGGAGTCTTTGTTCACGGGGCTCCTATACCTAGAATATAGCTTCTCCCCATGTTCATCAAAATTCTATCCATCGCTTAAAATGCAGATCTTGTGTGACCTCCTCCATAAATGTTGCCTAAGTAACCCAATAGTTAAGGAAAATTAAAGCCTCAAAATGATCCTTTCCTCCCCACTCTTAAATGCATTCATCACATTGTCTGTATTTGTATCATATTCTGTAGCTCCATGAAGACAGTCTTACCTAGACTTCATTTTCACTTCACCCAGCCCTTCATTCCATACCATAGATATTTAATAAATGCAGCATTTACTGAATAAGGAAAGGGCAGAGCTGAAGAGTAGGTCCCGTCCAGTGGTTCATCAAAGGACTTGAGAAGGTCATAGGGTGACAGGGTCATATTTAGTGTTGCCGGTTTTGAGTGCTGGAGTAACCTACAGTGCTTTAGTATTTTGTTACTTAGTGTTACCTGATCAGACATTCTAAAAATAATTGTAATATGCAGAATGAGATTTCCTCTGTACTTGGGAATATGACATACTTATTGGAGAAGTACATGCTTACCATAGGTGCAGATTTCCTCATTTAAAACCTGTGCTGTCACATTTTCTTTGGATCTCTTAGAGCTAGATCCCATTGCTACAGAATGGGAAAGAAAGGAAATCTACTTGTACCGTCCATTGAAATGGGCAAAGCCTTGTTGCTTCCAGCATTGTTTTTATTCATAAAAGGAGATTGCCAGAAGTATCTTAAACACAGATTATGAGAAACTGGCTATCCTAAAGAAAGCAATGACTCAGCACTTTTGAACTTGCCCATTCTGTCAACTTTTAAAAATTCGAGCAAATGTGATCGTATTGACAAGAAACGAAGAATTCCTGGACGTAAGAGAAGAAACACTTTTCGGATTTGGAGAGGATTTTGTTGTTTTGTCGTTAAATAAATTATAGTCATTTAAAAACAACTTTTATGAAGTCAGTGTGGAAGCTTTGAAAAATATTCTCTAGCGACCCCCCTCCCCCTTCTGAGCTGGAGCCACTTTTCTCATTTGGTTCAATGTACTGATTTGTACATATTTTTTAAAAGTCTCATGTTCATTGTTTTATGTGGATTTTGGAAGTTTACAAAGTGCTATCAGTAGGAAGCAAAACATCTTTTGATCAGCATACGTATTTTTTAAGAATAGAGTAACAGATAGTACTACAGTGTACAATTTTTGGATTTATTATTCATATGCACCTGGGAGTTAAGGATTTGAATTCTTTTTATTTTACAGTTACATTGTAGTTTTAAGAGCTGAATCTATGAAGATAAATTGATCAGATAATTTTTTTAACATTTCAATTCATTATTTATTTTTATCATTCCTTTCTTTTTAAACTTTGAATTCCAAATTCACTCTCCCTTTCTCCCACCTTTCCCATGTCCACTGAGAAGGCAAGCAATATGATGATCAGATCATTTTTAAACTCAATTTTTTTCCCTATTTTAAAATTCAAGAAGTTATATTGTACTGTTTTTAATGTTATAATTGTTCTTAAATGTTCTTAACAAAATACTTTTGTAATAATTCTTTTGGTAAGGAAACTAAGAGAATTTGCATTTTACCTGAAACTCAGAATTACAAAGTATATCTTTACATGAAGGTATAATAAATCCTCTACAGTTATGAAAGTATGATTATTAATCATTTGGATTTTAAAAAAATTCATCCAGATACCATATAAAATAAAACCACCTCAGAATTTATATTAATGTAAAACTTCCTATGAGAAAAATTGACTGAGGAGCAAGAAATCATTCATTACTAAGTTGTGAACAAAAATGTCCAGAGTAGGACTTAGAATGTAGAGAGAGGCGGAGCTTTTTGCTTTCAAGATGAATTTCTCTTTAGGAAATAAAAGTTTTAAAATAAGGTATTTGATTTCATTTTAAAATGGTATTTATTATGGTTCTGTTTCTTTTGACCAATAAAGAAATAGCATCATCCACTAAGATGTGTTTTTTAACCCTTTGAATAAATATTTATTTTTATTATATATGTAATATATATATAATATAAATAAATAATATATTCAAACCTTTGAAGAATCAGCTTTCCAAAAAGTTTGTGCGATTCCCCCAATATGTATGTATGTATGTGTATGTGTGTAACTATATAGATGTATGCATATGTTTTCACCCAAGTAAGGAACAATGTGCTTCCTTAAGATGTAGCTTTGCTAGAAATTGATCTTGAAACCCTGGAGAAATTACTGAGTTTTCTTTCTAGAGGTAGAATTTTGAAGTGCACTAGAGTCCCTCAAATGAGAGTGACAGTATGAATGGTGAAGATTTTAATGAGAGGATAAAACTGGCCACCTCTTGTTGAAACTTTTGACTAACACTCAGAAAAGCAGGACTTTTCACCAGAGTTTCCAAGTATGGGAAGGTGCTGGTGGGGGCTGGAGGCTGCATCTGAGGAGAGGCTGGCAGTGGGCAAGACTGCGGCAGGCTAGGGGGCTCCACATCTGGGCAACTCTTGTGTCCTAGTATTCAGGACAGGATTTGGACGATCTTTAATCTCATTTGACTTGTTCATCTTCCTTTAAGGATCTCCATAAAGATGCACTGAGATCCTTTTCAGCCTTTATTTGGGATTTGCATCAGTAGTCGTAAACCTGCTCAAGGGACAAAGGCCTTCTTTCCTTTGAAGTCCTTTCTCCCGCTTTTCAAAAGCAGCCTAAAAGTCTGTCTCCCACCCAGGCTTTTTTTTTCCTTAGGAAAAGGGGGAGGGAGTTGAAATGGTGTTCCCTTAAACTAGTAGCAAAATAAAATTTTCTCTTTGCTGTATTGAAAGCCCTGACTTTTTTTTTTTTTGCAGCTGTTTCACTTTAAAAGCTTGCTTAAAAGAGTTCTATTATGCTTTTACAATCAGCTTTTAAGTAGACTTTACTTACTGTCTTGAAAAAAAAACCAAAGGTAAAATGCGTGTCCCCTCCAAGTGGAAAATTTTATCAAAAGAATCAACTTGATGTTTTTCAGAAGATTTGTGCCCCCTTCCCCCCTTTCAGTATTTATTTAGAAACTTTCAGGGAGAGATCGTGATTGTTTTAGTTTTCTTTGAAGAGGAAAAATCTGGCTGACATCGTCTTATTTCAATGACATTAGTTTCTAAATGTAACCATGTCAGTAACCTATAGAAATAGTTGAGAGTAGTGCATGTAAGGAGGTTGGTTCCTGCTACAATGTCTTTGGAACTTCATGATACAATGTTACAATGTTATTAGACTTGGGAACTTCAACACAAAAAGTCATGATTTGATTTTTTTCCGCTCCGGGAATTATCACCTGTGCTGGGCTGAACTTAAGGGTCATACTTAACAATTCAGCTGTTAAATTGGGGGTGGGGATGAAATTCAGGGGGCCACATGCACCATCTGCTTTTTTAAAGCCTCATGATTATCTCCTTTGCCCTTTCACAATTTCATTTCAATTTCAATTTGACTCCAAAAGTGTCTGGTGAGGTTTTGCAATCTGAGTCCCTGAAACATACAGGTCCATTTAAGAAACTGAAATGCTAATGTGGGAAACACTTGGTATATCAGAACTAATGAGAGCCCTACCAGCATAATTTTTATCCTGATGCTTGATGTTCAGGAAACATGGGTAAAGAATACTAGATTACAATACCAAAGAAATACAAATTTTACTTTTCTACCAAGCAAAGAGATTAAACCATTTCCTCTGAAAAACATTTCTTATACCTGCTCCCAAAAGAGATATCATATTATGTCACTGTAGGAAAAGAAGGCTAGGTTTGAAGAATTGGAATCTGGGGTTGTGATTAATTATTAAAAGTGGCTGTTTTGGTAAATAGCATAAACAGTAAAGGTCTCTCCCTTCACTCATGCTACCTCTTGACATCTTACACATATTTACTGAGCCATGATTTCGAGTTTACTAAAATAGTGCGTATGGTGTTTATTCAGGCATCTTGGGAATCATAATCTTAACTATAAAATACAAACTTTGAGAATTTCTTAAATCTTGCTTTATTGTCAAGAAGCATTGTTTCTTTGGAGTTTTCTTATTCACAAAATTATATTTAGTAAAAGTCATTCCTTTTAAAAAAGACAAAGAAAAGTGAGAGAGAGTTTGGGTAGTGGATAGAGAAATGATCTCAGTGTCCAGAATATGTAGGTTCAGATCCCACTTCTGTGGGATACATGGACAGTGTGACTCCGGGCAAGTCACTTAATAACTTCTCAGGACTCCAAGCAGCTTTCCAAGATTGTTGATTGCAGAGGACATCCTGATGTGCACAGGTAGAGAAGGTTTATTATTAGAAGCTCTCCATACCAATGAAATCACAAGGCCACTTTTTCTTATGTCAGAACCTACAAATAATGTCTCGGGGGTTCTATGTCAAGAAGTACTGCAGTAGAAAATTGAAGATATTGCCCTCAATATTTTTAAAAATTATTATTATTTTTTTATTCACTGACATGTTTAAGTGAGATTCTAAAGCTATTTCCTTCTATTTCCATCCATCTGTCTTTTTGTTGTCTTTAGCCCATACTTAGAATTTTACATTCCCCATTAACTTTCTCCCCCTAAACTTTTTAGCTTTCGACAGAGGAAAACAGGCACAAAAACCCCTTTCCATCCAACTACCCCCATAAAATGACGATTTTTAGAAACAAAAAAGGATAATCACTTAGAATGTAGTAATTTTTACTCTTGATAAAAGGTTACCATTTGACAAAACTAGATAGTAATTTAAAAGACAACATTGTTTTTTTCATGGAATGGAAAAGCCCCTGAGAGAGGAACCTAGGAGGAAACTTCCTAAGACAAGGAATAATGTATAAGGTAATTTTTATAAATAAAAAATACAAGCACACTCATTTCTCTTTGGGAGGTGAGAGAAATGTATCAGCCTAGTATTGAATCTGGCACGTATATAACTTGACCATCTTCTCTTACAATAGTTGTTTGTATTTTTTAGGTACTCCCTTTTTTTTGTTTTAGGGGAAGAGGAATTGTTTTGTGGTTTGAGAAGCTCAGCTCAAACTTTCTATGAAGTTTGAAATCTTGAATCAGATGAAAGTCAGCAAGCACCTTGCTCCACTTTTCCCTCTCTTGGGATGTTATCTTGGTCTTTCGTTTGTTACCACACACTGGGAGAGTAATAAAGTGATTTATGGAACATTTTTTAATGCAGAAAGCTTTAAACTAGAGCCATGTTATATAGAACATACAGCCAGCGGTGCCTTGAACTTGGTACAGTAAGAGTTTGTCTTGGCTTGTACCCAAGGTGGTTGTCAGAAGTACCAAAAACATTCCACGATCCTTGCATGGATACTTCAGTTTTTTAGCTCATACACAACTCTGCCCCATCTCTTCCCCCCCTCCCCAAACCCTTACAGTTAGGCTTTATGATATCACACTATAGAGCATGCTGATGGCAGTGCTGTTCTAGATATGCCACATATGCCACATATGCCACATACACATAGACACAATGTATAACTTAGTTATGAATATACCCTACTTCCCTTCCTTTGGGGTCAAGATCAGTGTTCCCCAGCACAAGCTAAAGATTGATAAAATATCTAAATTCTCTGCCGTGGACCTATCCACACTCTATAGACCTAGTAAGTTGGCTAAAGAAAACTGTAAGTTCCACACAGACCATGTTTGATATATTAGAAATCATGCCTGATTTGGCTTAAAATCCCTTCAGCAAATCCCTCAGCACCTCAGACCCAGCTTCATCCTCTGTAAAAATTGCAGGGATTTGATGGGATGACTTCTAAGTTCCTCTAGCTCAAAGTTGATGTTTCTATGATGCTTGTCTTTGTATTCCCAGAGTGGTAGCAAGGGTACATAGTAGGCCCTTCATGAAAATTCATGGAATTGAATTTTAATGAGTATAGGGTGTAGGAGTCAGTACTTGGAAAGGAGACAGGAGGTCAGCGATATAGGAAGAGCCCATTTTTAAAAGTTCACAAGATCATAAGAAAGGGGACAGTTTCAGGGAAAGCTAGGAAGACACGTATGAACTGATATGTAGTGAAGTGGGCAGAACCAAGAGAACAGTGAATACGGTAACAGCAGCATTGTACAAAGCGAGAACTCAGACTGAAACGAACTCTGATCAATATAATAATCAGTCTTGAGTCTAGAAAACTGATCGTGAAGAATGTTTCCCACCTACTGACAGAGATGTGATGGACAAAAAAACCTTTTTTTGTTTGACTGTCCTCTCCACTTCTGGAGTGGGGATAGAGATAGAAGGTAGGAAAGAAATAAAATGCTTGTCAATTTAAAAAAAATAAAATTTAATTTTAATTAAATTCATTTTAAAAACTCATTTTCTAAGACCACAGAGTTTTACACTTAGCGTGGACTTCGCTGGCCATCTACTTCAACATCTCTCTGTCGCCTGCTACAACATAACCAACATGTAGTCATCTGGTGTCTGGTAGGAAGGAGAAATGAGCCACTTCCTTCCCTGGGAACCAGAAAATTCTGAGCAGGGTTTTCATAAGAAACCTAAATTTACATCCTCGCCACATCTACCCATCGCTCCTGGTTTTTCCCTCTGTGGCCAAACAGAATGAGTCTAATTTTAAACCCTCTTCTACAGGCTAGCCCTTCAGATGCTTCATGCCAGTTGTCATATCCCCCTAGATTTTTCTCTTTTCTAGTCTAAGCATACCTTGTCCTTCAACCTCATTTGGCATGAATTTGAGGCCTTTTGCCATTCTGGTTACCCCGCTCCTTTCTAAAATGTAGGGTTCAGAATTGACAGTAAATGACATCTAGATGATAGTTTGATAAGATTTAAGTAGGTTAAGACCTGCAGTGGTAAAAGATTTTGTGAACTGGTTTTCAAAAGATGTTCCTCTGGTGCTGGTTTGTAGCCCAATAACTCGGAAAAAAACTAGGCTAGATTAGTTGTGTGCTGTCAGAATTACAGAGTCTCAGCATTAGAAGGGATTCTACAGGCCAGCCAGTATCGGCTGTACTTGACCCACCATACTTTCTACAAATCATTGTCTAGTATCTTCCTGAAGGCCTCTCTCTGTATTGAATCCTTTGACATGCTTCATTTGGAATTCCCATGCTCCAAGTGACAGATTTCTCCTTTTTCACCCAGTTATATGGGGTTGAAACTTCAGCGTCTCAGATAGATCATCCTCAGACCCAGCTTTCCCCTACCCATGTGGATTAGGTAGTATCAAATTTTGTTGTGTAATATGGCATTTAAGATGAAGGAACCTGAGAATTTAAAATTTATCCTGTTGCATACTAACTCATTTGTGCAGACCTTTTTCTGCCCCTGGAGTATGAAGGTAGAAAGGAATACCTTCTTTTTTTTAAGTGTATTTATTTTTAATTTTCACATTCATTTCCACAAGATTTTGAGTTCCAAATTTTCTCCCCATCTCTTCCCCCCCACCTCATAATGCCTTGCGTTCTGATTATCCCTTCCCCCAATCTGCCCTCCCTTCTATCACACCCCTCCCTTTCCTTATCCCCATCTTCTCTCTTTTCTTGTAGGGCAAGATAGATTTCTATACACCATTATATGTATTTCTTATTTCTCAGTTGCATGCCAAAACAATTCTCAACGTTCATTCAAAAGGAATACTTTTTTAACAAATCATTTTCTGAGCATTGAGAATGCAAGAATGAAGGGAACCCTAGAAATACACTAAATCTTTCCTTGGTTTTAAGGCAACATACTTCTCTCTCAGGATATGTCAGTTATCCATGCAGCCACATCTATTGTTGCCTCGACAAGGTGGCTTAATTGCCAAGCATCTTTTTGGTTTTATTTGCAAAATGACCATTTGTAGTATGGGTTCCACATCAGTGGCAGATAGTACATAAAAATTAACTAGGATTGATATGGATTTTATTTTTTATCCTGGAAAAAGATATGGAAAAATTCTCCTATCTTCTCTCTCCTGCTGCCTCATACTTTTTACTTATCTGCGTTTTACCAGCCTAAGTCTGACCTGGGCTTTCTAGAGTATGGCTAAAAGCAATTTATATTAAGACTTTATCTTACTGTATCTTACTCTCTTTTTACTGTAGCAGCCTATATTGGCATGCACTCTCTGTAGAATGGAAAGTTAAAAAAAAAAAAAACAAAAAACAAGGGGAAGGAGGACGCAAACCTATAAGGACATTCAATCGAGCAGTTTAATAGAGGCTGGAAGTCAGCAGCAACAGATTTCTTGCTCAGCCTGCACTGTTTTTATTGTGTAAGGCATGATAGGGCACCATACTCAAAGGCCAGGTCTTACTCTGAAACATGTTGAAAAGTAGGTAACAACTCAGATTGAGGGAAGGGTAGCCTGAACTTTAGAATCATGAGCCAACATCTGTGTCATCTCATGCAGAGGCTTGTTTTTATGCCTTTCATTTATACTCTGAACACTTGTTTATTACTTTATTTAAGAGTGTTGGTTCTAGGAAGAGGATTTTTTGCTCTGATGTGTTAGCTTGGTCTTGTGGCTAGTACATTTAAGCTTCCAACAATTACTATTTGGTAATCAAGGAAGGATTCCAGTTGCACAGAGTATTTGAGATTAAGCGAAGTCTGGTCCATAAAATAATGCCATGCCTTTCAGTTTGTGTGAAACATGAAACTGAGTATTTTACTGAGTGCCTTTGGACTAGCATGATTTCATTTAAAGACGTATACAAACAGCTGGAATGGAAAAATAGAATTTTTAAAAATCATCTCTTTTCAAATAAAAGGCTTGGATGTATTTTAATCAATTTTTTTCTTTTTTCATGAAGGTGAAATGACCACTCCTCGAGTTAGCTTGACCGGCCATGACTATGAGATCACTTGTGCTACAGTTTGTGCTGAACTTGGCCTAGTAATAAGTGGTTCTAAAGGTAAGCTCAATAGTTGCCTGCCCCAATATGTCTGTTTCTTTGGGTTTTTTTTTTTTAGTGATTATGCTCATATGAATTTTTCCTATTTCTCTGAGTCAGACAAAAGAAGCACATTTTACCTCTATTAGATTTCCCTGGATTCCCTGGGAATGGCCAGCGATGTGCCTATATCCCTGCCCTGGCCAGTTCTAGTCACCACATACCAGAACTAGTCCAGCAGGAGTAGAAGGATAACTTTAAATTTATTTAGATGCCTCAATGCCATCACTCTCTTGATTCTAAGTGTTAATTGTTATATCCCAAACAATTAAGTCAGTAGAAAAATTAGAAACAGAACTTCACAACTTCCAGTTTGGTTCTTTTTTACTAGAGAGTAAGTTACCTCTTACAAGAATGACAAGCCAGTTTTCTTTCTCTTCATCTGACTTGCTCAAAAGGGTAGACTTAACTATGTTCTCAGGTGAAATAGTGTGCCCCAGCTGGGTTGTTTTTCAGAATCATTTATTAATGATTTAGAGGTTTCTGAGTAAAATGAGCCCATAGTCCCATGAGGTGCTGTACTTATTGGTGATAGGAGTACCATGGCTATCAGATTTTTTTCCCCCTTATTTCTAAGCCATAAGTATTTAATTCATTCCAAGGAAGTAAAAGTTCTTGATCTACATGGGAGTGGAGTTAGATTATATGCCAGACTTTATAAATTGGTTATTTCTGATTGAGGAAATTAAAAACTTATTATCTTTACTGTAGTTAAGGGAAAAGTTAGGAAGTCACAATTTCTGTGATACATGCTTTTTCCCAAAATAAAAAAATTAGGGAGGACAAAAAAATAATTATATTATTAATAAACAGTGTGAATTAATAAATAATAAATATAGATTAATAAAAATAATTATTATGTTAAAAATAATTATTCTCATCAAAGTAAACTTGGTAAACTATCAGAATAGCAGGCAACCATCTGTGTCCACTTTTCTCTCTAGGGTCAAAAATTCTGTATTTTCCTATGTCTATATATCATCAGGGCAGGTGGCACAGTGGAGATAGAGGGCTGGACCTGGAGTCAGAGAGACTCATCTTTCTGAGTTCAAATCTAGGCTCAGATACTCACTAGCTGTGTAACCCTAGACAAATCACTTCACCCTGTTGGTGTCATCTGTAAAGTGAGCTAGAGAAGGATAATGGCAGACCTCTCCAGTATCTTTGCCAAGAAGACTCCAAACAGGGTCACAAAGAGTTAGATGGGACTGAACCACAGTAACTGCTACACATCATGTGGCCCCTGAGTAGTCCAGTCAGAGTACGAGTGCTGCCTTATCTTCTGTCCCTTGGAACCTTCCTGATTCTGTGCTGGTTCCTCACGTATCTAGTGTTGCGCTCTACACACAGTGTGTACTCACTGAATTCTTCACTTCACTGTTTATGCAGCCCAAGTGAATTATTTGTTACTTGGGTTTACACTGCTGGATTTTACTGAATCATTATGAGTTATTAAGGCATTTTTAAACTAACCACCAAGTGGCTAACATTAATTCTTCTTTTTTCAACCAGTCCTTTTCTTACACTTTTCAAAGTTCAGTCCCATAATTAGCCATGAATTGCTACAGAGGGAGAAAATAATTACCTACTTGCTTGAAGGCCGCAAGAGTTAGATCTGGAATATGGGAGACAGACCTCCAATCAAGAAGGCAGGGCTTTGGTGGTTGAGCCCGACATTTTTAAAGGTGCAGGGAACAAAGGAAGCTGTAGCAAGAATCCCTGTCTAGGCTCACCTGATGACCTGGTAGGAGAACATCTCAAAGGAGAGAAGAGCTGGACTAGGAGGAGTCTCTTCAAGGGACACCTGATTAACGACAGCTAAAAAGCTGATTGGACGTGAGAAGGTGGGGGCCAAAAGTGAAAGGGAAGTGTTAGGGAGATGAAAATTACCACCCTGGGTCTGAGCTGTGTGCTAGCTAGCCTAGCATCTGGTGCCTGCCAAAGGGCGTGCCTGTGCTCCTCTAGATCAACTGGAGGGTTAAGTATCACCTTTTTTGTATCATGTATGGTCTGGTCCTACATAAAGTTCAAAATCTTTTTGGAATACATTAATAGATTATTTCTGGGGATAGTGAATTCAGTCAGCTTTGTGTGCTTTGTGAGGAAAATGTAGGACTTCATGAAGAGGACATGGAGAGAAGATGGGTTCTAGCAGGGCCTTTAGTGAAGACTGTGGTACCCTTCAGAGGACTCAGAAACAAGGGTTTCACAAAATAATTTACATGCAAAATGTTTGGGGTTTTAGTTTTTTGTTTTAGTTTGGTTTTAATATATATAGTCTTCTAAAGTTCTATGGAACTTTTAAACATATGTAATACATTCTCAAGATTCACATCAGCCTTGGTTTAAAATTTGGCTGCATTCAAAAGAAAAATGTAACTATTAATTTTGCCAAAGGGTCACATAAAAGGCCTCTTTCAGAATATTATTTTGAGTCTGCATAAGGAGCAGAACTCTCATCTTACACAGAATGTACTTCTTCGCCATCATTCACTGCTCCTCTAAACGATTAGAATCACATTTTCAGTTAATCTCAGCAGCCTCCCTCACTCCCTGTCCTCTCATTCTGCTGGTTGGCATCTGGGAGATATTGTTCATGCTTTTTGCTTCCCTTTTCTCTTCAGAAGGACCATGTCTCATACATTCTATGAATGGAGACTTGTTAAGGACCCTGGAGGGTCCTGAAAACTGCTTGAGACCAAAACTCATACAGGCTTCAAGAGAGGGTCACTGTGTCATATACTATGAAAATGGCATCTTTTGTATATTCAGTGTGAATGGAAAACTGCAGGCCACCATGGAAACAGATGACAATATCAGGGTGAGTGCTCAAAGTGTTCTTTCGCCAGTCCAGGTATCACATACAGGTGTGTTTCAAATAAGCAAGGAGGGGAGAATGTTTACAGGAGAAGCCCAAAAGTTCTGGGATTGTTGAAAAGTAAAAGAATTAGGTAGTTGTGCTTCAGGCCCGGACTCCCGGAGACCACAGTACATATGTCAGCTGTGTTAACTGCCTCAATCAAAAGAAATTCTTTCTAGCCAAGATAATTTCCAAAGTGCAGACATGGAGCTTCAGCAGGTAGATTTCTTTAGCGGGTGGTAAAATGAATCTGGATTGTTCTGAGTGTCTCTGCCCAGATTGCCATAAGTAAACTTGGGTGATTATTTTTCCAAAGCAGCACAATGTGATAAAAAGACATTACATGTCTAGTGAGACAGGCTTTCAGAAGAAAAGAAGCACCGCTACAGGACTCAGATCTGTCCTTCCTCTTGGCCACCACCATCATACTGATCGTTAGCACCTCCCGCTTGGATTTCAGCAGTAGACTCCAGAAGTTCCCTCTCCAATTCATCTGCCGCACAGCTGCCAATATCTTTCCTGTCTTTTGTGACACATGGTACCGCCCGTTTTCTTCTCACTCTCTATTAAATGGTTTGCAGTCTGACTTATGACTTCCTCTAATATGGTCGGTTCCTACTCCTCCTTCTTCTTCACCTCTCTGCAACATTTGACGTTGTTTACCTTCTTCTAGATATCTCTCCTTTTTTGGGTTGTGACACACAGCTGTGCTCTGGTTCTTCTATCTCCCTGATCTCTTCTCAATAGGCTTTGCTGGTTCTTTATGTCATATCTATTAACTATGACGGTGTCCCTCAAGGGTCTCTCTTTTGTCCTTTTAGCTTTTCTGTCTGCATTTTCTCACCTGCGGTCTCATCAGTTCACTTGGGTTCAATTATCTTCTCTATACAAGTGATTCTGAGCTCTCCATATAATCAGTCATTGGTTAGGCTTGAGCTACAGTTCCACATCACTAACTGCCTTTTGGATACTTGGAACTGAATATCCCATAGTCAGCTTAATTTCATCCTGTCCAAAACAGAATTTATTATGTTTTCCCCAAATCCTTCTGTCTTCAGAAATTCCCAGTCATTCTTCCAGTCACCCAGGCTCACAGTTTTATGTGAGCCTTAGTTCTTCATGCTCCCTTAGGTCAGCTCCATCACTCAAACTTGTTTCTACCTTCATGACATCTCTTGTACATGTCTTCTCTCCACTCACACAGTCATGACCCTAGTTCATGGCCTCGTCATCTCTTGCCTCTTCCATTGGTCTCTCTACCTGAGGTCTCTCTCCACCCCAATCAATGCTTGATTCATCTGATCACATTCCCTCTACTCACTCAACTCCAGTAAGTACCTAAAAAATTTAGGAATAAATATAAAGTCCTCTATTTGGCATTTAAAACTCTTCGTAACTTGGCCCCTTTCTACCTTTCCAGTTGTCTTATGCTTTTTTCCCATTCATATATTCCGTGAGCCAGCTACATTGGGCAAATTGCACCTTCCCTCATGCTACTCCCATGTCCCTATGTTTTCACTGGCTCTCTTTTATTCCTGGAATGCTCTGCCTCTGTTCCCCAGCTTCCCTCAAGACAGTTCAGGCCTTTCATGTATTCTTTGTAGATCTTGTAGGTACTTATTCAACATTTGAGGACTATGAGCTCTTTGAAAATAGAGAATGGTTTTTGCCTTTCTTTGTATTCTTGATGCCTAGCATTGTGCCTGGCACATGGTAATTATTTATTAAATGCTTCTGGACTGACAAGTTTGACTTTCCTCAGCTAAACAAGCTTTGGGAGCTCCCACCCACATTTCCAGGCTGACTGTAGTGTTCTGTCCTGACTGACTTGCTTTTCCTGTGTGTGATGTTCCATCTTCCTCTCCATGACTTTTTCATCGTTTATGCCCAGAGTGCCATCCTTCCTTTCTGCTCTATAGAATCCCTAGCTTCTTTCAAAGCACATTTCAAATGCCTGCTGCAAAGCCTACCCTATCCTTCTAGTTACTAGGAATCACTCCCAAAAAGTACTTTATATGTATAATGTATTTACTTATTATGTGTATGTGTTGTTTTTCCAGATGAAATGTGAGCTCTTTAGGAGCAGAGACTTTCAATTGTGTCTTTGTATACCTGACACATACATAGCAAGGCATACAGTAAATGCTTATTGAATGAGGTTTTATTTTATTGTACAGGCAATAGGGAGCTACTCCTTGAGCCCTGGGGTATGAGGGTCAGACCTGTTTTCTTAAAAATCAGTTTGGCAGCAGAGAAGAGAATGGACAGAAGGAAAGGAAACCAATTAGGAAAATATTAAACCAGTCCAGATGAAGGATGATGAGGACCTGTATGGGGTGGTGGCCAGTGTCGGTGGAGAAAGGGGAACGGATGACAGGGTGAAAGGAGTTTGAGGAAAAAATAGGTGAGGACAACTCTGAGGTTATAAAGGTTATGAAGATGAGATATACAAGAGATGGTTGAGTTTTGAGGGGAAGTAATGAGTTCTGGTTTGGATATATTAAGTATGAGTTGCCTGTGTAAGACATCCAGTGAAGTGTTTCATAGGCACTAGTGATGACAGAGGTGAGGGCTGGAGAAGTAAATTTGGGAATCATTGGTTGACCCCTTTTGGAGCCGATGAGATCACTAAGGATTTAATTATGTGATATCAGTAAGAGGATCCACAACAATATTTTAAGAGTCTTATTAAAAGACTTAAGGCTCTTTTTACTCTCAACTGCCTTTTAGGTGAGATCCCATAATCCTGCTCTGTACGTCTCGTTACATCCCAACTGGCTGTTTGAACACCTCTGCCTCTTGATTGAGTTTATTGCAGAATCAGTCTTAAAGCTGGTGATTGTGTGACAATAGTCTTTGCCTTTTGGCAGACAAAAGATTGGTTTCTGGAACTATGTAGAGTAAGAGCTTTTAGCATTTTCTCTCTTCAAGGTAGTTGTTATTCCTAGTCTCTGTCTGATAAAGCAGCATATGGGATGCGAACACATTAGCAGTTAATGATGTATTCAACCAAAAAAAAAATCTAATTCATAGGATCATAGATTTCAAAATGGCAGGGACCATATTGGCAACCAGGTTCAAACCTCTTGTCTTACAGATGATGAAACCAAGGTACAGAGAGATTGTCACCTGCTCAGAGTCACAAAAGCCTTGAAGGCGAGATTTGAAACCCAGTTTTCAGACTCCATACCTAAGAGGGCCATTGTTTCTAGGAGTAAGGAGGTAACTCTATACTCTGCAGCATTGTGGTCGGTTCTGGGTGCCAGTTGAGATTAGAAATGATTTTGAGAAGCTGGAGAGTACCAGGAGGGTGAAGGATCTTAAGCACATGCCATGTGAAGGTCAGTTGGAAGAACTGGGTTTTCTTTAGCATCGGAGAACGCCTAGTGTAGGGGGTAGGAGAGCTGTCTTCAGGTGCTAGAAGGTCTGTCACGTGTAAGGATACAACCACCACCACCGCCACAATAATAATAGTATGGCCTGGATTCATTTAGCATTTTAGGTTTGTTGCCTATCTGTATTATCTCACTTTGTTCTCAACAATGGAGGTGGGGGGAAAGGTGCAGAAGAAGACAGAGGCATGTGTCTGTATGGACACTTCAGTGACATCTGAGGCAAGGCTGATGCTTCTGTCTTCCTGACTCCCGTGTCTAGCGCTCTTAGCCACTTTCCTCCCTGGTCCCAGGTTTCTGGTGGGCCCCTGAATGTGAGTTAAAAGCTTGATGTCAGGAAAAACTTAGAGCTCCCCAGAAGGAGAATGGACTGCCTTGGGAGGCAGTAAAGTTCCCTCAGAAGATATCTTCAGATAGAGGCTGGCTGACCATCAGTCAGGAATGGTGAAGATGGCGTTCTTGGGGGCTGTGCGTTGGAGTCGATGGCTCCTGAGGAAGGACCTTTCCAACTGATGCATCCACAGGCTTCAGAAGCTTAGATCTACTATGGCCTTTGGGGAAGAAGGGTAATAATGAAGCTTTGGAGGGAAGAAGGTAGGGACTGAGAGAAAGAGGGCCTCAGAGGTAGGAAAATGGCCCCAGGGGTCGAGTAGAATTATTATTTCTCCTTTCTCTTCTCCATTTTAATCCTTGGTCCTCTTCCTCTTCTCTCCATTCCAAAGGCCTAAAGGAAGTGGATTTTCTCTTCTATTTTTTCCACCATTCTCATAATACTTCATTTAAACCAAGTACACATCAGAGGGTTTTCCTTCCTTTACAATCATAATGTCGATAATCTGTCACTTTCAGTTCCGATTATGTTGTCAGCTGGGCTGATAAATCTGTAAAATATCTCAAAATCCCTTGCTGACTGAAACAATTTCTAGAGCGTTTCAGTTAGTACCAAAGGCTTAAGGAAGGTGCCTTTGGCAGTAGCAGTTGTGCTCTGGGCACCTACCATTCTTTTCCTCTCTCCTTCCTTCCCTTCAGCCTGTTTTCCCCCCTCTCCAGCATTTCCCATTGGATTTTAGGCTTAAACAATTCATGGTCTTTTTCCTAGAGCTTCTGCACTTTATCATGCTAACCTGCAAGTGGCAACTGTGTGATTAAAGTCATAGTGCTGAAAATGAGCTTTACCTGCCCTGGAGACTGACACTTTCACTGTTCACTGCCTGGGGGAAATTAGGGAAGGAAGGAAATGAACAGGCATGTTTGGATGCAGGGCTCTGAATCCGTGAGCGAAGTTCTCAGACCCCTTCCCATGGATGGACTCAGACTGGGGACCAAGGAAGCAAATTAGCCATGAGCTGGGAACTGAATTCCTTTCTCAGACAGTGGACTAGGAAACATACCCTGGGGAAGCTGGGCTAATCAGTGCTTCCCACCTGTTTTTATTTTAAATGCTGTATTGCTCCATGTCACTTTGGTTAATAGCATATCACAGTACATCAACTGTGCAATGTTTAGATGTCTTAATGAATAACTTAAATTTAAGGCGGCAGCCTGAACAGATCAGTAAAGTTGTTTTATCCGAAACAGAGACTATCCACTATTTCACCCACAGGAACTCGTTTATTTTTCTTTCCTGAGACCATGTTTTGAAACATGGAAGTCCCTAGCAGACTGCCATCACCATAATGGTGACAGCTCCCCACTAGAAGCAGCAGTGCCTGCTGAAGAACCAGACTAGCTGTAATATTTATTCAAAGTGCCCGGATTTTCTGTGGGTGAAACCACACCGGGGACCCCACTTAAAATTCTGAGTCAGTCATGTTCAATAAATAAAGTGCAAGTACTGTACTGGTTGCTCATTTAGGGTAGAATTGTTGACCTTCGCTGTCCTACAACTTTCATTTGGCTCCTTGCCTTTTGAATTTACCTGAATAGAGGTGATCAGCCATCAAAGAAATTGCAATGGCTTTTTGGGGAAAGGAAAACAAAATAAAAACACCCTAACAAGTATTTTTTTCCCTCCTTTGCAAGCATATAGCTTACAAAAATAATATGGAGAAACTTATTGTCTTGAAAACCCATTTATTTGACCAAAATCACTAAGATGCTTAGCTAGATCACAGGGTTAAAGATTAATGATTTTAATTTATCTTTTGATATAGCATTTCTCTAATAAAAAGCCCCAAGTATAAAACTCATGTGAACCACAACCAGAAGGTTAATGGATTTTCATCAGCAGAATTTTATAAGTGTGGCAAATAATTATTTGTCACGGTCCTCTTTGCAATTTCCAAAGAGCCTCGGGAGATTGCCATTTGCAAGATGAAGGGAAAGGACATTTATTTCTAATGAAAAAAATTTAATACTTGCATTTTGTTTAAGAGATATGGTTATAGTATATATATATATACACACACTCTTTATCTAGCAGTCCTCCACCTGTCTTACTATTATTTTAATACAATTTCTTGAGAATATGGTTCAATAATTTTTTTAACAGACACTAACTACCTGTCTTTGTACCAAATTTAGTTTTTTCAAAGATCAGACTGTAAATATTTTTTCACTGTTTTCTTTCTTATCACCAATAGTAAACCTCATAGTCTGGGTTGTTTAGGGCATGCATACTGTATTCTCTAAAGGAGGAATATGGGTTTGTTTTTTAATGTTGGGAAATTCTGTGCTATGCCATGCATTTAATCGGAGGCTCACAATGACAACTACACATCAGGAGTGCGATTTTCCACCCCTTATCGGGTGCAAACACCAAATCTGAGGTGCCCTGATGCCAGCCTGGTGTGAGATTATTTAAAGAAATAGCCATTAGAAAGGGTGGAAGTAGGGGGAAAGGGAGGGAAACGTATTATATGATTACGTTTTATGTGGCCACCCAGTTGGGGCAGTGCCAGCATTCAGAGGTCTGGCATCAACTCGGGTCTCTTTGAACATCACCAGGCAGGAATAAGGAAGGGAGCAGGCCCTCCCCACCCTCAGGAACACTCTGGGATTTCACTGGAGTCCTGTTCAGTTGAGGGACTTCAGGATTCTCCTAGAAGGTCAGTTTCAATACCTCACTAGGCAAATAAGTCTGGGAAACAAAGTCAGCTCATAAGCCTGTTTGAAAGATATGCTAAAAGCATCCTTCTCCAGCCAGAGAAAAGAGTTCATTATCCCTTATTTTCTCCTCCTTTGCACCAGTCTTTGATAAAGAACATCCTTAAATACCTCTTCACCTATAATATACCCTTTCCCAACAAACTATTATCTTGTTTCAGAGCCAGACTCTGTGGGGTGAAAGTAGAAAAATTAAAATAAAAAATCAACCGAATTTGGAATTACAGGACCCAGGTTTCCATCCTGTTGCTGTATCTTTGTAAATTTAGACATGTCACCTCAAGTCTCAGTTTCCTCATTTGTAAAGATTGGGGGTAGACTAGATGACCAGCCCAGCCCAGAACCTGCACCCTCCTCCCTTCTCAACCCTTCAAGGCAGGTTGTCCCTCCCTTCTCAACCCTTCAAGGCCAGGTGCTCATTCTGCGTGGGGTCTCTTCCTAACTAGCCAAACCCATTCACTCACTTTCCTTTCCTAGATGAACATCATTCTTCTGTTTTCTATGTAAGGGTATTTGTTCTCCAAGGCTCAGTCAGGCCCTCTTCTGTTCTTTCTATGGACTGTCTTTGTGTATTCTCTCCTAATTATCTCTAAGCACTGGACTCTTATCTATACATTGAATTCTAATCTGTTTCCCCCAAATACTCCAGTCCCAAAATAACCTTCCTCTCACTTCCCACGTTTTGCTAGGCTTCCCTTTTGATACTTCTCTCCCATCCATTCCCTTCTCCCCTCTCCATTCAGAAGGCTATTACCCTAATTAGGCCCTCATCACCTTGTCTGGATTGTTGCAATAACCTTCTTCCCAGAAATCTTCAGGGCTTCCCTGTTGCCTCAAGAATAAAAAATAATATTCCTTAGCCTCGCCTTTCAAGCTAGCCACATTCTGATTCCACATTTGATTTCAGGTTAAGTACAAACTGGATATTGACTGTTTCCTGACCTCATCGTTCCACCTTCTGTCTCTAAGGACTTTGTACATCCCATACCTGAAATGCACTTATCTCTTACCACCCCTACCTAGCTTCCTTCAGGGGTTAGCTCACGTACCATCCATCCTGATCCTGAAAGGACACTGAAAGGACACTTCCTCCTAAGACTATCTTATGTTGTTCTTTAGTCATGTCTGACTCTGGGACCCCATGGACCACAGCATACCAGTGCTTTTCATGGGGTTTTCTTCACAAAGATACTGGAGTGGTTTGGCATTTCCTTCCCCAGACAAAGAAGTTAAATGACTTGCCCAGGGCCATATAGCTAATAAGTGTCTGAGGCTGGATTTGAACTCCAGTCTTCCTAACTTCTGGCCCAGCTTTTTATCCACTGAGCCACCTAGCTCCCCTTCCCCCATTATCTTGTTGACTTTTCTCTATATATGTATCATTCCAGTAGAACATAAGCTCCTTGAGGACCAGTTCTGTTTAATTTGTCTTTGGGTCTCTAGAATCCATTGATCCCAAAAGCACTGTTCTTAGAACTGAGATTCCTTACTGCCCCTTCTTCCAGAGGGAAAAAAAACCAAAACACTACATCACCAGTGTTCCCCTATTTCAGAATTTTAAAGAAGAGACTTACACATAAATATTTCTTGTGAATCATGGACTTTTGAAAAAAAATTTTATAATCTTATCATGGATCTACTAGACTTCCCTTGGGCTAGTCATTTTATCTCTGGGGCTTAATTTCCTCATCAGTAATATGAAAAAGTTGGACTGGTCTCTAAGGTATCTTCAAATCTGATATACTCCAAATGATAAGTTCTATGTTTTGTAATGGAAGAAATTTTATAGATAAAAGTCATATTAGGCAATGAGGTGGTACAGTCAAGAGCTGTGGACTAGGAGTAAGGAAGACCTGAGTTGAAATCTGGTCTCAGACGTTACTAGCTGCATGACCCTGGGTTAACCTCTGTCTGCCTGTTTTCTTATCTGTAAAATAGGGATAATATAATAGGTATCTCCTGGCGTTGCTGTGAGATATTTGTAAAGTGCTTAGAATAATGCCCAGAGCTTTTATTATTATTTATCTGAAGATGAGACTGGAGTTATATTTAATATATTTATATTCATAATATTGACATCATCATATACCCTCAGGCAATCCAGCTAAGCCGAGATGGCCAGTATTTGCTCACAGGAGGAGACAATGGCGTTGTCATGGTGTGGCAGGTGTGCAACCTCAAACAACTCTTTGCTTACCCAGGGTGTGATGCTGGAATTCGGTCCATGGCCTTGTCTTATGATCAAAGGTAAAATTTCACATATTAATAAGCATTACTATTAAACTAATTCTGATAAGTTGGATTGTTGCATCTTTCAAATTTGTGCAGGTAAGGTTGTATGGTCTCCAAAGAGCAGCGTAGAAAGTGGAGTGAATCTTCTTCACTGATTGACAGTATTTGCTCTAGTGGGAGGCTGAGCCCTTAGAAGAATGCATGACTTCAGCAATAGCTCCAGAACAGATCACTTTGCTATTAAGTCCTTCCATTGGCTTCAATTGGGGGATTTTGTACTGTCGACTAAGTCATTTCATGACTACATCTAGGACTCAACATGATTTCTTCCTGTCAAACAGTTTCTGAGGAGCTAAAACTGGATCATACGTACAAAGAAAAGTTGAGTCATCCCACATGGAGCAGAAGCTGTTATTCTGATGAGATAGGGACAAGGAAGCCCTTTCCTTTTTTAGAATTGGGTCAGACTCAATTCCAGTTATTCCTTCCTAGCAGTGAAGGGGAAAGGAATACTATGCTTCCCCAGTTCTAAACAAATCATTTTCTCAGGGCTCAGCAGCACCAGAAGGTTGTTTGGGTTGATTGAGAGTCAGAAGATCTGGATTCATGTCCTAACCCTGACACTTAGTACCTGTGTGACCATGGGCCAAATGGCTGATTGTGGTAAGTGCCAATAAACTGAGTAAGAAACATTGGAGGATTCGAAGCCTAACTGCATGTTTGTCTTTTCCCAGGTGCATCATGACCGGCATGGCATCTGGGAGCATAGTGCTTTTCTACAATGACTTTAACCGATGGCATCATGAATACCAAACCCGATACTGAAAATGAAAATCAAATCGAATTAGCATTGGCGACGAGACTATAGATGTAGAAGGCAATGTCCTGCCATAGCATTGTTCTCTTCTAAATAGTTATCCCACCTGAATGTAACTTAAATTTGCTCAAACAGCAAAATATTTTTTAAAGTTAATTGCTATTTTTGTAGACTTTGCTCGACTTTTTTGGGGGAAGGGCAGAGAAGCAGAAAACTGGCTGCTGGGTTCTCTAGTTACAAAATCTATATTTTTAGTCATTATTAGAAGTCTATTTTCACCCATTATAGAAAAAACTACAATAAAGTGAGTTATATTATGAAAAAATGCATTTCCCCATTTAAAGCTTTATCTGTAATCTTGAAAAATATGATTTTAACAATGGGGAAATGGGTTATAATGCTGGGGAATAGGGATTTTAATCTGTGCTACCTGTACTAGACTTTGTGTCTTGTTATTTTCCCAATGATTGTATTTCTTGAGCACTGAAGTTTCTGGAATTTAAATAGTAACGTTTAAATTATGATAATTGTAATTTAGAATTTGATGATGAATCTTTTCCATTGATATTTGAGCATGTTTCTAGGCCTAGACAATGAGGTTTTGGGGGGTGGCTTTTGAAAGCTTTTGTTTTGCCCATGTGGTCAAGAGCAAGCAGTCAGCTCTGACTAGGGTCGTTGCAGGCGTGGCACACTTCCAGTTTTTACCTGAAACCTTTTAGAGCACACCAAACCGGGAAGATGGAAACGCCCATAGGCTAGCAATCTCTTCTACTTTGGAATTAAATGCAGGTACCAAAGCACACTTCTGTTCTGACTGTGAAAGCACTGAGGCCGACCCTGGGTCCAAGCCTCTTCCTCTGCCCTGCGCAGAAGCTCCAGGTTTGCAAGCTGCTTTTCTATCCTCCTCTTCCCGTCTTTTAGAACAGAAGCCTCTCCATGATGACAGAGCACAGAGTGAGCTGCTCATGGCAACACACTTTTTACTTCTATTTGCATCCAGTTCAACTATGTCATTAAATTTTCTCTAAATCCCCTTAGGAAATGAACCGTGATTTATACTAAGGAATAATAAGTTATGTTGCATAATTGATTCTACTTTTCTACCAGATTGCTGTGCAGAATTCTGTGAACCTATTTGTGAAAAGGACTGTATCGTTTTGTAAGTCTGTACTGCATAAACAACTTCTTTGTGTGTGGTATTCTTTGAGTGGAAACTCACATTCCGTATCTGTTTCTCCTGCTGACTCCTGAAGCAGGCCTCGTTTTTCTAAACATCCAGCTGTCCTCTACAGCAAAGATTTGGACTGAGGAAACAATTTGGTTGAGGAATTGAATAAAATAGAATTTGTAATTGAAATATTGAGAAGCCTGTCTTTGCTACGCCACCATCTTTGCAGCCATTTTTAAATACCATTATGTAATTACCTTTTAAAAGGGCATTGCACATAGTAGGCACTGAGTAAACATTTGTTCAGTTGAACTAAAGGAACCTGGACATTTTCTTAAGTATAAGCAAAAACCTATAAGAAACAGATTTCCCGAAATAAGTCTTGTAATGATCTTAAGATCTTAAGAGGGTCTTTCCAAAATGAGACATGTGCATCCTTTTTTTTTTTAAACAGGTAAGTAAGGAATTTTATAAAGATATCATAGAAAAATTCAAACAACCTAACTGCCACTAACAAGAAAATTATTTCAGCTCAGCATATCATGGTTATGATATTTAGAAAAACAAGAAAAGCAAAAGAGTTAACTTATATGCTCAAGAACTGCCAGATAACTTTTTTTTTAGTGCACACATAAAATACCTTAAGGTGTAGTTGGTAAGACAGATTAGCCTTAATAATCAGGCCATCTTAATTTCTTTATTCTTTTTTCAAATCCTCATCCCACAGTCATTAAAGCTAACACACAAGTAAAATGGTCCTTCAAAGAAATAACATGACTGGTATCACTGCAAACTGACTTCTAAACCATGTTTTAGAAGCATTTGCCATTTGCTTATTTCATTAACTGTCAACCCATTCTTTATATAAAAAAAAATCATTTTGAACCCCTCAAATGCAAGCAAGAATTTAAACATTTTTAAAAATCTGGGTAGAGGTGCTACTGTGATGAAATACAACAGGAAGAACAAATACCACAAGCCAAGTCTACGTAAGAGAAATCAATGTGTGAGAATGAATATAAGGATTAACCTATTTATTAAAAATACCAGATGTCTATAGGACAGCTTTCACTGAGGCCAGTTCCTGGATAGAATGCAGTTCCACTCTAGGGCAGGATAAAAAAGGGACAGTATTTTCATCTTGTCAAAGCCCATGTGAATCACACACCTTGTGTATTATGACCCCAAATGATACTCATTCACATAAGTAATGTTTATGATTAATCCTCATGGAATAACAGGCTGAATTTGAACTCTGCTCCTTGCCCTTCCCAGCAAACTATTCAACTTTGGATTTTCTAATAAAAAAGAATACTAGTGAGTACAGATGGAACAGAGGACGAATGACCACAGTCTACTTCACTGAACAGTCATTTAATTATGCAATCAAAGTAGTCCCTACCCAGAATGGTATGAAATCAGAGTAGAGATTTTTCACTAGATACTTCTGCTGTGTTTAGTGGAGATAAACTTCGTTGGATGGCCCTCTACCCTTTTAGATCACTATACTGTTTTTTGTTCCCGAAGTCCACCCACTATTTCTCTTCCTAACTGGAAGATATTTCTTGGCTTTCTTTTGATTTTAGTTGACACTTTGCATAATACTTTTTTTGTTATAATTTCCAGAAAGCATAGGAATTGTGCAAGACAAGTATCACAAGCAAAGATTTTAACTGATTTATCAGCCTGTGCTTTTGGAGTGTGCACAGAAAATCCCTTCAGCCCAAATGCATTTCTTCTCAATGTTATACTTGCCCTAGGAAACTTTGGCCATGCTGTTCCTTTACCTTAACAATCAATTTCCCCACCATGCCATATGGTTTCCCCAGTATTCTGCCACTATGCTCTATCTTTGGCATCGATTTTTCTAACATGAGTAATTTTTAATTCAGTCAAATATTTCTTGCTGTTCTTGTCTAACATCCTCTATAGAATATGCTGCATTTTAATCATGTAGTCAGTCCGTGAGGATTAATCCAGACTCCTTACAAATTCAGAAACTGTAATTCTTCCGGTATTCACCCAGGATACTCTTCTTCTACTTCACAGAGAGGTACATGTACATACATATGCACAATTATATGCACAGAGTAGATGTATGCATTTAATGATTCTTTCCAGTGGGGTGGGGTAGTAGCAACATCCATGGATAGCCTTTGTTAGGAATTCTTAACCTGGGGGGCATGGATTAATTTCAGAAATGATCCATGATCTTTGATGAGAAAAAAACAATTCTATTTCAATATAAGTTGTTTCCTTTGTAATCCTACATGTTTTATTTTATGCAGTTAGAAACATTATTCTAACAAAGGGTCCATGGGTTTCATCACACTGCCAAAGGGGTCCAAGATCTACACAAAAGATTAAGAACCCACATTCTATGTGCAGTTTACCAAAGAGCAGACCCACCTATACTTACAGACACCAAAGACACCAAAAGATAGATATGCGCATATCCTTATACTAAGCCTATTTAAACACATTAAAAACCACTCCTGTCTATACAGTGCTTCCTCTCCTTCAATGGCCACAGCATCCTCATGTCCATCACCTGATTACAAAGATAGATCCTTATTTATTCCATTTCATGTTGTATGTGCTTCATAGGTGGCAGGTGCATGGAAATAAACAATTTGGGACATAGCAAATGCAAATACCCCAGAAGGGAAAATGAACCTTGAATAGGAGAAAAACATTCCTACTTTCCTATTTATATTCTTGGTTCACTAGGGGGAAAAAAATCAGCATTTGAATTTTTCTTGCCACAAGATTAAAACTGATTATATGACAGATTCCCTAGGTGTCTAGAATCATGTTCAGAACTCTCAGTGACACCTTGGGTTAGCTCTCAATCTTGCTGAGATTCAAAGCAAGTGCACCAACAGCCCTCAGGCCCAACTCTTGGCGAACAAATGCTGTGTTTGTTTCTTCTAAGTAGGAGAAAGAAGGCTGTGGTTTGCATCAGGAGGGAACAGATTACCCCACAGATGAGGAGATGGCCAACCCCTGCACTGTGGCCTAGGACTACAATATGAGAAAATCAGATCTTGTAATGGCATGTGTATTCCTTTAAAGAAAACAGACTGTCAGTCATCCTTCAGATGCAGATCAAGAAAAAATGGCTGCTTTGTGGCTTCTGATTCTCTTGTGTTTCCTTCCCTGTTAACAGCTGTTCAGTCCTTAATCTTAAAATAGACAAACCAGATCCATCATGGGAAAACTACTTTGCCCCTACCGCTTGCCCCAAGTTTGCTTGTCACCCAAGGGGAAATCCACCGATAAGTAAAGCCCTTCGGGAGACACTTATCACCCTTATAGCCACAAGAAACCACAAGGGTGAGGATAACCATGAAGACTCACTAAAGAGCTTTGCCATGGCTGACTGCTCTAACACACTAATGAAACAATAACTCACGTAGAAATCATGCCAGGACGTGTTAGAATTAAGCAAAGAAGGAAAAGGCCACATCTTTGATTCTGCAAGATGTTCATTCAAACATCTGAATGCCATGGAATCTCAAGCGTTGGAAGGTACTTGAAAGGGCATTGGAAGGTCCAACCTCCCATCCCCTCCCATAATCACCCTGGAACATTTCTGACAAACGGTCATCCAACCAGCCTCTGTAGGACCTTCATTACATCCCGAGGCTAACCGTTCTACTTCTATACAATCTTAATGAGCAAGGAGAAGAATTCTTCCTTGTACTGGGTGCCTCCTTGTCACTACTGGGTGCTTACCTGTCTCTACCCTCTGGAACGACACCCAACAAATCTAATTTTTTTCAACATTATTTCAAAAAGCTGAATATGCCAAGTCTTTCCCTTAACATCATTCTCTTTGATTCCCCAGGTCTTCCAAGCCATCGTTTGAGTGACTTGCTTTTAAGTGAGCCAAACACCCTGGTTGTCCTGCCCCTAGAAGGGCATTTTCATAAATATTCCTTGTTAAAATGTGGTGCCCAGCACTCTAAGCATGGTCGGATTGCAAGACAAACAAGTGGCATATGACTATATTCCTATTAACAGAATTGAGTTTTGGGGTTTGTTTGGTTTTTTGGCATATTACGTGTTACAACTGCTTGGTATATGACACAAACTTTACCTAGTCTAGATCCTTCTGAGTCTGTATTTGTACATTTGATTTCCAAAAAACTAAATGTAAGATATTACGTGAGCCATTAAATTTTACCTTCTTCATCGGGCCCCATTATTCCATCTATCAGGATTATTCTGGAGGCTGCCTATCATCTTCCAATCCAGTCTCTGACCCTTCCTATCCATGTGACCTTGGGCAAATCACTTAATCACAATGAGCGTTGGTTTCCTCATCTGTAAAATGAAGGGGCTGAAGTAGATGACGAGTCCCTTCCAGCTCTCTATATAAACCACTCATTGCTATGCAATCCAGCTTCCTATCACCCACAAATTGAATCAGCAGGTTCCGCATGTCTTCATAGAAATCACTGGTAACGAGTTCAGGTGCAAGGACAAAGTCCTATGGACTTTGCCAGGATGGCACCAAACCATTCATGGGGATCCACTTATCAGCACTATGATTCAAGTCATACTTTTTTCCATCAATCAAAAGGCTGTCATGAAAAATTGGTCAAATTCCATGCCCAAATCAAAACGCTGTATGCCTATCGCATCCCCATTTCAATAATAAATAAGGCAAGTTTGGCAAAAATGTCAAACGTGTCAAACTCTACGCTGTTTTTGGGTGGTTGTTTCTCACCTTTCCCCCTACAACATGCTTTTCTATCTGGATCACTAGCCAGCCTTCAGCATAAAACAAATAACTTTTATCTTCCTTCTACAGAAATGGAAAAAGGAATGGTACAAATAACCTAAGGAAAATCAGAATCAGACCTTGTGACCCAAGGTACTCGATTGTCTGAGGCTACCCTGTTACTTGGTTTTCACTGGGCCAAGAACCTGTGGATAACATGTTAGGCTCATATTTAGGTTTTCAATATGGAACATCCCTCTCTAAACTTAGTCACTTCTAAATGAAAATTTGTAATCTTTCAACCACACACAGTTTCTTCTAAATCTATCTGGGTCACAGGCTTCGATGAGCAGTCCTCGCTCCATTACTATGGAGTCTTCTGTCTCTG
Organism: Bettongia penicillata ogilbyi; assembly: GCA_023548195.1. Lineage (NCBI taxonomy): Eukaryota > Metazoa > Chordata > Mammalia > Diprotodontia > Potoroidae > Bettongia > Bettongia penicillata. The sequence continues at coordinate 4,253,521 of JAJHZJ010000024.1, forward strand.
ATTTCTTTGGGCCCATTGATAAAGTTCTAAAAATACCTTCTTCTTTACTCCCATTAGCTGTCCCTAAGATGTGTAGACTTCTTAAGCTGCAAGCACTCAATCCAGGACCTAGCCCAAAGGGATGCTGGCTTCTGCTAAAACTGGCTCAAAGTCGACCCTGATAGAAACAAAGGCCAAGAGTCCTCAGAATAATGAAGCTACTTTGGCTCTTCCCTCCCTCCAACCAGATTGTTTTCTCATCAAGAGAATGTTTACTGTGGGTGTGTTAACACTGCAGTCCTCTTAACATCCAGCCAGAATGAGTCAGACGGCCTCGCTTGTGAAAGATGAGCAGATAAACCAAGTCACTGGATTAGATACATTACTGAGATGAGCCAAGTAGAAGGAAGGAAGGAAAGCCTCCTTTCCCACACTGTCCAGGGTGTGAAGCATCAGGCAACGGGATGTTCAAGGTCCTTCATCTCAGTACTTGTTGGGCACAAGGAGAAAGGTGATGGAAGAAAACATCTGTGCCCACTTCAAGCAACTCAACTCCGTCTTCTCTTGGTCTACTTTCTGTAGAAGGGCAAACAACCCCAAATCCGGCTTATCTGGCATGAGGCGGGCAAGCCTGCCATTCAAAAGACCAAAGCATTATTAAATTGTCATTTCCTAATGGTGCCCAGGAGATGGAACTTCTGATGAGCAGGACAAAAGGAAAGCTTCCGAACATACAGGAAAGAAACACCATTTCCACCTAATCTCTGAACAATGTTTTCAGGAGCAATGAAACAAATTGGTGTTTTTTGTTACTGCCACCTCTTGGTTGGGTCCAAAGCCTGTATTTCTACTCCCTCTCTTGGGTGCTTACCTTTGCTGCCCTATACAGTGATGTGTCTGTTTGACAGGACACTGGCCTGCACCAGCGAGCTAAGAGGCAAATGCACAGGTTTTGCCTCTTTGAGAGAAAAATTCTTCTGCCTAGCAGAGTTCTTTAAAGAAATCCAAGTATTTTAATCCATCCAAAGGGTTTCTATTTTAAAAATGCAGTTAGTGCTTGAGAAAGTTCCAAGTTCTGCTAATGGGAAGGGATAAGGAGAGAGGGTTGAAGTGCCCATTAAACAGAAAATCTGATGTTTAAAAAAAGAGCTCCAAATGTTTGTCCAAAGTCCATCCCACAGCATGCTCAAGGCAAATGCCAGAGCTCCAAAGTTTCTCACAAGCCATAGTGCTCCCCTGGTCCCCCAGGGTGACAAACTTTAAAATAGGCCACAACAGGGAGAGAGAAAGGGAAGGGGAGAGATTGGGCTCCCGACATCCCCAATGTGCTGCAGTGAATCCGGCCGAGTATCAGTCACGAAGGCGCCTCCAAGACCCAGCGTGTGTACCGCTGACTGATGCAGGAGGGCTGGGGGAGCCAGGTGTCTCCAGAGAAGCAAAGGGATGGAGGTCTGCAGACTCAGGCGTGGAAGGATCCTTGGCAGGAGAAGGAACGGGAGAGGTTTGCTCCATCTCAGCCCTGCTGGCATCTTGACAGTGCTTGCTGCAGAAAATCTGACCCTCTTTATCTAGAGCTGTGTTCTGTAGGAGGAAACATCATAGGAACAATGAGGTCAAACCCACCACCCACATTAATTAGTTGTCACTGTATAAAATACCAAACACCACACAGGAGCATGCACTAGACTCAAGAACAGAGCAGGAGAGATGACACTGGGCTTTTTTCCCCAACAGAAATGCAAAAGGTCACCCTACCTTAGGAACCAGGTCATGCCAACAGAGTTCTGCTCTAATACACTTGGCATGTGCATTGAACCAAGCACCCCAGCAGAGAGGGCCTGCCTTCTTCTTCTTGGGCCAGAGCAGTAGGGGTAATTCTTGACTACCTGGAGATAACTTTTACTCCATTTCTGCACCTCCCACCCACTGTCCTGTCCCCTGAGAGCACCCCCAGTAATAAGCAGAACAATTTTGCTTTCAGATATTTCTAGTAGAGTCACAGAGTTCTCCAGCACTCTGTAATATTCTTTTTCCCCCCACTTAAGGGATTTCTTGCTCATAGAAAGGAAGACTGCACTGCCAGTGTTAGGAAGAACTGGTTTTGGGCCAACTGACCAAATAAGGAAGCATTCCCCTCCGCAAGACAGACTACCACCATACACCATCCCCAAAACTGGCAGTGACAGGCTGAACTAAGAGGCAAAGAAATGGGGGGACTTTGGACTTTCCAATACTCCTCTCTGAGGTTTGTCATCTGAAAAATAAGAGGTCCAGCCTCAGTGATCTCCAGGGTCTCTTCCAATTCTCACCCTGTAAAATAACCTGATCTGTTTTAAAAAAAAAACAAACAAAAAACTTTCAATAGATTTCTGTTGGCCTTCCTAATCAGGCTGGGACTTTTGCTTCCCAAATGAGATTTTGAGGAATTCTCAGTGATGCCACGAAGGGCTATCCAAGGTGTGTTCAAATCATTCCTGTTGGCTCTGGAGCATCTGTTTTACCTTTCGTGTCCTTGTTTCTGTGTGTTTTTGCCAGTGATAATACCACAGGCTGTTTAACAGCTATTGGTCCTCAGATTTCTTCCTATACTACACAAGCACATGCGAGGTGACACTTAAAAGATTCACCTAATGTGAATGTAATGGAATACTATTGTCCCATAAGAAATGATGAGCAGGAAGACTTCAGAAAAACTTTTAGACTTATGTGAACTGATTCTGAGTGAAGTGAGCAGAAGCAGGAGAACACTGTACATAGTAACAATGTGCAATGACTGACTTTGATAGCCTTATCTCTGCTTGGTGATGCAAGGATCTAAGCCAACTCCAAATGACTCGTGACGGAAATGCGGTCAGCATCCAGAAAAAGAACCATGGAGGCTAAATGCAGATCAAAGCATACTATTTGCTCTCTTTCGGTTTTTTCTTTCTCATCATTTCTGTTTTAATTCTTCTTTACAGCCTGACTAATGTGAAAATATTTAATATGAATGTATATGTAGAGTCTGTATCAGATTGCATGCTGTCTTGTGGTGGGGGGAGGGGAGGAATGGGAAGAAAATTTGGAACTCAAAATCTTACGGAAATAAATGGTGAAAACCAAAAATTAATTAAAAGAAAAAAAAGATTTACCTACTTAAGTACAAATGTTCTGCTAAGAATCTAGGCTCCTGTAGATTAGGGATAAAACCTCAGTAAATACAGCAAGATCTTAGAAAGCTATGATGCTAAATTTATTTAGTATTGGGTCTCTGGGTCTCAATTGCCTTATTTCCCCTCAAAACGAGGAGGTTACATTAGAGGGTCTTTCTCTAAGGACTTTTCCAGTAACACCTTGCTGTTAATTCTTAGGGAGAACAATCTGTGGGAGAAAAAATTCTGAGGAGGCGGAAAACATAGACTGGAGACTCTGATCTCCTTTCTGCAAGTGCCTGGCATCATAGACACCAGAATATCAGAGCAAAAAGGGAACGCTGCCATCTGCTAGTCCAACCCCCTTAATTTAACAGGTGAGAAAGCAAAGGGTCCAGAGAAATGAAGTATTTTGCCCAGAATCGCACATGGGATTAAAAACTGAGTCTCTAGACCATACTGTTCCCATTACAATGTGCACATTAATGGAGGGGCTGTAACCCAGAGCAATCAAATTGATAAAGAAAAGCCCCCCTTTCCCAAGCTCTCCTAGGGGAAACCAAGCAAACCCCAGGTATTTCTCCTGTTCTCCTCCTGTCAATGAGACCAACACTTATATGCGCAGCAGAACAAAGCGTTGCAGTTAGTACATACCGTGGCCGTGGACCTAGTCAGAGGAAAGCAATGCAGGCGGTGGAAGAGGAGGGAAAAAAGGGAGGAAGGAAGCAAGGGACAGAAACTAGACTTACTTTAAACAGTACCAACACCAATCACACATTTTCTTTTTCTTTTTTTACATTAAGGAGCCTCCACCCCAGTGTCCCCCAAACCTACCCCTAAATGGAAACATAATCCTGGGCAAAGGAAACCCCCTTTCTCCTGGGCCACCCCCAAAACACCACTTTGGTTAACGCAGCAGCAGCTTCTCATCGCATTCCCCATCTCTACCACGGGATGGCCTCGTCTCCATTTAACTGAGACTGGGCCTCAGCCTCCTGATGCAAACTGGGCCCATCCCAACGGTAAACCCTTTGGGACTTCCATCCTTCCATCCCATCACCCAGAAACGTGCTGTCCAGTGGGGGACAGGGAGCTCCTGCAAGGCCAAACTGAATTCAAGACCCCTCTCTTGGCCTCAAAATCCTGTTCTCAAAAATCGACTTTCTTTGCCCTGGACAAATAACTGCTTTAAAAAAAAAAACAATTTTAATTCAATGCATTTGAAAACAGAAAACCCCAAACTGCCGTTGGAATACTGCTCTTTCTGATGCTGTGGGTCATCACTAAGGGGTTTTCTACCTGAAAAAATGGGGGGAGGACAGTTGAGGGTGGGAGAGATTTTAATGCCACCTCCCGCCCTGCACCATCTGGTTTTGCAGTTGGTGGAAGGCAGCATGGCCAGAGAAACGCGATCGCATGAATTACATTTTCTCTGACTACGCTTCATTGGCTCAGAAGGATGTCAGGACACGAAAGAACCAGAAAAACCCAGAGCAGTGAGAAGCTAAGCCTGGACTGTGGCAGAAATCTGAGACAAGCATGCAGACTGAAGACGGGCCGCGAATTAGAAACTGCTCTTATTAAGCGTAGCATTTGGAATACCAGGTTTCTGCTTCTCGTTTATCCACAGTCTCAGCAGGATAAAGAATTGGAACTCTGAAGTCCCCCTCAAACTGTCAAATCAAACTGTCAAATAAAAGGTAAATAAAATCATCAACCTCCCTTTCATTAGCTCTGTTAGTAAATGCAACATTCCTCAACCCTTCCGATGGGGTCTCTTGGCCTGAGAGGGAGGGTTACCTGTGGAAGTCTGTCTCGCTTGATACATTTATGAACCAGCCCCATGTCATGGTGCTCTAAATGGGCATTCCCTACTCTGGAGGGAAACCTCAGCTTCTTTCCCCTCTCAGGGAGTTTTCTAATGTCGAACTAGAGAGAAGCTCCCACAGGGTCACTGTGGGGAAAAAGTTTTGGGAACTTTCAAGCCTTGAGTGCAGTATTTGCACTGGAATTTTAAAATTTATCCCAAGAAAAGAATGACATAGACAGTCTCTATTAATTGGTGATGAGAATGGCAGGGAGGACAAAGAAACAGTATACACTTCCACCACACAACTGTGCCCAGCCCCGGCGTTGTGCCAGAGGAAAGCAGTCATACACCTCCCCACCCTCCAGAATGTTCCTCTAAGCTGGGCTGGTTTTGGGGGAGGCAGAGAAGGAAAGGTAAGCCAACTCCATCATCGAGCTTCAAGGATAAATGAGAATCAGTAGGGTCCAAATTCCTCTGCCTTCCTCTTGCTGGTCTAAATGGGACCACCATCATTCAGCACTGACTTTGTAAATGCTCTTATTAGGGTCCAGACCGTTCTGCCCTCTTCCTGTTGGTCTGAACATTTGGCATTAACAGTAATGCCAACGATGGGCAGAGTTGTGTAGGGAACGCAAAGTTAGACAGGTTTCTCACAGGTCACACGAATACACAGAGGTTTTCCCAGAACACCTGGGAGTTCCCAAGCATTGTTAAATGATTGTGCATTGTGTGTGTGTGTGTGTGTGCGTGTATGTATGTGTGTGTGCTTTACCCTGGTTTGAAAGTTAGCCACAAAGCCCTGTGTTGGTCGGTGAGAGCAGAAGCACTGTTTCCAACAACACGAGATTAGAACACAGTCGTTTGAAAGGGCCCAGACAGACTGATTCGGAAAGGTCAAGAAATCCTGTTTTCTGTAAAGGAGCCGGCCATCGAGCCTCCAGAAACTGCCTGTGTCGGCTCCCGAGATGGAGAGGGACTTGCGTAATGAGCCTAGATCTTCCAGGGTGTAAACCTCAGCTGATAAAGAACGCTCTGGGCTCCTCGTCATGCCAGCAAGCCCACTGATTAAGGGTTCTGCCCCTACACGATGCCTCCTACCTGGCGGCTCTGCATCTGAGTTCTAGAACGCTGGCTCAACACTACCATCTTCAAAGTCAGTTTCTCCAAGTTCCTCCCACATCTGCCAGGCTTGGGCAAACATGGAAGTGCTTGGCCTTCTCCTGACATCATAGAGCAAGGCTTGACAGTCTAAGTGGAATGCAACAGATTCACTGGGTGATGGGCTCCTGCTGTCGGCTAAGCCAAGATGGGAGAAGCCCTCCCTTCATTTTGGCCCTGCGTCCCCAGATAGACCTGGGGCACGTCGGAGGACTCCATCACTTTCTGGATGGAAAACAGCCCTCCGCTTCCACTGCTGCGATTTTGCTCTGAGCTGGGAGAGCCTTCAGAGGCCCCCTGCCTCTGCCAAGCAGAGGGCTGCCAAGCAAACAAAGTAACCCAAGGGGCCAGCTGCAAAGGACTGATGAGGCTGGGAGGGAGAAGGGGAAGCAGTGACCTTTCCGCAAACCTGCATGTGGCCTGAGACCAGAGAGAGTGAAGCTAGAATGTCGGGTTGGTCTTTAGGGTCCATGGCTGGGAGAGGGGTGGCACGGAGGCCTCTCCACACATGGAGTTCTCATGTAGTCTACAGTGTGCTATTAAACCAATCATTTTCAACGTGATGAGGATGTCAATAGCAATCCTGCCCATTTTCCCTCTGAGAAGGAGGGGGAGGGGAGGGTGCATGGTCAGGGAAACTGACCGGAAACAACCCTCAGGAGAGGAGCACAGAAGGGAAAGGAGCTGATGAGGAGGGCTACCGGAGAGTGCCCAGCTAGGAGGACACCCACGTGGCTATAAACTCAGGCAGTTGTGGTTGATTCCGGGCCTCAAATCACCTCCATTCTAGAAACCCAGTTTCTAGACACTCAGTGCCAATAAGACTGGTATCACTGTAACTGGATTCTTGGTTGTCATGGGGGAAAAAAAACCCACTGAAAATTCTGCTCCCTGACTTCCCTGTTCCAGTGCTACTTTATATCTTCATGGGCCAAGAAATCACGTAAGCTGCTTCTCATTCCAAGCTCAATCATTATGGATCCACCAGCCAGCTATCTTCTGGAGCAATGAGGCTCAGAATCTCTGGTAGAGAATCCTTTCTTAGAGTCTAAGCATCTCAGAAAGAGAGCAGACCCAGGAATGCCAGACAGCCTCGTGTAAGGCTAGGATGGAAGTTCTTATTAGAAAGGAGGAGTCACTGGGTTCTATGTCAGTGTATGCCAAGGTAAGGGAGTTTTCCCCAAGACTCACATAAGCTCACCCTGTACTGCTCCGCGAGCCTTGGGACTGACCCCATGCAAACTTCATGATATAAAACAACGAAGACAAGGGATGTTCCAGCTAGCCTTGGGCAGGGGGTGGGGCTGGCATGGGAACGTGATGCCCTCGTTACTCAGATGGGGGGCCCTTTCCTATTTACTTCAGAAGATGAGCTCATGGTGTGCCTGTGGAAGATGGTTACAGCTGAGCCCACTCACCATGATGACAGAGACACCGGTGTTCGTGCTGTTCTGCTTGGGTAGGGCATTGTTAAAATGCTGTTTCAGTTTACCTGTGACCTCAGCTTGCATGTTATTCTCCTGGGAGGCATCATCCTATGGAAAGAGAGGCACATGTGACTTCTCCAGCTTCCCACGCCAAGAAGAAGGCAGACAATAAACTTTGTCTTTGTCCTAACTGGGAAACTGAAAACCAGTTAAAAGGGTCTGGCCCTTCCCCAAGTCTGGGAAAGCAGTCCTGCCTGACTGTTTCTCCTCTACCAGACCAGTGCCCTCATTCAGAAAGCAGCTTTTGCTGCTCCACCCCTTTGGCCAAAAAAAAAACCAGGTTCATCCTGGGCTCTAGAGCTAGAAGAGGATGCTAGAAGGGTCAATGGGTCCAACCCCTCATTTTCCAGCTAAAGAAACTGGGGTCCAGAAATGGAAAGTGATCAGCCCATGGCAACATAGATTGGAAGCCACCTCCTCTGACTCCTGAGCCAACTACAGAGAAGCAGATATTAGTTCAAAACATACAGTAACTTTTTGAATAACCGGAGTCAGTGAGCTCCATCTATCACTGGACAATGCTTAAGTAGAGACAGAGTAACCTCCAGTCACAAGAACTCTAATGAGCGCTCCCATACTGGACACAAGGCTAGACTAGATGGTGCCTGAGGTGCCCCTAGACACCTTCCTTGTGCATCCTGTCCAAGGTATCAAGAACAAGACCTCCCTGCTCCCCTTCCCTTTCTTTAAGCCAACTAAACATATAAACATATAGTACTGAAATGGATTGTTTTATCATTTTAGTTAACAATTTATGTGATTATTATCCACTGCTAATTGGTGGAGAAGCCTCAGAATTGCTAAATACCCAGAATGATAATACCATGCACAAGCCAAGAGGTACTGAATCCAAATGTGTTGGCATATAGAGTAGTGCCCTGTGCTGTTGTCCCTACTCCAGACATGAAGGAAATGCAAATTATCATATGGCCCATCAGTTGACTGAGATTCCCTACAAAGCATCCCAGATTTAAGAAGTGTTGCCCATATCATCCAGGCACCAACTGAAATGGTTTTTTAGAACATCCTTGGTCCGAGCATGAGATCATCCATGAGAAGAAAGGGCCCCTCAACTTCCAACAAGGTAAAGGTCATAATGACAGATGCATACTCCAAAGTATGGGCAGGGGGACCTATGAATTTGGATGAGGGGAAAACAATCTTTATTTTCACCAGCCTCTAAATGGAATTTAGCATTTCTTTCAATCATTTAAAAAATTCTTAGAAGAAAGGGCCTAGAGCCTCACTGGAATGCCCAAGGGTCCTAAGCTTTCTCTTACAGGTAATGCACACAAAGGTTAAGAACGCCTTAATCTAAGGCCCCTCCCAAGCAAAGCTATCCTTTCTTTGTTTGCGCTATAGCAGGTCACCTTTCTAAAAAGCTTTCCATACAGTATCTTATCCGGTCCTCCCAACCATTGAACCATTTGAGGAAGGTAGTGTAAATATCTACTACTGCTATAGCTGTCTTCAAGGAAACTACAAGTACAGAAGAGTAGGGATCCCTTCTTACACAGAGAAGGGGGCTGAGGCTTGTAGAAAGGAAGTGACTTTGCCCACTCTTTACCCTCATGGGATGGCATGCTGAATGTCAGGGGAACCCAGAGGGTCCAGGTGTGGACATGAGAAAATACGGATGCCTTAACTACTAAAGTTAAATGCGCAACTCTACCCACACTTGAACTATGGTGAGGACAGAGGCAACAGGGTGACAGGAAGGTAGGAAAGAGAAAGAAGGCACTTACCGACACCCAGGGGTGACTCAGGATCTGTCCTGCCGTACATCGAGCTTCTACATTGACCTGCAGCATTTGGCTGATTAATTCCTGTAAGGAAATAAAGAAGGGCAAAGAGCAAGGGAAGGAGAGGCAAGGAGACAAAGCAGCCTGACGACAGGAGGGTGGCTGGGCTGCAGCGCTCCGAAGGCATCGCCACTGAGCCCTTTCTAAGGTTTCCCTGAGAGGACAGTGATGAAGGATGGGGTCTTTCAGAGAGCTGGGCCAGTTCTCAGAGGCGAGTCTAAAGTCTCCAATAAGAATGCTGTGACCAAAGGACATTGTCGCATGATCCGGCTGAGGCCAAGTACGGCTTAGAGTCCAGAGAGGAGACAAGAGGTACAGCCATCCATCCTTTGCATACGTCTGCCTTCCAGGACATGACTCCGGAGCCAGGCCTTGCCCTCCAGGTAGGCCGCTCGCAGGCTCAGGCTGACGTGGCTGGTCACCACGGACAGCACTCAGCCACATAGCTGGATGTCAAACGTCCCCTTTCCCAGTCTCAACAACTCTCAATAAAAGAAAGTGTTGGGAAACAGGCTTACCTTTGCTGAGTCAGTGATGTTGTCCCAGTAGGGGGCAGGAAATTCCAACTTTCCAGCCAGGATCTGATCAAAGAGGTCTTCCTGAAGGTTATTCTCACTGAGACAGTTTTACAGAGAGTACAATCAGTTAGAAGGATGGTGGCAAGGGACAAAAGTATTCCAGTCCAGACTAACTCTTCCTCAAGGATACATAATGGAGGAATTCCTGCTGCTGAAACAGATTCCAAAAGTGTCTATAATTTAGTGCTTTTTTTTTAAGTAAAGGAAGATTTATTTCTTGAATAAAGACTATGGACCATCAGGCTGTAAGCAAAGCATATGGGTCAAAAATACATGCACACACATATATACACATATGTATATATATATATATATATGTATATATATAAGCATACAGGTAAAATGTATATATATACATTTTATATTTTTTAAATATGCATGTGTGTGTGTGTGTGTGTGTGTGTGTGTGTGTACAGAGCTCCATTTACAAGCTCTGACTCTCTAACTTAGTAGAGAAGTCTCTAAGAGCAGCTCCTAAGGACCAGGGTGGGCCCAGCTTTGAACTTGAGTTTTTCTGACCAGCTTGCCCAGCACTCTCCCCATGTCAGACACATGGCCTCTCATTTCCTTATGGGATTACCCAATGACCTCCAATTCCACAGTACTGGGAAGCAGACACAACAAAGAGAAATAACATCCATGAATAAATCCAAACTTCAATTTTAACTCAGAATGTTCACCTCCCTTAACTCAACCTACCATTTGACTGAAAAGTGATGGTAGCAGTAGTGATCACTGGCATTTCTATAGAGCTTTAAAGCTGACAAAATGCTTTACATGTTATCACATGTGATCTTCACAACAACCTGAAGGAGGGAGGTGCTACGATTATCCTCATTTACAGATGAGGAAACAGGGATGGACAAGTGACCCTCCCCAGTGGTGAGGGGGAGGCAGGTCTCCAACTCCTAAACTTCCTTGGTTCATATTTTCAAGAAAGATGGAGGAGGAGGAGAAGGAAGAACCACAGACATCCAAGGTGCCTAAATAATCCTTAGCACAAACCAAGCCACATGGGAAGAGTAACTCAGGCACACCCGGGTATGCTGGTCATTTACTTCCAAGGTAAAAATACAAGAATACATTCTTAAAGACTTAGGCATTTTCCCCTTCACCCAGTTGTGCCTAAGAGTCCCCCCAACTCCCCGCCAATCCTTTGACTGCAATGGGCTCAAATACGTCTGGTCCAACAGAGGATGTTTCACAAGCATTTGTCAATTTGATTCCATTTAAGGGGAAATTTCTAAACTACTGCAGGGAAAAAAAGCAGACAGGACACTCCTAACCTCACACAGACATGACCTTGGGTAAGCAACTATCAATAGCTACTCTATCAATGCCTCTGTCGTATGGTATTTTATTTTCAAGGCAATGCCTCTACTGAAAGGTGGGAGTGGAGGGGACTGTTTCAGACCAAAATCCAGTTGTAGGAATGGAAATGCATTGGAACCATTTAGCTATTCCTGTTAAGATTTTCTCAAAAACTCATTGAACTGCTCAAAGCTGGTCAAAGTTCCTATAAGAGAATGGTCATCCCACCTCTCCTTCAACCAAGCAGACAATGTCAGCAAGTTTCTGTTTGTGCAAGGGTAGGTAGAGATAATTCAGCATCAGAAAGCCAAAGACCTGAGCTCTGTGGTGATGTGCGAACCTCTCTACCATTGGTTATACAAGATGGTGGATCATCTGCCATCAAATTCATCTGTAACTACATAGGATCCAAAGCTGGAAGGGGCCTTAAAAATTCTGTAGTCTAATTCCCTTAATGTAGAGATGCCCAAACTGAGACTTAGCAAAATAAAATGACATTCCAAGCTCACATGGGCAGCAAATAGCAACACTCTACGCCACTCTCCCTGCCATCTGATACAGAATATCAAATTCAGAAAGCAGAGCTTGAGAGCCAGAAGTAACCAGACAGGCAAAGATGTTCCACAGGTTTGCTGTGCATCTGACTTTCCAGATTTCAACCTACGCCTCAGCTATAATCTCACCCTGGAACCTCCCTCAGCTCCCTGGAACATACAGACTGGTGGGTGGCCTTCTCACACTGGAACAGCACACTGCTGAGGTCCTCCCTCTCTCTCCATTTTGGGAAAGGATTAAGGCCAGCCAACATCCATACCCTTCTCTATTATGTGTCTTACCATATGGACCTGAACACTGTGTATTCAGGTACCTTCTTTCTCTGCCTCTCCCTTCAGGCTCCATTTTTGTGCTGTCTTCTCCCATGAAAATGTAAGCCCCTTGAGGACAGGGACCATGTTTCTTTTTGCTTGTATTTGTATCCTAGTGTTTGGCACTGTACACAGTAAAGGCTTACTAAGTGTTCACTGACTTCCCTTTTAAGACAGTTTCCTTCAAACACACAACTAACCTTTTTCTCATGTATGCTCAGTACTTACCCACTGGTTGTGCTCAATTTAATTCTCCTCTAATAGGAGTAAAAGAAATATCTGAGGAAGATATCAAGTATTCCATAATAAAAATAGTTCATATTTATGTAGCATTTTGTTTTTTTAAAAGTGTTGCATATGCAAATCAAAACAACTCTGAGGTACCACATCATACCTATCAGATTGGCTAACATGACAAAACAGGAAAATGATAAATGTTGGAGAAGATGTGGGAGAGTTGGAACATTAATTCATTGTTGGTGGAGCTATGAGCTGATCCAACCATTCTGGAGAGCAAGTTGGAACCATGCCCAAAGGGCTACAAAAATGTGCATACCCTTTGACCCAGCAATATCGTTTCTAGGACTGTATCCCAAAGAGATCATGAAAATGAAAAAGGGTCCCACATATACAAAAATGTTTATAGCAGCTCTCTTTGTGGTGGCCAAAAACTGGAAATCAAAGGGATGTCCATCAATTGGGAAATGGTTAAACAAATTGTGGTATATGAATGTAATGGAATACTATTGTGCTATAAGAAATGATGAATAGTCAAACTTCAGAGAGGCCTGTAAAGACTTATATGAACTGATGCTGAATTAAAGAAGCAGAACCAGGAGAACTGCACACAGCAACAACCAGTGTGTGAGGAACTTTTCTGGTAGACTTAGTCCTTCATAACAATGCAAGGACCTAAAAAATTCCCAATGGACTTTTGAGACAAAATACTTTCCCCATCCAGAGAAAGAAGTACAGAATTGGATCACAGAATGAAGCAGACCATTTTCTTTTGTGTTAGGTTTTCTTTTGTTTTATGGTTTTCCCATTCATTTTAATTCTTTTATCCAACATGACTATGGTGACATTGTATTTAATAGGAAAGTATGTGTAGAACCTATATAAGATTGCAAGGGTAGGGAGGGGAAGGGGAAAAAATCTAAGATATATGGAAGTGATTATAGAACACTGAAAACAAATAAAATAATTATTTAAAAACTTCAGGTGTTTTATAGACAGTCTGTCATTGGAAGGGTTACAAACGTTGCAGCTTCTTTGAGGTAATTGACTTAGCTGTGATCATGCAGCTATCAGGTCCCCGATGGCGCATAGAGATCCCTTGGTTTAGGGCCCTTTCCATTAGGATCAAGCTGTTTCCAAAGACTCTGGCTCACTTTTTCGGTTTGTTTTTTGATGGGGAAGAGAAAGAAAATAAGAACATGCTAGAAAAGTAAACAGTAACAACTCTCTTGGCTAAGATTTTTTTCCCCTGTTAATCTAGTAGTCAGGTAAGATTTATATATTTATGAAAATTAAGTTGGGGCAGGGGGGAGAGAATTTTCTAAAATAAGAAAACTCTTAGATTTTTGTAAATGAAAGAAATAGCTTTAATATTTGGGAGATTTGGGAGCAGAAGTCACTGAAACTAGCTCTTCCTTGGTTGTGGGTGGGTAGCTAAGTGCTTGGGGGATAGACAGCTGGACCTTGAGTACTAAAGACCCAAGGAATGCAAATCCCACCTCAAGCACTTACTAGCTGTGTGAACCTGGACAAGCCCGCTAACCTTTGCCTTGATTTCCTCATCTGGAAAATGGAGGTAATAATATCATCAACCTCTCAGAGTGGTTGTGAAGATTTTGTACCATTTGTAAAATGCTTCCTAACCCTTAAAGTGCTCTATGAATACTAGCTATTATTGTTGATGGAGAATGGGACAAATTTCTTAGAACAATTAAGTAGAAGTCTAGGAGAAATAGAAAGAGATCACTACTGAAAATCTGGTTTAAAAATTCTGAATTTAGCAAACACCAAACAAAACGGGCATTTCCATATACACAGTACAAAAAAAAAGGACTGTACATGAAAACTGTGAATGGTTAGATGTTTTAAATACATAATAGATTCAACCTATAGCATTCAAAGCTTCCTTGCTTCTCTCTATTTCCTTGTATTTTGTGTTTTGTATTTTTTAAAAAAGATGCCTCAACCCATTAGTCCTTTTTTCTGCTGCCTTATCCTTACCCTACCCCCTTCCCCACTAGAAAAAAAAACAAAACCAAAGCCTTTGTAAGAAATATGCATAGTCCAGCAAAATAAATCAGCGCACTGGCTGCATGCAAAAGCATCTGACAGATCCTAGCAAGGGGAGGGGGGTGGGGGGTGGGGAGAGATTCCCCAAAGGGGGAAAGATCACAAACCTAAAAACCAAAACGCAGGTTTAGATTCAGGAAGACTACCCACTACCTCCCATACAGCAGGGGGCTGAAGAAATGCCCAAGCCCATTAAGTACCTCTTACATGCCAGCTACCAGGCTGCAAATGCCCATGCCAGAAAGGAAACAATCCCTGCATCCTGGCAGCTTCCAAAGCAATACCATACCTTAGGGAAGGCCCTACACTAAGAGGGCCCTTCCAAGGGACAAGAGCTGGTACAAAGGAAAGCAAGCTTAACCTCTGGCACTTTAGCTAAAGAGGTCCAAAATGCTATTAAAAGATACCCTAAAAAATTAGACAATTTCTTTTTTTACAAAATCGAAAATTATCAAAATTGTTTCGCAAAAGCACATTGCATTTATGGGATTCTGGAACAGAAAAATACAAGGCTGACCTAGCTACGGCTAGACAAGTGGAATGAGGAAAGGCTGGACAGGATGATCCCCTTCGGTTTCACAAAGTAAGAGCCTACAGCCCAACCTAAAAGGGAAAATTCCTGAGTCCCCAAGAAAGAGCAGCTTGGGCTGAAGCCATACTTCTGGTTTCTTCGGATTCCCTAGGAATGAAGTAGAAGGATAAGGTGCTCATGGGAAACAAAAGGGCTGAGAAAGATCTTGACTGAGGAATGTGAACCTTAAATCGAGAAAGATCCCAAGATTAAAGAGGGAAGAAAGAACGAGATTAGATTATGAAAGCAGAAACTACAGCTCTGGGTTAATGGCATGAGGCACGTTAAGAGTTGTTGAGCCAAGACTGTCGATGTGAACAGCAAAGCAGCTGGAAAGTCCTCCTCTGAAAGTACAATCTACTTTGCTCTTGCAGGGAGGAAACAGGTCTCGAACTTAGAACGACCGGAGGTCAGGGCCCAGACCTGACACCTCAGGCTGGGTGAGCCTCTCCAAGGCCCTTCCCCTCTCTCTCTCAGTGTCAATTCTAACAGCTGCAAACCCTGTTCCTGAGACTGTGGACTTCACAAGACTGCTGTAAACAAAGTAGACCTTAAAATGCTTTGCAAATATAAAATATTGCTATAAATTATTTTTCTATTATTTAAAACATCTCCATCTTTTATCCAGATAATCCGACCAGAACTGTCCCATCACCTAAGAACACAGACACCTCCGCATAAGTCACCTCAGGCCCCTTTTGTACAGTCGGATGTCCAAGGAGGAACCATACGTCTCCAGGAGTGCCAGGATTAAAATAACTAATTCACATGCTTTTCTGACTTGCTCACAGATCCCATGTCAAGCGGTAAATGTGTCCATGAAAAGGAAATATGTGTCTGCTCAGGACACAGCATCCGAGCTGGGGGGAACCTGATGGAGGAGAACAGGCAAGCCTGACTGGCTCATCTGCAGACCCCCGGGTCAGCGCAGCCTTACGCAGTCTGTCACACTGGGGAAACAAACCAAAGATCCATTTTCCGAAGCCTGAAGGGGAACTGAAAATTGCAAGGTAGTTCAAGGAACAAAAAAATTTACAAAATTGCCAGGAGCTGCACTTGACATTTGGGAACGCTAGAGGGAGTTGTGGACACATTTATTTGTAAATGGAGCCTTGGGTCTTAATCTAGAACCAGTAGTGACCTCAGCAGTCATCCAGTATGAGGAATATGGAGCCCAGACAAAGGGAGTTGCTGGCCCAGGGTCACCCAGGTCATACATGATGCATACATGACCAGCATAAAACGTCCTCTGCCTGACTTCTAATAAGCTTGCCCAAATATTACAAATCACATTAACCCAGAAGGGCATCTCTGTGCTAACTGTGTGAAAGCCCACAGCTTAAACAGTGAGCTTTTTGTTTCTGTTTTTAAAGAACAAATAAGAGGAAATGGTCCCTATTATCACCAGATACGCTATTTTTTAAAAGTGCTTTGTACATAGTAAGTGCTATATAAATGCTTACGATCTTTTCCTTCCCTTCCTCATCCCCTTATCCACACACAGAATGCATGATAGAGCACAAAGCAGCTGAACTGGGCTGTGTCGGAGTCGGGGGTTAAGTCTTGGCAAGCCTCCTAACCTGCTTTTCCCTTGTCTGTGAGATGGGAAGATTCCTTAAGGTGCCTCCCTATGCTCCCCGGAGCACCTAGAGTCTCCCACCCACATCTGCCTCACATACTCTGTACGTCCTCTTTATTCCACACACCCTCATTAGTAATCTACAGGGCTAGGAGGAAACAGCACTGCATAAGGAAAAGACTCTGGGATCAGGTCTAAGAGGATCCAGGTTTAAATCCCTTACTACTTGTGAGACTTTGGACAAGTGTCTTCTCTTGACCTTATCTGTAGAGTGAGAGGTTTGGAAGAGAGGCCTCTTCTAGAGCTAAAAGAATCCTGTGTAAGAATCTAGAGCTCTGCAGCAATACGGGGGAAACTACCACTGTGGTCCTCCCATTACAGCGTACTTATACCATTACAGTGTACTGATACCATTGCAGTGTACTTATATTTATATACGTATGGATTTGTCCCTCGTCCCATGAGGATATGCTCTGTGAGGGCCTTTCTTTGTGTCCCTGGTACATAGCACACTGACTGGGAGGTAGGTGCTCAGTAAATACTGATCAGTGATGACAGGTCACATACATACACAAAATTTGAGCATACACGGACAGGTGTTTCAGTTTTGTAGAGTTTTAAGAAAAACAGCCAAGTGGTGCAGTGGATAGAGCCATGGTCCTCAAGTCAGGAAGACTCATCCTACAAAGTTCAAATCCAGCCACAGATACTATTAGCTGTGTGACCCTGGGCAAGTCATTTATGCCTATTTGTTTCCTCATTTGTAAAATAAGTTAGAGCAGGAAAAAGCAAGCCATTCCTGTATCTTTGCCAAGAAAAGCCCAAATGGGGTCATGAAGAGTTGGATGTGACTGAAAAACGACTGAACAGTACCAAAACGGAAAAACTAGAAAAAAAGAGGTTTATTTTGGTAAGATTGAAGAAAGATTTTAAAAAAAACATCATATTGAAAAGAAGACAGCTGTCCCCTTCAAAATCTGTAGATATGAGTGGAAAGGGAAAACTTAGCCCCTTAATGTTGGTCTGTCTCCCTCCCCAGGCAGCCTTGGCCCCCAGCCTTGGCTCCAGATCATGGATGGGGCCCAGAGACTGACCTGCGGAACGGTGGGAATCCACAGAGGAGGATGTACGTGATCACACCTGCTGCCCAGATGTCCACCTTCAGGCCATAGCTAGAAGAAACAAGTTGGGGGGAGGAGAAAAAACTGTTACTTAAGTCAGACTCAAGAAGTTTACCACACATAGCACTGGCTTTGGTATTCAAGAGACTCTCCAGTGCATTTCAATCATTTCAGGAGAAGTATGCCCTGCCCTGAGCCCTTACAGGGAACACTACTTTCTTTCCAAGTTAGAAGCTCATTCTACACTATTTGGAATCCAAAGCCTGCAAACCCAAGTCTCCCAGTTATAAGTGAAAGGTCCATGATAACCAAAGCCATGACCTTACATCTCTCCCCCATACACATACATATATACATGTATACACACATATATACCCCTCTTACAGCTGCATACTCCCCCGAAGCTTGGGTTTTGTGTAGACAATGGTAGTACAGTGAGGGAATGTCTTTGGCCTTTAGAAGGAATCCTTTTGCAACATGGAGCTCATACTTTGAATAGAATGGAAACACTCTGAAGGCAGAAGTCCTTCTCCTTTTCTTTGGCTCCCCAAAGGCTAGATCATTTCTCATCAAGTGATTAATAAATGCTTGTTAAACTGAACCATAGCAAAGCAGAGGAAGTCCTGCCTTCATTCACCTGTGATAAGGAAGACTAGGAGAGCGCATCATGGGAGCTGGGGAAGCCTTCTAAAGTGAAGAATGATAGAGGACATCCTACAGCTTCCAGACCCCTACTATAGGTGACTGAGGAGTCCCATGGACTGCCCTGCTTTTCCAGCCATATACAGGGAAAGGGCAAGAGGTGATGATAGAATGTTCCTGTTTTCTGTCATTTAATGTTTTCCCTTGCCCCAGGGTCACCATTCACCAAGGATACTGGCAACCCCCTACAGAAGCGTGGTAGTTCACTTGTCTCTCTCCTCCCACATATACAATTTTATACATACATACACACATTTACATGTATAGACACACATGCAACCTCAAAGTGTCAAATGTCTATCATTTCAATGGTGTAGCTACTATGACAAAGACACAAAGCTTTTATGCCTTTGCCAACCATCTTTCTGGAACTCTGTAGGCAACACCAAAAACAAAGCATCCACCGCTGGGAGGTCAGCATCTGCTGCTGAGGTTCTCTAGACTTAGTCCCTTGTTCCTCTGATGACAGACAAGGTCATCGATGGCCAACATTCAAAACTTTGCCAGTTGGTAGAAACTTGAACCTCTCTTACGGTGAAGCCTTTTCCCCAAAGAAATTTTTTAAAAAATGTTCATTGTTCTTACTGGTACCCTTCTTTTTTTTTAAAAAAAATCACAATCGAACCTCATACCTCCCCCGGCACTGACACTTCTTTCCGTCAATAAAAATAAAGTCAAACACAATGAAATGACAAGGCAGCCATGTCTGCACCCAGCCTCGGTCCTCCTCACCCCCACCCCACGCACACACCTCTCTTCTGAAAGGAAGGATCTCTGCTTCTAAATCCTTTTTTCTCTCAACACAAAATTGTTCACTGCACTTGACCTTGCTGCAACTGCCTTTTACTCATCTTTTTATTTATATTACAATACCCATTTTATATACATACATATATACACACATACATACACATATGTGCCTATGTGTGTATGTACATATATCTTAGTTCTCACTTCTGCCCTCGTGTATGCATATGGTTACATACACAGAGGTAAAGTTATTTGAATTCTTCTCTAATTAATATTTTTTGATAATCTGGTCTGTTAAAAACCCAAACTTAGATGCTTATTTTAATGTATGCTTTATAATGCCTTCATTTTAAGGGTAAAGGGAAAAAGAAAAAGGGAAGGGAAAAAATTGCTCAGTAGCACACAAGGTCTGGAATCCAATCCCAATCAGAACTCCCGGATCCAAAGAAGAGGGTCCACTCGGGCAAGGGCGTTCTTCCACAAACTCCCTGGCATGGCGGAGAGGCTTCCATGCCAGAACTGGGGACGAGCAGTGAAGCAGCATCATTTCACTTGATGCCAAACAATGACCCAAACACAGAGGAGTCTTACCCAGTCTCTGCAATTATTTCTGGAGCCACATAAGTGGGTGTGCCACACACAGTGTATAAAGGTCCTTCGACCACTGTGGCCAGCCCAAAATCTCCCAGCTTCAAAGATTTGGTTCCATCTGGATATTCGCACACCTATAGGCAAGAGAAGCCAATCAGTAATTAGGAAGGGTGTCTCCATAACCACACAGGAGAAGAAGGGAGAGAAAAATGGAGGAGATCAGTGTGTGTTTTTCTTTATATTAACAAATTAGGAGAGAGAAACTTCCCTAAATTCCTTTTTCTTGTGAGACAAGTGCTACTATTTTCATGTTCTTAAATTTTGTTTTGAAAAGATTAAATGACTACAATAGGAACATAGACTTAAACCTCCCAAGGTCGAGTCTAACTGCCACCTCCATTTTATTGATGAGGAAAGTGAAGGCCAGAGAGGTAAACAGACAGTAAATGGCAAGGCTGGGCTTCATTCGAGCCCAGGTTTTCTGACTCCAAACCTAGTGTTCTTAACTATAATGCCTTCAGGGGTAGGGGTGGGAGCCGTCTCACTAACATTCTCCCCAAAACAAGCACCAGAGTTCTCTGCTGCTATTATGAATCCATAACTTCTTTTTACTTTGGGCAACTTGAGTACCCATTCAAGGCCTCTGTGGGATGGAAATACTATTTACATTGTCCTCTACTTGCAGCAAGGCCCAAATAAGAAAAAGTACTTTGTAAATGTTGAGCCATATAAATATAAGCCATCGGTATGTGCCTAATGAAGGGCCATGAAAGCATAAATCTCCCAGAAATCACTCCCCCAGTCACCTGCCATGTACTGTCTTTCATATATTTTCATCAAGTCCTAACCTTTGGGTTATAAAACAATGGTTTGGTAGAAAGACAGACCAATTACTAGTCCGCAAAATGTCTTCCCTTCCCTTAGCAAAAAAAAAAAAAAAAAAAAAGTAGTTTATTTTTCTCATGGTTTCTCCCATTCATTATAATTCTTCTATGCAACATGACTAATGTGGAAATGTGTTTAAGAAGAACGTATGTGTAGAACCTGTATAAGATTGCTGTGCTGGGGGAGGGAGGGGGGGTGGAATTTTAATCTTTTGGAAGTGACAGTGAAATACCGAAAACAAATAAATTAATTTTAAAAAATTTTTGTAAGTAGTTTATCAGATTATGACCAGCACCAAGCGAAGCACAGAAGGTCTGGCTCTAAGGAGATAAGGCAAAGAATAAGTTCATTTCAAGGAGGCTCTGGGTAAGAACCGGCAGCCGGGAGACAGCATGGGATCTCCACGAGGTACAGCAGGCCCAGAACCTGGCTTGGGACCGTCTGTGTAATGACAGCAACAACAGAAAATACACAGATGCTGAGTGAGGAGGGAGTAGGGAATTGGCAACAGAAGGGGAATAGTAAAGGAGGAAAGTGCCTCAGTCAATGTATACCTTCCTAATTTTATCAGCAGTTAGCCCTTGGGTCTCTAGGCTGGGCTGGGGCAGGAAGGCAGTGGAGGAGAAGGGAGCTGGTCTTATTTCTGTAAGTCAGTCAATATTTTTGGACTAGGTCACACAATATATTTGAATCTTAAAATGCATATCCCCCTAGTTATGATATACATATATACATAAATATTATATATATATATATATATGTATGTCTACATACACACACACATTTGTCAACTACGTGCCATACTTAGTATTACAAAGCTCCTTCCAGGCACTTCAAGGTGTATGGAGATGAATAAGACATGACATATTCTTTCCAGTTAGATTGCGGGACAGTATGGCACAATAGCTGGCATCAGAAGTCGTCAGTTTTCATGATGCTGCTACTGAGGATGATGTGTGTGTGTAACCTTGGGCACACTGCTTCCATTTTCTCATCCATCAGATGGGAGGTTGGATTAGATACTCTTCCAATTCCAAGGCCCAATATCCTACATGAGTCCTTTCAGGACAGGGCCTGGCACCTGTGTACCCAGCTCCTGGTAACGTTGCTGCTTGTATCTCCTTTCAAAGGGGGCCAAGGACATACATCACAGACCACGTCTTGACTTGCTTATGAACTGGATTTAAGTGAGGCAGCATTGTGCAAAGTTACCAGCCTCACTCTCTCTGCCAAAGTCATCAAAGTCCGTTGGCAGAACCCAAGTCAGGATGACTGGAGATGGCCTAGGATGCTGTGGGTGATCTTGACATCTTCACTGTCTAACCAAATTCAGCCACCCTCATGGCCCATGGGAACACCCATCCCACCAGGGGAAGTCTTTACATGCTTGCCACACCATGAATGGGTTTGAGATTTGCCAGTCACCCTCAACCTGGCTTAGCTCATGTGCCAAGACAGTTTACCTGGGGGTAGCCACCATACATGCTACAGTTGCTTGGAGCCACAGGTGACAGCTGGGTAAATCAGGTGGACACCAATGGTAACAACCATAAAAGGGCTCAGCTAGGCTTCCCACAATAGGAGCTTAATTAGCATTTGTGGACTTGAATACCTGATTTCTGACCTCAAGCAGTCTAATGTGGAGGGAAGGGACATACACAAAAATACTTAGAGAGGAGACTCTATGGCAGGGATTCTTAAATCTGGATGCAGTTTTCAGGAAAATCATATACTTGGATGGGGGAAAAATAGTCACATCTATATTTTTTAACGTCTATGGCAAGCTATTATTACCACGGGGCAGCTAGGTGGCACAGTGGATAGAGCATCAGGCCTGGAGGCAGGAAGATCCAGGTTTAAATCTAGCCTCAGACACTTACTAGCTGTGTGACCAAGCAACTAAGCAATCGAGTCACTTCACCCCAATTGCCCCCACAAAAATAATAATAAATAAAATAAAGGCAGTTCTCCTAGTGCATTTAGAGCTCTCCCTTTTTCGAGGGAGAGATAGCATCAAAGGATCAGAGACTGAAAGCTGGAATGGACCAAGGCTACCTAATCCAACCATTTCACTTTAGTTTTTTATTTTAGGAGGCTGAAGGTGCAGTGGCAGCTCAGCCCAATCCCATGGCTGATCAGCACAGAAACTTTGACCTACTCCTGTTTCCTACCTGGGCCAGCTCCCCATTGTCAGGCATCCTACTGGCCCTTGCTTCCCGGGGGCCCCTTGATTTAAATCCCACCTCAGCTACTTTCTGACTGTTTGTCCCTGAACAAAGCACTTGACCTGAGTATTAGTTTCTGCAGCTATAAAATAGAGAGGGAGTACTGGGTCTCAAGTCAGAAAGCTATTGCATGACCATGGAGAGGTCAATTAACCTCTTTTTTTCCCTCAGTTTCCTCAACTGTAAAATGGGATTAATAACATCTACCTCAGCATTGTTGTTGTGGAGACCAAATGAGATACTGCCTCTTCATCATTACGACCCGTTCATGTGGAATGAAAGGGGTATTCTCAAGAAGGAGAGGTGGGAAAGACAGGGGCCAGTCCCTAGTTCGAATGGTCCCAAACTCCAGCTGGAGACTTGTACTGACAAACCTGCCCCAAGCAATGGAATGAGCTCAACATGGAGGGTAACTGCATACTCAGTGATTAATTAGGTTTCAGGAACGAGTAAATTTGAATATTTGTGGCTAATAAAAAGGGCTATCAAGTGTTCTTTCTCTTTTTTTAAGAAGTCATAAGGTTAAAAAAAATATACCACCATGGGAGAGAGCAGCAGTTGTGGGGGAGAGGGGCCTGAGAAGGACTCAGCTTCCCCTGTGACACGCTTTGATCTAACCCCTTTGGCTTTCTTTCTGTTCTATGCTCATGACAGGTCACCTGCTACCTTAGTGCCCTTATACTCTCCTTTGTTCAGTTGAGTCTGACTCTTCATGAGCCCACTGGGGGTTTTCCTGGCAAAGATACTGCAGGGGCTTGCCTTTTTCTTCTCCAGCTCATTTTACAGATGAGGAACTAAGGCAAATGGGGTTAAGTGACTTGCCCAAGGTCACATAGCTAGGAAGTGTCTGAGGACAGATTTGAACGCAGGAAGCTGAGTCTCCCTGATTCCAGGTCCAGCACTCTAACCACTAAACCACCTAGCTGACACCTTCTTCCTTCAAAATACAGCTTGAGCTCTACCTTCTACATGAACCCTTTTTTGATAGATTCAGCACTTAATGTCTGCTTCCAAACTACCATATATTCAACTATGGTGTATATATACACACACATGCACTCACACACATGAAAATAGCAGTGAACTGCTCAGGACTACAAAGCTAGTGAGTGTCTCTGGCTGGATTTGAACTCAAGTCTTCCTGACTCTAGGTCTAGGATTGGAGTATCATCGGACTGCTAACATAATGGGAATTTATCTCTCCCTTAAACTTCTTCATTAAGGAATTTAATTTTCCTCTTCCATAATCTCCATTATTTCTTAAAAGTTTGAAATTAAAATTGTTTTGCCTATCATGCCCTCTTTTTAACAATCACAGGACTTCTATGAGTTATTAATTTAGTAATCATAAGTTAAATTATAATGATGTTTTTGTCCTGTTTCTCCTTCTCTATTATACATGTACGTACACATACTCACAAAGAAATCACATTTTTGTGCCTTAAGATGACCACAGAATAGTCACGGGTATTTTTTCTCCTCAGTAGTGCTCAATATTCTGCCTCTGCCCAGAACTGAACAGGATCATATTTAAAGCGATCAATATTTTACATAAAGTAATAGGAACCAGATCTGCATTCATTCTAGAGACATCTAAAGGATGGGTTTTCATTCATAATGTTTAATGTAAATAAATATATTAAAGAGAAAATATTACATGTAGAATTACAAGTGTAATTTATAGTGTATTTATCATAACACACAGTTTAGGAACAAATTTCCCCTGAGTAATTTGCATCAGTGAGAACATTATTAGTATCATTTGCCAGCTGACTGAATCATGAGGCTAAAACAAATACTTATTGCACACATTTTCAGAAACGCAATGTTTGCTTGAGGAATTTCAACTTAGACATGCCTGGGGCCAGCTTCAGGGCTTCACTTGGAGAAAGAGAAGCCCAAAGGTCCAGCATTTCCCCTCCAGAGAATTCAGTCAATAAGTGGCATTACTCCACGAAGCACTGCATGGACAATGTCCTATGAGACAGACATACGTTTCACAAAAAACATACTCTCCTTTATCTATCACCACTAGTATACAATGAACACTTAGAGTGAATATTAAATCTTGGCCAGAAACAAAAATATTTTTGAGATACTCTTTAGGTGGCAAAAGAGTCAGAGGTGGAGTTTCAAGCCCAAATAGCAACTCTTCTTTATTACCTGGATAAATTTAGAAAGGTCACCTAACTTTTCTGAGCCTCAGTTTCCTCATCTGGAATATGAAGAAGTTGGATTAACTCTAAAAACTATCAGTTCCTGAACTGGGTAGAAAGTATGAGGCCTCTCCCTCCACCCCCCACCAAAATAACTAAATAAAGAAACAAGCCCCCTGTACCAAAGCACTCTTTACCACTGGTCGCTTAATTAATGGCATGGTCATTACGTCAGCTTGCCAAGGAAGAGAAGCGAACAGACTTCTCGGTCTCACCCCTGCCAGCATGTGGCACACTGACTGGGCATACAAGAGAACCCAGGAAGAACAATGAGTGATAAGGGCTTTGTCCCACAGCATCAGGGTCTAGCAGATGCTGACAAGGCTTGAACTTCCAATTCCTTAGTGCTTAGTTAGCAATAATTAGCTACAATCGAGGCTACTGGAGTTCAGGCTTCCTCCTCCATGGTGGCCACTACCCAAACTGAATTGCCCCAAGTGCCCAAATTTTGAGTTATGGCTCTGAGCGTTAAAGCCTGCCCTCCCCTGCTATGTAATGAACTGCAGGTATAGGACAGTTCTTTCTGCTCAATGTGTCAATGCGATTCAAAAAAGGATGTTTAACTCTCAGCTTCCATATGCAAAAAAAGCCCTGCTTTGTTCTCCTAGTAAAGTGCTGCGGCATGATTTAGATGGTCCTGTGCATGTGTGGAGCCCTCTTCCCTCCTCAATCCCAGGACCTCTCAGAAAAGCTGAATTTATCACTGGTCTGCCCCAGTAAACTCCAACAGGGCACTGCTGTACTGTAACTCACGGCATTAATGGCAAGCCCCATGCTCCTTGGCATGACTGCCCATTTATCTTTCCAGGCAGAGTGGATAAATTACAGCCAGGCTACTGGGGAAAAGGATGCAAATCAGATGGCTGAGTGATCTGATAGCAAAGAAAGGAATTACTTTTTAGAAACAGGAAGAAACTTACAGTCACTATTTGCATTTATTCTCAATATTGCGAGACACTTTCCCACCTGAGTCTGGTGCCAATGACAGTGAGTAATCTTGTATCTGCGGAATGATCTATTTAAGCTTTCTATGCTAAGAGGAGATTTTTGACACATACGTCTCTATTGGAAATCCTAAATTGTCATATCAACCTAATGCTAGGGCATCTTGACACTAGTGATTATTACATGAGATAATGTATGTAAAACACTTTGTAAACCTCTATGTGTCATATAAATATCAAGTTACTATTACTAGCCCATCACAGATGCTAACTTTCATTACATGGTCATTCCTACATCCTCTCAGGTAGCGGTAATTTGCAGCATCTATCTCATACTGAAGGCAAACACATGGAACTGTTTAAGCAAATGATAATTCATGTGCAAAAATTTCAACCCTGTGATTTTAATGCTTTTTACGCAGTTGAAAATCTATACCTGTCTATGAGCCAGAAAGTGCTCGAGAAACAAGACAGAGACTGTCATAATAAGGAGCTGGAAGAGAGAAACTGACAAGCGCGCATCAGAGCACAAAGACAAAGGAATTCACTGGGACATGGGAAATTCCCCATTTCCTCATTGCTACAATCCAACCATGCCCGAACCAGGGCTACAATTAAACCACGTTGAGGTTAGATCAATGACTCCCTTTTGGGGCTCTGAAAATATAGCTCTCATTTTTCAATCTGTCGTATTTGGAAAATAACCAATGGCCCATTCTAAGAATCATTTTGTAGATACTTGAAAGCTTCTGCATTTATTTAATACATTTTCACATTTACTTATCTGTGTTTTATATTCCCCCAGCAAAACATTAGTTCCTAGAGAAGATGCACAATAGGTTTTGTCTGTGTACTCTTAATGTATAGCACAGTGTCTTCCTTGCATACAGTACCTGCTCATTAAATGTTTTCTTGAATTGCATTCAATTGACACAGGCTGAAGTAAAGGAGAGGAATATTGGGTTTTTGTCTTTGGGTCAGTCTTACAATTTCAAGTAAGAAGAGCTGGTTAAAATACACATAATCATTTGTGTATAATTTCTCTGTTTCTTGCAGGATAACTGGCTCATGGTAACCAAACAGAAATCTGCCCCAGAAGCAGGCTGGTCCTGATAAATGCTACAAGGACACCTGTTTTGAATTGTGAAGACAGTATCCCCACCTCTGCTTGGGAGATAGAGACTGCAATTCTGTCTTCAGTTCCATCTTGGAGTTCATAAAACAGAGTCTATGATACATATCACATTACAGGGCAGGATATATTTATTTCCCTAATGGGAAGACCTAGTAATGAAATATAATTCCTTCAGGGGAAAGGACAGGAAGGGAAGAAAAACTCACATCATTTAAAATGAAGACAATAGGAGCCATCAAACGATATTACTGGAGTGGAGGGAGGTAAAAAAAATGATACTTTAATCTACCAAAGGCCACTGAGAAAGTCTTGTCTTTAAATTTCTTCATACTCATTTTCCCAAAAAGTTGAGCTAGTCTTCAGACCTGGGTTTTATTTCTAGCTCCACCATTAATTAGTTGTACAACCCTGGACAAATCGCTTCACTTTTCAATGCTTCAGGTTCCTCATCGAGAAAATGAGGTGGCTGGAACAGATGATCTCACCTACAATACCATGCTAGGGAGAGCTTGGTCAGCCATCGAGGATTTCAAGGTCATCCGCTGCATCCTCGCTCACCGCCAGTCATCTCGAGTGAGGCTGACAATGTGCCACTCTGCCTCACTTAAATCCAAGTCACGCGCAAGTCAAGACATCACCCCCATGATGTCACTGGTCCTCTTTGAAAAGGAAGGACAAACAACCACGCTGGCGGCAGCATGGTACAGACTCTCGGTTTCAGTCCTAGCCCTGACACTCCTACCTACGAGACCTTGAGCAAATCAATCAACCTCTCTCATGCTTAGTGCCCTCTTCTACGAAATAAGAGGTCAGGTTAGATGAGTGTGAAGGGCTCTTCCAGGATTAATCTAGCTCTAAATCCTACGATCAAAATGTAAATGAGCAAGAGTTCCTGTTCCTAGCAAATATTAAATTAAACAGTATCAATATTGTAGGGAAATTGATTTATTTCAAGTCTGCTGATATTCAAAATGCATGCTCTCCCAGCTTCTTTGCCATGACTAGCAGAATAGTTTTCTCCTTTAACATATAATCCTAATCATTTCAGAGAAAAATCATAAGCTCAAGCAATTAAGGATCTCTCCCACCATCCTGCCGACTTACCAAAAGGTTCTCAGGTTTGATGTCCCTGTGCACGATATTGAGACCGTGAAGATACTTCAGGGCACTGGCCAGGTTGTAGACCATCGCACTCCCATCTCGCTCTGTGTACTTGGTGGAGGAAGTAATCGCGTCAAAGAGATCGCCGCCCTAAAGTCAATGCCACAAATACGTCAACAAACAATTACTTCTATCTACAATGCATGGCGAACAGTCTTTTATATCAGAACACAACGATTCCATTAAAATTTACATGGAAAATTATAATTAATGCGGTAGCTCAATTCAACAGATACTTATTAAGTTAACTACCATATTCGTAACTCTGAACTAAGTACTGGAGATATAAAATTTTAAAAAATGTATAGAATGTAAGCTACTTGAGGAAAGGAATTAAGATAAGTATAATACAAGGAAGAATATGCTAGCTTACAGATCCAAAATAGTGGAGAGTATTTTGGAGAGAATACATGCTTCCAAGATGGAGGGCGAAGGGGTTTAAGAGGGAGAACCTACACAGAGTCTTGAATGAAAAGAATTCTAATGGGAATATGAATGCTTTCTAGGAATGGAGGATAGTCTCAGCAAATGCCCAGAGATAAAAGAAGAGGTGAAAGACAGATTTCAAGTTGGGAGAACATTTAATAGTCTGGTTTTGCAGGAACATAGAGAATAATGTGAAATAAGTCTGGATAGGTCACAAGGCTTCAGCTTGTAGAAGTCTTTTTTTTTTTTTTTACTCCTACAGAAATAGGGAGTTATAGATGATTTTGGAGCTGGTGAATGACGCTGAAGAAAACAATAGTTACATGCTAGTGAAGTACTTTTCTGACTGGACTTAAAAAAAAACTTTACTTAACACTGAAGTCAGCACTGAAAACGGTCAAAGAAAATTTTTAAGCCTTCTTACCTTAACTAATTCCATCACCAGAAAAAGCTCAGTAGCAGTATCCATTTCCTCAATCAGCATAATTATATTGGGATGTTTAACTCTGCGCAGTATTGATACTTCATTCTCAATCAGGTGTTCCTATGAAATGAGAGAGAAACTGATTTGGAAAGTAGCCATCTCTCCTCTATTTAATAATAGCTATCTGTCATGTCTTAAGTTTGCAAAGTGCTTTATAAATGGCTTCTAATTTTGTGCTTTGTGAATACAACTCCAACCAAAAGCCATGAGAGACAGCCTTCTTTTGTAGACACTGTCCCTTAGTTTAGTTGGTTGGAGAATAATACTAAGGACCTCAAGTTTGTAGTCTACTACCAAATGGATCATTTATCTTAGCAAGGTTTGCTCCTCCATATATATCAATCCATTTCTAAAGGAATTTATGAACATTTATTAACATCATACACTACGTGCAAGGCACAGTTATGAGTAAGGGATGAGCTGGGGATACAAGGACAAAAAACAGTCTATCCTCAAAGAGGTTACAATTTACCAGGGGAAGGATACAGTCTACACATAGAGAAGGCTCTCATTTTAATTTGAGAGAGGAGAGCACACAAAGCAGTGCTTGAAGGAAGCTAAAGATTATAAGAAATGGCAGCCAAGAGGGAATAATTCCACGCACAGGGGCCAGCCTACTCAAACGTATGAAAGTGGAAGATAACGTGCTAAGTCTGAGGAATTGAAAGCAGGGCTACGAAGCAGAGGAAGGGCTCTCAACGACAAGTCAAGGCTTTGACGGTTTGTCTCAGAGGTAATTGAAGCTAATGAAGATTCTTTAGAAAGGAAGTGGAATGGTCCAAATTGTAGGAAGTAATCAGCTGTCTTAAAAAATGTACGTGTTACTGGAGGGAGAATGAAACAATTTGACTCATCCACTGAAGAATCAGTACGGAAAACTTGGTGTATAAAGGGCAGAATTTTTATTGTCCTGTAGTCAGGGGTTAGATTTTGAAAGCAAATATTTATTAGATGCTAGCTCTAAGCCCCATGCTATGTAACTTGGCAGCCCAGATTCTGCCAATAATGAAAACAACAATTATTTTGAAGATAAATGACTTTCCCTGACTGCAGTTACAGCTGTAATTAACATCACTTTATAGCCTAAAGGAATTATTCTTCACATGGTTGTCCACTTGGGGAGAAAGTGATATAATAACATGATGTTTTCATAGAGATGATCTTATCATATATAGTCCTGACAAGTCTAGCTATGTTTTAACCTCTGTTTTTCCAGTGCTGATAACAATAATTTTATTAAGCCACAAAGGGAAAAAAATAGACCAAACACATCAGAATGTAGAATGCTTTAATTTTAATCAGTTTGGTATTCTGAATGTAGTTAATGGCCTTGAGGATGTTACCAGATTTTAAGCTGTTATCTAATCTGTTTGAATTTCATGCTGTAATCGAAGAGAAAGATATATTCGTTAACTATTACTTTTGAATTCATTCCCAGATGGATGTTCTTTGTTATCTTGGAGCATGGAAATTTGGAAATATATAGTACCATAAAGACTATTATCTTAATTTTAGCTCTATTTTAACTCAAAAAAAAAAACACAACAAAAAAACACACCCACTAGTGGATTATCTGTGAGTATTAATGTTGTGTTCATCTTTCATTGCCGAAGAAGACCATGCCATCAGAGAAATAATGACATGACATGCACTTGACTATGTTTTGAGTGAGGGAGGGCTGTGCAGGTCACCAGCCTCACTTCTCCTCCTGAGCCATCTGAATCCAGTGACTTGATATTCATCAGGATAACTGGAGATGGCCCAGGATGCAATGGGAGACTTTGGCCCGTTTAGGCCAAGATCTATGCAGGAACTCACTTAGGGTGAGGTCACACCCATTCAGTGAATAGGTCTCTTCCATAAGCAGTCAGGGGATGGCCCCTTTAGTGAGGTATAGAAAACAATGACATCGGGTTGGGAGGGGACTTTTCCTAGGGAGTTTACTGATGGCTTGTTCAATTTCCTTTTCTGAGGTGGGGTAAAGTACTCAACTTCCTCTTCTGTTAATCTGGGCAATTTATATTTTTTAAAATAATCATCCATCTTATTTAGATTGTCGAATTTATGGGCATACCATTGGGCAAAGTAATTTCTATTTCCCTCTCATTGGAGGTGAGTTCACCCTTTTCATTTCTGATATTGGTAATCTGGTTTTCTTCTTTCTTTTTTTAATCAAATTGACCAAAGGTTTATCAATTTTAAAACCAACTCTTAGTTTTATGTATTAGTTCAATAGTTTCCTTAATTTCAATTTTATTAATCTCTCCTTTGGTTTGGGAGGGAAACAGCAACAGTTACTATTGATAATCACTCTTAAGCCAGGAGGGTCCAAGAAAATAGCCCTTAAATGGGGCTTGGGCAGGGACCTAGTGCTGTCTAATCTATGGGCTTCAGAGTGCAGTAGGTTTAAGGTTTTGGGTTGGAAAAGGAAAGGAAAAGAAAGGAATGGAAGGGAAAGGGAGGAGAGGGGAGGGAAGGCGTCACCCTTGTTAGTATAGTGGTGAGTATCCTCGCCTGTCATGTGGGAGACCAGGTTGGATTCCCTGACAGGGAAGTGAGAGTGAGAATGAGGACTGTTGTGACCCATGTGGGATCAGCACTATAGAAAAACAATATTATAACATAAAGATAATTTCTTTACACCTACGTATATATACCTTTTTATATCCATGTACATATAAATATATATGATGCATTTATGTACATATATAAACACAAGTACATATAGAAATGTGTGTGTATTATACATGTACATACACATATCATATATATGTGTATTATATAGTATGATATATATTAAGCTGTAACTAATCTAAGTTTGAATCTCATGCTGTAATTGAAGAGAAAGATACATTCTTTAACTATTACTTTTGAATTCATTCCCAGATAGATGTTCTTTGTTATCTTGGAACAGGGAAATTTGGAAATATATAGTACCATAAAGACTATTATCTTAATTTTAGCTCTATTTTAACTAAAAAAAAAAAAAACACAACAAAAAAACACACCCACTAGTGGATTATCTGTGAGTATTAATGTTGTGTTTGTCACTATATATACATACTGTATAGTATGCAAAATTACATACATTTGTGATCTGTTAATCATATTAACTGTGCTGGACCACTGTTCCAAAAATGAATGAATAAATGAATGAATAAGGACTTGGAGAGAACCAAGGATATGTGGGGGAGCTAAGTTAAATTTCTTCCTCTGTCACTTAATACCTGCATACTTTGTGAAGTCTCTCATCTCTGTGTTACATGGACATGTTACATGTTACATGGAGATTGTTGAGATTTGCATTTTTGCAGAGTTTCTATACTGGGAGACTCCCCATAGCAATGAAATCACGAGTCCAGACCCCTAAACAGTATTGGTTACCACTAAGCGACATTGTCTTGTTTTGTTTTATTTTGCTGTTTTACCAAAAAAAAAGTCCTAATATAAAACAGGCACCCCACGCAACCAAATGTTGCCACTGATATGACGAGAACACACAGAGTGTGACAGCATCAGTCCAAGAGGGCTGATTGTTAAATCTGCAATGTGAGCCATTCATACTTTGAAATTTCAAAATGCTACAAAATCTTGGCTTGACTTATTG
Source organism: Bettongia penicillata ogilbyi (assembly GCA_023548195.1). Lineage (NCBI taxonomy): Eukaryota > Metazoa > Chordata > Mammalia > Diprotodontia > Potoroidae > Bettongia > Bettongia penicillata. Next base: position 4,286,347 of record JAJHZJ010000024.1, read on the forward strand.
TTTTCTCGATTGTCTAGACTTAGATGATGAAGGAAATGTTAACAATGCAGATCAAACTTGAAAGTGTGTTTGGTGTGCATTATTTTTTCCCAGAGGTCTGGTTGTTAAACCTTTACCAACACATCACTGAGAACATGGTTTGTGAGAAGTTATATGGATGAAATTCAGTTGCATTTCTCAAAATGAAAATGACAGCTACAAAGTTAAACATATTTGACTGCTTGAAAAACTTTTAAGTAAAAATTACATTTTTGTAATATAGCATTGGTAGTAGTGGGTAGTGGGAAGTCACTATCCACTAGCCTTCAGGTAAAACTATGCCAATCTCTCCCAGTCAGAAGAGAATCTATTATACTTTTAATGACTGTCATGGGAGATTCCTTAGTCTCCTTCCTCTCCCCCTCTAATTTCCAGTAACGTAAGCTAATAGTCAAACAACTGACAAAGCTGACATCTCAGTGACCCCTTTAGCCCTAAGAACTCCTCTTGGAGAACTTCTGGAAAGATAGGGATTTTTATTGTTTGTGAATCAGACAGGTCTAGCAATTCCAGGTAATACAATACTCAGAAGCAGCTGCAAAGTCTCTTGCACATTCCCATAAGGAAGCAGTTGTGTGGCCAGCTCTTGTGAGAGATGAAGGGAAGGAGGGCTTGCCACAAGCTGCCATTTCTATATACTGAAGCACCTAGTTTGAAATAGGCATTCTCTTTCACCTACCTCTTTTGAAATGTTTGTTTCCTATCTTGAGAAATGAAAAGTTGGATGTAGTTTTGATAGTTTGACATGATTAAGATAAATAAATTTATCTTGATCCCTATGAAACAAATAACTCAGATGATGATGGAATTTATTGCCGATCCAAACCATGAAAACCAAACTGTGATGGAGAATCGTCATTTAAAGCTAAACCAGCCCTGCAGTACTTTCAAGTTTCCTCCAAAATCAAAGTAGTTGTAGGCAAATTTCTACATTGTTCATATTCAGGATGTAAATTCCCATTTAGTGACCTAGATGAGGCAAATAGCAGAAGATCTAAATATCCAAAGATATCCAAAGTGGAATAGGCTGCTGCAGGAGAGGGTTTTCTTCCTCCTTGGAGATCATCAGGTAAAGGTTGGATGACTAACTTCCTGGGAAAGTTGTAGAGGGGGATTCTTATCATGTACAGGTGGGACCGCATGACCTATAAGTCTTCTTCCAACTCTGATATAACACAGTAGAGGAATTCTCCCAGGGCCACTAGACATGTGATGATTCAAAGATGAGGCTACTCCATTCATACTCATGCAACTTACCACGTGAAGCTTTTCAATGACTTAGAACCGCGGCACGGTCAATGTTCTGGGGAATATGAGGTTTATTTTTCCCCATCATTGTCTAATATTTTCTCTAAGAATGTTTCTAACGTGTATTTCAATTTTTTCAAAGCAACGTTATCAGAAAACAGAACTCTGAAATCAAAAGTATCCAAACACCCTTATCAATGTTATCTTCCAACCTCATACGCAGCAGTGTAAGGGCTGTTTCTAATATATGATATCCTCTCCATATCAAATTTTCCACAAAGGAAACTCATGTTTGGTAAAAGTGCATAATCATTTGCAAATTTCTAAAATGCCATTTAGATATCATCTCCACTTTCTGCCATTCTAAGTTTACATTACTCAGATATCCATCAATATGCACGCTGAACGGTTGGTGCATAATTACACATCCAAACAAGTTACATGTGAACCTATTCCAAAGGCCTGCTTTATTGCATAAAAGCAGAGGGGGACGACAATGAAAACCCATGTGGGTAAAGAGATTATGGAAACATCTTTGACAATGAAGTGTGTGTGTGAGTGTGTATGTGATGTGCATGTGCGTGTGCAAAATCTGAGTGAGAAGGGAGTGGTCTCTGCCTTAGGATAATGTAACTGCTTCGTGCTGCCACGGAAGAGTGAATCTATTCTTGCTCTGAGTTGTGACTGTTAACCCTTGCTGCTCAATGAAAGTGGGCTCCCTCTTTGGAGTATATTAAAAAGAAAGCATGCAAAGAATGCTTGCTAGCAGGGCTCCTAATACAAGAATCCTAAACACAATGGAAAAGAGGCCACTGTCACTTCCAACATCTTAGTTCACAGAGGAAGAAAAATAAATAAAAGTAGTGCCAGACATGTGTGATTCCCACCACGATTAACTTTGAAAAACCAAGCAAATTAAGTTTGGGGGTTTTGTGCAGCAAAGGGGAGAAAAATCAGAGGGAACCCAATTTAAGATCATGCTGTTGGGTTGTCTTTTTAACAGACTATGTTGAGGCCTCAAAGAAAAAGCACCAAGTTTTCAAAGGGAACTCTCCATTTTAATCACCTATTCGAGGGCACGGATCTCAAGATTTACAAGTCAAAGCCTTACAGCTGCAAAAACATGCCTATGGTTGCTGAAATTTTACTCAGTTATACTTTTAATGACCTTTACTCAGCAAATGCTTAACTTTTAAAAAAAAGAAAGGAAAAATTTTAATTCAACTTTTCAATATTACCTTCTTGAAAGACAAATAACGGATTCTCCTTAGTTGTCCCTCCCCTCTTCTGCCTCCACTTTCTTCTCTGCACAGCGTTGACTCCAGCTGACACCAAACATCCACATACTTGACTCCTTGCCCCTTTCCTTCTCCTCCCCACCAGTTGGACCAGTGTGCAACCCAACAGATGCCTTTTCATTTCTATTCTCGAGCAATTGGAAGAAGTCGCATCACTGTGCTGACAGGTTCCACCAGTCACGTTATCTATCAACATGACCTTCATTCCTGCACGGAAAAATTGTCACAGCTTCCTAATTCCCTCTGTCCCTCTTTCCCTGTCAAACAAAACTGGGGCCTCATCTTTGTAGTGCAATACTCTACCTTATTATATGTATAAATATATGCTATTGATCCTTACACTTTTGTAATGACAAGTGCTACACTTCTTTGATTTGGGAACACAGGCAAACTGATACTCCATGGAACAAAACACCTACAAGTATACACAGGTTTCTACAAAGCTATATTATTAAAATGAGGCCTTATTGAGAATTTGAGCAACTAGATGGCACAGCAAGACTCATCTTCCTGAGTTCAAATCCAGCCTCAGACCCTTACTAACTGTGTGACCCTGGGCAAGTCATTTAACCCTGTTTGTCTCATTTTTCTCAACTGGAAAATGATCTGGAGAAGAAAAAAGGAAAAGACAAATCATTCTAGTATCTTTGCCAAGATAACGCCAAATGAGGCCATGAAGAGTTGGACGTGACTGAAAACAACCTAACAAATATTAAGAGCTTTAGAAAACTATTCTGCTTTCCCCAAGGAATATCAGTATAAGGAACTCATGGCGGGAGGCACGAATGGGGAATAACCAAATAAGCTCTCCTATTTGATTCCTCACTTGATAAAACCCAAGATCAACCTCCTGGCATCTGCCATATCAGTTGGCAGCTATCCCCTAAGTGATAAATGCCCCTTGCTTTTGGCTTCTCCCGCTTCTCCCCCATTACTGTCAAATCACGCCATCATCCCCTAGTCACTCAGGTCTGTAATCTCAGAGTCTTCCTCCACTCATTGCTCTCACTCCCACAATCCATTGCCCTAACTAGTTCTTTCTGCCTCCATAGTGTGACTTTTATACATTGACTTTTCACCCTAGATGGGGTCCTCACAGCCTCTCTCACTCTATTTACTGCAAGAGCCTTCTGATTAATTTCCCCACCTTATGTCTCTCCCTCACTCCAATCCCTTCTCCACACAACTGTTAAAGTAGCTTTCCTAAAGAACACATCTGACCTGGTAAACCCCTTGCCCCTCCCCTACCACACTCAATAAGTTCCAGGGGCTACCTATTATAGCTAGTAAAAAAAACCAAACAAAACCACACAAAAAACAAAAAAAGTCTCCTGTTTGGCATTTATGGTCTTCAAAACCTGGTCTGTTCTCCTATTTTAAGTCTTCATTACTCCCTTGTATGGTTTTTTTTGCTTCTGTTTTTGTCCAGCCATAAGATTCTACTTGGTGTTCCTCACACATGATTCTCTATCTCTTATCTCCGTATCTTTATGCTAAATATGGTGCAATAGATAGAGTTTGATGCCTCAAGTCAGGAAGACCTGAGTTTCAAACCAGACTAAATTACTCACTAGTTGTGTGGTTTTGAGAGTCTCTTAACCTGTTTGCCTCAGTCTCCTTATTCATCTGTAAAATGGGGATGATAACAGCACCCATTTTACAGGGTTGTTGTGAGGCAAATGAGATATCTGTAAAATGCCTGCCATAGAGCAGTACTATATGCAGGTTTATTTCCTTCCCTCCTTGTCTTCCCCCTCATCTTCAGTTCTTAAAATTCCTGGCTTTCTTCAAAACTCAGCTCAAGTACCCCCTCAGTAAGAGGGGGTACTCTGTTACTATGCTCTCCCGCATCCCTACCACTAGTGGCTTCCCAACATCTACTTTCTATGTATCTTGTCTGAACTTGTATTTACATACAAGTCTTCTTTTCTATTAAAATGTAAGCTCACTGAAGTTAGGGCCTGTTTTTGTTTTTTCTTTGTACCTACAGCCAGCACTTTTAATGAATGTTTGCTGACTGAATGACAAAACAACATGATAGCAGTAGAAATCATTCTCTTTTTGCTCAACTGATTTCAGGGAATATACTTTACAGAGTAGGTTGGATTCCTTCTACAAAGTACGTATTGCTAATAAAGCAAAATATAATAATTAGCTTTTTAAATAAAAAATAATAGTGCTTTATGTCTTCTCATCCCTAGTAGAAGAATAGAGTTGAAAAAAGTCTTTTACCTTTTGAAAACTGCTTTTATCTTTTAAGCTAGGAGCTTAATTGCATGGGGAGCCATCTAAGAAATGAGGTGTCATGGATGGACAAGTACTTCCGAATTTTTTTTTTCAAATTTGAAATGCAGGAAGCACAAACCTGAAAGATTCATGGCCCTGACCTGGTCAGGTTTTCAACAATCTACCAAAATTATGGTTATAAATGTTTTTAGACATTGTACCCAGTTCTCAAAATTTTCGACCACTTAACGGAAAATGTATGCTCATTAACAGACACATAAGAGGGAAGATGGCACACTTAAAAGATCTTTAGTCTCATATGGTTACTTCAGTGACTTTTGTAGGCAATTACGTATACACTACCTTTCCACAGCACTTGGTTTTATCTATGATTTTTAGAGCAAACTCCTTTCCAGTAGACCTGTAGGAAGAGGACAAGTATTAGTCAACAGACAAACCACAAAATCCCACCTCAGTATGTCCTTGATCACATGGTATAAAGAAAAATTTGGCATCTTCCCTACCCAGCAGATATCAGCAGATATGCGGCTTTTCACAAGAAGCTAAAAAAAATGTACCCTGTGGAAATGGACATATAATGAGAAGGGCGCTGATGGACAGTCCAGGCAGTGCGCATTTTTTAAAAATTTATTTATTTTTGTTAAATTTTAAGTTCCGAAGTCACCCTCCCCACCCCCATTAACCACATAAATAAACACAAAGACATACATAGATATACAGCCATGTGTTTGTGTGTATGTAAAACCATATTACACCTCTAGAGGTGGATGGCATCTTCTTTCACAGGTCCTTATTTTTCTAACAACATTTCTTTCACTGTATACAACATTCTCTTGGTTCTGCTTGTTTGACTCTTCATTATTTCATGTAAGTCTTTCCATGTTTTTGTAAAATCAACCCGTTCATCATTTCTTATAGCACAATAGAGGGTTCCTTCACAACTATATACCACAACCTGTTCAGTCATTCCCCAACTGATGGGCATCGCCTCAATTTCCAGTTCTTTGCCACCACAAAGAAAGATGCTATGAATATTTTAGAACATATAGGATCTTTTTCTTTTCCCTTGGTTGCCTTGGGACACAGACCTACACTTGAATTCATGAAATATTAAAAGAATCAGAGAAAAGCCTCTGGCACAACTGGAAGGTTCCATGGATGATTTGGAGAAACACATAGACATGAATGGAGAGGGATGAGCAGGATTGAGTTCCAATATGCACCATGGAAAGTGGTTCTCAAACTGAAGAACACAAGGGCCCAGTCAAGTCTGGAATATACAGCAAGTTGGATTAAAGAAATGGAAAACATTTTTTTGACATCATCACACCATCACACCCGCTGCCTTAACATGAGCCTTAGCATTCAGTCAAGAAGCATTTATTGAGCCCGTATATTTTGCCAGTCACAGAGCTAACAACAGAAGTTACAAAGAAAGGCAATAAACTGTCGCTGTTCTAATAAGCCTAATGGGGGAGACCACATATAAATAACTGTACCAACAAGACACAGACAGGATAAATTGGAGATACTCTCAAAGGAAACATACTAGCATTGAGAGGATCCAGGAAAGGTTTCTTGCAGGAAATGGGATCTTAATTGAGACTTTGAGGAATCTAGAGAAGCCTGGAGATATTTGGGAGAGGTGAGAGTGAGGAACCAAGGGTTAGGTTAAGGTTAAAGTTAAGAGCCTGAGTGACTGACAGGATGGAAGTGCCCTCCACAGTAATAGGCAAGGGAGGATTCTGGTAGGGGCAACAAGAAGCTCATTTGTAGACATGCTGAGTTTCAGATGTCTAGGGGACATTGGAAATTGGAGTCTCAGGTTAAGGGCAAGATAAGAGGTCTGAGAATTATTAGCCAAAAGATGCTCATTGAATCCATGGGGGCTGATGATGTTACCAAGTATGTGAGAAGAGAGCCCAGGACAGAGCCTTAGGGAATACCTAGGCTTAGGTGGCATGACCTGGATAAAGATCCAGCAAAGGAAGCTGAGGAAGATTCAGACAGGTAGGAGGAAAATCAAGGGAAGATAGTACCCTGAGGACCTATAAAGAAGAAAGGATCAAGGAGAAGTGTATCGAAAAATATAGAAAAATTGAAGATTGGTGAAAAAGGAGGGATGGTAGCATTCAGTCTGCTGGAGAAGATGGAATGGGATCACTTGTGTTTGTAGAAGGATTAGCTTTGGCAAGGAGAAAGACCAACTGCTCATAACAGACTAGTAAAGGAGAAGATAGGGGCAGAAGGCATCTGAATGTGGTGAGATGATAAGGAGAGGATAAGAGGGAACTCTCAGCAAATAGCCTTGATTTTCTTCAGTGAAATATGACGGAAAGATTTCCGCTGAAAGGGAACAGGAAGGAAAAGTCATGGGAGGTTCAAGGACAAATTAAAAAGTTTGGATAAGCCAAAGTAGTGATTCAATTAATAAGGAGCCATTAAGGTTGTTTAGAAAGTTGTAGTATAATAGAATAGATTTACAAAACAAGGTGGTAAATTATTATAGTAACCTTGTAATTAATAAGTGTAAAGATTTAAGCTTTCAGGATAAAAATTCACTAGCAAAAATTGTTGGGAAAACTCAAAAGCAGTCTGGCAGAAACTAAGTATAAACCAATATCTTACACCATCTATGAAGATAAAGTCAAAATGAATACATGACCTAGACAGAGAGTGAGATATCATAAATAAATTAGAACATGGAACGTATTACTTACAAGATTTATGGATATGAAAAGAATTTATGAATAAACAAGTGGTAGAGAGCATTGTGAATGTAAAACAGATAATTTTGTTTACATTAAATTAGAAGGCTTTGTTTAAATAAAACTAATGTATCCAAAATTAGGAGGAAAACAGAAAATTGGAGGGGGGGAATTTAAAGACAGTTTCTTAGCCTAAGGCCTTAAATCTCAAATATGTAGAGAACTTTGTCAAATTTATAAGACTATAAGTCATTCCCCAATTGATAAATGGTCAAAGGATTATGAGCAGCAGTTTTCAGGAGAAATCAAATCTAGTCATATGAAAAAATGCTCTAAATCACTGATGACAGATATACAAATTAAAACAACTTTGAGATATTATCTTATAATCAAACTGACTAAAATGATAGAAGGGGAAAATGACAAATGTTGGAGGGGATGTGGAGAATCGGGACACTGTTGGTGGAGTTGTAAAGTGATCCAACCATTTTGGAGAGCAATTTGGAATTATGACCAAAGAATTATAAAACTGTGTATATACCCTCTGATCCAGCAATACCACTATTATGTCTGTTTCCCAAGGTGATAGTGGTGAGGGGAAGAACCCATATGTTCTAAAATATTTATAACAGCTCTCTTTGTGGTGGCAAAGAACTGGAAGTTGAGAGGTTGCCCATCAATTGGGGAATGGCTGAATAAGTAAAAGTATATGATTGTGATGGAAAAATGATGAACAGGATGATTTTAGAAAAACATGGAGAAAACTTGCATGAAATAATGAAGAGTGAAATGTGTAAAACCAAGAGAACATATGCAGCAACAGCAATGAGTAAACGTGATAAAGAACTCACTGTTTGACAAAAACTGCTGGGGAAACTGGATAAGTGTGGCAGAAACTGGGCATAGACCAGTGCCTGACACCGCACACAAGAATAAAAGTGCAAATGGATACATGATCTAGATATAAAGATTGATACTATAAACAAATTAGGGAAGCAAGGAATAGTGCATTTTTCTGATTTATGGAGAATGGAGAAATTTTTGAACAAACAAGAGATAGAGAACATTATGAAGTACAAAATGGATAATTTTGATTACATTAAATTGAAAAGTTTTTGCACAAACAAATGCAGTGTAACCAAGATTAGGAGTGAGGCAGAAAACTGGGAAAGAATTTTTGCAACAATGTTTGTGATAAAGGCCTCATTTCTAAAATAGATAGTGAACTGAGTCAAATGTACAAGAATACAAGTTATTCCCCAATTAATAAATGGTCAAAGGATATGAACAGGCAGTTCTCAGAGGAAGAAATTAAAGGTATCAATATTCATATGAAAAAATGCTCAAAATCACCATTGATTAGAGAGATGCAAATCAAAACAATTCTGAGGTGCCACATCACACCTGTCAGATTGGTTAACATGACAAAACAGGAAGATGATAAATGTTGGAGAAGATGTGGGAGAGTTGGAACACTAATTCATTGTTGGTGGAGCTGTGAGCTGATCCAATCATTTTGGAGAGCAATTTGGAACTATGCCCAAAGGGCTACAAAAATGTGCATATCCTTTGACCCAGCAATAATGCTTCTAGGACAGTATCCTAAAGAAATCATAAAAATGGGAAAGAGTCCCACATGTACAAAAATATTTATAGCAACTCTATTTGTGGTGGCCAAGAACTGGAAATCAAGGGGATGCCCGTCAACTGGGGAATGGCTGAACAAGTTGTGGTATATGAACGTACTGGAATACTATTGTGCTATAAGAAATTGATGAACAGGAAGACTTCAGAGAGGCCTGGAAGGACTTATATGAACTGATGCTGAGGGAAAGAAGAAGCACAAGGAGATCATTGTACACAATAAGAACCACAGTGTGTGAGGAATTTTTCTGGTGGACATGGCCCTTCACAGTAATTCAAGGACCCAAAACATTCCCAAAAGATTTGAGACAAAATGCCATCCACATACAGAGAAAGAACTATGGAATTGGAATGCAGAATATTTTCTCTTTTGTTATGTTTTGTTTTGGATTTTCTCATGGTTTCTCCCATTCGTTTTAATTCTTCTACGCAACATGACTAATGAGAAAATGTGTTTAATAAGACAGTATATGTAGAACCCATATAAGACTGCATACCATCTCAGGGAGAGAGGGGAAAAAAATCATACATATGGACGTGATTGTAGAAAACTGAAAACAAATTAATTAATAATAAAACAAAGAGTAAATGTGAATGACTAAACTATTTTGAGTTATATGAATATTCAAAATAACTACAAAGGACCTATGAAGGAAGATGCCATCCACCTCCAGAGACTGTATGGAACCATGCACTGTGTGATTTCACATACATATCTGTGTCATATGTTGGCCTTCTCGAGTGCAATGCTGGGAGAGGGGCAGAGAAACAGCTTGGAACTCAAACATAACAAAATAATAAAACAAATATTTAAAAAAAATTATAGAAGACATTTCTCCCCTCATTCCTTTGCAAAGGTGGAATGTTCACTGTAGTGGAAAATCGCATATATTTTCAGATTGTTTAATGTATTAAACAGTTTTGTTGATTCCCTCCTCCCCTTTGTCTTTTTAAAAAAGCTATTCTTAGGTATATGGGATGGTTCTACATAAGGGGAAGAGATACCAGGAGAAATTTAGGTGATGTAAAAACAAAAGATCTCAATGAACATTTATTTCAAAATAGAAATTAGTTACAACAGTCTCTACAGGAATTCCTATTTCCTTTTGGCATGAAGGTAACATGGGTTCTTGAACGCTGTGTGAGTATAGTGTAAGCTCTGGCAGGTCTTAGCCAAGCCAAAAGGCTTTTTATTAATACAGACCAGCTAACAGATTGTGGGTGTTTGGGGTGGAGGAGTTGAGATTCTTCCTAATAAATACAGAGACTTATGACCAGAAGGTTGGACAGTTGATGATGGTTGGGAGGAGATCACAGGGGCTCATGAAAACCATCTTATTAAGGTGACAAGGGACTCAAGTTCTTTGAGGGTAAGAAATGTCTTCTGCTTCTCTTTGTATTGATAGCATTCAGTAAGTACCTGGCACATAGTAAGAGCTTAATGAATGTTCATAGCCTGACTGATCTGTACCAGTGAAAAGAGCACCCACATAGATGGATGAGCACAGAGCTATTGAAGTCCTGAATTTGCAACACACAAAGAATGTCTAACTGCAGGAGAACCATTCATTAAAGAGCACTGCAGTGTACTTCGAATACATTAGCTCTAAAACTGCAGCTGCTTTTGCCAGGTTGTCATAGTTACGCATCACCATGGTCTCACTCAGAGGGAGAACTTTTATTTAAACAGCTCATGAAAAACGTAAACCAAACACTGCCTCTGACTGTTGATGAAAACATAGGAATTATATCCTCTGTGCTTAATTTAGCACTGATAACTGCATTTGGTGTGCCGTGGATAAAAGTGGAAGCAAAGCACCAACATTTTTGATGAAATTCATTTAGATGTGTGTGATCTGTTACAGCTGGCACCGGGCACAACCCACCCCCAAAGGACATCAGCCAAGTACAGTCACCATCAGTCACACTCAGCTGCCTGTACCAGGGACTGGCAGTAAAGACACTACAGCCACAATGTGGCCCTTTAAAAATTAATAGAAGAATACAGCTAATTAAGCCTGGACCAACTTAACTAGAACATATGAAAACACTTCCACACAAACTGCTGGCATCTGCCCCTTGTGTGCCCTTTGTAAAAAAAAATGACTTGTAGGTGCTGCAGAGAGGAACATGAGCCCCGCAGCTGAGGAGGAAGATGCCCTCCGGCGGCAGCAATAGCCAGTGTTTATGGATCAGGTACAAGAATTAAGGGGAGTCTAAAACAAATGTGGTTAGCAGCTGTCAGGCTGTGTACATAGACAGCTACAGACTAACCCCGATTCAGATTTAAAAGGTCTTTAGTCTTCATTTTCAAGGGATATGTTTTCCTTTCTCTTTGTACATTTCAACAGTGTGTTTTTATACAATGGAGTAACAAAAACTAAGGTTAAGTACAGGCTATTGAAGTGGGTTTCCTCAGGAGACCTCTAAGATCCTCTAAAGGCAACAGATGCCTCTACACAGAGAGTAAGGGGAAACAAGTGAGAGGAGGGGGCTTGGTGAGGACTTTTTTCAAGCTTTAATGTTTGGAATCTTTCTTCCCCTCTCCCCTCAGTCAGCTTAAACAGATGACAAGATCCAAAAGAAGGCAGAATAGTAGAGAGAAAAGAGTCCGGGATTTGTATACAGAGATCCTGGGATCCCATCCTACTTCTGCCTACTACTTGCTAGGTGACTTTAGGCAAGCAATAACCTTCTCTGGGCTTCGATTTCTTTATTTGTAAAAGACAGAAGCAGGGGTGGGGCCCCTGCAGCCTAAGGTCATATGTGGCCTTCCAGGTCCTTGGGTGCAGCCTTCTGACTGAGTTCAAGTTTTACAGAACAAATCCTTTTATTAAGGGGCTTTGTTCTGTGACGTTTGGAGAAATCTTCAAGGTGATCTCCAAGGGCCCTCCCAGCTCTAAATCTATGATGTCTTAGGTTCATCAGGGCTTGGAACACTGCAGTTACTTGGTCAAAAAGCACCTGGGTGAGAGAAAAGTTGGCTCCCAGGAAGCATCTGACTCCTGCCACTTTTCGAAATCTTGTCAAGTTTTTAAGCAACCCCTCCCTGCTTGGGTTTCATTGCTGCTAAATTTCTGGGTTACCTAGGATTAAGACAAGTTTGGGAAAAATCCCCATCAATCCATTGAATCTGTTGCAGTACTATGGCCACCCCCTCCCCCACCGACCCAGTTGGTTTTAATTTACTACAATGAAATCCACCACTGGTATTGGTTCAAACTCCTCCAAAAGCCCCAACAGGAAATGAAAATTTCTGTAATCACTGCCTTTCTACAGTCATCAAGATGGGCATGGTGCAGTTCCATGGCCAGCTAAACACACTTTTTGGAGGCCCAGGGGTTCTAGAGCCTACAAAAATGCTAGTGATATCACCATTTAAGACTGACTCCTGATCTCTGAGGCCCTAATGCCAGGCTGTGCATGACAGGTAAAAGATGAAATCAATGAGAAAACAAAGGTCCAGACTTCCAAGTACATCTATTTATTAAGCGATGCATGCCAACAGCATCATAAATCAGCACTCGATAGCCTCAGTTTCCCCAACTACAGGAGGAGACAGATTTTATGTATTAAAAACAATGAATCACATAAGATCAACTAATTAAAAGAAAACAATAGAATTAACAAAATGAGGTAATCTGACTTCTAACTGGAGGAAAGATTGGGGAATTTCCAAGTTGGGAGGGGGAGAGTAAACAGGTACAATTTCCTAAAGTCAGAAAAAAAGGTATCTTACTCCCCCCAGGTGTCTGTATTCAATTGAGGGAATATGGAAATACATGGGTTGCTTGAGACGGATAATTGTGGAAAAACTCCCTGCATCCATCTTGGGGTTTGGCTGGGTTTCTGGTCAGCATAACCCAGGTGCTGAATTAAGGGTCTCTAAGCAACAGGTATAGGTGGTCTTGCTTCCCAACCACAAAGGGCTGGCTTCAAACAATGAAACAAAGTTTTCTCACAGTTCCCACAACTGAATAAAGTTTTCTCACAAGACGAAATTGCACGAGATCCTAAAAGGAACAGGAAGGGAACTGAGCTAGCTCCAGAACTGAGTCACAAGATGCAGTCAGCGTGGTTCCCTCAAGTCCCACAATTAACCCCTCGCTGCTGTAATTCCCTCACACGTGACAGAGTCACTTCTCCATCTGCTTGGCAGCCCTCATTCCAGGACCCAACTAAGTCTCACTGTTACTGCAAAACAGACATGACCTTTGGCCTTGTACACAAAGAGCACGTATCGCTTACAGGAATTGAAAATTTTCTGCTAAAGAACTTGGGTTAAGGAGTAAAGAAGCAAAATCATTGGAAGGGTTAAGTTCACAAATCCTTCAGTGTGCAATGATCATGTGGGAGCCTATTTGGAGACTCACCTCTCTATGCATTCCTTCACCACTGCGAAATTGCCATCCCCAATGACCTTGCCAATTCTGTATTTGTCCAGAAGAGTAGATGACTCAAAGCACCTGTTTCCATTCACACCTGCAGAAAGGCAGCACAAATGTCAAAGGCAACGGGGCCAGCAACTCACCTTGCTTTCTCCACTGCCACTGCACTGACTAAAGATTTCTAGACTCAAAGAAAGAAAGAAAAAAGTGCTGCAGGTCTGATGATCTGTTAGATCTCTGGTTCAACTTGACCTCATTAGCACTGAGAGTATTTACTGTGGGTGCCACATTAGTATAATGGAAAATTTAACACATTTCAGCTTAATCTCTCAAACCCTGATGAACTAAGTCATTAGCCTGGCATTAAAAGGAATTCTAATTAAAGTTATCCTAACAGGTTTTTATTCAGGCTTATTCAACCCTGAAGAAGCTGTTTGAATATCGGAAAATAGGTTACTTTCCCTGTAGGCTTGCAAAGAGCAAATAAAGCAAAGAGCAGAATTTCATGAACCTGGTTTTTTTTTGTTTGTTTGTTTTTGCTTTGTATTTTCATGAGTGCATTTCATTATAATTGGATTTTTGGTAACTTTATGCATTTCATTTTATGCATTTAAAAACATTAATCCAAGGTCAACAGCCTTCACTATGCTGCCAAAGGTGGCCATTAAGACAAAACAATTTAAGGATCTCTGCTACAGAGTAAGGACAGGACAAAATTAAATTTCAAAGTATGCATCTACTAACTTTCCATTTAAAATTTACATAGGTTAAAAAAAGAGAGGGGAGGAGAACAAGGATCTCCTTTCACTACGACTTTGACAAAGTGGCTAGTTATCCATGACTGTGAACTATAACAGGGTTCTTTCTAAAATAATACATCACAAGACTTTGCTCCTCCACACTGTGCTATAAAACGTCAATGATTTCAACCCTCAGAAAAGGGAAAGCAGAGCTGAAGGTGAAGGAGCAGCCCATCTATGAAGAAGAACTTGCTCCCAGGATTGCTGGATAGAGATGCTTCTGGGGGCGGGTTGCTCAGAAGTGCCCACCTGATGGTAACTGAGGAAGAGTCTCCATGTTTAAAGGCACCGTGGCAGAAAGCTGGCTTAGCACAAGGACAAGCTGCCTCGGACACACACAAGCAGTACAACCCTGCCAATCACTCAGTCTCTCTGAGTCCCAGGGAATTCTCTAAGGCTCTAAGTGGAAGAGGGCTAATTGGCAATGGTACAAGGATGAATTTCCTATACTAGTGAAATCACAGACCCTGTCAATATCTCTATTTTCCCAAAGCTAGAAACTTTTGCGACACAAGGATGGAGAATGACACAGCAAAAAGATAGGAAAAAAGTAAACCTAAGTCTAAAATCTAAGCTGCTGTAGACAGTCAGAGAGCTTAGAGTCTGGTTATAGGCCAGGGGATGGCTCTTCACCACTTTTTGTGTCATGGACCCTTTTGGCAGTCTAGCAAAGACTACTGAGCCCTACTCAGGCTAGTGTTTTTGGATGTATAAAACAAAATACATAGGACTACAAAGGAAACGAATTATATTGCAATAATTATCAAATTTTTAAAAAATATTCAAGGATCCCAGAAAAAGAATTCCTGTTAAAGATTAACATCTTTGAAGGCCCTTTTTGCAGCAGGCTGATATCAAGTTTTCACCAACACCGAAAGTACTTCCTGTACTTGCTAGTTAGTGTCCTGTTAAAAAAGCTTTTATTAAATGGCAACCTACCTTCCGGGCTCAGGCAACGGTACAATTCAGGTCCACCATTCACATTGGAAGAAGACCCACAGTGTGGTGGAATCTAAGAAACAGCAAATAGTTCGTTATTTTTCCCAACAGATGCCCAATCTATGTTTAATAAAGAAAACTAGTAGATGTTTATAAAACACCTAGAGAGAGTAACAAAAAGCGACCATTAACAATGATGAGCCCTATTTGCTTCTCTGCACTTAGCATTTTGACTGGTGGGGCAGTGGGCCCAGAGTCCAACTCTAACCTCATATACTTAATAGCTGTGAGACCCTGAGCAAGTCATTTAACCCGTCTGCATAAAATCCAGGAGAGGAAATAGCAAACCATCCTTGTATCTTTGCCAAGAAAACCACAAGGACGTTTGGTCCATAGGGTCACAAAAAGTTGGATACAACCAAACAACAAATGTGCCTAGTACAGTAAATGTTATATAAATGTTATTTATTGCTGTTATTATATTGTGATAGAATATAATTACACATGCTATTATAATATAATTTTGTATACTACTGCATATATTTATTTTTGTTACTATGCTAATATATGATATATATTCTATAATATATATATATATATTTATATTTATATTTGTTACTTTGCCTTCGTCCCAGTAATTTTGGTGCAGGTCATTTCATTCCCAGCTTTAATATTTTCACTTTAGGTTAGCTACTTACAGGAAAGAGCTAAACACAAAGTAGCTGCCTAGTGACTAGGGAAAGGCTCAGTACATTGTGTTACATGGCTATGTGCAAAGGAATAATGAAGATGATAAATACAGAATGGCATGGAAAGACTTACATGAACTGGTACAAAATAAAGTAAGCAGAGCCAAGAAAACAGTATCAAATGGCAATGTAACTGGAAAAGAACTACCACCACAAAACAATCAAAAATGAAGGCTGCAAAATTATAAAAGAAAACAAGCATGGCCACAAAGAAAAGAGATGAGAAGATGTCCTCCAATTCCTGTGCAGAGTTGGAGGAAGGAGTAATCCATGGTTAGAGCAGCACATATAATATTAGTTTGGGGGAGATTTTGCTTTGCTGTACAGGGTGACTCCAAAGTTGTAGTGTGGTTAAAAACTTAAAACTGTACTAGGACTTTGGGGACACTATATAATTTTATGACCAATTTTGCTGATCTTTAAAAATTCTTTCTCTTTTAAAAAATGTTTTTGTAATAACAGCTGGTTCTAGAAGAATCAGAAAGAGGAATAAAGGTAGAAATCTAGGTAATGTAAAAAAAAACAACATTGGAAAAATCTATTTAAAAAAAGATTAACTAAAGGCAGAAGGAGTCAGGTGGGGCAGGGGGAAGAGAAGGCAATTTTTAGACTTTCTGGAAGAAAAAAAGGGACCCCAACTCCTGCCCAAGCACAATTCTAAAAGCTGCTGCTGAAAACGTGAGACTCAAGCACTTTTTGAAAATTCCATGCTTAGAAAGTTGGTCAGATTTGGATTGGTTTCTGTAGTCAGTCAGCAAACAGATAAGCATCTACTCTGTGCCATTCACTGTGCTTAATCACCAGAGACACAAATACACACACACACACACACATGCACACACAAATTTAAAAAATTTTAAAAGTCAGTTCTTGCCCTGTCTGGTAGACTTTTATAATCTCATAGAGAAGATTCTAGTTCATTTCTGCAATCTAGTTGATGCTGTCCTTTGACCCTTGGTCCAGTCTAGGTCATAGCACTGAATTCATGGATGCTAAAGCCAGCCTGGTCCATCTCCTTCCTCGCCCCCATCAGCAGATATTTCCATAAAGAAGCCTCAGAGCTCATGCAGTGGAATTCCAGCATTTCCCAGAAAGAAGTAATTTTCCAAAGTCATACATGTAACAAATGGAAGATCTGGGATTTGAGTCTATATGTGCCTTTTTATTCCAATTCTAGTGCTCTTTGCATTTTACCATTCTAACAGACTACATGACTCCACAGAGCACGCCCCACCACCCTTGCCGGCATCACCATGGAAGCTGGTGAGGGGCAGAATACCAGCCACATACAGGTCACACTGCTCAAGTCCTCTGGTTGGCTGAGGAGTCAGAACAGGTGATAGACTGGTAGTCAGAGGACTGACTGGCTTTCAACTTACTACCTGTGTGACCTCGAGTACCTTATTTATCTTTTCCCTCGGTTTCCCCACCTGTAAAATGAGGAGATATTACTGGGTAGCCTTTAAAGTCCTTCCACCTCTAACTCTACTTTCCATTCAGCAGAAATGCTAACATTTGATACATTGTTTCTGTTTCTAAATGTGGAGACTTTCAACAAAATTTCAAATACTTCAGCAAGAGCAGTAAGAATGCCCAGCAGAAGTGACATACCTTTGAATTCTGTGATGTTCATTAAAAAAAAACCAACAAAGCAATTTACATCTACCAGAACCTTAACCCTGACCCTGTAAATGCTTCAGTATTTTAGACAACCATAAGAACTCACTCCAAAGTATGCTTTAATTGACATCAGGACAAACAACAGAGGGTTATCTGTCAAAACCCAAGAAGGACCTAGCCTCTCAGGGCTGGAGACAATTTCCTTCCAGAACAAGCTGTCACAGTACTGAGGCAGGACTCTGATGCCAGCACCTTTCTTGGGTCAGGTTCAATGTGGGGATGAAATGAGGCACTCACTAAAGGAAGTTCACTTTGCCCTTCACATGACAAGAATATGCTGGCTTCAAGGATACAGTGGCACAGTGGTTCTTTGGACATAGTCCCCTTATCTCATCTAGAAGTGTTTGGGGTTGGTAGGTCATTAGAGTATGGAGACTTTTCATTGTTGTATGCACCTACCAAGTCTGAGGTTCTATGGGGCTGGGACTCTATCAGGGAAATCAGGGCTAATCGGATCCCAGGGATGGCTTTATTATGAGCTGTCCCCATATTGGCTGGGGTGGGAGAGACAGAAAAAGAAGCTGCTTCAGGGATGCTGGGGTTAGTGAAGCCCCATGTTGTAAGTTGGAGGAAATAAGTTGATTCAGGGAAAAACACTGATCCTATCACATGTTTTACTTTAGTACTGAGTTTTCATGGCAGTGTGAGATCTTTAAATATTGAAATACCTTTGGATATGGAGACTTTCCCCGAGCTCTGGTTCTCCCTTTTTGATTATGGAATTCCTTAGACCTTTTTTCTCCAGGTTACTTGCCATTTCTATTTCCATTGTTTTCCTGACAGTTCTAACCTCACTCTTTTGCTGTTTAGTCATTTCATTGGTGTCCATCCCTTTCTGATCCCATCTGGGAATTTCTTGGCAAAGATACCGGAGTGGTTTGCTATTTTCTTCTCCAATTCATCTGACAGATGAAGAAACTGAAGCAAATAGGAGTAAGTGACTTGCCCAGGGTCACCCATCTAGCAAGTGTCTGAGGCTAGATTTGAACTCAAGAAGATGAATCTTCCTGACTTCAGGCCTGGAGCTCTATCCACTGTACCTAACGCCCCCTACCTCTACATATCAAAAAAGACCATTTGAGTAAGAGTTAGTATGACAGGAAGTAGATTGGTGTAGTAGGTCCTTTCAGCAAAACTCAAAGAACAAAGGATGAGACGACTTCACCTGCTTTCCAGTTTGTCTGATACAGAATTTGGAGTTTTGGAGAGTGTTTCTGGGAAATCTCACTCTGGAAACTTTTGGCACTTGATTGTGCTATGGGACTTCTGGGGTCACTTTAGGGAAGAGAAATAGTATCTATGAGAACATAAACAATTCATCTGTCCTTTCTGGGCCTATGAGGAAAACTTAAAAAAAAATTCCTTCAAGGAGACTAGTAAGGAAATACAGTAATCTATTCAAAGCTTTAAACAATTATATAACTTGAATAAGTGATCCCATATAATCCCATTACCTGTGAAATGATCTAAGTTTACTAAGGGATAGAGGGGAAGGAAGAAGGAAAGCAGGAAATAAGGACCCTTCCACAGAAGGGGAAAAAGAATTAAAATGCAGAGAGAGATTGTCTGCATAAAACTATAGAGGGAAATGGAAAGCTTCACAGTGGATCGGAGCAGTCTGCAAAATATAACCAATAAGGAACTTGGAAGAACAGTAATGAAGGATGTCATCAAGAAATTATATGACAAGAAGAGAACATGCGTTGGTCACAGGGCAGGAGCAAGGGATGATAGATGGTTAGCCACTACTCCACTGGTACGCACTGGAAATGTCAGGACAAAGTGGAGAGGGCTCGAGCAAGTTAGATGGATCCCCTGTATTGAATTTTGAGAAGATGAAAGATGTGTTTAAATGTATTATATGTGGTGACAAAGATTAGGTAAGTACATTTTTTCCTTTAATAACTTGTGGCAGGACAGAAATGGTGACATAACATCTACTGATTGCCCAGGACAATCTGAATTTAGAGGCTCCATTTTGGATCTGTAATGGGTAGGGGTATGGGGGTCACAGAATGGTCAGGCATTAGAAAAACAGGGAGGGCAAACCTGGATGAGTTGCTTTCTGTATTATTCTCCAAATTGATGAGATCACAGCTGCATTTGCATATGTAATTATAGTATTTGTTGTGAAAAGGTACATTTCTTCCTCTCCGTGTCATCCTTCCCCATTATCCTTTCACTTGTTTCCCAGGATATTTGTCTCTTTGCCATCAGAAGTGGCGGGATAAATATGTTCCTCTGCCTTTTAGTCCATTTCCATTAGAAATAAGAGCCTGCCTGGCTAGCAACAGGGGTCACAAAATCAGCCTTCCAATTATACTGATTTCACTGCAGAGTATTAAATCATGGCTACTGCACTGAAGTCAGGAAGAAAAAGAATTTGCTCGAAAATCTCTTCACTTGTTAATGAGCATTCAGGCTTCAATCAGCAGCGGAGATGCTGAGGCAGCCCAAAGGTTAAGTGACTAGTTATCATTTATTTCCGAGATACTTCTTCACCAAAGCATACATCGATGGCAGCATCTGGAATATTCTATCTCTTTTAATTTCCTGTTATCACTAAGCGCTTCAAAGAGACAGAATTGCAAGGGGAAGATAGGAGAGACAGGTTTGGGGAGGAGACTGCCTTCTTGATTAGGATTTTACTGGCTAAGGAGGAAGGAAATTGGCAGAAAAGCAATGAATATATTGCTGACTGAGTTCTCTGTCTCTGTGAGATAGAGCTGTTCAACCATCTACTCTAGTCTCTGTGCCAGCTAGATCTATTTTTTATGAGTAGAAAAGAAAATGAAATATTCAAGGATTCTATCCTGTTTTAATCACAGAATTCTATGTTTTTCAAAACCCTGCTTGTTCACCAAGCAGGAAAACAGATTGAAGCAATACAGTAATGTATACATATCCGTTATCTCCAAATTGTATTTCCTAGGGTTTCACAAGGCACATGCTGATCATTTCAGTATGACTGACGGGGTTCAGTGTTTGTGTTTTTATAGCTGGAAAGCAAGTCAGAGAGTCCTACTCTAAATATCCTTGAAGAAAGCTATCAAACATTTCCACCAAACTGAAATGTTAAGAAAATTTTTTCAGCATGGCTGCTGAAAAAGTTCACTTTTGTCTAGCAGTAGAAACAGCAAGCTAGCATTATGGTAAGGTAGAAATGAAGACCAGCTTACCTTCAGGTACTACTGGATTCCATTCAGGACTAAATGAGATAAATGTGTATGTAAAGGCTTTTCAAAATTTAAAGTACTACATACTGCTAGCTATTATTACTTTTATTATAATTTATGTTCTTTCTTTGGCCTCCTATGGAGACAGCATGGTAAAGTAAAAGGCCTGGATACCCGAATTAATATCCCATCTCAAATATGTAATTAGTTATATAAACTCTGGGCAAGTCATAAACTCTCTGCACCTCAGATTTTTCATCTGTAAAATAGAAATAATAATAGCACTCACCCCAAAGTGTTGTTGTAAGGATCAAATGAGAAAATATATGTAAAGTGCTTTGCAAATCTCAAAATACCATCAAAACGTTAGCTACGATGATTAGTTGAGTGACAGGAAGAAACTTCTGACAGAAAACAGGCAAGCCATTTGAAACTAAGGATGTCAGCCAACACCAGAGTTTGGTGGCCAAAAAGCATCATGGAGAAATTTAAAACGTGTGATTCAATGTTACGGAAACAAGAGAGAACAGTCACACAACAGTAGCTTAGCCTACAGCATACAGAATGACAGTCACCGACTCCATAGCAGTCTTCATTCAGAAAGACAAAGAACGCATGAATCAAACAAAATCTCTTTTTAAAATGAGTTAGATTTCCAATATAAAGAGAATTCACAAATATGAAGATAATACCAATCATATGTAAAATTAAAGTTTTTACCTAGTTATCTTAAATTTGCTAGAATAATAATGGTAAAAATAAAATCTTCCCCCAGTTTTACAGTTGAGACCTGAAGGAATGACAAGTCTTTTACAACGTCGATGCAAGAAGTAAATAGGGGAACCAGGATCTGAATTCAGCTCTTCTGATTCAAAATTCAATGTTCTATTTACTACATCACAAAAATTAAGTGTGAATTAGTGAAAATTTTGATTTAATATTTTAAATCAAATTCAATATTTACTACTCTCAAGAAAATAGATCAGTTCTAGATATTTGCCTACAAAGTGGAGGTCCTAGCAGGGCTATCTGAGTGAATGAATTAGCATTTATAAATAGGATATTCCTCATTTATACGCAAAGAAATAGAACATAGTTGTTCTTTGATCTATAGCAGGTTGAACATGCTCTCCTGTCTTCACATTTTACATGTCCAGTCTTTGCTTATTCTATCAATCAATATTAGCTTTTGCTTGTGTCGATAGGTAAGATAAAGGCAAAGAGTGGGGCGTGGAGTCAGAAAGATTCGTCTTCCTGAGTTCAAATCCAGCCTCAGACACTTACTAACAGTGTGACCCTGGGCAAGTCACTTAATTTTGTTTGTCTCAGTTTCCTCATCTGTAAAATGAGCTGGAGAAAGAAACAGCAAACCACTTCAGTATTCCTACCAAGAAGACCCCAAATAGAGTCCCAAAGAGTCAGATGTGACTGAAAAACAACTAAGCCACACATCTAGTCAGTATCTGAAGCAGGATTTGAACTCAGGTTTTCCTGATTCCAGCACTTCAAGGAGAGAAGACACGAAGTTGCCCAGACTTGGGATAGAAGGCTACCCGTGGGCATAGGGAGCTAGAAGAATCGCAAAACAATTAGACAATGGGGAAAATAAGCCTCAGTTGGCAGTGAGAGCTGCTTAGAAGAACCAAAGACACCCAAAAGATCATCAAGTTGTGGGAATCTGAAATGGAAGGCACTTGGAGCACAGCTCAAGACTTTTCTGCTTGTAGAGAGCTTTGGCCCACCTACTCTGGGATAGAAGCAGGATGACCCAACGCTTTGACTATCAGGATTCTTCCCTTCCAACATAGAATTGCTTAATTAGTGAATCAGGAACTTCATCTACTCAGCAAAATCAACAATATTGCCTGTACCCTACCAGGGGCTAGCTTGGGATCACCCCCCTTGACCAAGGACCACCCATTGGGTCCCTCCATGTAACCAAAACTCTGGTGCCATCCACCCAGGTGCCATATTTTCCCCTGACTGAGCTATTTCTGATTTTGTTTTGTGCTGAATAATCCTTTGTTTCACAGGTCATACACAGGAGGCATGGGAGACTTTGGATTCCAGCCTCTAACAGGTTCGCTCTTGATCTGGTCAGAGGGGCAGACAGCTTCAGAGGAGTTAATAACCAGTTTTATTCTAGTGTAGTCTTCTCAGCTGCTTGCTGGGAGAATCAGCTCCTACAGCTTTTCATAATCACCCTTTTTGAAGGGGCCAGCAAGAAGGGGGAGGGGGAGGCAACTACCCCCACTTCTCAATGGGATTGAGACCGGCACAGTTATGCACTCCCTTAAGTCAATGAGGGCCAGTTGAAGTACACACAGATCCCCCCATGGGTTCCCTGTGGTTTTCCCCTATGAATTCCCCCTGCTCACTGACCAATGCCCACTTGCTTTTATAGGGCAACAGACAAAGAAGGCATCTTGCCAATGTGAAGCTCACAGGTTAACTTAGCAACATCATCCTTGTGCACAGGTATCAATTATGTCACTCCCATATCTCATGGTGCAGCCTCAGTAGGACTGCCTGTCACTGTGATTCTAAGAAATGCTATTGAGAATCCTTGGATCTATTCTGGGAGTTATCTAACACTTGAAACTAGACATTCCCATGGCCATGGATCCTGAGAAACTAACTCTAAGAAGGATAACAAAATCTTCTTTACATGCACCCTTTCTCAAGTTTCTGACTCCCAGTTCAAGAATTCCCCTCAGCGTATCTGAACAATGCCACTGTGTTGTCAGTTTCCCTATCACTGTTCTCAGAAGCAGATCCAGTAGGAACCAGAGAATGGCGTCACTCAATGCTGGGGGCTCTTGATGGCACTCCCCTTCCCCTCCATTTCTTAATCACTGTTTCACATGCTTATATTTATTTCCTTGTGCACAAGCTGTACCGCCCCCCCCACCCCCCTGTCCCTGTCCAGCAGTAGAGTATATAGGCTACCTGATGACAGATGCAATTCTATTTTTTCTCCGTTTTCTCCAGGACCTAGCACGTAGTGGTCACTTACTAAAATGTTAGCTGAGTTAGACTGCATCCAATCAAACCCACTCATTTTCAGAGGCCTGCCCAAAGGAGCTAACATGTGCACCCAAAGTCCTTCCTCTTAAGAACCATAAAAACATTTTCTGGCCTTAAAATCTGCCTTTTTTCTCCAATAAAACAAAATGCATTCAAGCACATAGTCACCATCCAGGATTTTCAGGCTAGCTAATCAAAATACAGCCATTTTCCAAAGGGAAAATCTACTTATCCCCAGAAATTTGCAAATCACGTTAAATGAAAGAAACTTTCAACAGCGAAGGACAGACAAGCTGCAAAACTCCAGGGGAAATGCAAGGCTCTAAGGTCAGCTGCTACTGCAGACCTACATTTCACAGCTTCGAAAAGAAGTCTGAAAGTTCAGAAGGTCAAGCAGTAACATTTTAGCTATGCCCATCATCACAAGATGCCACGAGTCCTTTCATCACACATCACAAACCCTGCAAACCTTTCACCGCCAGCAGACCCAAGAGACACCATCAGATAAAACACTACACATCAGACTGTTTATAATCTCAAGATGTTGGATAATGTACCAAATGTATTCTCCCCCTCCTTTCAACTACCAGGAATCCCTGCAGCCAGACAGCCTGGGGGCAAAAAGCTCTATTATCCCAAAGTGAGCCACTTTATCCCTCAGTCTCTACAGATGTGCCTGAAACATTTAAGGCCAGAAGTTTTAGGCTTGAGACTTTTGGGATGAGATAAAAGCCTCCCCTGCTCTCTTTCCCCTCAGCCCCCCCCAAAAGCTTTCTTGATCTATCTTGCACACTTAAAGAGTACCTAACCAACAGTCTCAAAGAAAACACCACGACTCGACTACTAAAACTTAAATACTGACCTACCAAAGACCATAAATTGCGTTGATGTCAAATCTTGACTATACAATGGTCTCCAGCTTTCAGTTCAAAGAACGTTTTTTAACCTCCACATCCCAACCCCTCATTAATCACCTCAGCCCCAAATCACTCTGCAATTCCTGTTATATAACAATTGCCAACATACACCATATTTCTGCACTTCTTTCTCTTACTGAATGCTGTATTAACCACTTTCACTATGGTGCTGTACTGTCCAAATCATGCCAGTCTGTGCCTTCCGAATAGAGAAGTCTCCAAGAAAATTCATTACCTGCTCAACTAGATAAAGCACTACATGATTCAAAACAAATAAGCTGTGGAGAATAAGATACTGCTTTGAGCCTAGCAACCCTGTGATATAGGTATTTCAGAGATTATCATCCCCATTTTACAGATGAGGAAACTGAGGCACGGAGAAATGATTGCAAAAAAAACGTTAATTTCTGTGTTTCTTACAGTTGGGGCTAATAAGCCAACAAGATAATTAAAAGCTAACATTTCTGTAACACTTTAAGATTTAAAAAATATCTTCTCCACTTTATCTCATCAGAGCCTCACAACTCTGTTCGATTGGTGCTAATGTTGTCTCCATTTTACAAAGTGACTGAGTCTCGAGAGACTTGAAATGATGTGTCTACTTGAGTTTCTGAGGCAGTATTTGAATCCAAATCTTCCACACTCCAAACAGTGTTCTATCACCATAAATCTTTACAGGTTACCTCAAGATGAAATGTGGTCTTTCACAATCTTATTCTAGTTGGTCATAAAAATGTCCTAGCATCTTATTTTTCAGTTTTTCAGTTTTTTAAAAGGTTCTTACAGGACCCACACATAGAAAAATATTTGTAGCAGCTCTTCTTCCCAGTGTCAAAGGACTGGGAACTGAAGGGGCTAGTATCTGAAGGGGAAAAAACTGAACAAATTATAATATATGAATCTGAGGGAATGTGATGGAATACTATTGCACCTTGAGAAATGAGGAACCTTAAGAAAATCTATATGAACTGACGCAGAGTGAGGTGAGCAGAACCGATAACAATGCTGTAAAGACAAATGACTTGGAAAGACTTAAAAAGTCCGACAAAGGCATTAACTACCCAGAGGACTGATCAAGGGGAATGCTCCCCACCTGATAGATGCAGAATGAGGCATACATTTTTATGTGCCCAATCTGGGAATTTGTTTTACTTGACTCTGTATATTTGTCACAAGGGTTTTGGTTTTTATTTTTGTTTCGATGGAGGAGAGGGAGGAAAGACAGAAACAAATAATTATTGCATTTTTTAAAGACAAAGATTTTTTAAGATAGATAATAAACCCAACATGATTTTCTCTTTTTTGCAGTTACTGAAGAACTTTTATTCACCCTTTCATTTTTTTAAAAAATTCTATTAATTAATTTATTTGTTTTCAGTTTTCTACAATCACTTCCACATATTTTAGATTTCCCCCCTCCCTCCCTGCTTCCTCCCCAGAGGGCATGCAGTCTTAAATAGATTCTACACATACATTCTTATTAAATACATTTTCACCTTAGTCATGTTGCATAGAAGAATTAAAATGAATGGAGAAACCATAAAACAAACCAAAACATTATACAAAAGAAAATGGTCTGCTTCAATCTGCGATCGAATTCCATAGTTCTTCCCCTGGATGTGGAAGGTATTTTGCCTCAAGAGTCCGTTGGAAATTTTTTAGGTCCTTGCATTGCTGTGAAGGGCTAAATCTATCAGAAAAATTCCTCTCACACTGTGGTTGTTGCTGTGTACAAAATTCTCCTGGTTCTGCTTACTTCACTCAGCATCAGTTCATATAAGTCCTTCCAGGCCTCTCTGAAGTCTGACTGTTCATCATTTCTTATAGCACAATAGTATTCCATTACATTAATACACCACAACTTGTTCAGCCATTCCCCAAATGATGGGCATCCCCTTGATTTCCACCTCTTGACCATCACAAAGAGAGCTGCTATAAATATTTTTGTACATGTGGGATCCTTTCCCATTTTTATGATTTCTTTAGGATACAGTCCTAGAAGCAATATTGCTGGGTGAAAGGGTATGTACATTTTTGTAGCCCTTTGGGCATAGTTCCAAATTGCTCTCCAGAATGATTGGATTAGCTTGCAGCTCCACCAACAATGTATTAGTGTTCCAACTCTCCCACATCTTCTCCAACATTTATCATCTTCCTGTTCTGTCATATTAGCCAATCTGATAGGTGTGATGTGGTACCTCAGAGTTGTTTTGATTTGCACCTCTCTAATCAATAGTGATTTTGAGCATTTTTTCATATGATTATAGATAGCTTTAATTTCTTCCTCTGAAAACTGCCTGTTCATATCCTTTGACCATTTATTAATTGGGGAATGACTTGTATTCTTGTACATTTGACTTGGTTCTCTACGTATTTTACAAATGAGGCCTTTATCACATTGCAAAAATTTTTTCCCAATTTTCTGCTTTCCTTCTAATCTTGGTTGCATTGGGTTTGAGCAAAAACTTATCAATTTAATATAATCAAAATTATCCATTTTACACTTCATAATGTTCTCTATCTCTTCTTGGTTGGTCATTGATTCCCTTTGGCATTAAATTCCAGGTTTACCATTTAACCCAGCTGTTTTCACTGGTGACTAACACTGTAGTCTAGATTGGAGTTTCCCATATTAAAAGTTAGGCAGCCCTATGATAAGTAGCACTGGCTTCATGACAGATAATGACTACTTATTTCAAGTTTGGAGGGACCTACGAGGGTCATCTAATCTAATTCTCTTTTCAGATGAGGAACAAAGCTCCACTGACTCCAAAAGCAAAATTCCACTGTACCACACGACCTCAATATTAAAAGGCTCTATTTAACTTGCATTTATCAGTTCTCTGATTTTGGGGATTGATATCTATCTTTCCAAGGCTTTCAGGGTTAACTGGAGTAAATAGTAAAGAAGAGATACGATTGATCTTGCTCTTGAAAATAGGCCTTTGCTGTCAGAGATTCTCTTAATTGATCTTAATAAGCTATTTTAAGTGAAGGAGGGGAGGAAATGCATAACATTAACATGTGATAATTATCTGTAATTCTCCATTTTAATTTCACTGAAACAGCAAGGAAGCTGAGGAAGACAACTCTGACAAAGGATTCAAGCTGACATAAAAATCAGTGTATTTTATGCTGTTATCAATATGATGACAAATCATAGGATGTCAGATCCAGGTTTCTCTCTTAAAGACAGCATACAATAAATGCTATTATAAATGTGATATCTGCCCCTTATTCTTACTCCAGGGACTGTGCGTGTGAAATGAGATCTACCCAGCAAGTTCTTGATATAAGTATCAAAATGAGGAATACGACCATTTGGCCATGTGGCTGGAGGTGAATGTCTGGCAGAACCTCATTCATTTTAAAGCACTATTTAAAAAAATCCAAAGAGGTTTGATTTTGACAGCTCCAGAAAAACTAGCCAGATTGGCTGAAATTTAAGTACCAGTGCCAGAGAATCACATTAAATCTGGAATGGATCTTAGAGATGATATAATGCTTATGGTTGCTGTTCAGTCGTTTCAGTTATATCTGACTCTTTGTGACCCCATCTGGGGTTTTCTTGACCAAGATGCGGTGATGGTTTGTCATTTCCGCTCCAGCTCATTTTACAGATGAGAAAATAGAGGCACATAGGGCTAAGTGACTTGACAAGCGCACACAGCTACTGTGTCTAAGTAAACTTGAGGATCTACCCGCTTTGCCACCCAGATGCTCCACTGCTTACATTACAGATATTGAAACTGAAAGCAAGAGAGGTTAATTCAATTCAATTAAATAAGCATTTATTAAGCTCCTTCTTTGTGCCAGCCACTGTACTAAATGCTATGGATACAGTAAAAAGTGACAATAGTTCCTACCCTCAAAGGGCTAACCTTCTACAAGGAGAAAAGCAAGGAGAGGGGCAGGTACAGACACTTTTACACAGCACGATAAATATAAAGCTTCTTATTTGTCAGAGCTAGTTTCCTCTCTAATTAATTGTTGGCTCTCTTCTTTGCTGCTGAGTATTTATAGCAACAGACCTACAGTCAGGAAGACCTGAGTTCAAATCCAGCCTCAGACACACTAACCATATAGGCAAGCCATTTATCTTGCCTGCCTCAGTTTCTTCAACTGTAAAACAGGGATAATAATAACTCCTACCTTCCCAGGATTATTATGAGAATCAAATGAAATAATATTTCTAAAGCACTTTACTTCCCTCAAGTGACTTTCTCTCCAGTTCCATGTCTCAGTGGAGATTGCATATATGTGCTCTCTAACAACTAATTATTAATAAACTCTTCACAGCTAATTAATTTCTGAGTTGATAGATTAGGTGTCTCCTCCTGGCCAAGGATCTCTACTTGAAAGCCAATAACAGGGAGAGAGAAGAGGGAGAAAAGTTCTCTCCCCTGGCCCTGCTGCCTGCTGGTAGGTATCCACAGGTGTCAACAATCCACAAAGCTGCTGGTTGTCGGGACTCAATGGGTGTTAGGGTGCTCAGACTTTCAAGGTGCTGCCCAGGACTTGGTCAGTCATTCTTCATCAAAAGCATCCAGCTCGAAAATCCTGGAAAAACTCATATGAACTGATGCTGAGTGAAGGGAGCAGAACCAGGAGAACATTGTTCACAGAGACTGTCACAAAATCAATGACTGATTTCGATGGATTTAGCCCTTCTCAGAAATGAGAGGACCCAAAACCATTCCAAAGGACACATGATGGTAAATGCCATCCACATCTGGAGAAAGAACTATGAAGTCAGAATGTGGAGTGAAGCAGATTATTTTCTTTTTTTCTTTTGTTTGTTCTTTCTCATGTTCTCTCCCATTCGTTATAATCTGTCTATGCAACATGGCTAATATGAAAATGTGTTTAATAGGAATATATATGTAGAGTCATATCATATTGCATACTGTCTTGGGAAGGGAAGGGGAAAAATTTAGAACTTACAGAAATGAAACTAAAAACTAAGAATTTTTTTTAAAAAAGTCTACTGCTCCTTCCATTTCAATCAAGGAGAAATCTGTTCATGCTTTGCAAAGGGGATGACCTAGTGAGAGGCTTCAACTTTACATTTAGTTTAATACCTTGTTATTTATCAATTTCTTTCTATGACTAGATCATCAGGGGTGGGAGGCTGGCTTTTGCCTTTCTTTCTATCCTCAGAACTGTCACATAGTAGGCACTTAATAAAGCTAGTTGATTGCCTAATAAAAAGGATAATAGATGGACATTCCAAGTGCTACTCTGTCCCCCACTCCCAAGATATTAAAGGAATCACACAAAGATTTCCAGTACATTGACTGAGTATAAGAATCATTGGGGAACACAGAGGAAGATCATGTGGAAAAGGAAGGGGTGGAGGGGTAACGATGTAAGTAGAGGAAATTCTCACACTTAGGAGATGACAGATCCATCCATGCATATCTAAGGAAACAAAATTTTAACCTTTGTGCTGCCTTAGCAGCATGCATTTTGTGATGCATTTTACAAGTAGCTATAGAGAATTTGCTGCTGATTTAGATTACTACAACATGCTTCTGGTTGGTTTCTCTGCTTCAAAACTCTATTACTCCATTCCAACCTCCACACTAAAGAGATTTTCCTCAAGTGTTGGTACCACTGTGTCACGTCACTCCCGCTCAGACTCTGGTGGCTCCTCATTACCCCCACGATCAAATATAGAGTCCTTTTTACATATCTTCCTGACCTGGCCCCCTCTTATCCTTCCAGGCTTCTGACACATTCCTGCCATCCATCATACCACCTTACTTATTATTTTTCACATATGAGAGATCCTTCATGTCCCCAGACTATGCTTGGAATGTATTTCCTTTTCAATTCTGCCTCTTAAAATTGCTGGCCTTCCTCCGATACCACCTTCTGCAGGAGGCCTTCCCCCATCTTCCTCCTCTCCCACCCACCATGAACCAGACCATTCTTGGTCTCCTTCCACTTCCTCTACATGTGTCTTGCACATAACTATTTATTTACACACTCTGCACGCATACTGTATTACCTATTTATTATAGGTTGTCTCCTACCTTAGAAGGGGAAAGGCTTCAAGCTCTTTTTCCTAATCTTTTAGTCTTTCTTTGTTTTTTTTTTTAATTGCATTCCCTATCACTCACCTTCCTCTTCAGCTCCTCCCTCCTTTCCAGTGCTGCAGGAATTTGCATCCTCAAGTTAGGGCAAATGGGAACGAGTCACTATGCTAAGAAATCTTTTGGTCTGGGAGTTCACATGAAGAACTCTCCCCAGGTGGGTCTCTAGCTTCTTTCCTTTTATATCTGACATTATATTCCTTTCTAGGCTGTGGTTCCGAGAATGAAACGTAACATGTCTTCTGTCCCACCCAGATCTTCCAGCCCTTTTCCTCCTTTCCTTGTCATGGCTCGGTAATCTGTAATTTCTTGTCAGGTTGGGATGTCATGGGGTATCTCCGTAGCTAGCAAGCCTAAGGAGGCTTACAGATTTAAATTTTCAGGGGTTCATTCATTAGGAGAGGAGAGGTAGGTTGGGAAATTTGTAGAAAGTGACTCTTCAGCCACCCTGATAATCTCCAGATAGATCTATTCTCTGCCTTTATTGTTTACTCAGGTGCTATGGCCTAACTGAACAAAGGCTGCCCCTGGCATCAGGAGAGCTGAGTTGCCTCTGTTCTTGCTTAACAGTGTTATTTTAAGTGGCAAGTGTAATCTCTACCAAAGTTACAGTATCCATAAGTAACAGTACCCAGTATTCAAAGTCAGAGCTCTCTGGTGCCTCATTCAGCATCCTCTCCACTAAGTGAAGGTTCATCAAAAGACTTTTCCTAAAGGGACCTTGTGTCGAGCAATTTGTAAATGGATATTACTGAGAGGCCTCACCTAATGACTGTGACGGTCTATGAGTTAGGCTTAATCCATTCTCCTTCCCTGTTCACAACGCTTAGAGAAGCAGTCCTCAAAATGTCGTCCAGACTGCTGGGGGCTCCTTTTGGGGGTCCATGAAATTGAAAAAACACTATTTCCATAAAAATAATAACATGTTTTAATTTCTGATACAATAAAGATCAATAGACATAACCCACAGAAACAAAAACTTTGCTGGGCAGAAGGGAGTGATATCTGCATTAATATTTAAGAGTGTAAATGGGTCCTAAGGCCAAAAAGTTGGAGAACGTGGCCTTTGCTATCGCTACCAACGTACACCTTTGTTTCTTGCAGTTTGGGGACACTGCTCTCCCTACTTCAGTCAATACCCAAGGCTGCATTTCCTGATTTCTATTACCTCATTCGCTTCCTCTCTCTGCTCCCTAAAAAAAAATCCTAATCTGTATTTTATTTTGCTACATTATCCTGAAGCAAAATTATTTTAATTATTAGTCCATTAAAGGTTTTAACAAGGAGGCAACAGCTTAGTAGAATTATTTTCATGAGCTCTTTGGGGAAGAAGAGGAAGAGGAGGAAGGACGAGGAAGAAGAAGGTTTTTTTCCATGAGTCTTCTCCATCCCTCATCAATCAGAAATCCGATTACTCCAACTTTCATAATCTGACTCTCAGATCTTTCCATTCCCACAGCCTCCACTCTCCTTACTTCTCAACAAGACTATCCCAACAGGTTCCGAACTGGCCTCCTTGAAGAGAATCTCTCTCCCATCCTTCACACAACTAGCAAGATAATCTTCATTATGCGCACGTGATCAAACACTTCTCCCCTGCTGAAAAACTGTTAATGGTTCCCCAATACCTACTGGGAAAAAACCAAATTCTTTGTATCTAGTTTTGAAGGTTCTCTGTGATCTGGGTCTAAACTTTTTCTCCAGTCTTACTTCATGGTACACACATACACACACACATGCATGCATACACACACACACACACACACACACACACACACACAGAGTTCCCAAACTGGACTACCAGTCATTTTCCGCCCTTTTCTCCTCTTTTACTCCCTTATTTTATCCAGTCTCCCATATCTAGAACAAATCCCTCTCATTACCTATGGAAATCCTTTTTTTTCTTTTCAGACCCAGATGATGTATTATCCACTCACTGAGACCACCTTCCAGGATACTCCAAAGAGAGACCCCAGTCTCTCAAGCTTCTCTATTTAATTCTTTCCTGTGTACTTTTTTTCATTTTTATTTGTATTTTGCTTATTTGTGAAAACCTATCATCATCCCGGCTTAACTGTAAACTCCATGAAGTCAGGGTTGGTTTTCAGCTTTGTATCCTTAATAAACATCTGTTGAAATGAATCCGACTGTTTATTCATATATCCTATTTTCCTACACACAGATCCTGTGTTAGAATAAGTCGCCATGTAGAAACTTTATCAAATTGCTTGCCTTCTCAACAGTGGCAGAAAGGAGGAAGGATGGGAGAGAATTTGGAACTCAAAACTGTAAAAAGTGAAGTTCAAAAATTGGTTTTAGATGTAACTGGGAAAAAATTAAAATATTAACATTTTAAAAATTTAAAGTACATCATTAAAAGTTAATAATAGAAATAAATAATAATCCAAGTCCATAACAAAGTCACCGCCCACTCCACCTGGAATGTTTTACTCCATACCTTGAGGCCTCTGAAGCTTCCTGGGCTGGTTGGAGAAGAACTGGAGGATTTTGTTGATTTGGGAGTGGAAAGCTGACTGCTGGGGGTTCCATTAACTGCTCACACAACAGTAAAGCAAGAAAACAAAGAGAGAAAGGTCATTAGGATAAAAAATCATCAAGGTCTTCTAAAATATTAATTATGCACATGCGCTACTGCTTAACAACAAAGCTCCAAGCAGGCTCAAAACAGCGCTGAAGGTAATAATCTGATATGTACCTTAGGATATAGCAGAGCTGGTAATTCAGTTTTGTTGAATTAGTAAAATATGAAAGGGATAGGATCAATCTACTACAAACCTAGTTTCAATGATCTTGATATCTAAATGAGAAAAATAAATACAGAGATCAAAGAATCTAAGAAATTAGCAATTTAATAGGATACTCTCTAGTTTGGGAGGATCTAAGTCAAACAGTAATGGATCCCTGTAGCTGCATACTGACTTAAAAAACCACCAAATGATATTATCTATGCACTACTGCATTTTCATTCATCTTGCCTTATTAAGCATCCCCAATTACATTTTAATCTAGTTCTGGCCGCAGTACCCAAGCACCCAAACACAAGTTTGACACCTCTGATCCAGTCTATCCATCTGACTCTAAGGAAAGTTAGACTTAGATGCATTTTTCTGGAGGCCTATGGAAAAAGAAATTATGAGCTAGTTTTATCAGGAAAGTCAAGGGAATGTTATGCCCCTAGGGTGGGGTGCAGAGAAGAAAAGGCATTTTGCTCCTTAAGTGAGCAGGAAAGTCCTGGAGGAATATGTGCAGAGTAGTAAGGAAGGAAGGGGATGCCTGCCTAGACAGCCAGATCAGCCCTCTGATCCACGGACACTCCGCTGATCTGTATGCTATGTCAAGAGAACTACAGGAAGGACCTCAGCACTTCAGTGAGGTTGTATGGAAATATACAGATGAGAAAGCATCGATGAGTTATCTGCCCTGTTGGAGGAAACACTCGCATGAATCCGATCCCACATTCATAGAAGGATTGAAATATGGGAAGGAATGTTCCACGGTCAATGGCACTTTAGTATTCACCAACCCGCAATAATCAGAAAGTTCTTACAACTATTCCCTATCACTGGCAAGGGCACCACCATCCCCTCAGTCACTCAGCTTTGCAGTCCTCTATTATGTACTCTCTGACCACTATAACCAATTTGTTTCCAATGTCTGATGTTTCTACCATCACAATCCCTCTAGTACCCACCCAGTCCTCTCCTCTGGCACTGGGACCACCCTTCAGAAGGCCATGAAGGGCAGAGCTGACCAGATCAATTCAAGGTTTATTCAATAAACTAAGGGCTCTCAATTACCCCCAGGACCAAATATTAAATCTTTGGTTTGCCCTTCAAAGCCTTGTGTGACCTGCCATTTCCCACCTTTCCACTCTCACACTCTAACACCAGGATCCTGGTTCCTCACACAACACTCTCTTCCCCACTCCGCATTTTCCCTGGCTGTTCCCTCCCCCTGGAATGCTCTCCCTTGTCTCTGTCTCCTGGCTTTCCTGGTTTCCTTCAAGTCTCAGCTAAAGTCTCATCTTCTGTAAGAAGCCTTTCTCAAATGCTATCCACTTCCAGAGAGAGAATCAGAATGTAAACAGCAGCATTCTTTTTTCCTTTATTTTTCCTGTTTTTCTGGAACATGGCTAATGTGGAAATTAGTTTTGTATAGCTTCATATGTATAATGAGCATCACATTTTTTACCATTTCAATCAGTGGAGGAAAAGGGTAGAACTGTAACTAAAAATATTTTCTTTCCTTTCTCAGTCTCTCTTAAGGCTGGTGCCTTCCCTCTGAGATTATCTATAACTTATCCCATCTATATCTTATTCACATGTAATTGTTTGCATGTCATTTTCCCCATTAGGTTATAAGCATGTTCAGGGCAGGAACTGTATTTTTGCCTCTTTATACCCCAGCTCTCAGTATAATGCTTGACTCATATTAACGGCTTGATACAGTTTATTGGTTTGACTTGAGCAAAACTCCAATCCCTTCCCTTACAATTAAGATTAGTCTTTTCTATCTTTGGTGGAAAGGAAAACAAACAGCTGGCTATTTTTGTTTTAATGAATATCAGTATGAAAACTCCTAAAGCCGTGCCTCAACCCCTCTGAATGAGTTACTGCTAATTCCCACCATTTTCCCCCACCTTAGGTTCTACACTCTCATGACTTAAAAAAGGGGGTTTTTATTTTTTAGCACTTCTATCCAAATCTGTTCCAAATGGTGAATCCCCAATGATGAACTCCTATAGAAAAGTTCTGGGGGCTGTTTTTTATCACAACACATCCCTGCTTTCCTCAAGAGCACAAATTTCTTTTCAGCATATCATTCACTATAACCCCAAGATCTTGCTCTATTATAATCACATAAAAATAGTGGACAGTGGTAAACCAGCTTCCACATGCATAATCCAGGGTTCCCCCCTTTCTAATTTTGTTCACCATACTTTTATTTTCCTTATTTTGCTTATACCTCAGTGTTTTTCTTCACCATAGCAGAAAGCTCATTCTACTATCCGTCACTGAGGTTTAGATAGCTGTGACCTTAGTGAAGTAGCCATGGCTGTCTCTAAGTTTCCTAATACTCTACCTACAGTCTCCTAATAATCTTACATCTTCTCTTGCGTAAGTGATGGCAGATAATATAAAGAATGACACAATTGCCATCTAAATTCTATTTGTCTCATTCTGGAAGCACAACTACAGACTGATCTCAATCATGCTTTTCAATGTTTAAATAACATAAATAAATGTTAGGAGCTTAACTGTAGTATTGCAATAACTTGCTGTTTTTAATGAATAATTGCTTGTGGTGCGGTGAATCACATTTAAACGCTAATATCCACATTTTAAAAGTTAGTCTTGAGAGACTTCAGTCTTACTCTTTTTATTTCTTTTACTCTCAGGTATCATATGGTACTAATCATTCGTTTTCTTAATTACAAAAACACCAATAATTTTTAAAGTCCAAAATAACTGTTTTGCGTTTTTAAAGATTACCTAATAGCTAACTAAATTACAGAGATACTAAGAACTTATCATTGTGCATTTGTTGTAAGTTTCTAGCATGGGAACTCCATGAACCAATGCAGCTCAAAACTTATCCATGGCTTAATAAACAATTCCTGGAATATGGAACGTCAACTCAATGCTTTCTACTGTATCAGTGATGTCAAACTCAAATCAGAAATAGGGGCCACTCAGCTGTACATAAGGATCTCTATGGATTGCATATTGACTTAATTTTAAAATGTAATATTATCTTGCTGAATTTTTAAAGAAATATTTCCCAATTATATTTTAATCTGATTTAGGCCACATTTGGGAGTGTTGGGAACCTCATGAGGCTTGACATTTTTGTGCTAAAATATACCGGCAAATTTAAATGAAAATTAGTAGCATTATCTAATAAAAAAAAACAAAAAAGTTCATTGCTTTTGCCCATTCTTCTAGCAAGTATGAGCATAAGCATATCTGACACTAGCGGAGTACACAAAACTGGTCTAGTTACTTCTCTGAGACCAGATGATTCTAGTTATAAAAGAAAAATGTCTAAGAAGTCTCCTTTGAAAAATTTTGGTCTGGTGGCAGAAATTCATATGAAATAAGTATTATATGGGGGAAAATCCTTGAGGGTAGATGCCACTTCCCCTGCATACGCTCAACAATATTTGGTGAGTTTTCAATGACATATGTTCACAAAATGAATTGCCTCGGTAGGTAACTTTGGAAGGATGTCAGAAACTAGAAGTAAATCAGTGATCACTGTGCCCTGCTATTTTCTCCAAGCAGTTATTTCTAATTTTAAAAAAATGTCTAGGTCCTATTTTCCCCAAATACTTTATAAATCTTAATAACCTAATATTGAAACCACACCTAAGCATTTTTCTAATAAAGCTCATAGCTCGTGATGTTTTTGTTCTGTTGTTTTACTCATGTCCATTATTTCCTGACCCCATTTGGAGTTTCCTGGGCAAAGGTACTAGAATAACTTGCCATTTCCTTCTCCAGCTCACTTTACAGATGATGAAACTGAGGTAAACAGGGTTAAGTGACTTGTCCAGGGTCACAGAGCTAGTCTGAGGCCAGATTTGAACTCAGGAAGATGGATCTTCCTGATTCCAACCTGATGTGATAATTGTTACTAAGTAATAGAATCACAGACAAAGCTAGAAGACTAAGAGATTTCCCCTAATTCAATCCTCTCATTTTTATATTAGGAAACACCAAGGCCTCATATACCCAAGGTCACACAGGTAATTAGTAACTGAGTTGGGATTCAAACTCAAGTCTCCTGACTCTAAACCC
The DNA here is from genome assembly GCA_023548195.1 of Bettongia penicillata ogilbyi. NCBI lineage: Eukaryota > Metazoa > Chordata > Mammalia > Diprotodontia > Potoroidae > Bettongia > Bettongia penicillata. The sequence goes on from JAJHZJ010000024.1 coordinate 4,324,126, forward strand.
AACACTCTTTCTAATTTCCAAGGTAGCAGGTGATGGAAGAGATCAGGTCTGCACAATCTGTGGTCCAAAGGATTTCAGGCAGTCCTCAAAAAATATAGAGAAGCAGGCCTGGAACAGATAGATCACTGAGGCTAAAGTCAGGAAGAAACAAGTTCAAATCTAACCTCAGACGCTTACTAGCTACATGGTCCTGACCAAATCCTTTAACCTCTGTTTCCCTCAGTTTCCCCAAGTGCAAAATGAGGATAATTTAAAGCAGCACCTACCTCCAGGACTGTTGTAGGGATCAAGTGAGGTAATTGTGATATGCTTAGCCCAGTGTCTGACACATAGTAGGGCTTCATAAATTCTTAAGTCCCTCCTTCCCCAAAATAATTTTCTTTTGGAAAAGATCATTAAGTCATATCTACTACATTACCAGGTTACTGGACACTGTAATAATAGTTACTATCTAAACTAACATACAACACATTCTCTGTGTAGCTTGGCACTGTGTTGGCATTGGTAAATGTTTATTGACAGAAAATAGAGTTAAAAGCTTATATTTCTTCTCCTTGGAGAATATTTCCACACTTCTCTATTCTCAAAGAATCAGGCTTATTTTTTTCCCTTGGTAAAACACAAGATTTCCTAAATCCAATTGTTGCAGCCTAAAGAAAACAAATCTAATGTTTCCAAAAGCAAGTTCTCTTGGTGTTTATCCATCTTCATTTATCTTGACTATAAATTTTAGATGCTTGTTCGCCATTAATTGCAAAGGTTTTATGAAGGGGTGAGGGGTGGTAGATCTCTATTTAGGAGATTAAAAACCTAGACAATCTCACTCATAGCAATATTTTTGATCTAGATTAAAATCTTACTTCATTTTGCTACAGTTTTATGATAACTTTTTCTTTCTGAAATTCCAATTATTCCATGACTGTTATGGATTCTTTATGAAAGGGAATGTTAATGCAGCCTGTTGGGTACATTATATATGTAAGTTAGAGAATGACCTATGATTTCTCCTTCTACTTATGGAGATCAAATCACACAATTTATTTACCTACCTTAATTACTACAATTTAATTTATCTGCCTTAGTAACTAAGTCTGGGTGAGTTGCCTGAGGCACCTATCAGAAGTAGCATTTGAACTCAGATCTTCTAGACTCCAAAGTCAGCATCTCTTTCCTAGCACTTGCTTTGGAAGCACACATACTACAATTTCTCTATAGCGAAGGCAGATCATATTTCAGAATACAAGAGTACAGGCAGCAAGGTGGCACAGTGGGCAGAGCATTGGACCTGGAGTCAGGAAGACCTGAATTTAAATCTGTTCTCAGAAACTTACTATCTGTGTGACTCCGGGAAAGTTACTTAACTTCTATTTGCTTTGCTTTTTTTAACCATAAAATTGAGATAATAAGAGCATCTATTTCCCAGAGCTGCTGTAAGGATCAAATGAGGATCCAAAGTGCCTGGCAGACAGTAGGTACTTAACAAGTGCTTGTTCCCTCCCTCCCTTCCTGCAGTGACTTCTAGCATTTACTGGAAATAAGTCATAGCACGGCATAATGTCTCTCTCAGGTCACTCGCCCCATCTTTTCTTTTTTAAAGCTATAAAATATCCAAGTAAAAAGGAGGGACAGTATTCAAATGTAATAAAACTACATTCAAATCCCTATCATATAAATTTAGATTTTGACTTACCAAGAAACTGACATGCTGAGTAGGCATTAGAGGAACTTTTAAATAAAGAAGATCCAGCATATGCTGAGTGAGATTTAAAATTCTGCAGTAGTTTATGTTATGAGCAAACTATCTTATCTATTCTATTGACCTCAGTCCAAGTTTTGAAACCCAGACTGAAATGTTGAGTACCTCCAGACCTTGTGTTATTTCAGAAGGTTTTTGTTATTTATAATCCAACTTCTTCTAACTTGTGTGGACTTCATCTTGGGATGGTTGATTTAAAGGACAAACACACTATGAATCATGCTTCCAGTTAAAAAGAAAAAGGCCATTCAGGTTTGCAAACACTCTCCCAGATTCAGATAACAGAGGCTTCTCCCTGCTTTTGTGGTTCTGAGACTTCCCCAGTCTGCACAAATACTTTCTCAATTCTATCTTAGAAAAGTTTGGTTTTTTTTTTTAAAAGAATCTCAGATCCTAAGTTTAACTGTTTTCTGTCATTTCCTTAAATGTACACATGGTGCTATGGTTCTTAAAACAAAACTAAGTATATGCTTTTAAGATTCTACTGCAAATGGCAAGCAAATTTTATTTAAAGTTTTTTTTGATCACTTCCCAGGTGCTTTAAAAGAGAATGTGTGTGTGTATGTGTGTGTATGTATATATATATATATATATATATATATAATGTGTGTGTGTATGTACATATATGTATGTATTTCTGTATGCGTGCATGTACAATTGGGTATCATATTTCTTACCATCTGAATGGGGGAGGTGGTAGAGGAAAGGGGCAGAATTTGTAATTCAGAAATTTTATTATTATCAGAAGCCCCATGGGGGAGGCTAGCTGTACTAATCTAACTCACTTTTTACTGGAAGTAGCGTGCACGCAGACATACACGCACATACACACACACACACACACAGAAAAGCTCTAGGCACCCCAAATCCTAGCTGTATTTTGCACTGTGCAGACAGACTGATGCCCCCTGGAACAAGCTCGGATGCATTCATGGAAATGGAGAAAAAGAGCATGGAACAGCGGCAGTAGGGCAGGAGAAGCAGCAGCATCACAGCCCTAGTGACAATGGCTCACCTGGGGATTTAGCTGTAGAATGAGCAGTGGAGTAGAGGCCACCCCTCTTTACTGTACACATTCAGTACAAACGAAGGAGGAAACATTAAGGAGAATAGTTATTCAGTAGATCTAAACATGCATAAAGACAGATAGAACAACTGAAGCACCAATGAGAGGGGGAGGGAGGAGACCATGGGAGGTAAGGGAGAAAGAAGGGGGAGAAGAGTGGGAATCGTAACTTCAAGTTAAATCTCAACTCCTTGAAGATCAAGACAGGTTCTGGGGATACCACTGAGAAAATGGTGACAATAATTTGTGTCTTTTCTTGGCTTGCCATCATGTGCTTTGGATTGTTTTTCAAGATTTCGTCACTTCAATCAGTAACCCATGCAGACTTTCAAATGAATTCTCCCAAATAACTGAAAATGAAACTCCACATCGAAGTCAGTTACATTGGTCTTAATGTGGATTTAATTTTTGAATGGTTTTTCAGTGGCAGGAGCAAAAAGGAGTAATGGCCTTATAAGCATGGCTTTTCTCAACTATAACATGACTATTAAAGAAGCTGATGTGGAGAAAACCAACAGAAATTTAGCAAGCTAATACTTTAGGGGTAAACAGATGGGTCTTTTATAAAACTGACCACACTGAGGGATAGGACACACTTCAAAAATCCTTGTTATGCTAAGACCAGGAGAATACACTGCTCTGTGATGAATGCTATACTTACAGAAAATCTGAATAAAAATTAGCATCTACCTGAGAAGAGAAATTAACAGCTCTGGCTAACACACTTGACTTTTCACAAAAACGATGTTAGCCTTGGTGGTGATTGTCATTTGTTCACTATGAGGAAAGGTTTATTCTGGGGCAATTTTTATCAGTAAATTTTGGGTACTTCCACATCTGCTACATAGAGATGCACTTGTGAAAACTCAAAGGGAAACCCCAAGAGGTTTTCAGTGTGATGAATGAATAGTTACAAAAATCCTATGGCCATCACTGCAAGTTGCAAATGTAGAACATGAAGCTTCAATGTGAATTTCTTCAGTTTCAAATCCTTTCTTTTATTTTCTACAAGTGTGATATGAGGACCTGTCAAACCCACGTGAACAAAATGCATGAATACTATTTTCTTAGGAACTTTTCACTCACAAAGTTGAACCTCACTTCAAGGCAAGGATATCCTCCCTGTAAAAGCAGGGAAAAAAATACCCAACCAACATCCAATGTTCTGAACACCCACTCCTTTTTCATTAGTACCTGAGGCAGGTGATTTGCTGCGACGTGAAGGCCCAGGACTTTTGGATCCAGACTGCTTAGCTGTACCATGGGAACGAGAATATGATGACTTCAAGACACGGCACTCTAGTGAGGAACAGATGGAATTTTAAATATATCTGGTTTCAGAACTAGACCCAAAGCAAATCATGGACAGTGGAAATTTACTGTGTTGGAAACCTAGCTTGACATTTCCTTATTATTGTTAAACAACATTAATAAAAAAAAGCAAGTATCACAAGACTAACAACATCAGAGCCACAAATCATACTTGAATTTATCTTCCGTTGGACTGGTGCTGCTAAGTTAAGAGGTAATGTATTTTTTCCTGACCTATTACATATTAAAAAAAAAAAATTAATCCCAGGCATGGAAAAAGTGAAATGGAAGGAGGCAGAAAGATTTTGTCTAATGTTTCACCTGGTTCTACCCTTCAACAGGAAATAAATTCTTTAGCCCAACTAAATGTTGACGAATCCCTACCTTTAGCTTAATCTAACAGTATCGTCTTACTTAGGAGGCTAGGGAAGGGAAACAGTCAGGAATGCTGAGAGTGACTGTAGCATAAAGGAAAAAGTACTAGATTTTGGAGTCAGAAAAAACCTGAGTTCAAACTCTGATTGAAATATTTATTAGTTATGTCACTTTAACCACTCTTTGCCTCAGTTTCCCTACCTGTAAATTAAGGATAATATTATCTCAGGTTAAATGATTTGGCAAGCTCACATGACTATTGAGGAAGAGGTTCTCTGTTTTCTAATTTTTTCCAATAAACTAGTGACATATGCAAGAGGAATGAAATGTTATGATGAACAAAAATCACAGGCAAAGGATCGTGAAGTCAAGTGACTATATGTAATTTAAAGGCAAAGTATGAGAAAATGGAAACTTTCAACAACTTGATGAAATTACAATTCTATTTATTTTGACATAAGTTTAAAAGGACTATCCCCTTCAAATCATTTTTTTTGCAGTTATCATAGACTCCTTAAAAACTACTGTGATAATCCAAAGAGATCTCTTAATTGGGATGAGGAGAGGAAGGGCTCCCTCTCTTGACAGTCAGTACTCACTGAAGGCAAACTGCCTTTGGATAAGCCACCTCTCTGGCTTTTCTGGAAGTTTCTATGCCCTCCATGCTTTCATTTCCCATTTGTTTCTTCTTCTTTTGTCTCTCTCTTAACAAATCTCTTGCATCTCCCTGCCTGTGACATCACAGATGAGAAACTAACCAGCCAGAACCTTTGTCTGCTTCAGGAGAAAACAGTAACATCTCCCTGCCAACACTTTTGTCAAGATAAAATTAGATAATATTTGGAAAGTACTTTGCAAACCTTCAAGTCTTATATGCATGCTCATTGTCATTATAATTCTTCTATTAACGATAATAATAATTACTAATAACATTATTTGGGGGTTCAGTTTCAAGTCTTGAGCATTCCCTTATGTGAACGAAAACACACTATAATACAGACTCATTGTTTTATATATACCATTACATACACATATATATACACATATATACATACATACACACACACACACACACACACACACACACATATATATATATATATATATATATATAAATGTCTGATCCTTTTGTGAAATTCCCTCAAAGTGTTCTGGTACAGAATTGAATAAACTGAACAAATAATTCTAAAAATAGCATTACAGTGAAAAAGGCAGTGTAGTAGGTAAGAGGATTCAAATTCAGATCCTTACCACTGTGATCCAAGACAAAGTCATCTTGGGCATAACGGAATTTTTCAGGTCCACAGGCAATAAAAACGTCATCATCACCAAAAAAGTCTTGGAGGCAAGTAACCTGAAAAAATACCACCACAAACAAAAATATAAATACCTTTCAGTGAAAACAATATGAAAAGTAAGGGGGGAAACAGAAACTTATGAAAGTAGCCCAGAAGGTTTAGAAATAGTACAGAAATCTCAGAATTTTACACAGAAAATGTAACATTAGCACCTCCAATACTTTCCTATACTGCTGTCTATTACTTTCTTAATTTGATTTGATGACGGATGTGCTAACTGTTCATTTTAGGGTTTCTTAGAGCAAAAGTTCTATTATTTTTGATAATGCTTTTGGGTTTGGAGTTTGCGGGGAGAGGGCAAGGGGAAATCCATGAAGCAGGATGGGGTATTGAAAGTCATTCAGTTCAAGTCCCTCATTTTGAAGATGGGGAAACTGAGACCCCAAAAGGTCAGAGTAGTTTACCCCAGATCAACCAATATTAAGTGTCAGAGCTAGAATTTCAATTCCAGCACTGTGACTGTCTCTGAACTTCAGCATTCTTTCTACTACATCATATTGCTGAGATTTGGTGAGGCATACAGGATCACATGCTTTTATTATCCCTGTTTTAGAGTTTGTGGAAATGGAGGCAAACAGAGATTTAGTGACTTGCCCAGAGTTAAACAAGCTACTATAGTATCTGAGGGCAGATCTTCCTGATTCCTTCCAGGTGAAGAGCTCTATCCACTGTACTACCAGGTGCACACTATCATTCCATAAATGGGCTATGTTCGACTTAGTACTAGGTACAAAAGTGAAACAGTTCCTCAAATTGGTGAGGGGATTTAACATTTCCATAAATAAGTAAAATAAAAGATACATGTGAAATAGAGTGATATGGGCTGGGGGGAGGAACCTTACTAACTGAGGAGATAAAGGAAAACCTCTTCAAAGAGATTGTCCTTGAACTGAGCCTTGATGGAAGTTAAGGGTTCCAGGAAATGAAGGGGGAAAGGGAAGGAGAGCATTCTAGGCATGGGGGACACCCTGTGAAAAGACATGGAAGTGAGAATTTGAATGTCATGTATAAGGAACAGTAGTAAGATCCATTTAGCTGAAGTATGGAGTGCATGTGAGGGGATGCCATTTGTAATCTACCTGGAAAGATAGGTTGATTCAGGGAAGTTGTGTACAGGTTATCCTCAAGACAAATGTTTATTTTATCCTAAAGGCAACAAATAGGTAGCCACTGAAAATTCTTGAGCAGGAAAGGAACATAGTCAGACCTGCATGTCATGACTATCAATTTTGATAGCTATGTATCAAAGGTGGATTGGAAATGGAAGAGAAGGAATGAAGGAAGACCTAAATGAGGCTACCGTAATAGTCAAGTTGAGAGCAGATAAAAGCCTGTACTAGGGGAGTTTTGGTATGACTGATATGTGATGAGGGATACTATCCTTAGTGATGACTTTTAAGGGGCTTCTCATACTCCAGGCATCACTGGAGTCTAGTTGTACCCAGCATTCCCCCAGATTACTTGTATTTTTGATTCTTTCAATAACACAATGCTCCATGATCGTGACCACATAGTATCACCAGAAGAATAATAGCGGCTTTCATGGCAGTGGGCAGTTTGGAATCACCTAAAGAAAGCATCATTCAGTTTCTCAAATTTAACCCAATATTTTCCTTCTGTTCAATTCCTGCCTCAGACAGAACTATTAAAATATTGATTGGGAAGCTAATATTTTTTCCACATGGAAATTTTGGAAACAAATCCATTTTTACCCAGCGCTTTCCTTTTTCCTTTTCATTTCTACCTGGATTTTCAGTTCTGACAGTTCAAAAAGTACAGGATTTGATTTGGTCAACCTTTCACAACAAACATAAAAATCACATCACTTTTTAATGCCTTTACACACCGCATGGATGACACTGTTGTTTTAATTATCTAACTAGGTCTTTAATTTCTTTTTTAAAACATTTATTGCAGGGAAATATTTCATATGGTACTAAATGAGTTGATATTTATCCTGGAATAAATGACTAAGTTCCTGATTATGCCTGGCTGAGAGCATATTATAAATCTGGGGACTGCAGCACAGCAAAAAGGTGGCTCACACTTTTATAACCATTCTATTTAGCGCTTCGTGCCTTGGGTACCAAGTGCCTAATCTGTCTTAATGATTTCACCCACCACCAGCAGTATGAATTTCTGAGTTTGGCTTACACCAAGAAGGCAGCAGGTGGCACGCTTCTCTTCAGTGAAAAAGAGCTAAACAATAAACTGCAGCCTGCAAGTGTGCTATCAGGTTTGACTCAAATACTGCGTGCGATTACGAGTTCACAGTTCTGTGGTGCTTCATGGTCAAAACAACATTCTGACTGAGGTGGTTCAACAGTTAGCCTTGTTAAGATTCAGAGAGGTTAAATAGTTTGCCTAGGGTCACACAGCTAGTAAGCAAGAGAACTGGGGCTTGAGCCAAGGTTAAGTCTGATGTTCTTTTCATGAATTTGTTTTGTCTTACAGATCTCTTCCTGCCCCTTCAAAGCAGGAGGGGGATGGCAATACTAGGACTTTAAAGGTTTGCAAAGCTCTTTATGTGTTACCTTATCTGTGCCTAGTGATAGATACTATTTTTATAGATTTCCACATCACCATCCCTCCATTTTAAAGATAACAATAGAACAGCTCAGATTTAAAATAATAAATGCATAATAAGCGCTGTGTGCCAGGTATTAGACCTGGTGCTATACAATCATTATCTCATGTGATCCCTCACAATAATCCTGAGAGGCAAGTGCCATTATCCTCTTTTAACAGATGAGGAAACTGAGGCAGACATCTGTTAAATGCCTTGTTCAGGGTCATTCAAGTTGTGTCTGAGGCAAGATTTGAACTCGGATCTTCCTGACTCCAAGCCCAGTGCTCTGTCCACTGGACTAGCTACCTGCCTCCAGAAGAGTGACATGCTGATAGAAAACAAATATGCATCCCATTATCTCAGCTCAGCAAAATATAAAATATTAGGCTATTGATAAATTTCTCAAAATGTCATGCATCTACCTCCATAAATTACTAGGAAATCATAGATTAAAAGCCACTTCTTTCTGGGCAAGCTCTTTCCTGACCCCCCTGCCCATTAATGTTTATTTCTTCCTATTATTAGGCATATATTCTTTGTACATACTGTGCCCAGCTAGCAGAATGGAAGCTCTTGGGGAACAGAGGCTTGTATCCCCATTACTTAAGGCAGCTAGCTGGTGCCATGGTGCACAAAGCTCCAAGCCTGGAAACATCTTCCTAGCTGTGTGACACTTACCGTATGACCCTTGGCAAGTCACTTAACCTCCATATATCTCAGTTTCCTCATGAGCAAAATGGGGATGATAATAGCACCTACCTACCTCAAAGGGTTGCTGTAAAGATCAAGTGAGATAATATTTGTAAAGCACTAAGGACAATGCCATTACACGTAGTAGGTGCTATATAAATACTAGTTGAATTGCTTGACAAGAAACACATCACTAGCCTAAGTTGACTCACTCACGTAAAACGTGCAAATCATTTTGAAGGCCTCTTTTGAATGTCAGCATTCAGAGGCAGCAAAATATTGGCCTAAAGAGGTATTTTCCAAGTTGGCACCTTCTCCTAAAGAGACTTCTTTGATTTGGAAGTCCTTTTCACGGCAACCTCACTTCTCCTCTATAAGAGGGAGTGGGACTTCAATAGCCCATCTCAGGTGCATGTTCTTCTGTTCCTCTGGATAGCTTTTAGCTTTAAATGTTCCAGTATAGCATTAAATAATCACTAACAATAATGCTGATTGCAGAAGCTGAGATCTGGAATACCCCAGCTTTGGCTAGGCACCAAAGTGCTAAGCCATTCAATGAATACACATGCAGTAATGGATATGGCAGCATGGAAATCAGTCTTGGTAATGAAAGAAAAAATAAAAAGACAACAGGATAGATTAGCCATCTTTTGCTGTCTGGTGGGTGGTTTCTGGCACTGCGTAAAATGGTAGCACCATCTCCAATCAGAGCATTACTTCTGGAAAGGAGAGAAGAAAGAATCCAGCCCCTATAGTGTTTTTGAAAGCTTAGAGAAAACAAAAACATTATGAGCAGAAGCTCATCAAATATTACATATATTTGCAGCTGAGCAGGCAGTTAAAAGATTGCATGATGGCAGATGGTAAGTACAGGTTTCATTATATAAACAAAGAGTAAACAAGGAATGAAATTGAAGCAGTTTTTTCTTCTCCATCACCACTGGTTTATAATTCCAAGTCCATTGTCACACAAAGAAAGCCCACAGAACATTTTAGACACAGTCACTGCTCTATTTCTTTAATCTGTAACTTGAATACATTCTACGAAAGGAGCACCAGGTGGCGTATGTCAGCGAGTTTTACGTTAGAGCTAAGGATTCACCAATGGCTAAGGTCCACATCATGGAAAAATTATTAGCAAGTTCGCAGAAAAGGGTCTGTTTATACTTTAATGCTGCTTTAAGGAAAATCTTTTGCCTGAAGCATCAGCACATAAAAATTGCTGAGTGAGTACTATACACTTTTGCAATGCACAACTTGCGTGACGTTCCAACACTTTGATTAACTCAAGACTTCAACTGCAGAAAAGTATCTATCTTAAAACCACGCAATGATCGGACCTGACCACCAAGATTCCAAAAATCTTCACGCATGGAATTCCATAATTGTTTGTTGAAGATGTTATTAGATGGTGGTCTTTAGCATGACGCTTGTATGCACATGCATTCAGGACACACAGGGTAAACAAAGGTAGGCATTATAGAGACCATGAGTGAGCATTAGAAAGTTAGTTACAGCCCTTTGATAGCCAACCAAAAGCATGTATTTAATTATTATTTTCTCTTACATTAATGGCCAAGAGGCATGTGTGGATATAGTGCCTGACCTGGAGTCAGAAAATTATGGGTTCAAATCCAGCTTCCAATTTACTATCAGGGTGAATCACTTAACTTTTCTGAACTTTAATCCTCAACCTATAAAATAGGAAATGCATTTGTAGTAACTCTCTGACAGAGTTTTGAAGTGCAGAATAATTTAAAGCCCTCTATAAATGCCAGCAATTATTATCATTATACCTGAGTTTCTCAAGCGGGATTGCACATTCTGGTATTTCATAGAAGAAGGCACCTCTAAGGATGCCATGGAAAGAGTGTTGGATTTGAAATCAGAGGAGGAAAAGACTTGAGTCCTTTGCCACTTCCTACCTGTGTAATATTGGACACATCATTTCAATTCTCTGGCCTCAGTTGTCTCTTCAGTAAAAATGAAGCAGCTGGACTCTAATATTCTTTCCAGCTTTAAATGTATGATCCCATGATCCTAAATACTTTTTAAGTGACAGTACTGAAGCAAGGCTCTGGATTGGAATTAAGATAAAAATCTCGTTAAGTGTAATACAAACAAGACCCTCATTCATTTGCTAATGTGTTCCTGTTTATAAACATCAATCTTTATCCAGGGATATATATACATGTATATATACAGCACATCTGAAATCAAGGCTTGGCTTTTCATTAATCAAAATGACTTAAGAATTAAAACAACACAGGGATAATATTAACAATAGCTAGATGAATAATGCTGACATTAACCAGATAAACCCACTTGAAGCATGGTGGACATTACCAAGTCAAAACTGGTATCATGGATCACTCTTTAGTGTACAGAAAGCAGAGCTGAGTGTTTCACTGTTATACAAGTTTCAAAATGTCCTCTGTTGACTAATGTTTATTTATTTGAAGGGAATTTTCACCAAACATTACACAGTACAGTGAAAGTACACTTGGTGATTTACCATTCCAAATGATATTTACAAGATATCTATAATGGAGTTCAGAATTAGAGAGGTAATGACTGCTTTTCTCATTCCTAATGGTGGCACATGTTTATCATTTTAAGAGTTTTCATTCAGTGTAGTCACTCTTGACCATGTACTATTTTTAGTTTGAAGGGGAAGGAAAGGGAGGACTATTTCTCTCCATCATGAAGTTTAAGAAACTGAACAGAAGTTAAAAGAATCCAGAAGAATAAATGATCCACATGAAGCAACATTTATGTATAATATATTAATATGTAATATATCTATATTCTATTTTTTTCCATTGTTCAGTCATTTATCAGTCATGTTCAACTCTTCATGGCCTCATTTGGGTTTGTTTTTTTTTTTTTTGAGTAAAGATACTAGGGTGATTTGCCATTTTCTTCTCCAGCTCATTTTAAGAAAAAGAGGCAAACAGGATTAAGTGACTTGCCTAAAGTCACAGAGCTGGTAAGTGTCTGAGGCCACATTTGAACTCAGGAAGAGGAATCTTCCTGACTCTAGGCCCAGAACTCTATCCACTGTGCCACCTAATTGTCCTACATTACCTTCTACTTGTCCCCAAATGAAATGCTTCCTGTAGGAAATCTGGAACGTTTCAGAGAAAAGAAAAATGTCTCAGAAAATTAACAAATCGGGGGAAAGCTTAGAACTATTGAGGTGTTTCTTTTAACCAGAAAATGATGATGATACTAATACTAGCATTTATATAATGCTTTAAGGCTTGCAAAGCTTTACAAATGTTATATCATTTTTTTATCCTCATGAGACCATTGGGAGGTAGACTCTTGTGTAATGTTCTGAAGTTTGCAAAGTGATTTCTATATTATCTTCTACATTTTCTTCCGTATTCCAAATACTCTATATTTCTATATTATGCTTCTACATTTGAACTCATACAATCCAGTGGGGTGGGTGCTAAAAGCCTTATTTATTATCACTACTGTCATTTAAAAATGAGGCAATAGTTTCAAATAGTTTTAAGAGACTCTCTCTGGGTCACTGAGAGAAAGCTTCAGGGGCCACATTCGAAATCAGGTCTTTCTGAGGGCACGCAGAGTGATTATGAAAGCAATTCTTCATTATTGACTGTTATCAGACCTCATAAAGACACTTCCCATTTAGTTAAAACAATCTTTGTCTTTCTCAAAACTTCCAATGCTTGCAGTAAATGAGGGAAGCTCTGAAAACAGAGTCCATCATAAAGCATACATAGAACTTGTAAGACCCAGCCCCTCCAAGCATCCCAAATTTTAATTGCTCTTTCTACTGATTAAAATGGAAAGCACTGTTAGGATCTCATTAAGTATTGCTAATAGTACCAGAGGAAAACCTTAAACAAATTAAAAAGGGAAACTGGGAATTCCATTGTGAAGAGAGTCCGTCTTCTTATCCTAGATAATAAAGTTCAGCCATTTTTCTGTCTCAAACATACGAGCACTTTGAGGCAGTCCTATTTTGTCACTATTATTGTTAACAACAATGTAATCTTAACCTAATGTTTAGGTAATCTATTTGTTCTTTTTAAAAAAAGACTAAGAAATGAATAATAGAAGGATTCAGAATCTAAGATAAGGATGGTTTCCTTATACAGTGAAAAGTGCTTCAGCAGGAAAAAATATAATAACGGGAAGCTTACTGTAACTATGCCTAAGGAAGGTTATGGTTTGATTTTTTTTTGTTGTATTTTTAAGAAAAAATTTGCTAATACAGTTTTCATCCCTGTCAAAGATTTAACTTACAACTCATTTCAAGTGAAAAAAAGTTTACATTAAAAGAAACTTTTCAAAAACCTTCTCAGTAATTTTTCACATGCAGAAAAACCCCCAAAACAGAATGCTATAAGTCTCAAAAATGAAACAGATAACAAAGTTCTACCCTCTGGCTAAACAAACCGTAGGATGTAACCTAGCCATATGCAATTAAGCAATGCTGTTTTTATGGAACATATCTAAACCTTTCAACAGAAGAAGGAGCACCATTTAAAGAGAGTAATTTTTCAATGGACAAATTAATTAGATCACAGTGAACAGGTACCAACTGTAATTTCATTGATCAAATCCAATTTAACAGAATGCCCTATACACAGTTTATATATTGAGAGCAGCTAGGCTGTGGTATGGATAGAGCACTGGAACTAGCATCAAGCTGACCAGAGTTCCAATCTGGTCTTGGACACTTTTTAGCTGAGTGACTTAACTCATGCCTGCCTCAGTTTCTTCATATGTAAAAGGGGGAAAACAAAAGTACCTGCCACTTGTTTTTGGTATGTGAACTAAGTAAAAATATTTGTAAAAATCCTCAAAGTACTATATAAAAGCTAGCTATTTATCACCATCATCATCATCATCATATTTGTTATTATTATCATAATAAATGCCAGCCTTTGATTAAATACCATTCAAGAATAGCTATGACACTCACTTCTCTTTCTTTCAAAGCCACTTAAGAAGTACATGAATCTTCATTTCCAAATAAGTAATTAAAAGACACTAACACAGCAATTTACTGCAAAATTTCCCTAGATATTTTCATGGTAAAACTGAATGGGTTGTACATGTCTGTCCATGCACATGCTTACAAAGATAAATATGTGGAAAAGAAATCCAGGGAAAGAATCATTAGAACCTGTGTCCTGAGCCACTATCATCACCATTGCAACTCTGATTCCTCATACCCTTTTACTAAAAAGGAACTTACTAAGAATTGGTTACTCAGAAGTTAATGCAGCAATACTGTAAGGATGATCCAAGACAATTACAAAGGACTCATGATGAGGAACCACCTCAGATCTAAACAAGTGGAGAAAAGTCAATTGCTCAAGGGAAGGCTGAGCCAATATAATTAAAATGACAATCTACCTAAATTAATTTACTTATTCAGTGCCATATGAAATTACCAAAAAATTACTTTACAGAGCCAAAAAATATAATAATTCATTCTAGAAGAACAAAAGGTCAAGAATATGAAGTAAATTAATAAAAAATATGTGGAAGAAGGTGGCTTAGCAGTACCAGATCTTAAATTGTATTCCAAAGCAGTAGTCATCAAAATAATCTGGTAGTAACTTAAGTGATGAATCAGTGGAATAGATTAGGTATACAATACACAGTAGTTCATTGTAATATAGTATTTGATAAACTCAAAGATGCAAACTTTAGTGACAAGAACTCACTATTTGCCAAAAATTGCTGGGAAAACTGGATAACAGTATGGCAGAAACTAGGCATAGATCACTGCCTGATACCATACACAAGAATAAAGTCCAAATGGGTACATGATCTAGGTATAAAGATTGATGCTATAAACAAATTAGTGGAGCAAGGAATAGTATATTTGTCAGATTTATGGAGAAGGGAAGAATTTTTGACTAACAAGAGAGAAAACATTCTGAAATCCAAAACGGATCATTTTGATTACATTACATTGAAAAGTTTTTGCACAAACAAACCCAATGCAACTAAGATTAGATGGAAAGCAGAAAGTTGGGAAAGAATTTTTGTAATTACTCTCTGTGATAAAGGCCTCATTTCTAAAATATATAGAGAACTGTGTGAAATGTACAAGAACAGAAGTCATTCCCCAGTTGACAAATGATCAAAGGATATGAACGGGCAGTTTTCAGAGGAAACTATCTGTAGTCATATGAAAAAATGCTCTAAATCACTATTGATTAGAGAGATGCAAATCAAAACAACTCTGAGGTACCACATCATACCTATTAGATTGGCTAGCAGGATGAAAGAGGAAGATGATAAATGTTGGAGAAGTTGTGGGAGGGTTGGAATACTAACTCATTGTTGGTGGAGCTGTGAGCTGATCCAGCCATTCTAGAGAGCCCAAAGGGCTACAAAAATGTGCATACCCTTTGACCCAGCAATATCACTTCCAGGACTGTAACCCAAAGAGAACATGAAAATGGGAAAGGGTCCCACATGTACAAAAATATTTATGGCAACATTTTGTGGTGCTCAAAAACTGGAAATCAAGGGGATGCCCATCAATTGGGGAATGGCTGAATCAATTGTGGTATATGAATATAATGGAATACTATTGTGCTGTAAGAAATGATGAACAGTCTTGTATGATGCTGAGTAAAAGGAGCAGAACCAGGAGAACTTTGTGCACAGCAACAACCATAGTATGCAAGGATTTTTTCTGGTAGACTTAGAACTTCATTGCAATACAAGGACTTAAAAAATTCCCAATGGTCTTGTAAGGCAAATGCCTTCCACATCTAGAGAAAGAACTATGGAATTTGATCACAGAATGTAGCAGATCATTTTCTTTTGTATAACATTTTGGTTTGTTTTATGATTCCTCCCACTCATGTTAATTCTATGCAACATTACTAAGGTGAATATGTATTTAATAAAAACACATGTGTAGAACCTACATAAAATTGTATGCTGTCTTGGGGGAAGGGAGAGGGAAAAATCTAAGTTATATGGAAGTGATTGTAGAACACTGAGAGCAAATAAAATAAAAAATTTTTTTAAAAACAGAAAAAATAAAATAAAATTTAAAAACTGCTGGGAAAACTGAAAAGCTGTTTGATAGAAAGTAGGTATAGTCCCACATCTCAAAGCATATACCAAGATAAGGTCAAGGTGAATACATGATTTAGACATAAAGAATGATATCATAAGCAAATTAAGGGAGTATGGAATATTTTACCTGTAAGAGCTATGGATAAAGGAATAATTTCTGACCAAATAAGAGATAACATTGTGGAATAAAAATTTTTGTACAAACAAAACAAATGCAGTCAAGATTAGAAGGAAAGCTAAAAAACAGAAAACAGCAAGTTTCTCTGACAAAGGCCTCATTTGTCAAATATATAGAGAGAACTGAGTCAAACTGATAAGAAAACAAGTCATTCTTCAATCGATAAATGGCCAAAGGATATGGACAGGCAATTTTCAAAGAAATCAAAGCTATCTATAGTCATATGAAAAAATATTCTAAATCACTAATGCTTAGAGAAATGCAAATTACAACTCTGAGGCATCATTTCTTATCTATTAGGTTGGCTAATATGAGAGAAAGGGAAAATAACCAATATTGGAGGGGCTGTGGAAAAATTGAGACGCTAATGCACTGTTGATAGAATTATGAACTGGTTCAACCGTTCTGCAGAGCAATTGGAACTATGCCAAAAGAATTACAAAACTTTGTATACCCTCTGACCCAGCATCACCAGTAGTAGGTCTGTATCCCAAAGAGGTTAAAAAACAAAAAGGCAAAGGACCTATATGCACAAAAATATTTATAGCAGCAATTTTTGTGGTGGCAAAGAAATGGAAATTGAGGAGATGCCCATTACTCAGGGAATGGCTGAACAGGTTGTGGCATATGACTGTGATGGAATGCGATAAGAATTGACAAGCAGGATGCTTTCTGAAAAATCTGGACTTATATGAACTGATGCAAAATGAAATGAGCAGAACCTGGAGAACTTTATACACTCATGATCAACTGTGAATGACTTAGTTAACCTCAACAATTCAATGATCCAAAAGTTTAGGAATTTCTACTAAAAGCTACTTCTTAAATTTAAGTGCACAAAGACTATTAAGGTGAAGGTACATAATTTATATTTACCATTTGGGGCATTATAAAGAAAGTAGTTTATGGAATGAGCCAATAAAGTCATGGAAGGGAAAAATATTTAGTTGCCTTTTAATTTGCAATTGAGGTCTAAATTCATTTCTGCTAGAAGAGACAGGCTGGATTAAAAGACTCTAAATGAGTTCATTCAATCCTACTTTTTACTGAATTGCTCAGAGAGCTGATACAAAATTCAAATCAGACAATACTGAGCCACAACCAATAATATTGTCACCTGAATAATGACCCACCAATTCCTTTAAACAGAACAAGGATCAGAACTTCGATCCATTGAAAGATTCACCCTCTCAAGAAAGAATTTTCTCCAAGGAAAAAAGAATCTGAATGATAGATAAATAGCTTTCTATCATATGGAATATGTCATCTTTTCCAAATCATTTTCTTAGATTCATATCTAATTAACTATTTCATCTTGCTAACACACATATACACACATACATACACACAGCACACATTGTTCACAGGAAACTGACTGGGATACAGTGAGGATCTGGCTATTGTCTGAAGAACACATATACACACATATGCAGAACAAGATTACTTCAGAAACATTTCCTGCTGTAACTGAATGCCTTCATTAGTAGCGATCATCAGAAAAAGAAAAGAATTATCAATAAAAAATAATCAGTCAATCTTTTATGCTGACTTTTCCAACATGCCCTAGGAAACTCATCATTGGGATAACCTCATTAACCTGAAATATCTCATCTGCCCTTGTACTCTACCCCTACCACCCTCTGCTTTTCTGATTGGACGAAGGGGCCATGAATTTCAGATATCCATTTCAGTAGAAAGCTCAGCTCAGATGTCTCCACACCTGGCTATGTTTCTTGAGGTGTTCTCTGCCTTCTTCACCAAGACCCCAGCTTCTAGTACCTTCCCCACCTTCTCCTTTTTAGCTTCCTTTTGTGTACCATCTTTCCCCATCAGACTGTTAAGTCCTGGAGGTCAAGAACTCTCTTTCTTTCCCATTTGCGTCCTCAGCCCTTAGCACTGAGTAGAATGATTAATAAATGTTCGTTGACTATACTTTAAAAATAAAAGAAATCTTCTTTTGTGATACTTAAAATCATTTTTCTAATATTTTATTATAAATTACAAAACATTGAAAAGACTGCATTTCATTCTTTAAAAATTCTAAACTTAAAACACAGAATAAGATGAGTACTTCCATATAGTACAAAGCAAAACACAAAAAAGGTATGCAGATATGTACTATGAATGACTTGCTCTGAAAGCATGAAATAAATTTAATATTATCTCCAAAGCTATCCTGCTTCTGTTTCTTAATGACCTCTGTTTTGTTCTTTTCTGTGCATTTTTAAATGCTGCAATGCCTTACTTAAAAAAAAAGCAATCCCCCCTAGACTCCCTCCTTCACTGTCATCTTTCTACCAAGGAAAACTGAAGAAAACAAATCGTGGTAGCAGGTAAAACAGCATTTTGCCTCAAAGCCCCTGTCATGTTCAGGTACGGATTAGATGAGATAACCTCAAAGTCCTTCTCAACTTTAGTATTATTCTGCAATACTGTCTGTTACTGCTTTTTGTCTGATTTCATTAAGGAGGTTAGTAATGAGGGGAAAAGATTCAGAGATTCAAAAGGAGAAAATATTTAAGACAATCACTTCAATAGAAAAGGGGACATTTTAATTCCACATACACAAAATTAAGGACACAGTGGGCTTCTTGGAAGATTACCTGCCTATAGTCCTGTGGAGAAAAAAGGAAAGACTTTCAATTTTTCCATAGAAAAGCTATTCTGATACCTGTTTTAACGATTTTACAAAAGAGGGACAAAAAGTTCTAAATCTCACACAATAACGTTACTAGAGGCCAAATTTCAAGAGAGATAGGCTCTTGTGAGAAAGGGTGATTGAATTTCTCTCCATTTTTCCTGCTATGTTTGAGGGTTTCCTCGCAATATCATTGTGTTCTTTAAGAGGTAAATAGATAGATAGACTGACAGCCACTCCTTGATGGAAAAGTCCCTTCATAAAACTCACCTAAGTGCCCATACCTAGGATTGGAGCTCAAGCAAACCTTGGAAAACAAAGAGCTCTGTAAATACAGTGCCTGAGCCCAAGTTCCCTTGCCTTACCTTCCTTTCACAATGAAATTAGCATAAATTTCTGGCTTGTCAACTCCAGCAGCCCTACAGTGAGGGGCTGGCTACTACAGTCTACTGGAGGAAGACACAGAATATCAATGATTTTCAGCTCCTGTAAAACTATTCATTGAAAGGCTCTCAGGCCAGCAGTTGCCATGGAAACAGAACTGAAGCTTAAAGGAGACAGAACTTACAGTAAGGGCTTCTCAATAGGTTCCCAACACTCGTTTCTTTCCATTATAAGGCACAAATGACACTGGGCAATGCTCCCTTGCCTACTTCGGACTGCAGCAGCTCGCAGCCCTGTTTTCCCCACCAGTGACCCTGCGGTGGCAAGCACATACGTCCTTCCTCTACTTCACAGACCAGGTAATCTTGAAAGTACCAATCTTTTGTTCCATCCTCGGACTCCCCAGCACAGCACCCAGCACGCAGTAGGTAATTAATGAATGCCTGTGGATCCACTGTCTTATCTTCTCCACCATTCTCCTCAGTATCTTTTAGTGGAAAGGGAAATCTTTGAAATAAGAATATCTGCACATTTAGTAATTACAGCCTTCTCAAATATTTTTAAGTTTTCTATTTTTAATACAGGTCATTAAAATAATTTGTTCAATATAACAAAGAATAAGGAGTTTTTATATAATGCCTGGTACATTTTTCAATTTCTACTTAAAGTAAACTCCTTGAGGACAGACTAAATGTCCTTTATCCTTGTATCTCTAGCACCTAGCTGGGCATTTGTTAAAACATAAAGAAAATAAAACATAATAGATGCTTTACAGTATTGGAAGAAAAAATATTGCTTCAACTAAAAGTCACCTTTTGGCAGAGTCATGGAATCACTGCATTGAAAATGAAGCAAAAACTGAAATTCATTCACAAAGATATCTATTTTTGACTCCAAACAGCTTTATTAGCTACCATGTACTAGAGAACTTTTTGCACAGATGCAAAGGGTAGAAAGATAATTCAACTGTCCACAAACTAACACAACACAGGTGCTTAATACATTCTAGTTGACTAAGGGACACACCCTTGCTTTGGTCTCAGAGGAATCTCCACACATGCCATTGTTTAAATATGGCCAAAAGACTTCATGTATAATGTGATGGATCAAATGCCTTTCTAAAAAGAGCCTCAACTCTGCTTTGCACTGGAAACAAAAATTCCTAGTTATAATTCTGTCTGAGTACAAATCTGTGAAGACTGTAGTAGGAAGGGAGCAAAGAGAAGAAATATATTAGGGCTTTTTCCTACATATTTAGTTATTTTTAAAAATTGCTTTGTATAAACCGACAGACAGACAGGAACAGAGACAGAGATAGAAAGAAAGATTCAGATTTGGGGACCCCTCATCAACCTTCTTGATGATCTTTCGTGGTCCAAAAGGGAGTCAAGTCACCTTTTAGTGTAGGAGTTCTTAACCTTTTATGTCATTTTCATCTCCTTTCCCTTGGCAGTCTGATTTAGAACCTCTTCTTAGAATGTTTTTAGAAGCAAAAAATAAAATAAAATGCATAGAACTGCAGAATAAACTAATTAAACTGAAATAAAGATGTAACTTTTTTTCCATCCAAGTTCATGGCCCCTCTGAAATCTATCCAGAGATCCCTTTGAGTATCCATGCGCCCCAGATTAACAACCTTGGATACGACTACTTTTCTCAGACACTGACATGGCTCATCTTGTAACCACTTCCTGACCATTATTGTCTATAACATTCTTGTTCTATTTAAAGCCTGGCATAACTTGGTCCCTTCCTAGTTTGCCAACCTTTTTCACCTTATTCATCTCCATATTCCTTATGATCCACTGATGCTGACCTCCTCTCTAACAAAAGATATTTTACCTTCCCACTCTGCATTTGTTGTTGGCTGTCTCACATGCCTGAAATTCTCTGCTTCCTCACCTCCTTTTCCATGTCAGCTAAAACCTCATTTTCTGCAAGAAGTCTTTTTTAGTTCCCCTAAATGTTAGTGACTATCTCCAGTTTATCCCACTTCTATCTGGTTTGTATGTAATCATTCGCCTGTTGTCTACCCCACTAGATTATCAGCTCCACAAGGACAGGGACTGCTTGCCTTCCTTTGGATTCCTGTAATCATCAGTGCCCAATCTATAGTAAATTCTTATTGACTTCACTTGTTTTTGCATCCCCTGTTAGAATGAAAACTCAAGGGTAGGAACCATATAATGGAAGATTAATTTGATCACAGATTTAGAGTTGGAAGGGACATTAGGGGTCCTATTCCAAACTCCTCAGTTTACAAATAAGAAAACGGATGTGTAGGGAGGAGGTTTGGGTGTCTCAACTGAGTTATCACAGCCAGGATTTGAACCTAGGTCCTCTGGCTCCAAATCCGAGCCTTTCCATGGCACTCCACTCCACCTCTCTTTGTGTTCTCTTGTACGTCTTAACATTACAATGGATTGAACTATGAAGAGTATGTTTGTCCTTCATTGCCGAAGAAGACCATGCCATCAGAGAAATAATGACATGACTTGCACTTGATTTTGTTTTGAGGGAGGGAGGGCTGTGCAGGTAACCAGCCTCACTTCTCCTCCAGAGCCATCTGAATCCAGTGACCAGATATTCCTCAGGATGACTGGAGATGACCCAGGATGAGGCAATTGGGGTTAAGTGACTTGCCCAAGATCACACAGCCAGTGAGTGTCAAGCGTATGAGGTAAGATTTGAACTCAGGTCTTCCTGACTCCTGAACTGGTGCTCTATCCACCGCACCACCTAGCTGCCCACTGTGAAGAGTAGATCCTACTCAAACACTTGTTGTGTCTCATTTAAAAAGGAAAGGGCATGGTAACCTCCAGAGAAAGGATGAAAGCTCCAGAGGTTTTAACTTATGTAGGGGAGATGGCACTGAAATTACATTACCTCAGAGACTTATCTTTGCCTCAGAAAGTTCAGGAATGACGGAACTGTTGAAAGCCAAGAAGGGTGGCAAAAAGCTGAAGAGAACCCCTCCTCTGACCCCTCCGTTTCAACTAGCATAGAGCCGCAGGTAAAGACAGCATTTGGGAGGAGGGGTACAGGAACTAATAAATACATCATATTTACACATTATGAAAATGTTAAGAGGTTTTCATCGTAAGATTGTCTGGAAATTTCAATTATTAGTATTTCTTGGGCGTGCTGTACTGAAACAATAATAATACACTTTCCCTGCCTTCTTAAACAGCACAGTTTAAGACTGCATAATCTAACCTCTTTCTTGAGAATTCAGCGCCATCATCAGTGATTATACTGTGTTGTTACAAAAATGGGTAGGCCTTATTGCTCCTGCGGTAAATGGTCCTAGTCTGCTGAATTTGGTGACCTCATGATTCCTTTCCCCCCTTAATGTTGGGTTATCAACTGTCTCTTTTCCATATTGTCTTTTTATACACAAAAGAATATATAAAACAGGAGGAGCTCTCTAACAAACAAAGGGCATGAGTTTCAGTACATGGACTTCGTGTCATCTGTGCTGGCTGCTGAAATGACTAGCTAGGCACTTGACTATCTTGATAGACTGCCAGATTGTCGAGGTTCTGAATGGGTAAGCTGTTAACTGTGAATAGAAAATTTCGGTCCCTGTGGTTACATCTGAGACCATCTCACAAGTGGTAATAATTCCATAAATTTTACCATTTTAAACCAAATTACCTTATGCATGAAGGTCCTACTTCTGCTTTTGAGGAAAGAAAACCTTCTGAATAAAACATGTGCCCATGGCTATTCAGAAATAGAAATCATGCCAGCTATTCAAATTATTTACATCCAACTTCTCCCTGTGAAATTAATACTGGCTGCAGCAAATACCACAATTAGACTGCATATTTAAAAGGCACCTGCTCCTGGAACATAGCCAAAACTCCAAGACAACTGATGCCTATCCTGGAGATAAGGAAGTTACACAAGAGAAATGTCCTTAGAGAAATTAATACACCCACATTTCACCTGATTAGAGATTCTCTGGGTTAACAAGCTTCCCTAGGTCCTGGTCACACTGTTTTTTAGAAAGGCACTTAATACTTCATTTCAGAGATGAAGTTGTAAGCATCTGAAGGAATATTGAAGAAGGATAGATATGGAGGTTCCCCTGACACCTAAACCAAGGATGCCGCATAAACTGTGAGGAAATGATTGAGGTACAGAATTCATGAAAGAGGGGAACAAAGCAAGATACAGTCTGACATGTCCCCCAGATTTTAAGAGATTACATTTCCAAAAGTTCTGAGAAAGGAGAAGTAGGATACCATGGCTACATGGCTACAGAGGAAATTAAACCTCTAAAAGAGACTTTTGTTAGTCATTTTCAGTTGTGCCCAATTCTTCTTGACCCCTTTTGGAGTTCTGGCAGATATAATGGAGTGGTTTGACATTTCCATCTCATTTTACAGATGAGGAAACTGAGGCAAAAAGGTTAAGTGACTTACCCAGGATCATATAGCTAGTTTCAACCATAAGGCTGGTTTTGAACTAAGTCCTCACTCCAGACCTGCCACACTCTCCACTGTACTTACCTAACTGCCCAAAAGAGACAGAAAAATTCAAGAATAAAACTCAATTCTGATGAAGGAAAGGAGGAGCTATCTGAAGAGACCAATATGGAAACTATTAATAATAAAAACATTTATGTACTGCTTTAATGTTTGCGAGGCACTTTACATATATAGTTTTATTTGATTCTCACAACAATCCCTGGAGATGGCTATTTTTATAATCCCCATTTTACAGATGAGTAAACAGAAGCCTAGAGAGAAGTTTAGAGACTTTCCTAGAGTCAGAGAGCTACTAAATGTCTGAGGCAGTATTAGAATTCAGTTCTTCTTGACTTCAAGTTTAGGTTGTTAAAAGAAACATAAGAAAGATGGATGCTAGGACAAACAAAAGAGGTCAAAGAGAAAAGATTAGCATGCAGTTCTGTCAACATTATGTCAAGAATACCAAAGCTCTGAGCAAGAAAAGTGAGATGAAGCTGGCCTGAATTCCAAAAACATGCAAAAAAGAGAATGTTTAGCTCAATGGGGCAAAAGAAGATAATCAAAAAGTGATAAAATCATTGTTTGTGAATAAGATAAAATATAATTATTCAACTTTTATTTTGTTTCTGATTTCTCTATGAGGGAGAACGATCTATGTAGAATAAGATTGTGAAAGACAGAACAAATATGGTTAGTAGGAAGTCAAAACCAATACATAAGTAGGGGAAAAGTAGAACACTTAACTATTCTTGAGAAATTCAAGTTACCAGCCAGGATGAACTATATCCCTGGTTACTGAAATAGCTGGTGGATTCAACAACTGATCTGTTGCCAATGATCTTTGAAAAAAAAAAAAAATCCCTGAAAATGAGATAGGCTCCTGTATTGGAGAGAGCAAACATCCTGATTTTCAAAATTTAAGAAGGTGACATCTATAAAATATAGGCCAATGAGCCTGACAAAATTCTCATGTGTTGTTAAAGTGACAGTAGGGAGCATTTAGAATGTAGAGCAGTGAGCATGAAGAGCCAATATGGTTTCATCAAAAACAAATCATTGTCGATTAGTCTAATTTTCTTTTCAGACAGACTGGTTAATCAGAAACTGAAATACCACTGATCTAATATACATGAATTTTAGCAAAGAATGTGACACAAAGTCTCTTCTGGACAAGATGTAAAAATGGGTTAAATGATAGTTAAGTGGATTCCCAATTGGCTGAATAACCAGATCTAAAGGACAGTCATTTGGAGGTTAATATCATGGCGGGGTTCAAGAATTCGCCATTGACCTCTGATGTTCACCATTTTTATCAATGACTTAAAATTGTGATAACAAACAACTTACCACCCATTACATAGTGCTATATGTAGTAAGTGTGTTGGTATCACCATTTTACAAATACGGAAAATGAAAGCTCAATGAGGTTAAGTGACTTGCTCATAGATTTTGAGCCCAGGTTTCTGCTGCTTCTAAATCTAATACAGTTTTCACTATAATAAACTGCTTGTCAAATGACATCCTCATCAAATTTGCTCATGATAAAGCTGATGGTAAAATTACTAACAATTCCATAGGTCCCACTTCAGATGAAGTAAATGAGCATGGCATCCACTATGAAGAAAAAAATAGCCCTGCTGTACCCTGCTCTGATTAGACCAGATCTCAAGTATTACATTCAGTTCTGGACCACACATCAATAAGCTGTGATTTTGACAATGGGAACTCCCTCTACTTTATATTAAACCTGTGGCAATAATGATAGCAGATAGGCACAGAAGTTGCCTATATTTGTTTTTAAAATTTCAGGATCCAAATAGCCTACCTCACAATTTAGGCCTAACTTTTCCCTTTGTGTCTAAAAAAAGTGAATTTGTAGCATTGTTAAGAATTCAGATTCTCAATGACGAATATAAAAAAAATTAGCCAAGCTAATACAAAGTAAGCGAACCATGAAAAAATATACATAATTGCAACAATGAAAATAGAAATAACAAAAAGAACAACCTAATGCTGGGAAACTATAATGGTGTTAAGCTCGGTTCAAAAGAAAAAAATATGATGCTCTAAACTATTATTGATTAGAGAAATGTAAATCAAAACAACTCTCAAGTACCACATCACACCTATCAGATTGTCTAACATGACAAAACAGGAAAGTAATAAATGCTAGAGAAGATGTGGGAAAATTGGAACACTAATACATTGTTAGTGGAGTTGTGAAGTGATCCAACCCTTCTTAAGAGTAATTTGGAACTATGTCCAAAGGGCTATAAAACTGTGCGTATGCTTTAACCTGGCAATACCACTTCTAGGTCTGTATCCCAAAGAGATCATAAAAATGGGAAAAGTACCCACGTGTACAAAAATATTTATGGCACCTCCATCTGTGGTGGCAAAGAATTGGAAATTGACAGCGTGTCTATCAACTGGGGAATGGCTGAACAAGTTGTGATATATGAATGCAATAGAATACTGTTGTGCCATAAGAAATGATGAGTAGGCAGACTTCAGAAAAACCTGGAAAGACTTATATGAACTGATGCTCAGTGAGGTGAGTAGAAGCAGGAGAACATTGTACACAGCAATAGCCACATTATGCAATGACTGACTTTGATGGACTTAGCTCTTCTCAGCAATACAACGACCTAAGACAACACCAAAAGACTCATCATGGAAAATGCTATCCACGTCCAAAGAAAGAGTTATGAGTCTGAATGCAGATCAAAGCATATTATTTGCTCTCGTTTTCTTGTGTTGTTTTGTTTCTTCTTTCTCATGGTTCCTCTTCCATTAGTTCTAATTTTTCTTTACAGCATGACTAATGTGAAAATTTAAAAACAAGAAGATATGAGAAGGTACCTCCTTGGTCTCTCTGTGGAGGCAGAGGACTTTGAGTGTCAAGCATTACATATAATGTCAGACTTCTTTGTATTTATTTTTAAGATAATTTTTAATGATATCTTGTTTTTATATCAGCTACATTTTCTACAACACTGTTGTCTTCTCCTTTTCCCCCTTCTGGAGTCATTTCTTATAATAAATTTTTAAAAGGATAAAAAGACCCAATGCCACAAAACTAACAGTTCAAAAAAGTTTTTTTATAACAAAATCAAAAAATGTAAAATTTTTTATGTTTTTGTGGAACTATTTTTTTGTTGTTTTGGGGGGTTGGTTTTTTTGTTCTTTATTATAAGGGATAAAATTTGTTCTTTAAAAATAAGGGATATTTTGTAATATATGCAAAAACAAAAGATATCAATAAAATTATTTTTCAAATGCTTCAGATTCCAATAAAGATCTCCACCTTTTGGCCATGGTAAAGTTATTCTTATGAAAACACTTGACAGTTTATTTTTAAAATGAAGCCTTTAGGCATGACGCATTATTATTTGAATAATGGCAACTGTAGTGATGAAAAGTAGAATGTTCAGCCTACGGGAAATAGGCCTGGTTCATTGCTACATATTTCCTGGACTGCCACTATAGATGGGCAAGAAGCCAGGATCTCAACTGAGCAGAGAGAAGACAGCAGGCTGGACTGCACCTAGGGAATTTTGCAGTACTTTCAATGACCCCCAAGCTCATCCTTGAAACACAAACCACTATTTTAAAAACATTCTTCAAATGATGCTATATGGCCATGAATACTGGTGTACTAACAAACTCTGAAGAATAAAAATTTTGAGTCACTCAAAAGGCAATGGAGAAATTCATAGTGGACATAAGGAGGCTACAGCATTTCCCAATGATAAATTAGACCCATCTCCCTAGCCCACCACACTTTTCCCTCTTCCTAACTTCCATATTATTGTCTAGGGCACAACCATCCAGGCTCCCAGGCTCCCAGACCTAGATGTCATCCCTAACTCCTCACTCTGTTTCACATCCCATATCCAATCAATTACAAATCTTTATTAAGCTTCCCCTTCTCTCCTCTCAAACTGCCAACACAAAGACTCTCCTGTAATGTTAATGAGTGTGATGGCAATCAAAATAGGATCTTTTGCTGTGGTATAATCAAGTGCCTGATTGAATCTAGCCTTTATCAATCAAGAGTCTTTACTAGGAGTAAAGTACAGGAACAAGAGTTTCTTTAACTAGAAACAGTATATGTATTTGTATTGTTAATGTCATTAAAGATTTTCCTCACCCATTAATAGGCCTGCCCACTGAGGGGAGTTTGATTAGGGAAGATTTGCAGGAACACCCACAGCTTCTGTTAATGAGGCACTGGTTCTCAAGGGTTGGGATGCCCTCTGGCTCTAAAAAAGGTATAAATACTCTGAGGGTGAGGTTTTACTTTGGGGCTCAGTTTTTGTGTTTCTTGGACCAGATGAGGCCTCTGAGAAGTGGCTAAGGAGGTGCCACCACCTCTTCCCATCCCAGCAGCTTTGAGAACTCAGATGTCATGCTTCCCTCTCTGGTAACTGGTCAGACAGCTGTACCTTTCTGAATTATGGTCAGACAGAGGAAGCCATGTCTGTTGATTATTTTGGGGTTCAGGGTGTTGACTCCACTGAACTGGGTGAATGATATATGTGCTTGACTAAAGGATTGATACATGTGCTTGATAAAAGTGATTGCTAACCCCTCAAAAGTTACCTTTCCTTTTATGAATGCAGATCTAAGAACCTGTGATAGCAGGCCCCCTGTATATGTTGGGGTGCTTACTGATACAATTAAAGATCTTCCCCTCCCATTAATAGGCTTGAGGTAGTGCCCATTAAGGAAAACTTGATTAGGGGAGGTTTGGTTTGTAGGAAGGCCCACACCTTTTGTTAATTGCTAATGAGGCACTGAGTCACAAGGGTCATGATGCCCTCTGGCTCTGAAAAGTATATATATACTCTGAGGTAAGGTTTTGCTTTGGGGTCTTGGAAGAAGGTTCATGTGCCAGATGAGACTCTGGGTGATTACCACCCAGTTAAGGAGTACCCCCTCCCACTTTGAAAACCCAGATGCTGGAACTTCTCTCTCTGGTAACTATGTATGTAAGTAATGGTCAGACAGCTGGATCTGTCTGTTGATCTGTGATGTATGTGTTGCTTATGGTCAGACACTTGGAAGCCCTGTCTGTTGGTCTTTATTTCTCTGCTTGTATTTTCTCTGCTGGTGAATGTGATTAAAGAAGAAGCAGCTCTCCTTTTAGAAAAGGAGATCTAAGAACCCATGCTAGCAGGCCATCTTGGATGTGTCAGGGTGTTTGTTGCTACATCTCCTCATTTCTCACCTGAATTACTGCACAGCCTACTCATTGGTCTCTCCACCACAAGTATCTCCCCACTCCAGATCATCCTTCTTTCAGCCATCAGTGATCTTCCTGAAGTATAAGTATGGCCATGTCACCCTACTATTCAAGAAATCCCAGGGGCTCCCCCACACCTCCAGGATCAAATACAAAATCTTCTGTTTGGAATTCAAAGCCCCTTATAACATGACCCCCTTCTACCTTTCCAGTCTTCTTACACCATATTCTTCAACCCACACAAGATACTCCATCTCTGGCTCACTGGGCTTTCTTTCCCCCAGGCTGGGTACCCTCTTCCTCCTCATCTTTGCCTTTTACTTTCCCTGACTTTCTTCAAGTCTCAGATAAAACTCTACTTTCTGCAAGAAATCCATCTTAGTCCTTCTTAATCTTAGTATTTTCCCTTAAAGATTACCCTTAATTTATTCTATATGTATCTTGTTTATATATAGTTACAAACTATATCCTTTCCCCATTACATGGTGAGCTCCTTGGCAGAGACTATCTTTTGCTTTACTTCTTAAGTACAGTACTTAGCCAGGGCCTGGTATGTAGGTGGCACTTAATAAATGCTTGCTTATTTGATTCTAAGTTGACTTTAACTCAGACAAAGGGGTTCCATACAAAAGGTTTGATCTTTCTTCTTTTCATTTCTTTCTTTGATAGTTCAACAATCTATGATCTTTCTAGTCTGAATAGATTTTTAATGCCTTAGTAGCAGACTTTCATAAATTGCTGGGGTGGAAAAATTGTATCCCACCTGGTAATCATAGGGGAATGTGGAGTCATAAATTTAGATCTGGAGTGGACCTCAGAGGTCATCTAGTTCATCCCCCTTATTTTCCATAGAATGAACAATAGAAGTGATGTTCCCAAGTTCACAAAGGTAGTATGTGTGGCACTTCCTCTCAACCTAACATTTCAGTATTTAGAGCAGAAAGAAATGTGAGAGATCATTGAGTTCAACTCATTTTCTAAAAGAGGAAACTGAGGCCCAGGTTTGCCTAAAGTCATACAGTATACAGTAGATCCGGGACTCAAATCTGAATCCCCCTTTGATTTCAGACCCAATGCTCTTTAAAAATAAACTGTGCTGCCAGTCCAAATTTAGATAAACAGTTCTTCAGATGCTAGATGGGTATGTAGTCACCAAGTCCTTCTGTTGTTCAACCTTATCTAACTCTTTGTGACCATATTTGGGGTTTCCCTAGCAAAGAGCAAAGACACTAGAGTGGTTTGCCATTTCCTTTTCAGCTCATTTTATGGATGAGGAAACTGGGGCAAACAGGGTGAACTGATTTGCTCAGGTCATACAGCTAGTGAATGTCTGAGGCCAGATTTGAACTCACGAAGATGAGTCTTCCTGATTCCAAGCCCAGATGCAGATGCCCTATCCACTGTACCACTAGATATCTAGTCCATGCAAGGATCTAAATGCTCATTAGAAAGCTAAGAAATTTTTGATACTCTCAAAGGAAATAAGACAACTCAGAACTGTCATTTCATAAAAACATTATCTTCTGTAAGAAAACAAAGTTGTTTTTTTTTTCCAGTTCTGGGGTCATATCACAGTTATAGCCTATACTGGCATAAGATTAGGATCTTTAAAGTGAGTTTTCTGTGACTACAGTCACTTCTGGTGACTACAGAGCATCTCCTATCTCTCTACCTTCTACCCTCTTTGCTTTTACTCATGAAATAAATATATCCAGCATTTATCTTTTGGTAGATCAGGAAAGATCTGTTGTTGAGAAAAAAAAATCTATTTGGTTTTTCAATCCCCTGGAAGTGTTAATTAAACTGTAACTTTACCAGTCACTAAGAACAGAATATGTTTCTAAAACATTTATCATCTAGCAGAGGGAAAAAAGCTGTCAAACAAGTTTACGTTCCCAGGACTAGGTCCTAGGCAAGAATTGTTGTCACCATATCAGAGAAGAAAGAGGGAAAACAAAGGTGATTTTGATTCATTCCCCTGAGTTAGGGTGGGTTATCTTCTTCATAATCAGATACGAAACTAGAGACAGAAAATATTCCCTTAGTTTATTCCCTCAAAATCTACAAACCATCTTGGCACCTGAAGAAAATGAATGAATGTCCTATTACTATCTGCCAGGCTTTGACATCAAGGCAATGCAGTGTATAATGGAATGAAAACTGGAATTGGAGTCGAGAAGAACCTGGTTCCAATTCAGATATGCTACTTGATACCTGTGGGGACTTGGGCAGTAACTTAACCTCTCTGGATTAAATTCTTGAGTTCGTTTTCTACTGCTATAAAACAGGAGGCTTGAATTTAGAAATCAGGACTTCTCCACAAACTTGTTTTAATATTTGACATTTCAATATTATTGGTTTTCATTGTGATTCTATATATTTTACTTTATGCAATCCAAAACATTATTATGAGAAGGGGTCTAATAGGCTTCAGATTGCCAAGAGGTCCATGACACAAAAAAGGATCAGAACTCTTGGACTAGATGACCTCCAGGATTCCTTCCGATTCTAAATTTTAAGATTCCAAGAAGGGGATGAGCAGGTAGGAATGGCAGGGACTGAACTGCTAAATAACAGCATCAAAGTACTAGGATCTTTAAAGGTGAAAGAAGAACCAACAGAAGATGTCAGAAAAGGAAAGAAACTTCACTTAGGGGTTGGCTCCTGTTGGTCCAGAGACCAACATACAACTGACCAAATAGATACTTACTGGCTTGTTTAAAAACAGACAAAAGGAGATTTTCACTTGAGAGTGTACTGGAAAGAGCATGACAGCTAGTCCTCACAGCTAGAGAAGTCTCAGCAGAAAGAGGAAAAAGATTACAAATCAAAGGGTTTCAGAACAGTCACTTCAACACTCTGAGTCTTAACTTTCTCATCTACAAAATGAGGATAGAAGTAGCATGACATTGCAGATAGAGAGTTTGCCTCAAAGCCAGAAAACACTTTAAGACCTGCCACATCCTGGCTGGGTGACCTTGTGTTAATGACTTAACATCTCAGGGCTCTAGGTGAGACTGCAAGTGGCAGTGAAGGTACCCATCGACATTGCTCACCTTGGAGTTCACTATGCCAATGATGTGAAATCATGGGTCCCTATCCCTAAAATGGTGCTAACATCACCACAGGACCTGCCTTTTTATCAGGACAAAATGAAATAACGGAGATTAAATTAAAGTGCCTCATAAATGTATATATGTGTTATATGTATGTACGTACGTATGTATGTATGAATGTGAATTATTTATTAATTTCCCCAAGTTAATTCTAGAAACATGTTTTGACCACACAAAATTAGTGTTAATTATAGTAATTTATAGAAACATTTGTACTTAATGACAAATACAATAATTATATATATTCTTAAATACGGCAGATTAGCTTTGTCAAAATGTTGATCACAACACCAAACTACACAATTTGCTGTACCCAGTCTCCTAAGAACACTCCCTCAGTCATTCTGTACTCTTTGGTTTACTTCACAGTGTAGACGCTTTTCATCATTCAGTCATTTGGATGCTACTTCTACAATGCCTCAGGGTGCCTCCTGTTCTCTCTGCTCTCATCACCTTTGGATTTTGTGGCACACAGCTGTAATCCCTGATACCTGGGGGGTGGGGCAAGGAGGTGGAAACTGAGAGAGCTCTTGACTTTAGGCATTCTGAACTGTAGTACAGCTAATGCCTATCAGATGTCCAAATAAGTTCAGGCACAATATGGCAGCCCCTGGGGATCAAGTGGCCACATTATTGCTTGCTGTGGCTTTTCAGTCAAGTATGGGTCTTCAGGACAGCTAAGGGGTACAGTGGATAGAACACCAGGAAGTTGGAGTGGTGGTGTTTCAATTGTATCTGATTCTTTGTGACCCTATTTGGGATTTTCGAGGCAAAGTTTCTAGAATGATTTGCCATTTCCTTTTCTAGGTCATTTTACAAATGAGGAAACTGAGACAAACAGGTTTAAGTGACTTCCCCAGAATCACATAGCTAGAAAGTGTCTGACGCCAGCTTTGAACTCAGGAAGATGAATCTTCCTGACTTCAGGTCCAGTATTCTATCCATTGAACCACTTAGCTGCCCCTTTTGGTCAGTGCTATTGGGGGGAGGGGATAAAGGGGGTGGGGTGGGCATAAAGCTTCCATACTGATCATTTCAGGAGTGCTATACTTCCAGCTTGAATGAGACAGGGAGATCCAATTTCAGCATCTCTCCCAAAAAGTATGACATAGCATGTTATGGTCTCCTTAACATCATTCACTCTACTCTCCAATCCCTCATCCACATTTCTAAAGCAAAGTCATAACCATGCCACTCCCCGGCTGAAGAAACCCACCATTGCATTGTTCGGATCCAGATTATCCTTCTTAATTTATTGCACTGTTCCCCTTCACGTTATATACTCTAGTCAATCTGGATTACTTTGCTACTTCAAGTAGGGGAGAGTCAATCTGTGCAAAGGCTTATTGTAGGAAAGAGACAGAATGCCCTGGCCCTCTCAGCACACTTCAGGAGGCAGTTGTGGGAAGGGAGAGATAAAATATGGAGATAGAAATGAAAAGATTTGGGACTGATCGGATTCAGGGATGATGGAGATGGAAAAGGGGGACAAAAAAATAAAGATTTCTAAAACTATGTTACCAGTCACAGAAAGACTCCAACAGGCCTCCTTAGATGCCTCCTAAACTTCCTGGCCTATGGTCCTTACAGATGTTTTTATTCCAATATAAAAAGCCTCCTTTTTACATTGATGGATCTATGATCTCAATCATATAAAGAGTTCCTTTAAACCAAACCCATTCTCTCTTATCCATCACCTCCCATTAAGTCTTACACTAAATATGCTAGAGGTGGGGGGTGGGGTATGGGGCACAGGGAAGGAAAGGAAGGAGAGGAAGTGTGGTTTTTTCTTAGGTTTCTAGAAATTTAATAGGACAGTTCAGTGATGCAGTAAGGATAGGGTCCCAGACCTAGAGTCAGAAAGACTCAACTTCTTGAGTTCAATTTGCCCTTGTGTGATCCTGGGGAAGTCACTTAGCACTCTGTGCCTCCATTTCCTCATCTGTAAAATGAGCTGGAGAAGGAAATGCCAAACACTCCAGGATCTTTGCCAAGAAAACTCCAAATTGGGTTATGAAGAGTCAAAAATGATCGAAAATGACTGAATAACAGACACATATGTTGTCCATTTGTTACTTCTCAGTCTTATTCTGTGGTTGGCCCAATTAGTTTTAATCAAGCCCCCCTCTGATAATATCCTTTACATTATTTCTCTTGCACAGATGACAATATGTCAGACCACTCAAGACTTCGAAGTTACCCTTTGGGCAACCCACAACTTTCATTCTTCAGACTGGTCTTCTATGACTCATAGCTACAGGACCATCACAAGAAAAAAAACTTGATGAAAAGAAGCCCTTTTTTTCATTAAAAAAACTTTGGGTCATTAAAACCAACAGAATTTGCTTAGGATGACTATTCAAATGGAAGAGACATTCACAGGACTGTGTTTCATAAAAAGAAAGCTAAGGCGCAGAGTCTTCATGAGGGAGGAGACTAGCTTTTAAAAAAAATCAAAAGCAAATGCTTTGGCTTTTACCCTCCTCACTGCCCCCGTACCAATGGCTTAACAATAGCCTCAAACTCCCATAATTCCAAAAGAATGGTTATTCAAAAGAGGAAGAATATAATCAAAAAGGAAAAGGAGAAATGAAATCTTAATACAGACCACATTCAATGACATTATGTATCACATGTACATTTTTATCTAAGAGACAAGGGAAGGTCAAAGAATCAGAACCTTGAACATATAAGCCCTGCTTATTTCCTGTGCAGTATAGCACTGAAGGACCATCAGCATTTGATGCGGCTAATTTGACACTGCCACATTCTCCTTTGCCTTCGGAACAAAGGATGTGAATCATCAGGGCAATTCAATTCAGTTCCATGAAGACCCTTTTAAAGTACTTCTACATATATACAATAACAAACAATTTAATTGGAGGGGAAAAGATAAATATATTACAAATAACTATGATTTTTAAAAAGGGAGGGGGGGGGGAAAGAATTCCCTAAATATAAAAGAGGACAATAAAGTGCCCAGAGGAGTAAAGGCAGATCACCTTGGAATGTGAGGCGGAGAGGAGGATTGCGTGAGTTAAGGTCAGATAAGAAAGTGACACTCAGATAAGAAAGCTAGGTCTTGAAGAGATTTTCCTAAACTGAGATAGATCTATCTTGGTGTGGTAGAGCCTGGTGTAGTGGGTGAGCAAGGTACAGAGATGGGAGTGGATTAGACAAAAATGCTAGACGAACACAGTCTAGTTTCATGGGAACTAAGAATAAGTTAAAGGGGGAGTAGGAGATTAAGTTGGAAAAGTAGGTTAGAAAAGCCTAATTACTGAACATGAATGAACATTACTGAATGCTCAGAGAAAGAATTTATCTTTTATCAGATGGGAAATGGGGAAGATTTTGAGCAAAGGATGGGAATGAAGAAGGCTGCTCCTCCACAAAATGTTCCAATGTGAGCAAGTCATAGGCATAATGGGTTGTTCCAGGATAAGAAGACCCTAGACACTGAGGGAACTTTGGGTTATCAGTAGAGGAGGCATGGCTTTGAAGTTCAGAAGCATGGAGTAAAACAAAGGAAACTGTTCCCCATCTTTACTATTAAGGACAGAAATTCTGGTTTCTTGCCACTGGTAAGAGAAGAGAAATCTCTTTTCTACTTGGAGTTAAGGAAAAGGGTGGAGATGACCTATGTTAGTTTATATCCTATTTTATTAATAACTATGAGCTCCTCACAGAGTAGAGAGAAATTTCCACATGAATCTGGGTCCCTGCCTCTGGACATAAATGAACCAATTGTTGTGACTTAGCATATTTAGCTGATGATATCTCCAATCTCTACACTAGTA
Organism: Bettongia penicillata ogilbyi; assembly: GCA_023548195.1. Classification (NCBI taxonomy): domain Eukaryota; kingdom Metazoa; phylum Chordata; class Mammalia; order Diprotodontia; family Potoroidae; genus Bettongia; species Bettongia penicillata. The sequence goes on from JAJHZJ010000024.1 coordinate 4,360,182, forward strand.
AGAAAGAGGAAGGGGAAGGAAAGGAGAATATTGTGTGCCCTCCAGGCAACAAATCTCATCCTTGGACCAAAAGGAAGATGGAGGAAGTGGAGGAGAAAGCTATGGCCAAAAGGAAGGACCCTGTCCCATTGTACAAGTTAGCATTATATTATCAATGTATTGTTGTTCTAGAAATAGAACCCAATTCTGAGGCAGAAGACATGAGTTCAACGCCTAAATCTGCTACTTACTAGCTGTGTGACCATGGGCAAGACACTTAACCTGAATTTTGATTTCCTCATCTAAAACATGGGGACAATAATATGAATGGAACCTACTGCCCAGTTTTTTGAGAAAAGTGCTTTGTAATCCTGAGTATTATAGGAAAGACAGTTGTTCTTTCTCAACCTCATCTAATCACCTGGTATGGTAGCACAGGTTTGTATTCCTCCTACTTATTTGAGTTGAGATGGCAACTTAGACCTAGAGAGGTAGTTTTGTTGTTAACTTTGAGAAGTCACAAATAAATCTTGGAGAGAAAGTAAAATGATAAAAAATATATTTGATGCAGCTAAGTAGTGAAGTGGGTAAGAGTGCCAAACTTGGAGGCAGAAAGCCTTATCTTCCTGATTCAAATCTGCCCTTGGACACTTTCTGGCTGTGTGACCCTAGGCAAGTCACTTAACTCCTGTTCGCTTCAGTTTTCTCATCAGTAAAATGAGCTGGAGAAGGAACTGCCAAGCCACTCCAGGATCTTTGTCAAGAAAACCCCAAATGTGGTCACAAAGAGTTAGGTAAGTTGGGTCACGAAGAGCTGGACAACAACAGAAACCATCAAACAACCACAAAAAGACACAAAAGTGAGAGAGTTTCTGCCTTCAAGGCTCTTCTAGTTTTACTATGGGATACAGAACTCAGTTTGCATTTATAAAATAGCAAGGCTGGTCATGAGTGTCAAGGAGGGCCAGGGTGGTTAAGTGGCAGTAGGAGATGAAGGATGCTTATTTAAAGCTAGAAGAGACCTTAGAGTTCTTCCAGTTCAACTCCCTCACTCTACAGACAAAAAAAAATGAAGTCCAGAGAGGTTGTGACTTCCTCCAGGTCACAACAGTAAATGGCAGTAGACTGAGGCTTTCTGATTTCAAATCTAATGCTCTTTTCTATTGGACATTTGCAGGTTACCTATGGCACCAAGGAAAGTTCTAGGTTCTCAATAATTAAATCTTGAATTGAATGAGTAGCACTGTCTAATCAATGAAAAAGAGAATATTCTGAAAAGAACCTAAGGAAGGGTCAGGGACATGTTGGATGTCCAAGAGGCAATGCCTGACAATATCCAGTTAGCAAGCACAGAGATGAGAAGATCTAGAGAACTTCAGGGTTAACAGCCTGTACGTGGGCAGCTATTCAGGGAGTGAAAAAAGAGGAGATTGTGAGCTTGGCAAGAGTGGCATGAAGAAACCGAGTAGGAAGAGGAGACAGATTAAAGATGAAGCTATCAGAAAGGAATTCTTCATTTGTAATTTGGATTTCTATGTTTAACTATCTCTGCACAGAGCACGGGGTAAAGTCCTGTTATCCTGAAAACTTTCTGTACTGAACACATTTTCCCCTTTTCACACTCCATGATCCAACCAAATTGGCCTTCTCTCTTCTCTCAGTTCCTTCACATATGATGGCCCACCTCCCATCTTTATCTTGGCACTGGTGCACACCATCCCTAGAGTACGGCAGCTCTTCACCTCCTCCTTATGGGATGCACTCCTTTCAAAACACAACTGAAGCACCACTACCTCCAAAAAAGGTCTTTCCTGTTCCCAATGGACAGTGTCCTCCTTACCTACTTTGTGTGTATTCTCTATAAACTTACACACTCTTTGTTATTGTTGATCAGTCATACCCAACTCTCCATGAACCCATTTGGGGTTTCCGTGGCAAAGTTATTAGAGCAGTTTGCCATTTCCTCCTCCAGTTCATTTTACAGATGAGGAAACTGAGGAAAACTAGGCTGAGTAACTTCTTCAGGGTCACAAAGCTATCGTCTGAGGCTAAATTTCAATTCAGGGTGATGAGTCAACTCCAGACCTGGCACCCTATCCACTGTGCCAACTCTCTATGTCATACTTCAATGCAAAGCTTCTCAAGTCTGTACATGGCCTGGAAGTCAATGACCCTTACTCTCAGATATTCAAACCCTACATCCCCAATTATGTTCCTGTTCTTTTCCTGTTTACAACTCCCCTTAGTTAAACCTCTTCTCACCTTGTCTAGTAAAGCAGAATGATCCCTAGGCACAAATTTGTTCCTGCTGAGCCATTTCAGTCATGTCCAACTCTTTGTGACTCCATTTGGCAAAGATCCTAGAGTGGTTTGCCATTTCCTTCTTCAGCTCATTCTACAGGTGAGGAAACTAAGGCAAACAGGGTTAAGTGACTTGCCCAGGGTCACACAACTAGTAAGTATCTGAGGCCAGATTTGAACTCAGGAAGATGAGCCTTTCTGACTTGAGATCTGGTCCCCTATCCCCTGCACCACACCAAGCTGCCTCTAGGCACAAATACTAACTTTTAAATCATGCATTCCTCCACTCAAGATACTCTCAAACTCCAACCAAATACCAAACCCTGAGGTTACTTCCTTCCTTTATCTCTTCAATGGGCTTAGAGAAGAAAAAACACTTGTTCTTTCCCCTGAAAGTCCTCATAGTTTGGAGAAACTTTTGCAGATCTTTGGGAACCCCAATTTGGCTTTCTCTCAGAGCCTGAGAAAAAGTATCTTGTGCTAATACTCTTGTCACATCCTCCCAAAATTTGCCTAAAAGTTGAAAAATATTTTCACTACAGGGTGATGAGACTAGGTTAAAAATACAAAGCAATTCTATAAATTCCAAAGAATAATACTAACCTATCCTTCTGGTTTCCTGGTTGTGCAAAGAGAATAGGAAAGGAAAAGAAATCTACAAACTTTACGAAAAATGCTTGTTGTGAATCTTGATTATCCAACTGCCATTGGGTTTCCCTCCTTTCTTTGCTCTTGGCCCCATCCTTTTAGGATGTCATTTTATTTTGAACTGAAATGAGGTCAGCCTTCCCAAGAGTCAGTGCACTCATGTTGCACTAATATGGGTTTCACATCTCAAGCCAGGGTATTTCCATTGTGCTTCCACCTGGCCAGTGTCGCCGGATGGATGACTTAAATTCAATAAGCCAAAGTTCAGGATCTCATATTGATGACTTACATGGCTTACCAGCATACTACCTCTCAGCAAAAAGAATAGATATATCTTTGGAGAGGTAGAGTACTATGTTTGGGACATATATACTGTCAGACTTACAATGTTTTGTTTTGCTAAACTGGTTTTTTGCTCCTTTCTTTTTTATTCTTTGTTTCAAGGTATGTCTGAGGGAGAAAGAGGTACGGTGGGCGATAAATTAGATATCAATACTTTTTTTTTTTTAAAGAACAAGTTCAAATTTAGATAATGTTGGGCAAATGCTGTAAATCAACCATCCAGCAGGTTTTCTTGAGAGCTTATATTCTCAGCATGGATTAGATACAAGGTGGTACTTCACAATATATGGTTCCTACCTTCAAGGAGTTTACAATCTAGTGATGTTCCACAAAGGACACAGTATTCTCCTACCCATAGTGTGCTATGTGAGTTTGGGGAGGCGGGGTAAGAGAGGGAGAAAATGTTAGAGAAGGGGAAGTCTGGATGATAACTTCCCACACTCAAGTCTGACTGAAATTTCAGGTCCTGGGTGAAGGTAAAGCTCCAGTGACATTAATTACATAGAAGTCAAGAGATCCAAAGGGAGCTGTACTTTGATTTCCTATCTATATGTAGAAGTGTGGAGAATTCAGGCCCCGGCATTAGTATTAAGTAGACAGAGACTCTTCTGCTTGGAACTTGTGCTCTGGGGACTTGCATCTTTTTCCCCAAGGCTTTTCCCAGATCACTGAATTCAAAACTCAAGGTACCAAGCTTCTGAAACTGGGTGGGTTCCCTGAGTTTGGGATCTCCTGAATTCAAATTCTAATTACTTGGTAATCTTCTGAAGATGAAAGCAGAAAAAGCACCTAGGTACTTTTTTGCAGCACCTATCCCTTTATAGCAGCGCAGACCATAAGAGTATATTCACTAGGTTTTATTTAGAGAGAAAACTGAATATAAGAATTCAGAAATATTACAATTATATATTTGTATTGTATATATATACACATATATGTGCATGTGTGTATAGATATGTATATATCTATATTGATATACATACACACATGTTACAGTGACAAGCTCTATAAGAGAAAACTTCCTAGTCTAAAGCTACAGACTCTTCAAAGCTAAGGTCCCTTAGGTCCTCTGTTTCCCGTTCTGATTATCTCGAGACCTATAGCATGGAGCTTCTCCCAGATGGGACTCAAGCCAGAATGCCATTTTGTACTCCAAGCCAGCAAGGAAAACTGCCAAAGAAATTGCGCTCAGCATCCTCTGTTGTCATGCTGTGGTCACACATAGTTTGTATCCTGAGTCAGCCTGTGTCCTCGGGGTGTCCCCCAAGCTAATGTTAGGATTTACTCAGATGCACCCATTCCCATTATGAGACTAGCCTCTCTTTCAGCCAAATAGGAAACGACTGAATGGTGGGTTTGGGATCCTCCCTCTACATTACTCATTACTGCAAATTCACTTATCTGGATGGATATCTCTGTCTCCCTCCCTGGATCAAGGGAGAGCCAGGAAATGAAGTGCTGCGATAGACTTCAAAAAAATCAAAATAATTCAACCTGACACTCATGGGTCATCAGGCAGGATCACAAAAGACAGTTTCTTTCTTTACAAAAGGACAGATCCCCTCCGTTTCCTTCCTAGTGAGTTTATAGGAAACAGAGCTCGAATGTCAAACTCTGGGGAAAGGCAAGAGTCCCAATATGTTAAAATCATTTTTCCCCCTACCAACAGCCCCTCTGCAGTCTTTGTGTAGCTAGGAAAGGCGTTTCTCCTTCTCAGGCCAGGGGAATGTCATTAGCTGTGATATCCCACAAACTGTCTACTAGTGTGGAGCCAGCCTTTGGAGGTGGGCTTTTCCCTATTTCCTTCCAGAGAAAATAAATGATGACTTTTTGGCAGACCTTCCTGAAATGTAAAAGCCTGTCTCAAAAGGCTCAAAAACAGCAGCCAGCAAATACAGAGTCATAGGATGAAGCCATTTTATTATCTCTTGAATATGGAAGAGAAACTCCCCTCAACCTCCCCCTGACAAAGTGCCTCCCTTTGAGGCACCTAAGGCTGGCCTCCCCAGCTACTATGGAATCAATGGCTATTTTGCCTTGTTAGAGGCATCATTAGAAAGTTGTACCTCCTACCATTTATCCCTAAGACAAGCAGGAGCATTGAAAAGGAAGAGAGGCTCCCTGCTGTTCCAAAGGGATTCTGAAAGGAATCTAAGTAAACAGAAAAGCTGCATTTTTGCCTGCTGTCAGCTAATCAGCAAAGGCCTGGCAATCAGCCCAGGGAGAGACTAATACCTTATGACAATGCAGAAAGACTGCAGGAGCAGAATGGGTGTCTAATCACCTCTTGGCAAACCAAGATATAATTATTACAAATTCAAGGTAAAGTATGCATGGCGATCTATCTGCCTCCTCTCCCCTTCCACCTATAAAACTGGTATGACTCTATTGAGCAGCTGCTGTTTTTTGGGTTTTTTTTTAGAAAATAATCAATAGAGAGGATCCCACTCCCTGAAACATCCGCAAGAATCTTCACCCATTTTGTACAAAGATGAAGTACTCCCTTATTCAGACAAAATATTACACCATTGGGGAACAAGGAGAAGATTTAGCTTGAACATGCTAAGCCAAAACGTTTTATAATTTTAAACATTCCCCAGAGAACAGGATACCCAAGTACCTGCCCTCCAGATGAGAATTCATATGCATCTGATGTCAGAATGAATTCTGATATTAGGGGAATGGGGGTGGGAGGAAATAGCACTAACAAACCGCAGTTGCTTTGGCAGTAAGGATGATTCTGCCCCAGGGGGTCCTCCTGCCACATCTGCAGGCCCCAGCCAGCAGGTCGCTTGTTGGCTCGTTCTCAGGTGGGCTCCACCTCTTTGGGGCTACCCTTTCCCCCACTCCCTCCATCCTTCCAGATCTTTCATGTTTTGTCTTTCCCTGTTTGAAAGTAAGCTCCTTGAAACTAGGGACTGTTTTGTATCTCTAGGCTTAATACTGTGTCTGGGGTATCGTAATGTTATAAATACTATTCATCAACCAAAGTCCAATGGTATTTTTTGTTCAAGCTTAATTCTCCACTTACTCTATGTGTGCATGGGTTTAAAACCCCGGAAAAGTTACTTAAACTTCCTCAGGCACAACCTGACCCTGGGAAAACAGGAACAATCCTCAGCCCTTCCAGCCCCATGGCGTGGCTAGAGGGAGATCAGTTTGTAAACTCTAAGGCCCCAAGCACTGCAAACCTGAGAAAAAGTTATCCAGCCCAATGGTCTTCTCCCTGGGATCTCTCGAAAGTATCTCATACTCTGGGTAGTGTCTCCTTCCTTGGATTCCAGGGTACCACAGAATTCCAGGTTCTCTCTCACCTCTCTAACCGCTGCCCCTGCTCCCCAACTTCTTAACCAACTGAGAGTCTCTTCCTTGACCTTCAAAGATGGGGTTCCTCAAGGTCTGTGCTCAGGCCTCTTCTTGTCTTTCTCCATTTTATCCCTTGTCAATACCATTCACTCTCATCTCCAACTACCACCAATCTATTTACCCAGCCATGACTCCCCTCAGGAGCCCCATCCCAGCATCTCCTCCAGGGGTATGCCTACTTAGACAACTGACACTACCTTTGCCCTTAAAATTGCATGCATTTCCTTTTGCCTAACATCTCTGTCAATGACATCATGCAACCTCCTAAAATCAAAGTTTTTCTTTTTGTTTTATTTTATTTTTAATTTATGGAATAGAGCAGGCATTTCTGTAATATAGTATAATAAAAAAGATGATTGCACATGAAGTTGCAAATCTATTATGTACAATTTGCTATTCTTTTAAATATTTAATAATGTAAATTTCCTTTTTTCCTCCCCCCCATGGCTACCATTAGACAGATATGTACATATACTAACATCAAAGTCTTAGTATTATCTTTAGTTCTTCACTTGACTTTATGTCTCACATTCAATTACCAAACCCTATTTTTCTTTCTACTATCCCTTAACCCCTCCTCTCTATTCCCACTTAAACCACCTGAGCATTTACCTGTCATAGCCTCATGACAGGTCTTTCTGCTTCCTCTCCCTTCTACCTCTAAAACATCCTTTTTCTCTACTACCAGAATAATTTTTCTTATGTCTAGATCTGGTCATATCACGTTTCTGCTCACAAGTGTCCCGTGGCTTTCTATTGCCTACAGATCTGAATTCCTTTGACTGACATTCAAGATCTTCCACAGTCAGGTACCACCCTATCTTTCCACCTTTATTTCATTTCCCCCACACAATACCCAACACTCCAACCAAACTGCTTCCCTGCCTTTTTTTTTTGCTTGCTGAATAAACCTTTCCCTCTCTAGCTTTACACAGTGGCTGTTTGCACCTTTCAAATACACCGTTCACATAATATGTCATATTATGAGAGTACAGTTATTGGTAGCTACAATGCAGCATTGAAGTACTTATCTTGAAAGATCCATGAGGACAGGGTCTTCAGAGTGTCTAAACGTTGCATCGTCCCCAGCCTAGCAGCACAGTGTAATTGATAGATACTAGGAGCTTATTAACTGGCTAAATGAAAAGTCAAGCCAGTAAGCATTTATTAGACATTTACTATGTGCTAAGTGTTGGAGATACAAATAAATACAAACACAATCCCCACCCTCAAAGACCTCACTTTCTAACTGTTGGTGTTCATCCTACATTTTCCAAGATCACCAATGAGATTGGTGCATGAAGACATTCAAATGGGAAATTATGTGATACACCAAGCTACACTCAGTGGAATACTGTATAAATTTAAAAATAAGCATAAAGGCACATGGCTTACAATCATTTCTGTACTGGGTGACTAACATTTTCTATGAAACACTGATTTTGGATTTCAGGTTTCCAAATGACACACATTAGGCCAAAAATGAACCGCTTACTCTGAATTCAAGCTAACACATAGTACGCACAGCTGTTTATGACATCCACTGCTGATCTCCTGATGGCGAGCTGCACATTTCTGAGCAATTCTTAGCAATTGCAGCAAACCTTCCAATTTAACCAACCTCCCAGAGGAAGGCAAACATGAACATTTGCCAGTTCAGGAACTCTCCAATCAGCTGCTCTTGTGTGTAAAAACTAATTACAGTACTCCCTAACTCTCAGTTAAGGTTCAGGGTACAGTGAGCAGCTGCTTGTCTTGCTTTAAATAAAATGGGAAGTTATCAGACACAGGAATCAGCAGAATTAAAGCACCACATCTCCAGGAGGATAAACTTCATTTGGCCCCCAAATCCTCAGCTGCCAAGTGTTAAGAGTTCTCCAAAGGAGGGACCCTGCCCCACTCCCATTGAGTCTGCCTCGGTGCCAGGAGAAGTAAAGGAGAGTCCTAGCTTTTTGGCCTTTCTTGGCCGTAAATGTACAGATAAGTGAGCCAAGCAAATGCGAGTGTCTCTCCTTCCCACAGCTGAATTAGGTTTTTGGCTAATCTAAAATCGTAGGTTATTCATGTAAGTCAAAAAAGGAGGATTTTTAAAAGTCTACAAACTGAATAAGAAGAAAGCAGACAGGTCTCAAGGGATCTTACTCTGTTTGCTCAACCTCAAGAAAGTTAAGTGCAACTCCAATGGAATCATACTTATTCAGGGACCTCCCAGATTTTAAAATAAAAATGAAGTTACATCTTTAAATCATATTATCAAATTTCAGCAAGTGTCCTAAAAATAATTCACTATGTGCAGTACTATGCTGATGTGCATTTATTTCAAAATCTCTGAATAGCAAGTAAATATAATATATTAACTATAAGTTCTAATTACTTTGCTGCTTACTAGTTTGTGTGACCTGGGGCAAGTTACTTCTGTCCCAGACTGTTTCCTCATTTGTCTTAAAAAAAAGTTCTTGATGATGTACCAAATTCCTTTCAGTTTTACATCCTTTGTGGGGTGGGGTGGCAAAATGCATTCTGAGTTACCAAAAAGAAAATGATTTTGCAATACAGCCCATTTATAAGATAGGGGCTACCTGCATTATGAAAGAGAGCAAATGTGGTTTGCTGGAAAGGACAGTAAGTAACCTGGGAAGCAGCCCTATCCTTGCTATTTTCTAGTTAAGTGAACTGGAACAAATCACTTCCCTTCACTGACTTAAAGTTTCTCCTTTATAAAACTGAGGGGTTGGACAAGGTGGTATCAAACTTAAGAAGAAATGGGGGCCCCTAAAAGATACATATGGATTTATACAGGCTAAATGTTGACTTAGAAAACTTATTCTATTGTATTTTTTTTGTTAAATATTTTCCAAATAGATTTCAATCTGATTCTGGCTGCACTTAGGAGTGTTGGTCAGTGCAGGCTTGCCTGACACTTGGAGATCAAATGAAAATCGTTCTGGCTCTTTGGCTTTCCCTAAAAAGTACTACCATCTGCTCTTGGGATATATATGCTTAAACTTTTGGGAATGGGAGAAAGAAGTAGGCCAGGAATGGGAATCTGAATTAGGGGCCTTTAGGGGATTGAGAAATAGAACCGAATTTCCTTGCACGGGCATACTTTACAAGTTCACTCTCTTGAGGACCTCTTCGAACTGCTGGAATAAAAACTGGAGAAACCAGAAAGAAATACAGACAGAAACAGAATGGATATGGCAATCTGCCAGGGAGAAGACCATTTGGGAATCTACTGTCCATAACCATGGGGAAAATGGAGAATTAAAAAAAATCTCACATGCATAAGAACTCTTCTGAGTGTGCAGAAATGTGACACCTATACTTCTTTTCATCCTGACTATTTTACTTAAAGAATTGGGTAATAAAAAAATAAACAGGGCCATTTATAAGTTAAATAGTATTTCTAGATCTGCGTCTTCCCACCTAGTAGGACTGTTGCCAGAAAGGAGCTCTGTAAACGTTAAAGGCAGTATCAGCATAAGCTTTTCACATCAACCGTCTAGCTGATGAAAGAGTAAGCTGTCTGCTAACTCATGAAATGGAGGACTAGAAAATAGAAGTGCCAAACAGCCCTGTGTAATTTCTGGTATCACCCATACACAATTCTCTCAGTATTTATTAAGTGATTGTATTTTTCACAGGGTAAAAATAAGGAGGTAAGAACAGAGGACCTGTCCAAGCCTGAGTTTCGATGTCTCTGTCTGCCTTGCACTACGGTCTCTGTAGCGGCATCCAGGCTAAACCTGAAAGGCATCCCTCAGGAACAATAAGAGATGCAGGACCATGGATGTGAAGCCAGTCCAACTGGTTCATTTTATAGATGAAGAGACATAGAGGTAAAGAAGTATGCCCACTAAGGAAGCAACCAAGCCAGGATTCAACTCTGAATTCAGAGCCAGCAATATTTATTGTCTCCATTTAGCAGATAACAAAAAAACTAAGACTCAGAAAGGTTCGGTCACTTGCACCAGGTCATGGAGACAGTGGCAAAGCCAGGATTAGAAACCCAGACCTTTGACTTCAAATCCAGCTTCTCCCGCCCTTCACTGCACCACAATACCCATCAAGGAAACCTTCAAAATAAAATTATTTTTTGAAAGTAGCCTAAAAAACAAACATCAGAATTTAAGATCTTCTCTCCCCCTGCCCCACACACTTCATACTTGATTTTCATAGCTTAACATCAACCCTACATTCACTATTTCAAACAAAAAATATTCTGGTCTTCCATAATATAGGTCTGAAGACAAAAAGAACCAAACATATACATGCGTGTACTGTTTAACAGTCTTTGGATGACCCTAAATCTCAACCTATAAAAAGATACAGAGGGCTTGGAGTAGCTCCCCTGTCCCTCGAATATCCTTTTCACTACCATATTAAAAGCATAAATCAAAATCAATAAACAGTAGCTGTGACAAAGGAATTCACAGTAGGTGAATTAAAATGTTTGAGGCTCAGTAGAAGGCCTGATTGAATTTACCAAGACCCAAGACACCTTAAGTCACAGAAGTTGCTGACATTCTTGTGGAAAATGTGCCCTGGATCAACAATCTCTTCTTGAAATTGGTTCCTCTTTAATTACCCAGATTAAAACTCAAGGTTGGGGAGGTCACTTAGTCACAAAGAAGCTCAGTTTTACTTCCCATCTGATAGAATCGAGCGCATTCACTAGAAACTTCAGCCCTAATAATAATACCCACTGGGTCAACAAACATTTTCAATAACTGCTAGGTGACAGGCAACAACTGATAATTTATATGGTAGATAAATCACTAGTTTCAAATCCTACCTCAGACACTTGTTAGTTGTGAGACCCTGGGCAAATAACATTTGGGGGTCTCAGTTTTTTCATCTATAAAATGTGGATACAAAAAGAGCACCTATCCCATAAGACTGTTTTGAGGACCAAATAAAAATGTATAAACAATGTTTTGTAAACCTTAAAGCACCACCTAAATATGATCTGTTATCATCACTACACTTGAAATTTGCAAAGCACTTTACAAGTTTGCTTGTGTAAATTTACCTACATTGTGAGGTACGAACAACGGACATTACCCTCTTATTGCAAACAGGGGATATGAGGATGGGAACGATTATAATTTGCCAAGATTCACACAATTAAGTAAGTGCACGAGGCAGTATTTAAATTCAGGTCTTTCTGACTCCAAGGTCAGCACTTTAGCCACTTAAGCCAAGGATCTCTACTAACAGAGCAAACTCTTCAAAATAAGCTCTCCTAATTTCTTTCTTTGTTTCTCCAACCTCTGAAATTTACCAGTTCCATAAAATGGAAAGTTTCCTGCGTTTTTTCGCATAGGCTATTACACACACATCCTGTATCCTCCCTTTTCCCACAATAAAAGTATTTACACTAAGGCCAAAAACGTCTAGCTTCAGAAATCTTTTGTCAGTTACTGTACTCAGTGATGAATCTTTTCTTAATTTCATATTATGTCAATTTCAGGATAATGCAGAGGAAAGAGAAAATGCCTTAGTCCTCAAGGAACAAAGTAATTTGAATTTGTTTGGTTTTAATATGCATCCTAGATATATAATTCTCTGAACACAAACAAAAAAAATCTGGTAACTAGCTCTTTTGGGGAGAGCTATCAAGTGACTCACTCTCCTTCAGATTCACAAATATTCTTCTATTTTTTTTCTAATTTATAGCCCTTAGCTGAAACTGCAAATAGAAAGCACATTTATTTCTGTTTTACAAGGCCCTTCTGAGTTAACAGATATCTTACATCTTTGTAATTTTATCCTGATTTACATCTCAAATAGGAGATTCCCCACCTGCAGTCTCCAGGAGCTCGACATCCTCAGAGACTGTATTTTTACAACCTCTTTTCACAGTCTATATTATCTCAAGTTCATGGACATGGCACAAGGTAATCAGGCATTTCACAAAAAGGATATTTCATTCTATTATGTCTCCTTGCTTTTTAATGTTCAGGGTCTTTATTTTTAATTTAAAATACTAAAGACTCAGATTTCAGGCAAAATGGATCTTCTCAGGGTTTCTACCACTTCCCAACCAAAATGGTACAAGGATTGTGATTTCATCAAAATTTCAGTTTTATCCAAATCTGAATCTTGAGTTTCAAGCAAAGATCCCAGAACTAAGCATTAGAGGACTGTGACTTTGTCCTCAGAAGCTGTGAAACAATGAACAAGTCCCAACCTTTAAACGCCCCCATTTTGTGTAATTAAGGCTATTAGTGTGGGTGTCAGAACTCTCTAAATTCCTTGATGACAAGGGCATATTAGCTGGATTCTCTCTCCCAGCCTAGCCTAGTGCTCTAAAAACCATAATTACTTAATAAGTGCTTGTTGTATCATATTTTATGAGCTGTATTTTATCATCTATAAATTGGTCATAATGTACTTCTTGTCTGGTGTTAATAGATCTTCCTTCACCCAGAAAGTAAACAGGTTTACTTTCTTTATAGTAATAAATGTTTTACTGATCAAATGACTGCATTATCAGGTCACCATTAAATCACTTATTTCTTAATACAGACATATTTGGAAAGACATTAAGAAACAAAGCAGACCAAAATTTTTTTTTTGAAGTTCACTCGTCGGCAGTAACACAGAGATACAGATACATAGTATATACATCATATCACCTAGTATTTGTGAGCAAGCTAGATGCATACTACAATGCAATGCTATATGCATAGGATATGCATATATATGTATATATAGTGTATATACGTATATATACACTACAATGCAATACTATAAATGAGAAGAAAATGCATTATCATAGGTTTAGGGACCTCAGATGCCATCGAGTCAAATCTCTGATTTTATAGGTAAGGAAATGGGGGTTGATTAAGGCCGAATGATTTACCCAAATCCAAATGACTAGTGAGCATCAAAGGCAGGATTTGAACCCAGATTCCTCTGATTCCAGAGGCAGTACTCTTCATACTAGCATGATGCCTAAACAAGTGGGTTAGATAAGGTGGGTAATTTTATAGGTAGATCTTAAAATTTTAAAAATATATTAATATTAATGTGTCTAGACACAGACATGTACACAATTATATGCATATAGATATTTGCAATATATGTATGCAAATACATCTTCTCCTCTCCTCTGGTGTTGTGCCCAGGGGAAGGTACACTCAATGCCCAAAAGCTGCCCTTTTCCCTCTTAGTTCACCACCTACATTTCTGGCTCGAAGATCAAGCCTTAAACCCAATTCACTCTGGAGCTTGTAGGCTGGTCAAAAAAGTCCCCATCCACCCACCCGAGCTCAGACTGATTGTGATTACTAAATAGTAATTATTTCTCTTTTACCCAGGAACCCTGAGAATCTTCCCCTCCCAGGTTGGATTTTTTTCTTTGGATATTAAAGGGGCCACCCTTGAGTAATTTAAAGAAGAGTATTCACTGAATGGGTGTATCTCACTCAAAGTGAGAATATGTTAAGACCTTAGCCCAAAAGGGTCAGGGTCTCACATCCTGGGTCATCTCCAGTCATCCTGCTGATTATCAGGTCCCAGATGCTCAGGGGATGAAAGTGAGGTTGGTGCCCTTGCACAGCCCTCCCTCACTCAGATCAAAGTCAACTGCAAGTCACGTCAGAATCTTGATGTCATGGTCCTCTGTGAGAACGAGGTACAAACACAGCACCAACAACGTGAATATATATGTTTATATATCAATCAATAAACATTTGCTAAGCACCTATTGTGTGGGAGGCACTGTGCTAAACACCCATGGATACAAAAAGAGGCAAAAGATGGTTCCTACTTTCAAGAAGCTTAAAATCTAATGGGGAAGACAAAATATAAACAGATATATACAAAGCAAACTATCCACAGCTGAAGAAGGAAATGGCAAACCACTTCTGTCTTTGCCAAGAAAACTGCAAATGAGGTCACAAAAAGTTGGACATGACTTAACTAAATAATATGTATGTGTGTGATATTTATGTGTAAATATGTATGGGATATATAGCTATGAAGAGCTATATATATCAGAGATGGGGAACCCACAGCCTCAAGCCCATATGTAGCCCCCTAGGTCCTTGGGTGCAGCTTTCTAAGTCCCAAGTTTTACAGAACAAATCCTTTGGGCTGTGTGAAGTTTTTATTTAGTCAAAGGGCCACACTTGAGGGCCACCTGTGTCCTCGAGGTCACAGATTCCCCACTCTTAATCTATATAATATGTATTTATTTATTTGTCAGAGTAACAATAACAGTGTTCCCAGTAACTAAATGCCAAGTACCACGCCAAGGTGTGGGCAAAACCTTTCAAGCTTGACTGAAATGCACTTATTGGATAAACAGCCATCAAAAGGGCTAAAAGTTCCTATTGTATGGGATAATAATAACTGACAAGGAAAATCCCTCCTGTGGGCACATTATACAGGCATAACAAAATAACATCTGTGACTGGCACTTTTAGAAAAACAACTTCGAGTGCACGAATCCAAATAATACAATGCTACAACTTCAAATTCCAAAGGGGAGGAAAAAGCAGATATTCTGGCTGTCTGTAATCTAAATATAAAGTATAACCATAAAAAGAATGATTAATGAACTCATGTTTATTGGGTCATGGATTAATATCTATTGGGTTTAGAAATCATCTAAGTACAATCCCTTCAATTTTTTAGATCTTAGGATTTATACTTTCTGAGCTAGAAGGAACTTTAGAGATAATTTAATAATGCCTCTCATTGTACAGTTAGGGAAAGAGGGCTTATATACAAGGTCATGAGTACATACTGGTAGGGTCAGTATTGGAATTCTGGTCCCATGATCTCACATCCACCTCTCTTAACACAGAAATTAAGAAAGATGCAAAAGACTGAAGTGATTTATCTGATAAGGTCTCATAGTTGGTAAACAGAATTTTGACCTATCTTTTCCCTCCAAATCTCTGGCTCTTTCCAATACACTCTATTATGTTTGTTTTATATTTGATTGGCCCTGTGACTTCCCTGGTTTAAAGAATGCCCAAAGAGGAAACTCCCTCCTATCCTAACAATGCTGTTAAGAAGCTGTACTGCAATTTATAAACTCAGAGTTGTCTAGGGGCACTAAGAAGGGCTAAGTGATTTACCCAGAGTCCCACAGCTGGTATGTATCAGAGACCCAACTAGAACACAAGTCTTCCTAACACTAAGGCTGGCTTCTCTAACCATTATGTGACACTGCCTCGCCTATGTTTTATTTACTAATTTTCTTACTCTCTAAAGATTTAAAAGTCCACAGACTACCAGTTAATATTCCTAATTATATTTAATTATATTTTGTGAAATAAAGAATTTCATTTCAATTATTTTTAAGGAGAAAGTAAGCAATTCCCCTCATGTTAAAAAAAAAAAATTACTGCTGCTCGATTTATTTAGGACTATATGAGAACCTGAAACTGAAACAGGGTAAGAACAAAGCTGGAGCTGAACCATAGAGTTTCTTTCTTCACAAAACACAATCTAAAATGTGTTTTTAAAAAGAGAAAAAATGGACCACTCTCCAACTCCAGTTTACCTAAAACAGAGGTCTATTTATACTGAGAAGAAAGAAAGATTTTGAGATCTGAGAGAACCTGATTCTGGGGGTATCTTGGAGATTTGTGTTGATTTGAAGTCTCTTAAGAGGGTAGTGTAACACAGTGGGGAAAGAGCACCAGATTTTAAGTCAGAAAGCTTGGGTTTAAGTCCTGCTTCTGATACTTACAGTGTGAGTGACCTTAGACAAAATCTCATTACTACACTAGAATGCAGCTTCCTCATTTGTAAAATTAGGATGATGGACACTAAGATCCTTTCCAGGTCTTGAGATAAGATACAATGATCTCTTCTGTCTGGTCTCGAGAATCCTACCCAACTGTCCTTCCTTCGTGGTATAAACAACAGTCATCGCAGAGAACTACTTGATGCCTACTAACAACTGCAAGGCTGGGAAACCTCTTTGCCTTCAGCCAGTCGCAACTTTCAACATGATTTTATCCGGGTCAAGAAGGGGCGATGGATCTTTTAAAGAAGAATTCTTCTTGTCATGCTCACTCTTTTTCTGTCGATTTCCTTTTCTTCAGTCATCTCTCCTATGATACTCAAAAAAACTAGGGGTAGGAGAAGGACTGTCCATTTCTTCAAGCTGAACACTCTTCCACCCCAATTTAGCAAGGAAGCAAGGCAAAGCAACACATAAATTAAATAGCTACCATTTACATAGCGTTACGATGTGCCAGGCACTGTATTAAACATTTTACAATTATAATCTCATTTGATTTTCACAACAATCCTGTGAGAGAGGTGCTATTATTACCCTTACTTTACAGATGAAGACATGGAAGCAAATGTGAAATGATTTGCCCAGGGTCACACAACTAGCAAGTATCTGAGGCTGGATTTGAATTCAAGTCTTCCTGACTCCAGGTTTGGCATTCTATCCACCATGCCAACCAGCTAGCTACAAGCAGTTATTAAGCATTTGTTATATGCCACCAGGTACTGTGCTAATATAAGCAAAAAGAAAGAGTCTCTGTTCTTAGGGAAATGAAAAGGAAGGGAGAGTTGGGGTTAAGTGAGGAGGGCTGTAAACGTCTGGAAAATCAGAAGCAAAAGTAGGAAAGGAATAAATATTGCTTGCCCCAAATAGAGGCAACTGATAGAATTCATCAATGAGAGAACATAGTGGCATGGTGGAGGGATGCTCCAAAGTGAGAAGTCCCAGAGTCCCAATTTCAAGTCTAGAGAGACTGATATGAATGTTATACCTGCAACTTCATCCTTTCATCTAATGAGATAGACTTACAATTAAATAGGTAGAGACAGGATCAGATTGCCTCTGGGAAATTACAAAGCACTTTCTAATAATCCCAAACTGTCTTCTGTAACAAAAGCTCCACCTTTTACTTTTTAACACCAATACTTTCCTATCAATCTATGTCTACAAATCATGGGGCAGCATGATCTTGAAAGGATCACAATAGAGAAAATCCAAGGGAAAAAATTCATGTTGGATATAAAGAGGTTGAAGCTTGTTGCTAATGATGGAAAGAACTGGGAAAGGAGGCATAGTAAAAGAAAGGGCAGCCAGTCTGAGTATAGGGATCCATGAGAAAGGCCCTCAAAGTGTTAGGTGAAACTTCCACCAAGGATTTAAGAAAGATTTGTATATGAATCACAAAGGATAAGAAGGTGTGAGATATGATCCTATTTTCTCAAATTAACTGAAGTACATGGGTCAGACTTTTTGAACACTTCAAGGACAAATTATTTTGTTGATTTCAGCACTCCTCCCATGGATGGAATAACTCATCATCTCTATGACTTTTTAATAGACTTTCAAGAGCTGCTGTAACCAATAAGGTTTCTTTCCCTTAAAAGAATTATAGGGCAGCCAGCACCAACAGTCCTGAGTTCACCATCATCAGGTCGCAGTGGCATGACTGTGACCCAGCCCATTACCCAACACCCATGGAGCCATGCAGAGTTGCAGGATGCACTCAACTATTTCTCTGTACCATTACTTGAAGAAGTCCCATTCTGCTTCTTCATTATATTCTTGAGTTGATAATGGATTCTTTTTTTAAAAATTAATTTATTTTTAGTTTTCAACATTCACTTCCATAACATTTTGAGTTTTAAATTTTCCTCTTTCCCCTTCCTCCTCCCCAACAGGGCATGCAATCTGATATAGGCTCTACATATATGAAAACATACATATATAGTAAACATACTATGTTTAGTAAACATACATTAGTCATGATGTAATGAAGAATTAGAACCAATGAGAGGAACCACAAGAAAGAAGAAACAAAATTGATAATGGATTCTTGAAAAGCTTTGGTAGTTCCAACAATCTGAAAAGGGTAGATATAAAATGTATATTATCTGAGGATAGCCTTACTAAATTTGGAGAAGTTCCTGCACAGGCTGAAGATTCTGGCCACTCCAGTTCTTAATTAATGATCATCTACTAACACTGGTTTTATTCATGATTCATTTACTCTCCCTCATCCCAAACATCCAATAAGTTGCCAAACCTTTTCTTTTTTATTTCTTCAACATTTCTCAAATCCTGTTTCTTCTCTACACTTGCAGATACTCCCATGATCCAAGTCCAAGCCTTTATCACCTCTTGCCTAGATGACTGCTTCTGTTGATCAGCTGTCAATGGCTTCCTAATTGGCCTTCCTGACTTAAGGAATCTCTCCACTCCAGTTCATTCTCCACTCAGCTGCCAGAGTGATTTTCCTTAAGCAGTGACCCAACCATGCCACTATCCCGAAGCCCACAGTCTTCGGAATAAGTTGAGATAATCCTAGGTCCTATTTCCTTCTATCTCAAACACATCTCAACGAATTGTAGCCTCCCACTGAACCCTCTTCTTGTTACGCATCATACCTAACCTGAATAAATCAGAAATATTTATGAATCAGCACAAGCATACTATCACATACAAATATTCTTTCTTTAAAGGGTATTGCTTTTCTTTTTAAAAAATGTTTTGATCTTTTTTTAAATATCAATGTTACTTCCTACTGACTCTCTCCAATGTCTTATAACAATGAAGCATATCTAAGCAAAATAAGTCATCATACTCTTATGGAAAGGGTACTAACTCTAGAGTCAGAGATCTGGATTCAAATCTTAACCCTGCTGCTTTTCTTATATATGTGATCTTAAGCAAGTCACATGGGCCTCCATTTTTTATCTGAGCAATGGAAAGGGTTAGACTAGATGGTCTCTGAGGTCTCTGCTTTTATCTTCTAGCTCTGTTATCTACAAGCTATGAACACACCGGTCATGTCTGAAAATGCATAGCTCATTCAAGAGTATTACTTTTCATTCTTGTCTCATATTATTGATGCTTTGCCAAGGCACAGTGGGGTCCTAATAAATCACCTTAAATGGATATAGCAGAACTGTCTGAAGAATAATGAATGCTATTTTTAGTGGTTTCTTCTCTCCATCACCTTAACTACTTAATACATGAGGGTGAACATGAAACTTCAAGAATCCTGAAATGAAAAAAAAGTATGTACATTCCTAGCTGTAGAGGGGAATTTTTTTTTTTGGATAAGGATCATCAAACTTATTTTATTGGTGTATGAATACAATGAGTCTTGATGTGGGTTTAGCTTGTTCTATTTAAAATACTTAAATACCAGTAACATAGGAGACTACTTCCCCCATTCCTACATTGAAAAAAAAATTCTTTATTCTCTCAGGAAGTGATGACATACGGTTTTGGCACTATTCCATTTCCAAAGACTACCTTCTGTTATTAACCATAAAAGTATTCCCCCAAATCCAGATCAGTATTTGGCTTCCCAGAACGGCCTGACTGAAATGCACCATTTTGCAGCACTGTCTGCTCTGCTGATAGAATACAAAAATTAATCGCTTCATTATGTTAGGGCTTTCAAGTTATGTGTGCTCTTGCATACAGCTTTGCTAACCATCAAAGGCCAAACAACCCGAGGGGTCTTTGGATCTGAATCTGGGTGTTGTTGAGCTCCTCTCATCTCAGCATCTCAGGTTCCTTTGATGGTTGTTTCTAACAAATATCCCCAACGTAGATCACAGTTCGTTTTATACTTTACACACTTCAGTGAGCAAGTCATTTAAGTGTACAAATTGAGTTGAGAAATCACACCCAGTGAGTTAAGTAAACCCACAAAAAACAGCAATCCTGTGCCTGGTACACTTTCCTTACTAATACATCTTAACTAGAGCTACCATAATAACCTCTTATCAATAATTATTTGGGGAAGGGGAGGAAGAAAAGTAATCCAAGATGCTCACTTTAAGTCAGATCTGATGACGCCCATTTCTCATTTCAACTCTCTACTGCCTTGAAAATTTCTTTCCCTGATTTCCCAAGGTTATTACTTTCATGACATTTATTTGCAGACACATATATGAGAAAGGGATGTGGGTTCTGCCAGTTCAGTATACCTACCTTCCAGCCTCTGTTTCCCTTTCTCTACTTTCCAGGAAAATGCCTTGAGCACTGAGAGGTTAAGTGACTTGCCATGGGCATATGATACGTATATACGTCAAAAGACAAGACTCAAACTCAAGTGTTCTTCACTCTAAGGCTGACACTAAGGCAGGGTACCTCTCACTTCATACCTAGTAAGTATTTAATAAATGCCTACTGAATTGAAAAAATCACTGCTGGGCATCTGTAGGATCTGGAAAACAATATTCAGACAAAGAATTTCCCAACCAAAATTATAAAATGTTTATTGTCCAACACAGACCTCTACTGGTTCACAAAAGGAGAAAAGCTCTATATTACACATAATTTTGTAGTGGGTGGCAGGTATAGACAACTTTAGAGTTTCCTCAAAGCTTTTACTACAAGTACCTCAAAAGGTAGGCAGTGGAAATATCATTATTCTCATTTCATAGATGAGGGATACAAAGGTATAGAGACATGATGAGACTTGCTCCTGGTCCCACAGCTCAGATGTCAGAGCGCCAATATTAACCCACACGGTGCCTTGCCAAGTCCAGCACACTTCTCCCTCTACCATACTACCATTGGTTGTATGCTCAAAAGAATTTTAATGAATTACATATATCTTCTTAAGAGAGAAGCCAATTTCTAACATTTAGAGGAAGTAATTAAAATATAACTTCTTAAAGTATTGAAACAACTATTTTTAGTTAACTATTTGATTCCATCGAACAAAATTTAGCCTTAAAGGCTAAACAAAGTACCTGTCATACATGTATTAAGATCATATAACACTCTTCAACAAATGTGACCACAGAAAACACTGGCAAATACTCTTGTTACCAATATCAATTATGGCATAAACAGAAAGATATAGGATTGCAAAAAGTGTTTGGTATATTCTGCACTGAATCCAAAGGAGATTCCATGTAAATGGTGAGGTCCTCCATATACTTCAATTTGCAGATGGCATTGCATTGATTACATTGATACCCAGAATACTACAGGTTTCATCAATTAGATTTATGGCCCCTCAGAGAAGCCAAATAATCTACACACAAAAAAACCAAGCATATACAGAAATGAGTTGGATGGTCAGTTCAACCAATCCATTTCTCCATGTGTATATAGACATACACACACATGTTATCTAGTCTTAAATAAACACTGAAAAGGGACAATAAACTGGGCCCAGAACTGAAGGCAGAGGACAACATGATTAACATTTGAAAAACTGCCCTTTTATTGATTCCAAAGATCCTGACACAAAAAGATAACTATATAAAAATGGAGACAGTGTCTGTGGCTTTACACTCAAGTAATTCAGGTTAGCATTTCTTCTGTATCTTATTCTCTGAGAACATTTTATAGAGCCCTTGGACAGTGTTACATGTTTTATAGATAAGAGATGGGATTTTAACTCAAGTCTTCCTAGATACAAGGTCACCTCTCCATACATTGTGTCATGCTGCTTGTTAGATAACTACAAGCTTTAAGACCTCTAATGAATCAGCTTTACCAATAAAAGGTAATGTGTTCATATGTGTTCATGTATGTATGTAAATAGAAACTAGACCTGTGATTCCTTCAGCTTTGGTCAATTCAAGCTCTTTTCCATCAGTGTATATAATATGTAACAGCCCATGTGATTTAGTACTTAAGTCGAAGGGTCAACCATTTAAAGCACACTGAGATTAAGTGACTTATGTAGGATCATACAACTAGTGTCAAAGGGCTAATAAGTATCAGAGGTGAGATTTGATCCCAGACTTTCCTGTTGTATAGGATTGAAAGACTGACCCCAAACCAAGCCCTTTATTCCCTATACTGCAACGCTGCTTCATATGTGCATGTATTTATTGTTGTCGTCATGTTCATCCTTCATTGCCGAAGAAGACCATGGCATCAGAGAAATGATGACATGACTTGCACTTGACTTTGCTTTGAGTGAGGGAGGGCTGTGCAGGTCACCAGCCTCACTTCTCCTTCAGAGCCATCTGGATCCAGTGACCAGATATTCATCAGGATGACTGGAGATGACTCCAGTGGGAGTGGGAGACCTCAGCCCCTTTAGGCCAAGGTCTATTCAGGTACACACTTAGGGTGAGGCCATTCATGTAGTAGGATCAGGCCTGTCTAAGAAGTAGCCAGGGGATGGCCACTTTAATGAGGCAAAGAAGAGAAAGACCTCAGGCCAAGAGGGAAACAGCAACAGTTACTATTGATAATTACTCTGAAGTCAGGAGGGTTCAGAAGAGAGCCCTTTGGCAGGGGCCTAGTGTTGTCTAATGTACTTATAGACGTGTCTACAAACACCCTCATGATTTAGGGGAAATTCTGATGTGATGGAAAGAGCTCTGGATTTAGAATCAGGAGATATAAGGTCAAATACTAATTCTTCTGTTTATCTGTAAAACCTGAGGCAAGTCACAGGTAAGGATAGTAAAACTCAAGACTTCTCATTTGTAAAATGGAGATAATAACACCTGTTTACCTTATAGGTTCTCTCATTTGGTATAGACATTTTATTATAGTGTTTTGTAAGAAGGTTCTATAAAACACAAAGTGCCACAATTCATGTTAGCTAGTATTAGAAATGTTCACTTTGTGGGGAAAGGGCAGAGTCAAGAAGGTGAAATAGAAGCAGGGAACTGCTAGAGCTCTCCCCACAACCCCTTCAAAAAACCTTTAGAAAATGACTCTAAACAAATTCTAGAGCAACAGAAGCCACAAAATGACAGAATGAAACAAATATCCAGGCCAAGACAATCTGAAAGGTCAACAGGAAGGGTATATCATACTAGGCTCAGAGCAGAGTGCATTTTAGCATAGGTGGCATGGACAAAGCTAGAATAGGCATTAGGGGACCAAATCATTGATGGCTGCAGCAGTTTCCAGACTTCTCAACTCACAAACACCAAAGACAGCTTCAAAGGTCAGTGGGAAGGGTCTTTCATCTCACTGAGAGGGGAGTATGGTCTGGGCCCAGCCCCAGCCCTGATGCCCACCTCAGTCCCAGGGTGATAGCAGCCACTGCTAAAGCTGAGGCTGCTTCTGGAGCCCTGTACTTAACAAAGTCAAGTAACTGACTAGGAAAATGAGCAAACAGGGGAAAAAGACGCAGACTATAGAGTCTTACTTTCTCAATGAAGAGGTGTTTTCTTACATCAATGGTGATGAGGAAGATGAAAACATACAAACAGAAGAAGACAACAAAGTCAAAGCTCCTGAATCCAAAGCCTCAAAGAAAAATATGAATTGCTCTTAGGTCATGAAAGAGCTCAAAAAGGATTTTGAAAACGAAGTAAGAGAAGTAGAGGAAAAATTGGGAAGAGAAATGAAAGTGATGCAAGGAAGTAATGAAAAATGAGTCAACAGCTTGATAAAGGAAATCCAAAAAAATGCTGAAGAAAATAACAGCTTTAAAATTAGACTAACTCAAATGGCAAAAGAGGTCCCAAAAGCCAGTGCAGAGAAGAATGCCTCAAAAAGCAGCATGGGCCAAATGGAAAAAGAAGTCCAAAAGCTCACTGAAGAAAATAATTCTTAAAAATTAGAATAGAGGAAATGGAAGCTAATGACTTTATGAGAAAACAAGAAATTATAAAACAAAACCAAAAGAATGAAAAAATGGAAGATAATGTGAAGTATCTCACTGGAAAAAAAATTGACCTGGAAAATGGATCCAGGAGAGTTAATTTAAAAACCATTGAACTATCTGAAACAAAAAAAAAAGAGCTTAGACATCATCTTTTAAGAAATTATCAAGGAAAACCACCAGGATATTCTAGAACCAGAGGGAAAAATAGAAATGGAAAGAATCCACCAAACACCTCCTGAAAGAAATCTCAAAAGAAAAACTCCTAGGAATATACTGTAGCCAAATCCCAGAGTTCCCAAGTCAAGGAGAAAACATTACAAGCAGCCAGAAGAAAACAATTCAAGTATTGTAGAAACACAATCAAGATAACACAAGATTGAGCAGCTTTTACACTAAGGGATCAGAGGGCTTGGAATATTATATTTCAGAGGTCAAAGGAACTAGGATTAAAACCAAGAATTATCTACCCTGTAAAACTGAGTATCATGAGGAAAAAAAATGGAACTTCAATGAAATAGAGGACTTCCAAGCATTCTTGCTGAAAAGACCAGAGCTGAATAGAAAATTTGACTTTCAAATGCAAGAATCAAGAGAAGAATGAAAAAGTAAACAGAAAAGAGAAAGTATAAGGGACTTAGTAAAGTTGAACTGTTTATATTCCTACATGGAAAGATGATATTTGTAACTCATGATACCTTTCCCAGTATTAGGATAGCTGGAGGGAATAATCCATATGACAGAGAGAGAGGGAGGGAGAGAAAGAGGGAGGGCAGGCACAGGGTGAGCTTAATATGAAGGGATGATATCTAAAAAAGAGAATTCAGTGTTAATTCAATGTTGAGGGGAAAGAGAAAGGGAGAGGTAGAATGCAATACAGCATCTCACATAAAAGAGGCAATAAAGAGTTTTTACAATGGAGGGGAAGAAGGGGAAGATGAGAGGGAATAATTGAGTATAACTTTCATCACATTTGGCTTCAGGAGGGAATAACGTATACACTCAATTGGTTTAGAAATTTATCTTACTCTACAGGAAAGCAGGGGAAAAGGGCATAAGAGCAGGGGATAACAGAAGTGATGGCAGTTGAGGAGAAGGGATAATCAGAATGTGCAACTCAAAGCAAGCTTTAAAAACAAATGTTAAAAATTGTTTCTACATGTAACTAGGAAAAAAGATATATAGTCAATGGGGTATAGAAATCTATCTTACTCTACAAGAGAATAGAAGGGCTTAACAAATGATGGCAGATGAATGTAATGGAATACTACCATCCATAAATTATGAAAGAGAGAGTTTCAGAAAAACTTCACAAGTTTTGTTTTAATTGATGCAGGGTGAAGGGAGCAGAGCCAAAAGAACAATTTATAACAACAGCGTACAAATTATCAATTTGAAAGACTTAAGAACCCTGACCAATATAATCAATGATCAACTGTGATTCTGGAGAACGGATGATGAAAAATACTATCCATTTCCCGATGGATATGGACTGAAGTGATGAACTAATATATACAATGAAACACAGAATTTTTGGATGTGACCAGTATGGGAATTTGTTTTGTTAGATCATGCATATTTGCTTCATGAGTTTTGTGGAATTGTTTTTCAAGAGGCAGAAGAGGAGAAAACAAATATTTGTTCTTTTTTTAAAGGTACTATTATTATTGTAAATATTATGACCGTGATATATTAACTTTGGAAACTATAATAGAACTTTTAGTACCAATAAATTAACAGCCATTAAAAAATGTTTTTCTTCATTTCTTATAAAATTGGAAAGTGATTAGGGAAGAAATGATGATTTGGGAGCAGCAGTTACGGATAAGCCATACAGCGACATTCCTTTATAACTAATTTAGAAAAGTTTGGAAAGAAAAAAAAAATCTCATGCTTTGTGCAGGTCAGGTGGCCTAGGTGGGGAGAAATAATGAAAGATGGAAGAGAAAAAGAAGTTTTGATGTCATAAGCTGTCCTATTCATTAGGTCAGCATTAAAAAAAACCACATATAGTTGGGAAAGGACAAACTCATCAACCATAGCGCCATCCTTCCTTCCCCCTCCATCATCCTATGGTAAAGGCACAGAAGCTAACAGTCTACTTTAGAGAAGAAGAAAGGAGAGAGTAAACCATGCTGGTACTACTCTGTTCCACCTTGGTCAAGTTATTAAGGGGTGTTAAAGGGTCCCCTCAGTTTGTGTTTTTTGAGTTGCCATATTTTCCAGAAACAATGGACCCAGAGTAGGAAGTTCTGAATGGGTCAGGGATGAAGCTCTCCCTGAGCTGACATCAATTTGTTGTTGCACCCTAAGCTGGACTCCTCATATCCTGTCCTTGGCAGGCAAGACAGGCACCAACCAGTCTGTGCCAGGTTGGGATAATACTTGTGCAGCTGGGGTCCTTTGTTGATAAGCAGACCTTCCTATCTTTGTTGTCTTGCAGTTCCAAAGGGAAAAGGATGAGGTTTCGGCCATCACCTTGCTCCTCCCTGTGGTTTCCCCTCCCATGACATGCCCCTTCCTGGTATCCCCATCTCCCTTTGTGCTGTTATTATAAAAATGTAAATTTCTATAAGGACTGTGAACCCTTTGGGTTCTACATACACATTCATTTTTCTCCTAAAATAAACTTAATTTTCAAGTTAAGTCTCATGGCTTACATGAATCCCACCTTTAAGGGAACTCATAAAACCCTGATAAACAAACATTTGAGAAAATCAGGGTTTACTTGCAGGTGTGACCAGCCCTAATCCCATTAACAAGCATTCCCACCCCCTCGCCACTTCACCTTAGAGAGCTGGAGATAACAAGAGCAATACCTGTAGACATCACTCAGAGGTGATGTTTAGGTAACAAAGGATTATCCTTTGTAATCCTGTGTAAAAGTACCAGGTGAAAAAGGAGGTAAATGTTGTTTTAAGCTTTAGGTATTTGCCTTTCACAGCTGTATTTGGTGATTATTAGCATTTAGTTATATTTTCCTGTACAATAACCAGCCTCTTCTGATGTCCTGGTATACAACTGAAGTGTTGGAGTTAATGGCTTTGAGCTCCCTCTTCCAGCTCTAGACCTAGGATCTTGTGTTCCTTGTATCTCTTATGTTGTTTCCTCCTCCAGTAACAAAGTTTCTGCCAATCAAGTACACTTTGGGAGCAGATTGTCTTCACCACAAGAAGGACCACTCTATTCAACTCTTTTTCAAATGTTCAGGGTATAAGCATGACATGTCCATTATTGTATTTTGTCTCCTGAACAGATAATTTAAGCCCCACTAATAATAAGTTCTCAAAATCATCAGCATTGGAAAAACAACCATTGATCCATGCCACTGTCCTCATCGGGTCAGAGTATTCCATTCTTGTTTTTTGTCGTTGTTCAGTTGTTTCAGTTGAGTCTGACTATTCGTGATCCCATTTGGGTTTTTCTTGGCAAAGACACTGGAGTGGTCTGCCATTTCTTTTATAGAGGAGGCAACTGAGGCAAATAGAGGTAAGTGACTTGCCCAAGGTCACACAGCTAGCATCTGAGGCTACTGAACCACATAGCTGCTCATCCACACTAGATATACATGACATCTGTTTTCAAAATGCCATCTGAGAAAGAAGAGATACACAGTAGGGAAAGAATCTACATGCCCTGGATAAGCTTTGAAAATTACCATTTCTTATACTCCAAAAAAACCAAAGAAACGAAAGTCCAGTGTATAACAAAATATTCATAGCAGCACTTTTCATGGTGGCAAAGAGGCAAAAAAGAAAAAAGCATGTATCCAATAGTTTGGAAATGACTTAAAAATTGTAGTATAGGAATGTCATGAAATATTATTGTCCAGTATGTGATGGATAAAGTGAATATAAATGAAAAGATCCCTAAGAAGTTGGACTTCGAATAAATTAAAAAGTGAATAATGGTCCCAGAAGAGAAAATGAAAAACAAGATCTTTACACAAAACAAGAGACAGGAGGCTAATAGGACAGACTGTGGTCTACAATTTCAGACATAGTCATGGTATGAGATGTTTTTGTTTAACCATTTTTCTATGATATAAAAGACAGTCCAACCTGGAAGAAAGGAGACCATATTCCCATATGGTTTCAGAACAAAAAAGGAATCAAAACACTATTCTTAAAGGAAAAAAAATCACAGTCCCTACATTTGAAAACTTAACCAGAGGTTTCAAGGCTTCACTGGACTTAGATCACAACAACACTTACAACACAGAAAATGCCTACAACTTGTCATGGAGAACAGGCTGTGATGGCACTAAAATATGTTCATTTAAAACAAATAAAAATGTTTCTCCACTATTGTGCCCCAAGGCAATTTCCTATGTTTCCTTTCCCTGCATATAAGGCATCTTTGTATGAAAACTGTAAGCCATTTTTACATGCAAAACCATGTCTTAATTCTATCAAAAGTTAGCACCACTTTTGGTTTCAGAATTACTAGATTTTATTCAATTTCACAGGCCTCCACAAATCACTAGATTACCCTTATTATCACCCATCATCTATTTGGCTAGGATTTCTTTCACTGAAGCTCACTATCAGTTTGTAAATTGTATTTATTAAAGCCCAAGGGCAGAAAGATTCATTGTGGCAGAGAAAAATGTGCTCTTGTTTTCTTCCCATGGGAAAAGTGGGATTTACTCTGTAAAACAACTCATGTTTGCCAAATGATCTTTTGCTAGGCTTTATAATACATGGAATTTTTAAAGAAATACATCCCCTTCCTCTCCCTCCCCCCACATTACTTCATTCCAAGACAAACCTAGAATTCAGTTTTCTAGATGAGGAGTCCTCGAACTTTTTTGTTCATACACTCCATCAAAAATTTTGAGCATGTATTTCCAATAAATATATACACATACATATATGTATTTCTTATTTACAAAATATATACACAGTATCAATAACTGAATACATTATCAAGCTTACACAAAAAATAGAAATTATAAAAGGTGAGATACAGATGAAATAGCATTTGATGCTGTAGTCAGTAAGGAGCCACTGGAGTTAATTGAGGAAAATCAGATGTGCCTTGTGAGAAAATCACTTTGATAGCTGTGTGGAGGATGAACTGCAGTAGGGAAAGAACTGAAGTAAGGAGACCACTTAGGAGGCAAAGGCCTCCAAGTGAGAGGTGATGAGGATGGGAAATAGGGTCATAGTTGTGGCAGGGACAGATGTGAGTAATGATATGGAGGAGGAAACAAAATTTTGCTTCTGACTAGAAAAAGAGTGAGGAGCGAAAAGACACCAAGATGGCTAGAAAACAGTGGCCACCTTAACAGAAATAGGGAAATGTTGAAGAAGATTAAGTCTGGGGAAAGAATATAATGCTATCTCTGACAAATGTAAGGATTCTGTTCATTGTAAGCATTCATCATATCTCATTCAAAATGAGAAAAAATGTAGAGAGGGAATCTTCCTGGGCTCACCAAGCGCCAAGGACACCTTTTCACCTTTCAGGGGAAAATTAGTCTATGTGGCTGGGCATTAGAAAACCATGATAGATAGTAATCCTTACACCCAACTTCACGTGAACCTGGACAGAGGCACAAAAATCAAATCACCTACAAATCCTCAAAGGGAAAATGTAGTCACATGGCTGGGAACCACACACTATTATTCCTTTGGAAATTATATATGGAACAACATACAACTATTCTTTGGACAAATTATGTAGCGGTAGCGAGATGGTACAGTAGATAGAATACTGGACTCCAAATCTTGTCCCAGACACTTATTGGAAGTGCGGAGGCACCTACATTTCTGGGATGTTGTAAGGATCAAATGAGATATGTGTGAAGTGCTTATCACAGTGCCTGGCACATAGTAGGTATTATGTGAATGCTTACTCCCTTCTCCTCTCTCCACTATAAAGGGTGTACCAAAAATCTTAGTGAAGTTTTAAGCCATGAAACTTTAGGACTAAAGAGAAAGCGGCTGCTTGATGCCCTCCAGGAAGAGAAGGAGAGTTTTCCCAATGTGTAGACATGGATATAAGACTATTCTATATTTTTTTAGTGAGGTTAAATGAAACCTGTCATATAGCTGATATTTAGTTAGACTAAGTACTTGAAAGATAGGTTACAAAGGCTTTTAAATACCAAACAGCATTGGAGCTACTGGAGTTTACTGAGAAGAGGAATGGATATAGTTGGATCTACAGTTTAGGCTTTGGTGGCTGAATGAAGGATTATGACCTTCACCTTTGGCAGGGTATTGTAATAATCTTACCTCCTACCTTTCCAGTCTTCTTGTATCTTACTTCTCACTAGGGGCTCTTCAAGCCAGTGCCATCGGACTCCTGGCTGGTCCATAAACAAGACACCCCATCTCTCAGCTCTGGGCCTTTCTTCTGGCTATCCCCCATGCCTGGAATGCTTTTTCCTCCTCAACTCTGCCTGCTAACTTCCTTGGCTTCCTTTAGTCTCAACTAAAATCCTATCTACAAGAATATAGGATTTTGGTTCCCCAATTCCTCTTAATTCTACTGCCTTCCTTCTGTTAGTTATTTCTTATGTATCCAGAATATACATATATTCTTGTATATATTTCTTTGCATGTTGTCTCTACCATTAGACTCTAAGCTCAATGACAGGAGGAACTGTCTTTTGTCTCTTATTGTATCCTAGAACTTAGCACAGTGCCTGGCATATAGAAGATGTTTAGTAAATAATAACTGATGAATTTTCTCCCTCTGTGTAACTATGAGCAGTCACGTCACCTCTCTGAACCTCAGCATCCTCATCTATAATATGAGAATAAGAAACAATTGCACTATTTGGTCCTTTAGACTTTAAGTCCCATGGGATCAGGGGCCATATCCTAACTAAACTTTGTATTTCCAGTAGTTTCTAGCACAATGCTCTACACAATGGATATAAAATAAATGTTTCATGAAGTGTGAAATTTTGTAGGTAAATATGACCTAAAAATATTTTCCATCTCAAACTTCAGACATTTTTACAATCACAAATAAAGTTATACATGGAGATGGCTAATTTTGGTGACAATCTTTTAAGTATTAAGAGCTTTTATGATTTGCGGGGAAGAAAGGGAATCACTAAAGGATAATTAGGCCCTATAAAACCTCCAAATAATTCTGCTTTTTTTTAAACAAAATCAAATGCAAAAGTATATTAGTAGGGAATAAATCAATATTTACATTCACTCAACAGACATGGAAAAGAAGAAGGAAAACAGTTTTATTGCTTACTTCTTAGTCTGGTTGCACATCGCAATCTGCCACCTTCTAAACGCCAAACACAGTACGAAAAACTGTCATTCTTAGGACCACAGATTTAGAACTTGATGGGACCTCAAAGGTCATCTAGTTCAATACTCTTATTTTACAAAATAAGGAACTGAGGACTTGAAAGTCTATCTTTAGATCTTTTTTCCCCCTTAAGCTGATTCCAGTGAAATGGAAAGGAAGTTTGTCTCAGAGGAAGGGGACAAGGTTAATGGTACTAATTAAACCCATCTGTCACTAGAGGAAAGAATTATGGAAATTAATGAATGAAATATTCTTAGTCTTCTATCCTAGATTAGACCCTCATTATCTTTCACTTGGTTTACAACTGATTTCCAGTCTATCCTCCATTGTAATCCATCCTTCACACCAATGCCCCAATAATTTTAATGCATCACTCTGATCCAATCATTCCTCTATTCAAAAACCTTTAGTGCTTCCCCACTGCTTAATGAATGAAGAATTAACTCATCCTGGCATCCAAGGCTTTTTATAGTCTTGTTCCAAGTTACTTTTCCCACATTATCTCATACCATTTCCCTTCACAAAGTCCATAGACCCTCTATCCCGTACTCTTGGTTGTTCTTGTGATTTTGCTCATGCCAGTTATTGGAATGGACACTCTTCCCATCTCAATCTACTGAAATCCTTCCCTAGCTTTTTTCTGTCTCTCTCTCCCATTGTTTTTCTTTTTAAATTCAATTTCTTATCATTTTCAGTTCTGAATTCTCTCCCTACTACTTCCTTCTTCCACTGAGAAAGCAAGAAAAACAGGACCCATTACAAACAGCAAAACAAATTTTTACTTTCTTAAAGACTTCCCTGACTTCCCTCTCAATAAACAGGTGAAAGTTTTCTCTTTCTCCTCAAGTTTTACATAGCATTTTGCTGGTACTTTCCCTTACACTTACTACAACCTCCTGTATCAGATATTTGTATATGATATTCCCTTCCCCCACTTGCCCCATTTAGACTTTAAGCTCCTATATAATCCAGTGTGAAATTTAAATTCCTCAAATTCAATAAGCTTTCAGTAAATATTGATTGATTTTCTGGAGTTGTATTCTATATCTTATTATTAGTATAAGCTTCTTCTCAGTCTCTCAGACAAGTAAAATTGAACTATTAGAACCTAGAAAAACAAAAACCTACTACACAAAACACACCTCCATAGATGCTTTAAAGAACTTTCATTCGCCAGTGGCAAGATAGCCTTATCTCTGAAATCTCAAGTGAATAAACTCTGCTTGCATTTCATATTATTTCCAATTTAAACCATCTCATTCAATTGCTTTATGTAAATCGTGTCTCTTCAACTAGATTGCAGGTTCTCAAGAATAGAGATATAGTAGAAAGAGCACTGGATCAAGGATCAGCAGGCTCAAATCCCAGCCCTGACACTATCAGCATTGACTACAAACAAGCAACAAATTGAGACTCTCTGTTTCCTTTTTCTGTAAGATGGGAATAATGCCACTTACACAATCTATCTTGCAAGACTGTTACTAAGAAGTACTTTGTAAGTCATAAAGACAACTCTAAAAGACTCACAATGGAAAATGCTATCTACTTACAGAGAAAGAACTGAGTCTGAATGCAGATAGAAGCATGGAATTTGCTCTCCTTTTCATTTGTTTTGAATTAGTTCTAATTCTTCTTTACATCATGAGTAATGTGAAAATGTTTCATATGAATTCATAGGGCCCATAAGAGATTTTGAAACTCAAAATCTTATGGAAGTGAATATTGAAAACTAAAACTAAATTAATTAAAAATATATACATAATCTCTCTCAGATCTGTTTTCCAGGACAGTTGTTTTTCTAATAAGATATTTCACATTGTCTTATATTTTTGTATCCTTTTGGTTTTGTTTTATTGCTTCTTGATGTCTCATAGAATTATTGACTTCCACTTGCTCAATTCTAATTTTTAAGGAATTATTTTCTTCAGTGAATTTTTATGCTCCTTTTTCCATTTGGCCAATTCTGCTTTTTGAGGCATTCTTCTCCTCATTGGATTTTTGTACCTCTTTTACCACTTAGCCTATTCTATTTTTTAAGGTGTCATTTTCTTCATTATTTTTTTTTGCCTCCTTTACCAAGCTGTTGACTTTTTTCATGATTTTCTTGCATCATCCTCATTTCTCTTCCCAATTTTTCCTCTACCTCTCTTACTTCATTTTTATTATCTTTTTTGAGCTCTTCCATGGCCTGAGACCAATTCATATTTGTCTTGGAGGCTTTGGATATAGGAATTTTGACTTTCCTGCTTTCTTCTGAGTGTATGTTTTGAATCTTCCTTGTCATCATAGTAACTTTCTATGGTCAGAATTTTTTCTTCTGTTTGTTCCTTTTCCCAGCCTATTTCTTGACTTTTAACTCTTTGTTGAAGTGGGGCTCTGCTTCCCACCATTTTGGAAAGGACTCCAGTCAGGCTTTATGTCAGTCCCATTAGAAGAATTCTCTTCAGACTCCACTTCCTTCTTTCACCTGCCAGTTGCAGCCCTCTCCTCATGCCTCCTCCCTACTCTGAGTGGGGAATACCCACTGTCCCAAGATTCAGGGATTTTGTGCTACTGTTTTAGGAGATACTCCTAGGAACTGAAAGATTTTCCATGATTGTGTGATCTAAGGAGAGGTGTGTTTACTACTCTCCTAGCCTGTGCTCTGGTCTGTGAGCAACCACAAGCACTCTTTTCTGCCCTGGAACTGCAAGGAGTCCTTGCTTCCCTGTAGCCACAAGCTCTGATGTGCTAGTGCTCTTCTCACCCTGGGATCATGAATTGGATCTGAGTATGGGACAAAGCAACAGAGTCCTCCCGCTCAGTGCCAGCAAAGAAACCCCTGTAATCTCCTTTTCACCAATGTTTTGATCCCCTTAGCATCTGTGGGCCTCCAGAAGAAGCCCCTGCAACTGCTGATTCATCCACTCTCAAGGCCTGCTCCTGGTTTGCTGGGGCCAGTGTGCACCAGCATGGCCTGCAGTAGACTGTGCTCCACTCTCACTCTGGTGTGACTGACTTTTTCTGTCAAACGTTTAAGTTGTCTTCGACTGGAAGATTGTTTCACCCTGTCCTTTGGTGGGTCCTGTGACTCTAGGATTTGTCTTAAGGCATTATTTAAAGGTCTTCAGAGGGATTTAGGGAAGAGCTCAGGTGAGTCCCTCCCTTCTCTCAATCATATTGACTCTACCCCCTGTACCATTATTTGACTCAGGGGTGGGAAGCCTGTGGCTTTAAGGCCACATGTAACCTCAAGGTTACAGGTTCTCCACCCTTGATTTAACTGTTCACATGATAGAGTCATCTTCTTCTCTTTGCCTATCACTGGTGAGGGGCATCTAGGTGGTGCACTGGATAGAGCACCAGTGCAGGAGTTAGGAGGACCTGAGTTCAGATCTCACCTCAGACACTTGACACTCACTAGCTGTGTGACTGTGGGCAAGTCACTTAACCCCAAATGCCTCATCCTGGATCATTACTAGCCATCCTGATAAATATCTGGTCACTGGATTCAAATGACTCTAGAGGAGAAGTGAGGTTGGTGACCTGCACATCCCTCCCTCACTTCAAACAAAGTCAAATGCAAGTCATGTCATCATTTCTCTGATGGACACCCACATCACTGGTGACCTCCTCAGGCCTACCATTTTGGAAAGTACTTCAGCCAGGCTTCATGTCAGTCCCATCAGAAGAACTCTCTTCGGACTCCCCCTCCTTCTCTCATCTGCTAGTTGGAGACCTCTCCCCATGGCTCTCTTCACTCCTCAAACCCCTCTATGCTTTGTCTTCCTCCATCAGGATTTAAGTTTCTTTAGAGAAAAGACTGTCTTGTTTATCTGTATTAGTATCCCTGGCACACAGGAAGGGTTTAATAAAGGTTTTATCTTGTTTTATCAAATAAATCATAAGCTAATGGACAGCAGGGGTCATTTCTTATACTGCTTTGTATCTCCTTCAGCAGTTAGGTATCTTGCAGAGAAATCAGCTACCCAATAAACATTTGTGATTTCTATCCCTGTCCTTTGCCCCCATCCCCACTGCCCTGGTACCTAGTCCTGAGCCAAGAGCAGTTTTGATAAATAAAATATTTGTTGAATTAAAGTCTGTGTGGATGTGAACTGAAATACCTAAATGAATTTCATTCTAATATAACAAAACACAAGAGTATAAAAAGCTCAGTCATTTCACATGCAAAACATTCAGGAAGATTGTGTATTTTCCTTTTTTTTCTTTATTGCTCATCCAGCCAGAAAAGGTCCAACAGCTTGGAAGTCATTAAACACTATTAACTCTCATAAAAATAAGAGCCCAGGCCAGGCATCGCATCCCAGATTACCCGGTCATTATCACAGCTGAGCAATTCAGATGATACCACCTAAAACAGACTGTGTTAATAATATATACGATGTACATAAAGACAGGCATGATGACAGCTGTGCTCCTGGAAACTGATTACAGATTATTCAGAAATTCATAATCAGATTCTAAAGGAGAAAATGGCATTTAGAAAGGAATGGAGTAGCGGGGAGGCAGGCAGGGAATTAGTAGAAATTATACTAAATGGAAGCTTCGTTTCCCAAGAATGGCTGATAAATTATTTTTCTTCTCCATTACCACAAAGAAAAGGCGGTAGAAACACTGGATCTAGTGTCAGCGTATCTGAGTTCCAACCCTACTTTTAATAATTTACTATCCATATGATCTTGGACAAATCCTCCTTTCTCATACATAAATCTTTCTCTTCATCTGAGGAGTTCAGACTAGGGCTTCTAAGTTCCCTCCCAACTTCAAATCCATGATCCTATGAAGATATAAACAATTTAACTCGTGCCTCTGTTTGTAAAGAAAATTTGCCCAGTGTTTTAATTCCTTATGATTTGTGATACTGGTTTAGGTTTTGTTTTTGTTGGGGTTTTCTTTTGCCTCTGCTGAGATTTTTCCCTAAGAAATTCAGAGGGCATTGTAAACTAAACATTAAATCTCAAAAGAAGGATTTTAATCCAATTTCCTGCATCCTAATTACAGCTATATGGTTTACCACAATAACCATACTCCAGGGCATGAAATCATCCCAATCCCATGAGCAGAGAACTTCTTAGCCTTTTAAAGTTAACAAGTCACACACACACACACAAAACATTACAGTGGCATCTTCTAATCCGTTGTCACACCTTTCATGCTTACATTGGATTTTCTTGTTTCTTCAACCATCCCTGCTAATAACTGATTTCTCCTACTAGCCTAGGAATCTACTGTTTTAATATCTCTGGATTGATCCTCCTACACTATGCCATGACCTCTTCCTTAAATATTTTCATTTGGAGATTTGCAGGCAGATAAGATTGTGCTGAATAATATAAGACCACAGAAAGATTCCTGTACAAAGATGTAACTGAGTGGGTTGAAGGGTGAAGATACAAGACAAGCACCATCACTAGGCCCTGGTGGGTTTCCATTGCAGGAGAATCCAATGGTTCATTCTTTTCCATCTCACCAATAGCCCCTGCCTGACCTACAGCCTCAGGCCTTCCAAATGAAACACTAAGAGAAAATCTCTGGAAACAATACACTTACCATGTCATCACATTCATTCCTGGCTAAGAATAAGAGCATCCCAGGGAAGTATGTATGAAAGTGTCAAATGCTGAATGTCCCCCTTTAAAAGAGACATTTTCCAAATCTTTGTAAGCAGAGTTTAAAAATGAGTCATTATCTGGGGGAGGAAGAGCTATGTGAATCACCCTGACCTTTCTACAAGATTATATTTCCACAGAATCTAATGAAATTTGAGATTAGTGTTGGGAATTCTACGAAATATAATAAGCTCCAAACTCACTGGGCCATGGGGTTTGCCACCCTAGCTTCTACTTACAAAGGCCAGAAAAATTCAGTCCTCACACATGGTTGCACTTTTTCCTCTTGACTTCAAAGTAGTTTTAAATGAAGTAATTATCTACTCAAAGTGCATTTTCTGAAGGAAAAAGATAAATTAGATTGAAATGGGGTCCCCTTCTTCCCACCTCTACTAGCTAGGTTCTTTTTCAGATGCAATAAAATACACTGAAGTTGCCAGTGTTCTAAACTTTTGCAAAATGGTTCAGTTCAATTCAAATCAATCCAACAAGTGTTTATTAACCGCATCAAACGTGCCAGACACTGTGATGGGTGCTGAGGATACAAACTCAAAAAAGAAAATAATCCCTGTCTTCCATTGTCTTACATTCCATGACGAAGAGAACATGTACGCATACAAGTAAATTGAAAACAATTTTGGGTGTAAGATAAGCACTAACAATTTATTTTGGGGCGGAGGAAGAAATGTAGCTAAAAATCACCATGAAATAATTATACTATAAAAGAACGTATGATACCTGACAGCAAAAATGATTTTATTTTTATGTCCTCATCACTTAGCACAATCAATATCTGCTGAAGTAAAATGAACAAAGTAATCTTTTGGGGAATATAAAAACGTCCACATGTCTCCTCTCTCGTTCCTTCTTGACCTTTTCCATCTACTTCTGTCGCTCCTTATGTCAATAA
This sequence comes from Bettongia penicillata ogilbyi, assembly GCA_023548195.1. Taxonomy (NCBI): domain Eukaryota; kingdom Metazoa; phylum Chordata; class Mammalia; order Diprotodontia; family Potoroidae; genus Bettongia; species Bettongia penicillata. The sequence goes on from JAJHZJ010000024.1 coordinate 4,398,173, forward strand.
ACTAAGAGAAGATAAACTGTGAGTAGCAAACATAATCAGTATCTCAGACTTAGGACTGGAAGGGACCTCAGAGAACATGTAGTCCAACAACTCCTCCCCTATTTTACTTTTTTACCTAAAGTGGCTATCTGGTTTGGCCAAGGTTAGGAAGATATCCAATACAGATTTCAACAGACTGAGGAGAAGGTTGGAGGCAGGGGTGGGAGGAAAGGCAGGAGAGGGAAGCATCAGATTCTGTGAAGTTTCTCATCAGGTTAGATATCTTGTTCTTATGGGTCCACATTGATTTCTTTCAGGCCTTGGGTCAGGGATGACTTTCATCTATTCATAAAGACCAAGTCTTGCTCTTTCCATTATGAATAATCATTCTTTTCTGGTCATGCATCCCTTTGATGACATCTTTTTACAGACTTTTCTTGTACAATTTCTTTGCTGCTGATGCCATCTAACTTGCCCCTCCAATCCCCTTATCCATTTTCCAGTGGGTATGTCTCAATTTAAGTTCTTCAGAGACTGTGGTATTCCATGATGTGTACCTAATTTAGCATGAGCAGAAAAATATCATTCATACTCAGGAAAGAATAAATGATGTACAGTATCTATATCAGGAACTCTACAGAAATGTCCCAAACACACTGGTTAGACCTCTCTCCTCTTGTTAGGGGATAGCCTAATGCCAGTATCTTGGGACAAAATGTAGGATTCCTAAGGAATTGAACAGGTAAGAAAAGGAGGTTTATTTTGTTCTAACATGGTAAGAATATGTAAGCATACAGTGGTGGCACTGAATGTACTCCCTCTCTTTTTCCCCATCTATATATGGATATATGTCTGGGTCATTAGGACAGGTCATGGTGACTTAATGTGGTTTTCAGATACCCAGTGAGGTGGAGGCATACTAACTCTCCATAGGTGGGACTTTTTATGCCCTTAGGTGAAGAGGAAATTGGGGCCAATAAAAATACTGGGACTACTTTGTTGCCTCTTAGGGAAAAATAATTCCTACTGTAAGAAAACAGGGCAACTCTGATCCTATCACACTCCTTACGGTCTATCATATATTGAAAGGCATGTACAAAAATCACATGGGATGACAGGACATGAATGACGTGATCTACATCATTTCAAAGGAGTCCCCACCAAAGTAATGATTTATAAACACAATGGAATCACAGAATCTAAAGCTGGAAGTAATTTTTGAGATTCCATTGCCCAACTTCCTTATTTCATTTGTGAGGAAATTAATGTCCAGAAAATAGGAATGGTTTTTCCTGAGGTCATTCTGGTAGTTTGTAACAGAGCCAGAATATGAACCCAGGTCCTCTGACTCCAAATCCAGTGCCCTTCTACAACACCGCAAGGCCACCCATAATTATACATATGCTACATTTCTCCCAGATCCAGAGTCATTTACCCACTTGTAAGGATCTTTCAATTATGAGTTTTAGTTAATAAATTCTTTAAAGTTTTCCTGGCATTAAATACACCAAAAAGAGTTTCAACCCTCTGTCATGGGGATTTCAATAACCTCTGCCTTTTTCATGAGCAGCCATCACCCGGGGTGGGAATCTGACACTAGTTTTCCCTACTTTCCATGCCTTCTCCTCCCTCAGTCAAGGAGGGCAACCAATGATTCAGCGAACAAGAATGTGTTTCCGAATACAAGACAAAAGGAATCACTCCAACTACATTCCAAAACTAATAGAAGGTTTTCATTTGTTTGTTTGCTTTGCTGCCATTCCCAGATGGGGGCAGTGTCAGGAACAGTCTTATGTAGGAAGTAATACCTGAATAGAGTTCTGAAGGATGTTAGGGAATCTCTGTGAAGTGCAAGTCCATTCTTGGGATGGGAAAGACTCAATGGCAGAAGATGGAAAGTCCCGTGTGAGCCAATTCGGCTAGAGGGTAATGTGTATGAAGGGAAACAGTGCTGATCTAGTCTGAAAAGGTAAGAGCCTGCCAGACTGCAAGGCGCTTTAAATGCCAAACAGAAGAACTGCTATGAGATGCTAAAGGAAACAGGGACTCACTGATGTTTCTTGAGTGAAAGACCGATGTAGTCAGAACTATTCTTTAAGAACATCACGTTAATAGGGTAACATGAAAATTTTGTTGATTTATACTCTTAGTAGTATATGTGCTAAAGAAATGTAGTATCATCTTCAGCAACTATAGAAGGACAAAAAGAAATCCTAATTCCACATCATAGTTTTTACTGGAAAGCAGTTGAGGTTTTCTGTTGTTTTGTTGGGTTTTTTTTTTTTTTGACAAATAAACATTCTATAAGAGATTATGGAAAGAGCACTTGTCCTGAAATCAGAAGACTTAGATTTGAAATCTGACTCTGGTGCTTAACTAGCTGTGATCTTCCCTTCTCTGGGCCATAACTGTGTCACCTGTAAAATGAGAGGACTAGACTTGACCCCTGTGATCTTTGCTGGTTCTAACTTTATGATGTTAGATAAACAAATAGAAATATTCCACAATGTGTGTAAGAGAGAGAGAGACAGAGAAAAAGAGTGAGCAAGAAAGAAAGAGAAAGAGAGGGGTATGTGTTAAAGGGGTCTGTGACATAATAAAGATAAGAACTCGTGATTCAAAGGTAAAGGTAACTTTAGGCCCTTCTAGTCCAACCCTTTAGTTTTACAGATGAGAAAACAGGTCCAGAGAAGTTAGACAGACATATTAGTGTGTGCGCATGTGTGTATATGTATGTGTGCATATGTATTAGTATATGTATGCATATACACACGCACACATGGGTATGTCTATAGTACATGTCTTTATGTATATACACACATTCATCATACTTTCTCATGTGTGATGAATATGTAGTATGAATTTGGAAGAGTCACTTACTTAACCCCTAAGAGCCTGTTTCCTTTTCTCTAATAAGAGCATTGGATTAGAAAGGGCTAGAGTCTTTTCTACCATTAAATCAAGGGTTATTCTTTTTTGTGTCACAGACATCTTTAAGCAATCTGGTGATGCCTTAGGCATCCCCTTCTCAGAATAATATCTTTTAAAAAATTTATAATTAAAGGAGATGCTAAATTTCAATAAGAGTTTAGTAAAAATAAAGATGCAATTTTTTTTCCACCTAAGTTCATAAAGTCCAAGTTAAAAACCCTGCTCTAAGTCTAATCCTATGGTCCCCAACACAGTTCCCCTCTATTATTATACCAGTGGTAGGCTATAGAACTGTATTGTTAATATATTTTTGCATAATGAGAAGATCTTTCCCATCTATTAATAGGCCCATGTGACCAGCTTGAGTTACAAGGAAGTTTGAGTCACGTGACTCTGTGGTGGAAAGAGCTTGTGGAATGGGTGGAGCAGGGAGGGTGCAGCAGAGTTGAGAGGATGTCGGACATAGTTGTTAGGGTTGAGGGAGAGGAAATGCCAGGGAGCTGTGAGTGTTCATTCGTGGGAAGGTCCTAGCAGGAGGAAGGCTTGGGGACGGTGGTGCCCCCTGCATTGTTATTGTGTATGGATTTCTTTGTTGCTATGATGGACTTGGCTTTCTGGGGTTTAAATAACGTTTTGTTTCTGTCTTCCATGTGGAGAGTCTTATATTTTGCAGTTCAGAATAATACCAGCATATTCATAGCCACCATAGACGCTAGTAGGCGCTGTGAACCTCGCATTGGTGCTACAAGTGGTAACACCCCCTTTCTACAGATACTGTATCCTATCAGGTTGTAGAAATGTAGTTTCCTCTTGGGAGACACATTTGTCTACTGTGGTATTTGTTGATTTGGGAAAAGAACCACAGAAGGCAAGGAATCACATAAATTTCAAACTAAGTTCAGAATAATAAGCCACATTAGGCAGATGAAGGGCTTTTCATAGTAGCAAAGCTAGCAATGAGCAAGCAGTCTAAAGTGAACTCAGGGAAGCCTACATCGATGGCTGCTCTATTGAACTGAGGCACTCTCTCACCAGCCAATTTCTGCCTCTCTCCTAGCAACAGGCACTACTACATAGTTAACAATACAGGGTGCATTAGTGCTGGAAGGAGAACCACAGCATGCGCAGACTTACCAGCTTTATTCCCTGCCAATTTCCTGGATGGAAAGTGATCCATTTAAATTGTACAGAGGCATCGTAACATTATCTGTGACAACCATCCCACTGAGTTGTCATTTTCAATAAAAAAAAAAAGAAACTTTCAAAAGGCCATTAATTAATTCTGTGTAACTCTAAAAGTCAGTAAGTCCCATACTGAGACATATTAATAGTAACCTGAATCTTTGCATACTATCAAGTTAATGACACAGTTTCACAACAGTTTACCCATCTGTCTAGATCAAGATCTATTCCTTTTCCTTCCATAAACATTCTAAGCACTTTCTAACATGCACCTGCATGTGAATCTAATTTTCACAATTTGACTGTATGTTTAATATGCCTCACAGGCTCCAAAATGCCTAGCAGGATGTCAAGCTGATAGAAAGTACTTCAAAAATAGTTGATGGCTAGCTGATTATTCCTTTGCCAGGATTACTGTGAAGCTAGTTTAAATGATTGAGAATCGACATTTTCAAGGGTGGAACTGTATCTTCTCTTTCCCCCTTGACCTTCTGTAATAATTGCTCAGTTGTTTCAGTCATATTTGACTCTTTATGACTTCATTTGCGGTTTTCTTGGCAAAGATCCTGCAGTGGTTTGCCATTCCCTCCTCCAGCTCATTTTATAGATGAGAATACTGAAGTAAATAGGGTTAAGTGACTTGCCTAGGGTCACACAGTTAGTAAGTGTCTGAGGCCCGATCTGAACTCAGGAAGATGAGTTTTCCTGACTTCAGGCCAGGTACTCTCTCCACTGCACCACCCAGTAGTCTTATATAGTAACTATTCCCAATATAAAATAAGTCACAGATCAAAGATTTAGAGTTGGAAGGGATCTTAAGGGTCGTTAGCTGGACCTTAATCTATCCTCCTCATTTTACAGAATGAGGAAACTGAGGCTCAGAGAAGATGACATGCTGAAGGACAACAGGTATTAAGTCACAGCTGCAAACTCAATCCCTGATCTTTTGACTTCAAGTTCATTATTATTTCCACAATAGTGGTAAAGTTTATGTGTTGAATAATAATTAGATCACATTTTGAGGTAACAAAATGCAATTACTTCATTTATCTTTACAATAACCTTGTAACATAGAAAGGGCATGCACTATGCCCATTTTTTAAATGAGGCAACTGAGGCACTGGAAAGTTGTTGTTTGTCCAAAGTCACATAGCTCCTGTATATCAGGAGCCCCTTGAATGGACATTAAAATATATTTTTTTTAAAGTAAAAACTTATCGTTAAGAAATCTGGTGTCGTAAACAAAATTCACTTTAATAAAATGGCCATTCTATAAAATTTTTTCTAGTGGTTTGGTATAATGACGTAAAAGCTGTGGCACTTGAATCAGAAAGACAGAGTCTAGCCTTCCCCCTGACATGGTTGTGAGGCCCTGGGTAAATCACAACTCCTTAGTATCCCAGGAGAATCTAAGTCTATAAATGATGGAAAAGCTGTTGATCTACATTGGTTAAGAAAGTTTCCTGACAAGGAGCTCCCAGGTCTGATTTACTTTTAAGTGTTGTACTAGTCACCTCAGACATTTTATAGATTATCATATAAATAAAAATGAAAATCAGAGTTCTCTTCTATTCAATTGGCATAACCTAACATTTGCCTTAGGCCAACTGGCCCAGTACTTATTTGCAAAACTGCATTTTCAGCATCCAAATAATTTCAAAAAAGATATTTAGATTTGTTACTCAATTTTATTAAGCAGGGGAAAAAATTCTTTACAGCACAGAAAGAGCAAATGATTTTTGGAACTCTTAGGAAAATACACATAAAACCATCACTCCAACTCTACTATAAACAACCAAATAGCACACCAGGCAGTGCTTACAGTAGACAAAAATAAGATGTGTTACCTTTGACTGCATCAAAACAATTATAGACACCATCTGGGATACAGCATGCATTTAGTTACTGTATCATTATAGGACTGGATTGTTTTAGCACAAATGTAAGGCAACTAAGTGACACAGAGGATGTAAATATGGAAACATCAGCTCCCACTGCACAAAAATCCCCAGGCACACTCTATGGGAGTGTGACCCAAGTTTTGATGAATATAGTCTTTTGAAGTAGAATGACAAAAGATCAGGTACTCACTTGTCAAATTATTTTCTTAGTTTCCCAATTCCCACAGTCAAAGTTGGGATCTAATGAATCCAAAATATTAAACAAATAGTACTCAGCAGCTAATGCTGTAAGCACCCAGGCTATCTCCCCTACCTGAAGCATTTTGTTTTAAATAGTCACACTGTATTAGTTCTGCACATGCCCATATTGTCCTCCTCTGTAGTTAGGAGTCCGCTTACTTAGAAAAGTATAATTAGAGATGGGATTTTTTTCCCCTTTCACCTTTCCTTCAATGGCAGGAAGGACTCTAATAACCTTTTCTTTTTTCCTAAAAGTTTAATGCTGTTTTTGCATCTTTACTTTCTTACAACCCATGTTTACATGATGTGATTCATGATTTGAAACTAATATAAGTTGTTATTACTTGGATACTATTTTTGTACATTATAATTAAGTGCTGGGTAATTACAGTAATTACCAGAGTCAGTTATCAAATTTCTAATACCTTTTACACATCCAGGTTTAGTTTAGATACATTTGACATAAACAGATAACTTTATAGCTAGAACCTTCCACTTTGCCCCTGTCTTCAAAAATAACCCATCACAAACGCTAAAACATTTTATTTTTAAATTCATTATTTCATTTCATCATCTTGGAATATACTCAGAAGTCCTTATGTGACCCTTCTATATTCACTTTTTCTTAGAGCAAAATTACAGAAATTTCCAAACACAGAATCCTTTTAAAAGGGAGTCCAAAATATAGATTTTACAGGATGACTTCCCATTGCCTATTAGTTCAAATCCAAGCCATCTAACCCTCTTTTCACCACCATTGCATTCTTCACTATCATTTAAGGCATTTCTGAATCCCTTTCTTTAGAAAATCTTTTCTGACCATCTCATCCACCAACAAGCTTTCCTTTCTTTGAATTTCTGTAAGCAGAACATATAATTTTAAAACTGATAGCAGCAATATCCCAAAATTTAAGATCTAGCTCAACTAGTCTAATTCAAGAATGAAAAAGAATATATTCTCACCATATACATGATAAAAGTATGTCAACTTTTTCTGGAAGACCTCAAAGGAGAGATGGCCACTACCTCTCGGGATACCTCATTCTATTTTTAGATAGCTCATTTGTTAGGGGAAGGCCTTCCTTACATTAAGCCTAAATCTACCTCTTTGCAGCAATCATATATGGCTCCCAATTTTGTCCTCTGGAGACCAGCAGAACAAAGAGTAATTCCTCTTTCGGGTGACAGCTTTACATCTCAGACATTTAATTCACAATCTTCTCACTAGCCTAACTGCAGTGATTTAAGAGGAAGGGGAAAGGAGGAGAAGAGTGATGGGAGATTTACCAATCTGGTCTGATCCACTTATTGCATGGCTTGAGATTGCAGTTGAGCCAGCAAGGGCAATGTTCACTTAAAAAAAATGGACCTGGATTTGTGAATTTAATCTGCGTAGGGAACTCCTGATGAGGAAACTCTACTATTGCAAAGTTGTACCTGTTCTAGAATTTAGTACAAGAGGGTTTCTCCTAGAGGAACTGAAAAGTTAAGTTATGTATGTCATACAGTCAATATGTGTCAGAGGAAAATGTTGGTTATATGTTGTAAGCCCTTCCTCATTCTGGGCCCAGTCCTCTATCCACTATGCCGCAGATGCCTCTCAGGGTTTGCTTGCTCTAAAGAGATCACATTCTCCTGATGTATCCACATTTAAAAGAGACTACTCTACTTAAACTGCTCTCAAAATCGACTTCATTTAGGCACACATTCCCCCCTCATCTATGTCCAGTATTCCAGTGGTATGGGAATTGCCAGATACCACAAATGTCATAGCCAGGCCCCTTACTTAACGCTGCTCCAGCATCACGAGAGGGTATGTTAACAAATGGGAACCCAAACTAACAAAATGCCAAAGGTAACACAATGTAGAAAGAACAGTGAAGGAGGGAGCGAATCTTCCCCCTACAGACTCTGCCCACATCACATCCCAACCCTAAACCCTTTAAAAAGTTGCTATCTCAACAAATCAAATGACTCTCCACCTATGTTTCAGAAACTCCAAACAATTCCTCAGTAGGTAGCAGGCAGTCTTGATGCATTATCTTTGAAAAGTCCTGACCATTCTCTTGGCCTATAAAACAGGAAATTTGCCCAGTAACTCTGATTTACATTATCTGAGTTGGATGGACTTTCATCATGCTTCAATTGTGCATTCCCTGAACATCAAGATGCCTTAGCAGCAGAGGCCACAATAATTGGCAAGCCACTTTTACCCAAAATATATACGTGAGTGTCCTTATTTTCTCAAAAGAAGAAATCACAGAAATTGCCAAAATGCACTGATGTTGTTTAACAAAGAGTTGTAAAGGCTCTACTCCTGACTTTCCCCACCAATTTAAAAAACTCATCACTCACCAGGTCTTCATCATGAAGACTCATTCCAGCCCTCAAATTTACACATTGAAAATATCCTCTGATCCCACAGACTCTCCCACTGATTGAAAGACTCCTCCTAGGACCTTTCCATAAGGATAATCAATATCTCATTCCTTTCCAGGGGGCACACATCTGCCATGCTTCCCCTGCACCGACCTTGGCCTTCCCACTTCCCCCTCCAATCCTTTGCAGCTTTCTTTTATGTGCCATCTCCCTCCCTGGCCCCCATGTATATGTAGGGTCTTTAAGGATGAGGAACTGTGTTTCTTTCTACTTGTATTTATAATCCCAGCTCTTAGCACTGTGTTTGACACGTAGTAGGCACTTTAAAAATCAAAAAACACAATGGGAAGGAAGGAAAGCATGAAAGGCTGGAAGGAAAGAAAGGAAAGGAAAGGAGAAAAGGAGGGCACTGATCTTGGAGTCAGGAGAGGCAGCAAATCTGAAGCCAGCTGTGTGACCGTAAACAAATGTTACTTCATCTCAGTGAATCCCAATTCACTCATCTCAAAAATGGGGATAAATGACTTCTAGGGCTGTATCCCAAAGAGATCATAAAAATGGGAAAAGGACCCACATGTACAGAAATATTTATAGCAGCTCTTTTTGTGGTGGCCAAGAACTGGAAATCAGGGGAATGCTCATCAGTTGGGGAATGGTTGAACAACTTGTGGTATATGAATGTAATGGAATATTATTTTGCTGTAAGAAATGACAAACAGGCAGACTTCAGAAAAACCTGGAAAGACTTATATGAACTGATGCTGAGTGAAATGAGCAGAACTGGGAGAGCATTATTATATACAGTAACAGCCACAGTGCGTGAGGACTGTTTCTGATAGACTTAGCCCTTCACAGCAATGCAAGGACCTAAAGCATTTCCAAAAGACTCTTGATGCAAAATGCCATCCACATCCAGAAAAAGAACTATAGAATTAGAACGCAGAATGAAGCAGACTATTTTCTCTTTTGTTATGTTTTGTTTTGGTTTTTCTCGTGGTTTATCCCATGTTTTCATTCTTCTATGTGACATGACTAATGTGCAATGTATTTAAGAAGAATGTATGTGTAGAACCCATATAAGATTGCAAGCCATCTTGGGAAGGAAGGGGTGAGGGAGGGGCAGAAAATTAAAAACATGTGGAAGTGATTGTAGAAAACCAAAAACTAATAAAAAAAAAAACCCCAAAAAACAAGAAAATGGAAGGATGAACAGTAACGACAACAAAAAGTGGGGATAAATGTTTTAAAAATATCTGACAAGGTTAATAAGAGATAAAGCCAAAAGAAGTGCTTTATACATCTTTAAGTGCCACATGCCATTGATGCACTTAGTTCCTAGCTCTGTAACTCAATGTCTCCTCTTCTGCATTGCCCTTCAATTACCATTTCTTTGCTAATGATGCCTAAATCTGTATTTCCAACCCTGAACATGTTTTAAACTACTTCAAGGACACCCACATCCTTGGACACTCTATCATCACCTGACACTCAATATATTCCCAAACAAGGCTGTCTCTTTTTTATCCTTCTAAAATGGATATTACCAGTATTCTTTTTCCCCAGGTGAGAAAACCTAAAGCCATATTTTATATTTCTCTCTCCTTCATCCTCTGTCATCAAGTCCCCATTCTTATTCTTTCATAAGGTCTCCAAGACTTCCCTCTTCTCCATCCCTGCAGTCACCATCTGGAGCCCAGGTCTTCACTATCTTATGCTTGGAGTACCAACTCCTCTAAACTGATTTCTCAGGTACCATCCATTCTTGAACCTTTCTCATGCATCTAGCTGAATTCAACTGAATAAATATTTACTGAATGAGTGCGATGGGCAAGGCAATATTAGGGATCAAATTGAGATAACACAGAAAGGGGTCTTGAACCCTTTTTTGTGTTATAGGTTCATTTGGCAGTCTGGTGAAACTTATCGACATACCAGAATAATATTTTTAAATGCATAAAATATTTAAGATTTCAAAATAAACCAAAGATATTGTTATGAAAATATTTTAAAAAGCAAGTTCCCAGATACCACATTAAAAACCCTTACACTATATAAGTGCTGGGCATTTATAGGCAACTAAATGACTTAGATGATAGAGTGCTGAACTTATGAAAGTCAGGAAGACCTCATTTAAATCCTGCCTCTAATATAATATCTATATGACCTTGGGCAAATCAGTTATCCTCTGTTGACCTCAATTTCATCATCTATAAAACAAGGATAATAGCATTTATTTCACCTGGTTGTTGTGAGGACCAAATGAAATGATAGATGTAAAACACTTTGTAAACCTTAAAGAGCTGTATAAATGTTAGTTACTGTTTTTGTTATTTGACAGATGTGACACGTACATCCTGTTCTCACGGAGTTTACCGTCAAATGAGGAGGGGTAGGGAATGACATGTAAACAAATAACTATTTTGTTAAGTGTGATAAGTACAAAAGAGAAGTCCTGGCAAAGTACTTAGGGAAATCTGAGGAGAAAGAGATAACTTCTGATTGAGAAAACTTCATAGAGGAGGTAGGCTCTGAGTTGAAAGTTGCAGAAAAAGTCAGATATGGGGACAGAGGACATATTCCAGACATGGAACAAATATGAAAAAAGATACATTAGGTGGAAGAACAAAGAACTAGAATGAGGGCCTAAGAACATTAGTTTGCCTGGAAAGTACAGTTCTTAAAGAAGAGCGGTATAAAGCCTGGAAAGGTATTGGAACCATATTATAGAGGGCTTCTATGTCACTGTTTGCCTCCTACACACTGTCCCCAGGATTTGCTCAGGTTTTCCTTTAAAACCCAGAATTCCCTCTTCTCAAATCCTCACTAACCTTCAAGATCCAGCTCAAATCTCACTCACGTCTTCCATGATAATACCTCACTTCTTTTATGTATGCACAGGTACAAAATAGGCAACTAATACATACTTACAAATTGATTAAATCTTCTACTTTATACATCATATCCTAGTTACTTTTGCATTCACTTCCCAAGAGACAAGTCTGACTTAAGAAAAAGAATTAATCATGGAAAATATTTCATATACAAAATATTACAAACTATTTTTAATAATTGAATTCTGCTTGTTGCCTAGCTGCATCTTTATAAAAAAAAATAACAGGCACACTTCACTTGAAGACAAAGGTTTCTTATAAAAGGAAGTAATTAAAAAAATAGAAGCAACCTAGTATACTGGACAGAAGGCTAACTTTAGAATAAAAAATGCCTAGGTTAAAGTTTTCCCTGACACTAACAGTGTGACCAAAGGCAATTCATTCAATCTCTAAGTGCCACAGGAAACTCTAAGACCATAAATTAGAAATGAGCTGATCTCCATCTGTGCGAGTTTTCATACCAGAAGTCCCCCTGATGAAATCATAGCAGCAGCACAGGTTCTTACATTCACTAACTGGTCCTGCTTCCAAATCAGCCCCTACAATCATCTGATGAAGCAACTCCTATTAAGAAGGGGATTAGCCATAGCCACCAATCACCAGCTTACTGCTACCTAATGGAGAAATGAGTCAGCCAAGCTGAAGCAGTAACATACATGTGCCAGGCAAGTCAAATCACTACTACCTTGACTACCACCTACCCCTACAGATCCTGATCAAAATAGCCTGGGACCCTACCCCCAAGATTCTTGGGAATAGCAGTACCCTCCAGATAACTGGTCCTACTTCCAGGATCCACAGTCATCATCAAAGGGAACCATCTCTTTGGAAAGGAAATCCATCTTTCTTGTCATCACCACCACAACTAACCAGTTACCAACTACGACCAAGGAGAAAGTAAACCAAAGAGTCCTAGAAGTGACAACACCTTCTAGACCACTTGTCATTCTTCTAGCTCAACCCACACACACCTCTGGAAGCAGGTGCTGCAGTCAAGTACACTGAAGACCAAAAAGAATGCTCTTACCAATAAAGGCTTTGGCACTGTCAAATGGTTCAATATCAGAAACTGATGAGATTTTATCAGTGGAAATGACATGAAAGAAGATGGATTGCCATCTGCTTTGCAGAAATCTTCTGTATGTGTTGTGTCCTCTTTTAGAATGTAAGCTCCTGTTCCCAGAGAAATGTAAGCAAGCAGGACAGCTTTGGTACTAACAAGATGAATGTATTTTATGTCCTCAAAACAAGTTATTTTTGATGGGGATTCATGGTTTCATGTACAGTCTACCTTTATCCCTTGTTCTTTTTTGTATATGGAAATCCTCATTTCCTGGTGTTTGCCAAGTTTAGAATTAACAAAAAAATTATATTACAAATGGTGCTGAATTTGTAGAAGAGGAGAGATAATTGCTTTAAACCAAATTCATACAGTTCAATGAAGTCTTTCTTGTCTATAGACTTCCTCCTCCTTTGCCCACTTTCTTCCTGTATAGCCTGATTCCAAGGACTTTGAGTGATTCTGACACTATTGTAACATCATGGAATAGAAAGTTGTGAATATTATGTTCATCTCATGTTAAAATTTCCTCTGCCTTTGGTATTACTCTCAATAAACATTCTTTGAGAATTTCCAAACAGCATCCAGCATGACAAGTTATCAATCAATTAAGCCCATCTATCTGTAACACACAATTTTTCCCTGATGCTTAGCTTTATTTATATGTAACCAATAGTTGTATCTTATATTTTACATCATCTTAAACAGCTGTAAAATTAAATTGCATATTATCTTGCAAATAAATACTAGTTTTTCCTCCAAAAAAAAGAGAAGCAAGCTTCTTGAGACTAAGGACTTTTCATACTTTTCTATTTGTATACTCAGTGCTTTACACATAGGGTTTAATAATTTTTTTTATGCATTTGTTCAGAGCTAGAAGTGGCCTTAGAGATCCATCTAGTCCAATCTCTTAATTTCAAAAATGAGAAAACAGGTTCACCCGGGGAATATAACTTGCCCCAAATCACAGGGTTAGTGCATGATGGAACCTACTTAACTTAGGTCCCCTAATAACAAATCTAAGGTTCTTTTCACTGAACCCTCTAGACCAATAAAAGATTTAGAAATTACAGCTACACAAAATGGAGACCTTATGAAGAAATGTGAAATTAAATCAAATGTTCCAGAATCATGTTATCTTAAGAAATCCATTGTTATATTTTTTTATCTACCACTTTTAGCTCTGAATGTAATTTTAAAATTCATTTGGAGTGCAGCTGATACGATATAATGAAAAATATTTAAACTAAAAAAATATGTTCCTATATTGGTATTTTTTACATCTATATGTCCAACAGATGAAAAATGCCACTACATTACAAATGAAACAGGGCTGCTTAAAGCAATTTATATTTGGCTTTAAATAACTGATGTTCCTTTGCAAATACAACCTTGACACATTGACAAGTTGATTAAAATATAAAAGAAAAACTAGACATTGAGAGATATAGTGTTACCTTTTTTAAAATGTCAAGTTTAATAAACTCAGAAACATCTTCAAAGAAGGAGTTACACACGCAAAATTAATTTCCTTGCTCCTAATCCATAAAAATAAGAACGAAATATTTTCAAAAGATGGTTGAGGTGGTTGTTAAACAGAGGGCTATACTTTTCATCAAGGAAATGCACATTCCTGCTCAGCAAATTCAACTCTCAAAGACAGAAATAAGCTACAAGAAACAAAATCACACCCAAGTAATAGAAACCTGTGACTATTTCTAAGCTGACACATGACAGCTGCAAGATGAATTCAAAAGGTTTAACAGGCTAATTATCTGCTAATGGTCAGACTCAATGGGACACATCATAAATTCCCAAGATTTCAGGCTGGAGCTCTGTGATTTGATTTCAGAATGGCAGATGGTGAAGTCAACCATGGCTGCTACTCTTTCTTTCATTGAATGGGGGAGGGAACCAGTCTGTTTTTCCAAATCAGCTCTAAAACAAATCGTTTGAAGGGGCCATCATTAGAGAAGAGTCTGGAATAGAGACAAAGGAAAAATGTTGGCTACAAAATTAGCCTACAAATGTCAGCCTTGGAACTGTACTAAATGGCAGGAGTAGCACTGCACTAAAAAAAAAAAGGCATCTCTGATGGGATTTCTGTTTCCATGAATGAAGAGGAAAAAAAAAAATCTTCATTTTATGAAGAAACAATGGCTAATTTTCAAAATCAGAAGGGGGAAATGATTTTTAAAAATAACCTACTTTTTAAAAATTTATTTTGGTTTTTTTCCCAATCAATTAAAATCCTCCTTCACCACCCACCTGCCATCCTCACTCTCAATTCAAAAAGAAAGAAAAGCAAAAAACCCTGTAACAGATCTATACAGTCAAATAGAACAAATAACTCCTTTGGTTATATCCAAAAAGAAATGTTTCAGTCTACACTCTGAGACCATCACCTCTCTGTCATGAGGTGGATGGTGTGTTTCATCTCTGGTCCTCTTGGATTTTGACTGTCTCTGTGCTGATCGGAGTTCTTAGGTCTTTCAAAGGTCTTTGCAATATTGTTGTTATCATAGAATTTTTTTCTCCTGACTTTCCTTTCTTCACTCTCTATCAGTTCACACCAGTCTTCGGAGCTTTCTCGGAAACCACTCCTTTCATCATTTCTTACAGCATGATAGTACTCCAGAACACTAGTACACCATTACTTGTTCAGTCATTGCTCAATCAACGACCACGCCTCAGTTTCCAGTTTTCTTGCCACTGCTATAATTTTTAAAATATATGAATAATTTTCCTTTTTCTTTGAACTCTGTGATATGTAATTACTGCAGTGGTATCTCTGAGTCAAAGGGTATGCAAAGTGTAATCATTTTTTCTGGCATAGTTCCACAGTAATTTCTGGAATACCTGGGTCAGTTAAAAGTTCTACCAACAGTTCATTAATGTATGTTTTCTACAACCCTTCCAGCCTTTGTATTTTCCTTTTTTTTTTTTTTTTTGGCCAACTTGCCCAGTATGATGGGTATGAGATGGAACTTCAGATTTGTTTTCATTTTAATTTTCCAAATTACAAATGATTTAGAGCATTTTTTCATATGATATTGATAGCTTGAGTTTTTTCCTTAGAAAACTGTCTATCCACATCCTTTGACCATTTATCAATTGGGGAATGGCTTTTGCTTTTAAGTTTCAATCAGTCCATATATTATATTTTAGAAATGAGACCTTTATCAGAGAAACCTGCAGCTAGGATTTTTCCCACTTACTTGCTGCTTCTAATTCTAGCTGTACTGGTTTCAAACAAGATTGTTTTAACAGTAATGTAAGTTCTTTTTTCTTTATTTTGCACTTTAAATTTTAATTATTTCAACTGACAAAAATGTATTTTAATGGTACAAAGTCTTAAGAATTTTATTTGACTCATCAAATGTTTACTGAAAATTATCTATGCATTTTGTTAGATACTTGGGGTGAAAGTAGGGTAGATAAATACATTTAGGTTCTGAGATTCAGAACCATAAAGGATTTTAGGGATAATGTAGACCAATCCCATCTCTTACAGATGAGGAAACAGACCCAGAGAGCTGACATGATTTTCCCAAGTCACCTAGGTGTCAAGTGGCAGAGTGAGCACTTGAGTCCAAAGACTCTGACTTGAAATCCATTGTTCTGTTCTCTGTACCACACTGGCTCCCAGATATATGGTCCCTCAGGGACAAAATCCCTGCCCTCAGAGCTTACAGTTTACAAGTGGGATATAATGCACACAAGATAAAAGCACAGCATACTTTTAAAATAGGGCAACAAATAATGTACCCATTCTGTTAATATTTGACTTAAATCATTTAATTTCATTTTTCTTCTCATGCATTCATCAAATGTTATTTTGTACATGGAAGAAAGGACTATTAGACTACCTTGTTGTGCAGTGGAAAGAGTTCATTTCAAGTGAACTTGGATGACTGAACTTGAGTACTCTGAATTCAAAGGTTGGCTCACTAAGCTATGAGAGCCAAAAGAATAGTGGAAACACTTGAGATTTCTGTTTGTTTTAATACCTTTCTGCTACAAGAACATTATAGATAGACATTAGCACCTAGCACACTTATGACTGAAATAAAGAATTTCAACAACACAATGGTAATATCTAGAATCTAGTTCTATAAAACTGCTTACCACTACTGATCGTCATTTTTGTTAAGTAAGGCCATGTATTCATTTTAAATTTATTTTGGAATCGTCAACAATTTACTTATAGATCCATCAAGCTCAGTTGAGCAAGTTATTCTATACAAGTTATGTTTATAACACAGACAAAGTTATAACTACAATCTTTCTAAGTATGGCCCCTCCCTATTAAATTGGCAGCACTTTAAGAGCACAGGCAGTCTGGCTTTTTTCTATTTGTATTCTTAGTACTTTGCACATAATGAGCAACTAATAAATGCTTTTTCCTTTATTTATTCACTATGTGACCTTGGGAAAGTTGTTGAACTTTTCTCAATCTAGGTTTCTTAACCATAAAATGAGGGAAATAGACTAAAATATCTCAAAGATTCCTTGCAGCTCTAAATCTTACATTCAATTCAATTCAAACATTAAGTGTAACCATGTGCACAACACTGTCCGTCACTAGAGAATATATTCTGAATGGGAAAATAGCCTCTGATCAAAAAGAGTTTTTTTAAAATTATGCCACTAGTTTAACACAGTATTTTTTCTCTCACTATGCTGGATGAATTGGTGGAAGGAGCATTGGCTGGGAAACTTCTTCAGCCTGAGAAGTCGTCTAACTTCTTTATACCTCAATTTTCCTCATCTGTTTAAAAATAAGGGAACAGAAAATATCAAAAATCCTTTCAAGCTCTAAAATTTAGGAAAAAACCAGAACATAAGTACTCTGTGTGTGTGTGTATGTGTGTGTGTAGTCAGAAAACACTGAAAAACAACTCAACAGTAGTAAGAAACTAATAAATGTTTATTGACTGATAAGTGAATAATTATGTTTCTGAGAAATGGTCACCACGACAACTATGGGAGCAGCGATTATTGAAATATTACCATGAGGTTTAATATTACACATAGATTTTCACAAACATAATAATGCTTCCCAGTCCCACAAAAAGCCACTGAGATTGTCAAAGTGGATTTATGGCACAAAAAAAATCTGCTAGAGTCCTATTCTGGTTCCTCATTGTGGTGTGGAGTTCAGTAAACCCTGGGATCAAAGCTGAAAGGAGCCTCCAGAGATCTAACTAACCCTTCATCCCTTTATTTTACACACCAGAGGCCCATCACAGATTGAAAGCACTTGCCTAAAGTCTGAGGCAGCATACTGGGGTTGGAACCCATATTCTGCAGTGTTCCACCCTCCACACCACAGTCTAGGTTCTTAAAGGCAAAGCTAGTCAAGTATCAGCTCTGGTCAGGACCTTGTGGAATAGTGGAATGGGAGATCACTCCCGGAAGGACTTATTCCCCTTGGCTGGTTTTCCTGATTAGTGACTGAATGAGGTCAAACTCACCTAGGGGATCTCAGATCAGCACGTTCCACATCCTACATCAGGAATCTCCTTACCACCAGCACCTTCCTATCCCCACATCCATTTCAACACATGTCTTGATTTAGAACTCCTAATCATGTTACTACCTGACTTTCTGGCAAGAGTATATCATGTAACTCCCCTAGGGCTCCATTCACTATCTCTGTGATTCCCCAGATCAAAGCACCCTTCCCTGGCCACCAATTCCCTATGAATGTAATCTCTCCATATTAGAATGTAAGAACCTTGAGGGTAGGAGCTACATGGATTTTATATTTCCAGTCCTTAGTGAAGTACATGGAATGTAATAAGCATAAAAAATGTTATTCATTCATTTATACACTCATACACAAAATTTTCCATTTTGATTAAGAAATGTTGCTCAAGGATTAATTTTATATTGTATCCACCTTCCCTCCTGCTCCCCAAATGGACAAAAAGGAAAAGAAAAACAAAGCACCTATAATAAATATATATAGTCAAGCAAAACAAATTCCCATATGGGTCATGTCCAGAAATATGCCTCCTTATGTGTATTTAGTCAAGGTAGCTGTTTTGAAGAACAGCACCCGTGTGGATACGTGAATTCTGGCACACGTCTTGTTTTGGTTTGTTTTTTTGGTTTGTTTTATGTCTCATTACTTTGTGATCCTATGCCTAATACATATCTAGAGTAGTGGTGAAACAGATGGACTCCGTGGTTGGTGGTGGGGCAGCATAATGTGACATAATGTAATTTGATAATTTTGATAATGTAATGTGTGTGCCATCCATCAAAAGATCAGCCTAGCTAAAGTCAGAAAGGCTTAACTGCCATCCCACAAAGTCTTGGAAAGGAAAGTTAGAATATCACAGAAACTCATGAGAACTATCTACTGGCGGGCAGCCAATTTAGTGTAAAGGGTTCACATCCTGGCTCTGCCAGTTACTACATAAATGACCTTGGGCAAATCATTTATTTCTCTTAGCTTCATTTTTGTCATCTAGACTCCAAGACAATTTTTCAGATTGAAATCTATGATGTTTTCACAATATTTAACTCTATTTTCTAAGCAATGTAAGGATTGTGACCTGATTCAGTCAGTGATTTACCCCCTCCCCCCACTTAGTGGAAAAAAAATAACACTGATAAAATCCTGACTTTTTTAAAGAATTGAAACCAAAACATAAAGAAGCAAATTCTGCTGCACTAAACTCTACATCTATAGTCTCCATGGCTAGAGGATACAATAAATTCAAAAGGGAGAACAGAGGAAATTTGTCACTTCTATAGTTCCTGGTGTTTATACTATCATAACTATATAGCATAGCACAGAGAGCTCAGATAGGAAAAAAATCATGCTATTTACTGTCACCAAAACTGGAAACAAAACACCACTTCGGTATACCCCAGTCACCACAGGGACTCTTGCTATTCATCAATCTTCAGCGGAATTCAACCCATTCCACCACCTGATCTAGGGAATTATATTCATTTCCGGATACAAGTAGACTTGCTTCCTTTTCCCCAGTGTCCTTCTTTTATTCTTTATTCAAGCTGGCCTCCATATCCTTGGACTCTGCAGGTCTTTAGGACTCATATCCTTTATAAAAGCTCATTAACATAGAACCATCCCATAGACTCCTCAGCTTTAGAGCTGGAAAGACCTTTAAAGATCAAGTGACTAACCCAGTTGACCTTGGTCTATACAAGTCTATCATTCCAAGTATTAGGCCCACTTTAGGCTTGTGGAACTCTTGAGTTTGGAAGCTCTGGGCTCCAAAGGGCTCTGCTGATTGGGGGTCTGCACTAAGCCTGGCATGATTAAGATGAGTCCTGGGAGACAAAGCTGTAAGGATGCTTCTCAGCAGTGAGACTAGGCCCTGCTTTTCTAGAGGAGACTTTCAGAAAAAACAACCAACTAGCCCACTTCCCTATTTAGCAGAAATGACTTGCCTAATCTCAAATGAATCCGAAGTAGCAGAATTTGAATTTAAACTTTGGTTCTGTTTTCAAATCTAGCACTCTTTCCACTATATCATGATACTTACATTCCAATCTATCACATCCCACCATTCCTCAATGACAGTCATTTCTGCATTCATGTGAAAGAGACATGCATATAAAATATCTTCACTACTTCAAATTAGCTGCCCCACCACCAGCCACGCAGTCCGTGTCTTTCACCACTACTTTCGATATCTGTTAGGCATAGGATCACAAAGTGATGAGACATAAAACAAACCAAAAAAAAAACCAAAACAAGACGTGTGCCAGAATTCATATATCCACATGGGAGCTGTTCTTCAAAACAGCTACCTTGACTAAATACACATATGTCGGCATATTTTTGGATATGACCCATATGGGAATTTGTTTTGCTTGACTATGTATATTTATTATAGGTGCTTTGTTTTTCTTTTCCTTTTTGTCCATTTGGGGAGCAGGAGGGAAGGTGGATACAATATAAAATTAATCCTTGAGCAACACTTCTTAAAAAAATTCTTATTTTCTCAAGTTCATTAGGGAATGGTCTGATTCCATCTAGGAAACTGTAAACTCTCACATCATCCTTAGAAGGTGCCACAAACAAAGTGGGACCCTAAATCTTTGCTTATGATGGCAAAATTGGGGAAAGGTAAATATGCAAGTTTCAAAACTTCTGTTTGAAATTGGGACTACTACATGAAATCCAATTCAGCATACATTTATTAAGCATCTTCTGTGTACTCAGCACTATGCTAGATACTGGGAGGAGATATTAGAGGTTAGACAAACTAGTCCCTGCTTCTCAGAGCTCACAAACTAGTAGGTTGTATATCATATCTGACAGCAATAGTGTAAGTCAAACTTGAACTTCTAGTGCTCCATGTGAAAATGAAATTAGAAAAGTCAAGCAAAATAGACTTTAGCAGTTTTCTGTTTTAATAACTTTTAAAAATGGGAATCTGTCTTCTCAGTAAGCATTTCCATAATGTTCAGGGATATATCTTACCCCTAAAAATGATATATTGCAATGTGCATACTACTTAAGACTACAGGATTAAACCACTTAACCTTTCAGAAATACAACCATGTGGCACTAACTTGGGTAAGTATCAATATACAGATGTTTGAACACCTTCTTTAACTTATGCTTAAATGTCATTTTAATGACTTAGCATGTAGGCAAACTAGAAGAGCTGTATTTTCAAATGCAGTCAAATCCCTTTACGCTCGTATTTGGGGAAGTCTGCCATAAATCATTACAAAACATGAAAAGAAAATGGAAAATAAATCCTTCACCATTTCAGTCAGAAAGAAGAGCCTGGAATGTTTGAGGTAAAACCAAGGCACCCATTTTGCGTGGGCAGTTCTAAGTTTTTAAACAGTTTGTATTCACAAGGAGTATCAGCTACTGTGGAGGCAAACCTCTAATGATTGCAATGATTTCTAAAACATTGATGTTCTAAGTCTGACAGCAGGATTACACTACAATTAAAAACATGCTAAAAATACAGGGAGAAAACCAGCCATTAGATAGAATTCTAAGGTAAGTGCTCAATAACTTAAATGTGTGCTGATGAAATAAAAGATTTGGGGAGATGGCCTGGGAATACTGAAAACCATGGAATAATTGTCTTATCACTAATTTCAGTGGTGGTATTTATTTCAGAAATAAAAATGTTTTATTTCTCCTAACTGTTAACTTCCTAAAGAAGAGTTCTAAGAATACTAGTTTATGCTATACCTCAGAGGTGGTAAGGTATGCGGATAAGGAACTGTGGAGTCTGGAAGACCCAGATTCAAGTCCTGCTGGAACACATACTGGCTGTGATATCCAGAATCAAGTCACTTAACCTCTCATTGCCTCAGTCAACTCTCTAAGACAAAATCCTAGGTGGGTATCCATCCTAGGGAATCTGCAACAGTAGAGAGAGTTCATTCACAACACGAAATGAAATAGCAAGTCCAGGTTACTATAGTAGATTTGATCTTTTAAGATGAAATAATTGAATGTGAAAATTGACAGCCGACTTTCCACTTTCTACTTCCATAAAAGTAAAAAGTTTCAAAAGTGAAGGCAGCAGGGGGCTATAGTAGTTTAGAAAATGAGCTGGGACTGAGAGAGGAAGCTTCAGTTACAATGGAGATGTTAATACTGAGAGAAGCAGGACAAAACAGAATGATCTGTGTTAGGGGATAAACTGTCTTGCACATGTCAGGCAAAAAAAAAAGCCTTAACTACTACTGTGCTGTAAGAAATGATGAGCTTGTTGGTTTAGAAATCCAAACTTGTACAAAATAATGAAGAGCGAAATGAACAGAAAACCAAGAGACCAGGTAACACCAATGTTGTTTTAAGAATAATTTTGAGTGACTAAGGAATTTTGAATATTATAAATACCTAAATTTAATTAAAAATGACCTTTGAAGAAAGATACATCTGAATTCAGAGAAAGAATAAAGGGAATTATATATAAAATGATTTTACACATATACGTATTTCTGTCTAACAAATGGCAGACATATCTAGGATGAAGGGGAAGAAGGAAGAGGGAAGAAAAAAAAGGGGAAAAAATAAAACTAACATGATGATTTTATTATATGTTGAAAAGAAATAGTAAGTTGTAGATAATAAATCTACAGTTTCATGTGCAATCATCTTTTTTACTTGTTTTATTTCATAAATTAAAAATAAATATTTTTTTAAAAGCCACGACAAAGTTAAATACTGTCACCTCCAAATCCATGGGTGACTCCAGAAGTAGAATAATCTAAAGTTAAAGTTAGAAGAATCAATTACATTTTCCCTGACCTCTCTATTTCCTCTTCCCTCCTTCTGGGACTCAAATTAGTTCAAGATAGTCATTCAAAAGCTATATTTTACCTGTAAAAAGAGGAGTGCTCTTTCATTTGTTGATATAAATTACTAAGAACTCTTGAGAGTTTGATTACTCATATTGCAGTAAATTGTTGACTCAAGAGATGCACAATCAATCAGTGAACATTTATTAAGTACCTACCATGCTAGAGAAACTATTCTTGCCACTGAGGGCTACAACGGCGATACAAATATAAGTGGGAGAGGTCCTGCACTGAAGGGAGGCACTGCTAACTGGAAAGGACTTTTGAAGGTCGAGACACAGGAGTGAAGCCTTGAAAATGGGATCCCAGAGGTGAAGGTTCAAGAAGCAAGCTCTTTATAGGCACAGGGAACATGGTACAAGGGAAGGAATCCAACAGGCAGTTGGAGGGTAAAGATTGGAGCTCAGGAGAGAGATGAGGGATGGATATGCACATTTGGAAGTCATCTGTAATAAAGATACTGTGTGAATGGTGAACTGATGACATCACCAAGGCAGAGTATGAAAAGAGAAGATCCAGGATTCTGCCCAAGTGAAGAGCTGTCACTTCAGGGCTGCCCACTAGTCCACTGCTCTCACTGAAGCCTGGGGATGTGTACACATTTCAGATCAAAGTGCCTTTAGAACTATTTGCTTAAAACTTTGTTTAATGTTCTCAAGAGAATGTTGAAATAGGTCTAATGGCAGGAGAAGTCCAGGAGAACTTGTATGTAAGACAGTAATGTGTGGAGGCCACCACTGGGTCAGCTCTTGGGGTTCAAGAGCTCAGCTTCAGGCACATATGTGCTCTTGCCCAGTCACATAGTTCAGAGAGATAGAAGGCCAGTTCCTGGGGTGACAGGTGAACACCTCTTTTCCCTTGGTTAAGAGGAAAAGAAATGGATTTGAGTCAAAGAATCACTTCTGCCACTTAGTAGTCATGGGCGGACCTTGCAGATCTTGGGTAGAATACCCAACCTTCTGAAGCCTCAGTTTCCTCATCTGCCCAATGGAGAACATTTGCACTAACTCATAGGTTTTGAGGCTAAAACAGAATGTGTATAAAGAGCTTTGTAAAACTGAAAGTGCTACAGAACTGTGTGATTACTGTCAGTAAATGATCATCTTGGGGCCATAATTATAAAATACATTTTTGCTTTTCTTCAAAAATATATACAATATTGGTCTGTTGTCTCTTTAAAGGAGACCTTTTCTCAACTGCCCCTGTTTTTCAGATACTTTAACATAAAGTTATTACACCATTTTTAATTATTGCATAAAAGTTAAAATATTTTGTGGTGGTAAAAAAAAAAAACCAAACAAACAATAGGTGGGACCTGGACAACGTTCCTGCAAAATAAACCCAGAAGGATCAGCTCAATAGGAAATAAGAGAGGAGCATCACAAAAACTCAGAGGGATGAGATTATCGAAAAGGAGGAAGTGGTCAATATATTGCATCAGATCCTGGTAGAGGTCAAGAAGGATAAGGACTGAGAAAAGGTCATTGAATTTAGCAACAAGAGGGTGCCTTAACACCTTAGGCACCAAAACTAACCCCCAAAGTAATCGGAACAAGGGCCATCACTGCCATAGCAGCTTCTGTGATACAGGTTCAATTACAGTCACTCAATTCTCTTGAGTTGAGATGTCTCACAGAAAAAGTCACCTTCTTAGAGTGGATGCCTTAGCTCCACTAAACAGCAATTTCAGCAGACAAAATGAAATGGATCTGATAAATGAACTGACTGGTTTTGAGTCAAGGTTACTCAGTAATGCCATTTTTCATCCTCTCCCTAAGTAAAAATAGGTTTTAGTTTTCAGGATTGGAAGTGGGTAAGCCCATCAGCACCTGTCATTAGGCTGAAATTCACATAATCTGTTTTAAAAGGGTATAGCCCCTGACTTCATTGCTACACTTTGACCTTTCATCAAATGTAGCTCCTAGAAATTAACATGGAAAAGAGAGCAATTCAGAATGTACTCCCACTAACACAATAAATGCCTTTCTTGTAGGAAAATTACATTTTGTAAATTGCTCCAATACATCAATACTTCAAAAGATTCATTATTTCTTACGTGTGAGTACTCCTTCAACCTACGCAAATCACAACCCCAATTTTCATACCATTTCTGTGGTAAGAGGAATTAAGAATTGCCTCGCTGTCAACCTTATGATAGGGGGCCCCTCTGAACTCAGTTATGCCAGTGTTCAGAGGATAGAATTGCCTGTTCTTGAATCTTTCTAGCTCAGCAGGAACCTTCCAAGGATTTTACTCTTCTGGGATAGCCTTCTATAATTCAGGTTTATATCTGCCCCAAGGGTAAGCATTGGGGGAGTAGAGTGTTATTGTTATTGTTGTGTAAACAAATTAAGTAGTTTAACATTTACTAGGGTATTTCCTATGTATAATAAGCTTATGACATTCTTTTGTAGGGCAAATATTACTTGGTACTTTTTTAAATTAGAATTTTTGGGTGTTCTTAAAGTATAATTTCAGCAGGACTCCCAGTATCATGATATAAGTTGTATCAACTAATGAGCAATGAATCATTTCATGCAACCACAGAAATCTGTTTGACAAATGGAGAAATAACTATTAAAGATATTCACTGATGCTCGTCTTTGAACATGTGTAATATAGTAGCAGAAACAAAAAAACAATGAAGTAGATAAACAAAACTTCATTTTTGTATTCATGTCAATATTTTTGATCCTGTTCATGCGTTGTGCCTCACATAACTCATAGTGAGCTCAATTTAATTGTACCAATAAAAAGGGATAACCAAAGTTGTTCCTTCTTACTATTTTTTAAGACACTGAGGATAAATAAGTTCACCTTTGGTAAAGCAGAGACAATCCAAAAATACAGCCCAAGTTCTCCATGACATCTTAGAGCAAGAGGTCAGAAAAGTGTATGACCCTTCTGTCTTCTCCTCCACTACCCTTACCTTACACCACCACCAGAATGAAAAGTAGGCAATTATTTTTTACTTGTGATGGGGTAAGTATTTCTATATTCAGGTAGGGCAGAGTATTATGATGTACTATATGTCCTTTAGTTACATAGGTAATAGGGTTTTTTCTTCCTTGAGAGTGTGCATGTGTGCATGTGTGCATGTGCATGTGTGTGTGTGTGGGTATGTGTGTGTGGTTTAGGGATTTTTTTTAAACTAGTTAAAAAGAGAGATTTTTTTTAAAGAGAGATTTTATTAGTTTCTGCATGAAAAACTCCTAACAATGCAGATCAGTACCTTCTCTACAATTTATAATCTTAGAGGGTTGCCTGGTGGCTTGCAAGTGACTTGTTCATGTTCATACAACTCATCCACCCGAGCAGGAGACCTCAAACTCCAGGCTTCCTGATTCTGAGGCCACTATACCATGCTGCCTCTTAAGAAATTATTTTTTTGGAACAACTGGTTATCAAGAAGGATGATGCCACATATGCTTATGTAACGTAGATCAACTGGATAATAGGGACTATTTCTTGGAGAATACATAGATATTTCCTACACAGTTTCAGTCCATTCAATAGGAGGAAGCTTTTAGATTTGAGGAGTCTTGCACTCTGTAACAGGGGTGAAGAGAGAGTCCTTTCATTAGCTGAGCTGAATCATGAGTTATACAAAAAAAAATCAAACTACTGGGCTCTTGGAAATTCCCTTTCTTTCCAGATGTAAAATGTGTAGATTATTTGGAGCTAGTCCCCAGAGCTAGGTGGTGCAGGGATGACTGCTCTGTCTCTTAGCCTGCCTCAAGGGGATTCTGAGCAGATGGTTGGCATTGTCTCTGTGTTTCATATTCTCTAGTCTTTGGTAAATGAAAGTCTCTAGGTGACCTTGTGAGTCTTGAAAGATCTGGAAAGTTGGGTTGTGGCCAAAGCACTATCCAGCCACTAGCATGGTTTCAGCAGCAATATTCATGTGGACAGCACTGGTAACAGTCCATACAAACAGCAGTGATTGACAGCATAGAAAGACTCGGTATTGGACTTAGTCACTGCCAGGAGAGGGGATGAGCCTGGCCTGGCTTACCAGCAAAACTGATTATGGTAAAATATAAAATACCTAATTAGCATATTACAAAACTGGTTTATGTTCTGATGAGTCTTAAAACATCAGCCTCCTAACTGATTGCAATTATAGCTTTAAGTTACCAAATTCTTTCCTATTCATTCTGTTAACGCATACAGTGATTCTTTTATGTTTAGCATTTCTTTATGTGTAGGAATAAAACACCTGTACCATACCTTATTCATGTTCAGTGCCTCTCTTGCTTTCCACTTTGGGGAGGCCCAAACATGAGCCATAACTCAAGCTATAATTAGCATCACTCCCAGCATGCCAAGGTGAACGCTTTTTAGCAAGCCAATCAGTGTGAGAATAGGGAACATAATCTTTGTAATTATGGGGTAAGGCTTCCCCAGGAATGAACCCCACCACAATATGCTTAAGTAGACAGAGGACAGGGTAGGATAGGCACCCCAGGTCCCATTCTCCCAGCAGTGGTTGTTCTATGTTGGATATAAAAGATGAGATTCTAAATGATGACCCTGTGTAATGCTCTACATTTTTTAAAAGGCTATGAAAAATTGGATAATTTCTATAAAAACTATAAGCTACTTTACAATTTTAAGAGAACAAATTACAAAAATGAAAAGCTGTTATGATCCTCTGAGAGGGGATTTTATTCCTAGTTCTCCATTCTCCTTATGTTTCTAAAATGAAAAGAGACTGATATAGAAAGGTCTGGCAGTGATACAAATGTCTAGCAGGGCTTTTCACTAACTACCAGTTGCTGGCTGGTTTTGAGACTCTTCTACTCAAGATGAGGGAGGCAAGTCATTGTTTTAAGGTTCTACAAAAAGTATGATTTTTATCTGAAAACCACTGCTAGTGAAGAGCTGTAAATATAAATTAGGATTTCATATGTAAATATGGAAAAGCTAGAACTTACCAACTTAAAAGTTGTTTTTAAGAATTAGTCTCAGCCTTCTACTTTTACATTTCAACACCCATCCATTCCATGCCATAAATAAATTTTAAAAAGTGAATTATTCTACTTAAGAAATCACAGGGCCAGCCAAGTTTCCTGAATTTCTGAAGAAAAGTACATTTCTAGTGATTTGGTTCTCTCTCTAAATAGATTTCACTTAAAAAGGAAAAATAGATAGTAAGTGAACATAGCATCTCTTGGTATCTAAGTAATGATATGTTAATAATATAAAGATATGGTAATATCATAATGACATTATTTATATTATTATGTAATATGGTAATGATATGGCAACTAAGTGGTGCAATACTGCAGAGTGCTACGCCTGGAATTGGGAAGACTTCTGAGTTCAAGTGTGACCTCAGACACTTACTAGCTGTGTGACCCTGGGCAAGTCACTTGAACCTGTTTGCCTGAGTTCCTCACCTGTGAAAATAAGCTGGAGAAAGAAATGGCAAAGCACTCCAGCATCTCTGCCAAGAAAACCCCAAATGGAATCCTTAAGGGTCAGACACAGCTCAACAATAACAGTAACGACAACATTTTCCCCAATTTTATTCTTGTTCAGGCAAGTTCCCCTACAATTCTGAGCTAGTTACCAAATATTTAAAGACTTCTTATGTGCCAGAACTGGGCTAAATGCTGCTGGTAGTTGCTGTCCTTCATCGTTAAAGAGGACGAAAATGTTATCACTATGTTGGGGTCAAGATACAGTGTGTCCCACTGTATGAGCTCAAAAGGCTCTACTAGAGGTCGGGCAGAAAGAGTTACGTGAACATCTGGAGAGGAAATGTCTCTAAACTTGCACATCTCAGGTTTCTTTGGAGCTACTGCAACTCTGAGTCTCTCAGAGCACAGAGCCTTCTTTGATGTGGGCACTCTGTGCTGGGTAGTCCTTTGCCACTGTCTCCAATGTCACACAATTGATTCCAAATCATTTAAAGATGGGCAAGAATAGGGTCCCTGACTTCAAGAAGGTGACATGCCAGTGAAGGAGGTTATATACAAAAGGAATTGTAATAAACACATAGTGAAAACAGAAGTCAATCTCAAAGGAAAAGCCTTACAGTGTGAATGAGGTGACTGCAGAAAGTGGGATTGGAGCTGAATCTTGGGACACCAGGGAAGCCAGGAGGTGGAGGTGAGGAGGGAGAGACTAAACTCCTCTAATATCTGAAGAGCTCTCCAAATAGGTCCCAACTGCCCACAACAACCGTAATCATCAACTATCATTTGCTATGCATGGACTACGCTGCTACAATAATGTGAGCATTCCCAGTGTATAAAGAAATTTGTGACCCAAGGAGAACTATCACAAAGAGTATCTAGATTTTAAAATCATCTCCTTTATGATATCAAGGAAAACTCAGTAAACTGAAATGGGTGGAATCCTAAAGTCAGATAATGAGGTGTCCAGCAATCATTAAATCCATAAGAGAGACAAAGCCTCAAGCAAGACCAGCAGTCACAAGGTTGTAATGAGAAAGAGTTATTGACGTACTAAGGAAGTATATTCATAGTGTAGAAAATGGTGAATGGGATACGAAGTCAGAGGATTTAGGTTAAAACCCAGTCTCTGAGACTTAATGCCTGTGTTAACTCTAAGCAAGCCACTGAATCTTGACCGGCGTCTTCAGTCAGGGAGGGGGTGGTGGGGTGGGAGGAGTAGTGGGTGGGAGGGCTGGTGGGGAGGGTCAGCCTAGATGATCACTATGGACACCTTCAGCACCAAACATAAGATCAAGGGATACAGACAGATTCTTGAAATTGATTGAAACAATTCAAAGATTCTTCTATACGCAGAGGAAAAAGTTAACATTGTTATATGAAGAATAGTTAAAAGTAACTCAAAGAATGTTTGTTATCCTTTTAAAAATAAATAGTTTATAAAGGAGGGTCTGGGGCGAGGGAGGGGGGTTGATGGGGGGGGGAAATGTTCAGCAATGAGAATGACGTTTAAACAACAGACATCAATAGAAGTTGTTTAAAAATGTAAAAAGTAGAACTGGAATTTGTAAAACACAAAACAGACCCAAAAAAGATTAAAAAGTTCAATTAACACAGTTATTCTTAAGAAAGATCTTTGAATATTGAAATAAAACACACTAACCAAGAAACAGATGGGTCAAACAACCTGCTCTTAATAATTTTTTTTACTTTAAAATAGCAAGTCCATCCAGCGCATAAAATAAGAATTGGCAACAAGAAAGCTAAAGTTATTTAGAACATATGGAGCTCTAGAAGCCCAGTTTCCAAAGTCATGGCTATCAAAAGTTGAATTGTAAACGTTCCAAAGGAAATTTTTATTTGAAATATTTTCAAAGCATTTTTTTCCATTGTACATGCAAAAATAATTGCCTGATGTTTCCCAGAACAGTGACAGGTTTCTGTTATTGTTTTAAAATATTTCACACTCATGCTCAAAGATCCTGAGACTTAATTGTTAGCAAGCTGTTTCCATTTCTAAACTCTTGAGTCTATTTTTCTTTCTCAACCAGAAAAGTGCTTGATGTTTTAAGGTAGGTTTTTTTCCCTCAAGGGAGTCGTGGAGAGGAAGGAGTCAGGGAGCAGTCAAATGTGAAAGAGGAAACAGTGTTCTGGTTTGACTCTTCTGGGAGGGAGGCCCTTTCTAACCCTTCACTTCTGGGCAGGTGTAAAACCTTCTCCTTGGGGAAATGGCCAGTCTCTTGCTCTCTTTTTTTCCCTTACTCTCCAGCTACTCCCTCCAAAATGCTGGACAGAGTGGTGTGTGTGTGTGTGTGTGTGTGTGTGTGTGTGTGTGTGTGTGTGTGTGTGTGTGTGAGAGAGAGAGAGAGAGAGAGAGAGAGAGAGAGATTGGGACAAATTTGAAGGAGGGGATGAACTGACACAGATTCCTCCCCCAATCCTTTCACTCAAGAAACTGTATGTGGGATGCAGCATTGTAAATAAGCTATTAATGCAGTCATGTGAGTAAGATGATTCCCACACGGTCCAGGTGCCTGAAAAACAGTCTTACAGAGTATGTCAACAAAATCAGTTAACTTGAATTTCTTTCTTTCTATGGCAATTCTACAGAAGATATATTTGTTTATTTGAGGAGTAGGGGGTGAGAGAGGTCTCAGTTATGCTACATTTAATCAGTCTAGAGAACTAAGGCCAACTCATTCTATCTACTACAAAAAGCAATTCCTACCCTCAAGGAACTTAGAAGTAAATAGAAGATAACTTGAAGTAAGCATGAGCAAAAAGAAAAAACTAGAGAGATAAAATTTTCCTTTCCTTTGAACTTGGCAGGTGGCACCTGAAGAAAGTGAGTGACTGTTGAAGAAAGGAATAGATACTAAAAGGTGAAGGGAAAAAAAGTGCATCTTGGGACAGCCTAGGTAAAGGTGTGGAGGTGGGAAATGGAATGCTAAGTTCACAAAACAGCTAGCAGGTCACTGTGGCTGAAATATTATTGAAAGTCTATTAGGATGTTCCAAAACTCCAACTCCTAATTAAATCTGATCTTAGGACCTAGGAAATTACTTATGTTTCTCTCTCTTTCCTCCCAGAAGACACTAATTCAGTTACACAGACACATTAGCTTGTCAGGTCTATCACCATATATCTCTCAAAAAGTACTTTATATTATAACCTTCCATTTAGGACTGCAGCCATTGACTAGTTGTAAATATGATGAGGAGAACAAAAGGGTAGAAGGAAGTATGTAAAAACATAACACAGGAAACTGGTCATTGGAAAATAAGTAATTTCTAAGACAAGATGAATTAATAGAATTCAACTTAGTTAAAATAAAAAATGAAAGTCCATTCTGAAATCACTTGCTGTATTTTGGATGACTGATAATTCAATTACAGTGAAACTCTGAAAGCACAGAGCAGAACTATTCACATATTATTCCAGTATGTTTCCTTTGATCCCATAATGCTACCTTTTTAACATGTTCCTTAAACTTATGTCGTTACTCTCACTACAATTTGCAACTGTTTCTGCTCTTTTAACAGAAATGCCTATTAAGCACCTTAGTTGTTCTGAATTTTATATAGAATCATCTTCTTCACCGATACATAGACTGCCAACAAGGAGTCTGGCAGAATAAGTGATAATTGCCTTTGGGGTGAAGAAAATCCACAATGTCCACTCTATTCTGAGTCAAAAGTACAAGAAAAAAAGAATAGTCCCCCATCTAATGTACAAATTGGGTGGAAATGAATACATTCTGAGTTTCCAACACTTTCTTCATGCTTCCTCGGAAAAAGATCCTGTAACTTACAAGATGTGAGATGTACCTTGGGCAGATCATTTCAACAGGCTGTGTTTATTTTTGAGACATTTAGATAAAAAAAAATGAAGGCAGTTCACAGATCAACTAAATTCTATATAGATACAGTTTATGAAAGCACAATACTGTCCTGTTTCCTTGGGGGAAAACCAGAATAGACTAATTCAAGAATAATTTCTTAGGAATTAAAAAAAGGGTTTTTAGAAGCTACTGAGTTAATTTTCAACTTATCTCCTGGTTTGAGATGTACACCAAAACAGGATTAGAACTGTAAAGTCCTACTTTTCAAGTAACATACTTTTATAAAATGATGTTGTATCTTCATACCACTTACCTGCTTCCCATCAAGGGTACAGAGCCTCTTGACAACACCGGAATCCAGTTTAATTGCTTCTGTGATGTCTGTTAAGACCTGCTCAAATGAATGGGCTGTCTTTTTATTCAGCAGGATCCTCACAGCCTTTCGGGGCTTCACTCCACTCCGTATGACAGTCACCAATTTGGGCTTGATGAAGTCTTTGCTTTCCTTTACTTCACTCTTTGTAGAAGATAACGGTGTCACTGGCCGAGCTGACCCAGCCTTGATGTTCACTGACCAGTTTGGATTAACATTCTTGGTGTAGTCAACTTTTCGAAATGGTTCATTAGATGCACATACGTAACTTTCACCTAAGGAGAAAAACAACATAAGCCTTATTACCATCTTCCCTCAACATGGAAGCTGTTTTTTGTCCCAAGAAATAACATTTGTGACAATTTTAACTGTTCCACTATTGAAAAACAGGTTAATTTAATACTTTTTTTTTTAAAAAAAAAAAAGCTCAATTCAAGATAATATAGTAACAGAAGAATGAACCTTAGAACACAATTCAGGAAACCTGGATTCTAGCCCTGACCTTGCAGTTGACTCTATAAACCTTGATCAGATCATTTCAGAAGGATGTAATAAAGGAAATCCAGCTCTACTACTTTCCTTGTGACTTTCAGGAAAATCTCTTTCCCTCTTAAGACCTTAAATATCTTAAGGTACTCATCAGTAAAGCTAGTTAGACTAAAGTAGGAGTTGTTTGGTTTTTTTTGGGGGGGGAGGTTAAGTGACTTGCCTAGGGTCACACAGCTAATAAGTGTTTGAGGCTGGATTTGAACTCAGGTCCTCCTGTATCCAGGGCTGTTCTAAAGCAGTTATTCTTAACCTAGACTCGGTGAATGTGTTTTTTTAAGAAATATTTTTATAATTCTATTTCTATACAATTAATTTCCTTTGTAATTCTGTCTAATGTATTTTATGCATTTAGAGGCATTATTCTGAAACAGAATCCAGAGGCTTCAATAGACACAAGTGTCAAGGACACACAAAATTTTTTTAAAATGCTGGTCTACATGATTCCTAAAGGTCACTTTTGACTTCTAAATCTATTATTTCAATCTACAAAAGGTTTTACTTTTTGGAAAGAAAAAAATAAATTTAGTTCACCTATTTTATGCTGATTGAGGAAATAGCTTTGACACTGTGCATATTCTGTCCCACCTCCAAAAAAAAACCCTATTTCAATTCAAGTAATAGAATAATCCATCTTCAAGGCTGACTAAATAAAATTCAAAGATTTATTCAACAAATTGATGATCATACAAATGAAGAATTGAAAATTTTGATAATGCAAAGAAACAAAAATTTCAGTGAAATTTCTTTTCACTAAAGAATCAGATTTGCAGAAAAAAAACAACTTTCCACATGTCTGTTCAAAAATGCTTAAGGTCATTAAGTAATCAATGCAATTATCCATTGATATCCTCTGCTTAATTTTCCTTACAATCATCATTGAATCTATAATATTTTAAAATAGTTTTTACTAGTAAGTGAGTGAAAACTTTAAAATTTTGAAAAAAACTTGAGATATGTACAAGCATAGTCACATATTATTTCTGTGACTATAGGCAAATCACTGAACTTCTCTGAGGCTCAACTTAGAGTAAGGTTCTTTCAGTCTCTAAAATTCTACAATTCTATTACCTTTTGAATATATTATATTTTAAAATGGAAAAGATACCAGCATCATGTCAAATACTATGCTCAATATATATGTCATACATTATGCTACTACAGATATACATTACACAGATATAAAGATATTTTTCCAGATCTGTGATTTATCATCAGGCATAATCTTGATGTGGAAATTTCTTCCACCAATGTCAATCAGCAACTCATTGGTAGATTAAAGTCTCAGTGCCTAGGACACTGAGATGCTAACTGATTTGTTTATGGTAATATAGGCAGACTTGGAACCCAAATCTTGACTCTAAGGTGAATCCTCAGTATTCTATATCATGTTGCCTCAAATCTAGGTAATCTCGTGGGGGTAGGGGTAGGACATGGTGTTATCTCCACCAAAGTAGATCACAAGCTATGTGTAAGTTAGCAGATAATTATGTAAGTCTCAGAGAGTTTTAAGTGATTTGCCCATAGTCAGAGGTAGGACTAGAACTCAGGTCTGATTACTATTCCAGCACTCAATCCTTTGCCAAGCTGCCATTATTATTTTTGGGGGGTCTAGATGGGTGAGAAAATTAGCATAGAAAACTCCTAATGAAGAAATTCCTCTACTGATACAATTTACAGACTTAAAGAGTTTCTTGGGGTACCCATGAAATTAAGAGACTAGTCCAAGGTCACACAGATAATATATGTCCATATGGCATATATTATCATATATATTATTATGAGATATGGCGAGATTTGACACCAAATCCTCCTAACTCCAAGACCAGCTCTCTATTCACTAGGTTATATTGATTTTAATATCTGCACAAGAAATTAAAATAGTAATAAAAAGATGTTCATCTGGAAGACACAAAATATTTTTTTACTTTTATAAGTACTAAACATATAGCATCAATTCATCCTTGCAATATCTCTGTAGTTGTTATAAAACATTCATAAAAGGGAAAACCAATCATGAGAAAACTTGCCAAGAGTACATAACAGGTAATCAGAGAATGTAAGCTTCCTGAGTGCAAGGACTGCTTTGTTTCGGCTTTTGTAGCCGTAGCTACTTTCTTCAGTAACTGGTATACAGTAGGTGCTTAAGCAATACTTACTGAATGATTCATTGGCTCAGGAGCAAAACCAAGATGGCAAAAATCACTGCAAAAAAAGGAGTTAAGCCTTCCAATTTCAAGTCTTTCTATGACTAGGGTTTATAGTTAAAGTCACTGTCCAAAAACTGGAGGACACGGGTCTGCTTACAAAGAATCTTACCAAGGAGCCAAGTCTGAACTCTGGAACAAATACAGATAATTTTATTCAATGTCAGTAAAAAGCTGCAATGTAATTTATGTTTGGAGCAGAAAATTTCTCAGCTCTGATATATTACTCTGGTTTACCTCTAGAAGAGAATTAATTTGATTTTAATCCAATAAAAATGTGACCATATTTTGAAGAGATATGCAAGAACTAAGCTAATTTATAATCTTCCT
Organism: Bettongia penicillata ogilbyi; assembly: GCA_023548195.1. Taxonomy (NCBI): domain Eukaryota; kingdom Metazoa; phylum Chordata; class Mammalia; order Diprotodontia; family Potoroidae; genus Bettongia; species Bettongia penicillata. The sequence goes on from JAJHZJ010000024.1 coordinate 4,433,779, forward strand.
TTGATTTTAAGCAAAAAGTAAACTGCACAACAGGAAATAGTAAAAAAAAAATGTTCTTACTTGGGGACAAATAATGTTAAATATTATTTCCTAATAACATGAAATAGTAAATATTTAAAATTTTAATATTAAATATTCAAAACACATTTTTGTCCCCAAATACTTCCAAATCAATGAAATGGTAGAGAAAGGAAGAGATACTATGACCAAAAGATAACAGAGAAGAAGATGACAGCTGGGATAGGCTTTTATTCAGCAGAAAGGAGGGGGAATTGAGCAGGCAAAGATGGTAAAGGAAAACAATGGATGTTATAAATTAATGTATTCCTGCACAGATGAATTCCAATTACCTAAGCAATATGCCAAACATAAGAACTAAGACCAACTTTCCAAATTTTTCTGCATTTCTTTCAACACTCATTTTCTCTATTTGGCTTCTGAGAAATTATAGTTAAAAAAATTTTCTGAAATAAAAGCTTTGCCCCTCATGTATTGCCTAAGTTCTTCAAATGCAGCCCAGAGTTTAAAATAATTCATTCAAAACGCACACATGTAAGTCTTTCCCCTCTTCCCACAACTCTGACAACTAAAAGAAAAACAGGAGACAAAGTCTTACTCTCCACATACACCATAGGGTTTCACCAATTTTTGGCCAGTCTTGACAAGCTTTAGTCAATAACTAAGGCATTTCTGAGCCCATCCTGGGCCTTTCTCCAAACTTTTTCTACAACACAGCAAAATCTTGGTGTCATCAGTTTGTCTGCAAAAAAAAGACAACTTTGAAATCAAATGGTAACTCAAGTCCAAATCTCCCCTTCATCCATGTAACTTCACTTTGCAGCCTTGACAGCTGGTTAACATTCTACTTCAAGAAGTTCTGAATTTAATCTAAAAACAAAATTCCTTTAAACCCACAAAGGAATTTTTCTAGTCTGAAAAGCCACATTAGCCTAACCACACCCAATAACTTCTCTCCTATTATCCATTAGTAGCCCCTTATAGTAAAAATGTCCAAGAATTACTCAGAAACACAAAAAATGAAGGAGAGTCTTTATTAAATCCATTTTTAAAATTGCATCACTGACTTCTTTTCTTTAAGTTAACAGCCAAAGGTGACTGGCCTATGTTCAAATAGTACAGTTGTAAGAATACTGGAACTGGAGTCAAAAGACCTGAAGTCAAATCCCACCCCTGCTACTTACTGCTTGTGTGATCTAGGGCAGCTCACTAAATCTTTTGGGCCTCAGTTTCCTCATTTGTAAAATGAAATCAGACAACTCCACTAGAGTCTAGTGGATCTATATCTATACATGACTTGAATTATCTACACTGTGTTCTGACTTCAAATTTAACTAAGTGAGAGGATATGAAAACTCTCCAAAGTCTTCTAATAATCAGCAGGGACAATTCTTTTAGGCACTAAATACTCAGCTTGTTAGACTACATTGTATCCTTTTCTGGAAAAATTATAAATATGGCCCTTTTTTATTATCCTATTCTCTAAAGGTGCATTTAGCCTGACACATAAAGACTGAAAAACATAATGATTGATAAGGAAGAATATCTGAGTTTCCATACCTGTAGGGTAATACTAGGATCAAGGCACCTGGGGACAACAGTGGATAGAGCACCAGACCTGAAATCTGAAAGACTCATCTTCATGAGTTCAAATCTGGCCCTAGATACGTAGTAGCTGTGTGACCCTGGGTGAGTCACTTACTCAGTTTGACTCAGTTTCCTCATCTGTCAAATGAGTTGGAGAAGGAAATGGCAAACCATTCCAGTATCTTTGCCAGGAAAGCCCTAAAAGGGGTCATAAAGAGTTGGACAAGACTGAAAACAACTATGGTCCAAAGGTCAAATCCTGGCTCTGTCATTTACTAGTTGTATGATCTTAGGCAATTCCCTCAAATTCCCTGAGTCTAGAATCCTCATCTTTTAAATAATGGGTTAGACTCCACGATCTCACAGGTGCCCAATAGCACTAAATCTATAATATTCTTGTGATAAGAAAGAAAACTTGTTAATAAAGAACCCATTAGGGAGGAATATTAAATATCAAAGGATATTTTCTCCTCTTTTGGTCAGCCAAATTATTCAGCCAAGAAACTCAAGAGTGCAGAAAAATCTTGGCAAAAACTGTCTCACACAGGCTGTTGCTGCCCACGTCTGAGATTGCTTTCTCCAAAGTATAGCTCAAGCATCATTTCCTTGTCCCCCACTTACTAGTTCTCTCTTAAAATTACTTTGTATTATTTTATATATTCTGTTCTTTTTGTATATTTTGTATATTCACTTTCCTCATCCATAAGATAATGAGGTTGGACTACTAGCCTCTGAGGTCCATTTCAGTTCTAAATCTCTGATTGTATTATCTTAAATACTTTGTAATCCCTTATCGGTGTGCATATTATATACCCCACAAAACATCGAAATGCCTTGTCACAGACTGTTGTGTGTTTTTGTTTGCGCTTGGATCTTTGCGCTGGGAGGTAGGGCATCAATGTCTGTAAACTGAACCAAAAGACCTTCAGTTACTTCAGAAACGGGATGGCATTCCTAACACTAGCCTGAACTAGAAGTTCAGGATAAAATGACACCCTACAGAAATAAGAAATACTTCTTTTAAGTGAGATAATTTGGGCAGTCACTATAGTCAAAGTAGGTGGTAGAGGCTTGTTTACAACAAAGCTTGACATGATTCAGGAACACTTGGGGTTTCACTTGAGCATTATCTTACCAACTGTTTCTTGTAACACTCTAAAAAGCAAAAGTCATATGTTTCCTGGTTGAGTGAGAGTGAACACAGGAAAATAGAAAACTGCAGGGAACAGGGAAGAGCAGAGTGACGTACGGAAAAAAGAACATTTCTTTTCCCTTTCTACCTCTTGTTCCAAAAAGAGTAATCAGATCACAAAACTGCTGCTTCTGCAAAGGGTATGATAATTTACTTCCTATGGCTCCACTCCTCATTCCTGTGAACTCTGCAGATAAAAACTCCCTTCCTGGCCATTACTCTTCCTAAGAGATGTCTTCTCCTTTAGAATATAAGTTCTTAATGGGTAGGGACTGTCTCAATTTTTGAATTTGTACCCAAAGGGTTAAATACAGTTCTTGGCATGTAGTAGGCACCTAATCAATGCTTTTTCATTCATTCCTTGGGAGAAGTTACTGTTTCTGAAACTAGGTGGTGTTATATTGAAATTCTGTCATTTACTGAGAAACTTAGAATCCCTCACACTTTTCTAACACCTAGACCCAAGATCTGCTTCTTGAGTAATGATAAACCAAATGAGATAAACACGTTGGGGACCCACTCTCTAAAAAAAGCCTGAAATGTCAGTTTGGATTCTTCTATCAAGTACAAAATAACTGTGAAAGTTGTCCTGTGTGTGGTTTAACAGAATACGTGTCTCCATCTATAGAAGGCATGTCTAAATTAGCTTCCACACCCAGCTGCTTAAGAAAAATACAGGGTGGGAAAGCAAAAGACTGATTTATTATTCTGTTAGAGCAAACAACTTAATTGTGTCTTGCAACCAAACAGTAGGGCAGCCAAAATTTAAACTCATAATACAAAACAATATGGGACAGTGGAAAGAACAAGTGTAAAGTTTGAGACTGTGTTCTCATTAGCTACTACCACTGAGTACTTATAGGAACTTGGGAAGGTAGCTAACCTTCTTTAAAGCCTTAGTTATCTCATCTATAAAATGGAAATGGTTCCTCCTCCTTGACCATAAATGACTAGATCAATGTATTCCAAAGTCTCTCTCTTCCTTTAAAATAAATAATTCTATATAGAGTCTGCATGGTATCATTTGGAGTCAGAAAGTTCTGAATTCAAATCTTTCATCTGACCCTCTCAAGTCACTTAATCTCTTTGGGTCTCAGAGTTGCTCTAAGGATCAAATGTAAAACACTTTATTACCCTTAAAGAACTATATAAATGTAAATGATAATAACAATAATGATGTCTCACAATGCAAAGGATTATAGAAAATAATAAGGGTGGTGCAGGAGAGATTAATTTTACCACTGGGGTCCGACACTAAAAAACAGAATATACTCTTCAAATACATTAAATTAACATACCCCTGAAACTCCCTTTTGCTATGAAAAATTTGCCAATATAAGGTTGCTGATAAAAAAATTTTTAGCCAGTATAAACTGTGTATATATACACATATCCGTACCCATAGTCACTAACATTTATTAAGGGTTTATTAGCTTGTTAAATGCCAGACACTATGCTAAGTGCTAAAGGTGCAAAGAAAACAAAACAACTATGAAAAATAAAATATTTCCTGACTTCAAGGAGCTTACATTCTACTAGAAGAAATAACATGTATATAAATAGATATACAAGATACAGAGTTTAGGGGAAGGAACTCAAAGTTGTAGGATCCGGGAAAGGCCTCTTGGGGAAGGGCATGAACAGAGTCTTGAAGGAAGGTCTTCTAAGAAGCAGATGTGAGAAGGGAGAACATTTCAGGCATGGGGTACAGACAATGTAAAGGCAAAGAGATAACTTCATATCAAGAAAAGAAAGGAGGACAGTATGGCTAGATTGTAGAGTGCATGGAGGGAATTAAATAGGGGTAACATACAATACATACACAAATATGAACACATACACAAATATACAATGACATGTGCTGAGGGAATGTCATTTGGTGAGATTAATGACAGAAAAACAGAATACATGAGAGACCCCAGATGTCATCTAGAGTTGACAGAAGGCCAATCAGAATGGTAAATGCTCCATTTTTGTGAGCATTTGTTGAAGAAATTTGGTGTCCTCAGCATGAAGAGGAAAAGAGGAGAGGACAGAGTTGGAAAATATCTTCCTGGGCTAGTGAAAAAAACTAGGAGCAACTGGAAAAAGCTGCAGAGAGGCAAACTTAGGTTTTACATAAGGAAAAACTTCCTAACAATCATAGCTATTCAGAAGTGGAATGGGCAGCCTCCAGAGGCAGTAATCCCTCCTCACTCTCGATCTTTAAGCAAAGGCTAAGTGACCCATTCATTAGACATGTCCCAAAGGAGATTTTTTGCTCAGGTATACCCTTGAACTAGATGACCTCTTTCTAACTCCAATATTTTGTGATCTAATCAGTTTCCTATTCCCAAATATTTCTAGAGGTATGTTTGTGCCTTCTACCATTTTCACAGATCTCTAAAGAAGGCTGCTTCACCAAATAATCCACTGAAACCTGTTATTGTGACAAATGGCTTTTATAATAATGAATTGGGACAGAGAGAATATCAAATGCTGACCATGAGTGTGGCTTGCTTTTCTAAGACACATGAATGGGTAATCAGATTTCCTCCATTTTCTAGGTTAATTTCTTTTACACTTTTCCTTCATTCTTTTAAAGAAGAGAAAGAGGGAGATAGATGAAGAGAAAGGGAGAAGGAGGAAGGGGAAAGATAATAGAGCAGAACTGATGCCAATTTCCCAACAACTATGGTAGGACCAGAGAGAACCAGTGAAATGACATCTGGGTCCAGACTGTGTTTACAGTTTTACCACTGCAGCAACCACTGCGGTAACTTGTCTTAACCTCAAAACCTCTTACTTTGAAAACTTGGTGCAGAAAGAAGCTTATTTATGTTCTCCTTCAGCTTTAGTGTATTTGTGTCAGTATCCTCTTGATATAATTGAACAAGTACTGTAATTCAGCAAAATTTGTTCCTCTAGTTGAATTCACCCATCAGTCTCACCTTACAAACAAGATGATGCCATCATATTGAATGCAACATAATCTACTGTATTAAAAATCACAGAACCCTTTCCCTGTCCTAGGCAGCATGCCACATAGCTAAAAGGACAAAATTCAGTAGCAGTCAGGGTGACAACCATTCCTGTTTCCCAATGCAGAAGGAGTAAGAATTTAATTGTGCTCTATCTTCAGAATATTTTCCTAATAATACAAATTATTTTCAAGAAGAATTATAAATAATTCTTAAATTCTCTCAGGAAAAAATAAAATGGAAAGTAATACCAAGGAGAGAAAAGCAGCTTAGACAGCACTGACAAGACGGACACAAAAATACAAATTCCAAGCCAATGATGTCAAGAGGGAAAGAGGAACAGGATGACAAGTTTTTAAAATGCACAAGGAAATGAAAGCACAAGAACTTTGGCAGGCTATCCATCCAGAATTATAAGTAAAAAGCAGTGAAACTGAGATAGTAAGAATTCCATTGGATCTGTCCTTCAAGGAAAAAAAAAAGATTCCCTTTCTCCTCTTCCCTCCTCTCTCCCCACAAAAACAACCCTTAAGTAGAAAAGCCTGGGAAAATTTGCCTCAAAAGTAAGTTCTCTTTGCTTCTGTTTCCATAGCTCACTATACTCAATTACCAACAAAGGAAAAAAACATGGTGGGCATGAGAAGATTGCAACACATTATATACAAAGAATTATCAAAATAAAAGAGGTCATTAAAGAAATGTATGAATGAGAAAGAAGTGACTAATCAGATGGCAAGAGAAAGGGATAATCAATGAACAGCTTGTGTGTTCCCCAGTGTCCTCTTGATGTCAAAAAGAACTTGGAGAGCATCCCCAGCAAACCGAGTGGACCTCCTGGGGAAAATTTATGGGAAGACAGAAGTGAATGTTACAGAACGAACAGATATGAATAGGTTACAAGTTGCATTCTAAGAGAGAGTATTCACATCAGTGACATCATAGAGCCATTGGGGCATTTTGAGTATGCGCTAATGAAAGTTTGAAAGAAAGGTTGTATTTTCTGCTGAGAATAAATATCGGAGAACTCTATTTTCCTCTCTGAATAGACTGGCCCCTACTTAGGGGTCTGTAGGTTTCCATGTAATTGGAAGAAAATCTCCTTATCTCTAACTGAATGGCTAAGTAATCTCGAAAACAGGCAAGTTGATCAAATGATAGGTCTGGGTAGAAGTAAATTTTTAAAAATTATTTAAAGTAATTCAATGTAACAAACATTTATTAAACACCCAGTGATATAAATATGAAAAACAGTTCTTGACCTCAAGGAATATATGAATATATTCTAACATGGAGGAAAAGAAGACACACACACAAATCATCCCAATGCAAGGATATGGACTGTTTTCATTTTGACTTTTGTAACCCCATACTTAGCATGGTTTCTGGCACATAGTAATGGCTTAATAAATACTTGTTGAAGTGGGTGGCAGGGAGGGACAAGAGAGCCAGACAAAGTGCTATGAGAAGCTTGTAGATGGAGTTGAACTCTTTGCACAAAATCACGTATGTGTATAGATTATGGATGTTAATGGTGCTTTAGGAATATGAATTTATCATCACAGATACAGTTTATCTGGAGACTGTCTCACCAAAAGCAGCATCATTCAGTGGTTAAGTCTCAAGGTGTTGCCTGAGGCAGAGAGAAACGTTAAATGATTTGCCCAGAGTCCCATAGCTGGTAGTGAATGAGGTAGGATTTGAACCCAAGTTTTCTGATTCCACTTTAAGTGCTTTATCCACTATAGCACACCACCCCTATCATTTAGGAATACCACCAAATATACTGATGTTGTCTTTATATCAACAGGCTCAAATGAATGGCACCCCCAAAAAGTAACAGACTGATCTGCAACAATGAGGAGGTTCAATGAAGGCAGACAAACGATTCAACTCATACTAAGGAAAAGCTGGAAGGAGTTCCCCAATACCTTAAGGCAGTTTGCTTTTTGATTTCATTTATCAAATACTTTTCTCCAGAACTGGCAGAAAGGGCTTGTGATTTGGAATCAAAAAGCCTAGGTTCAAATTCCAGTTCTGCAATTTGTGTGACTTCAGCCAAGTCATTTTTTCTCTCTAGGCCTCAGTTTACTTATCTGTAAAAAAAAATTTGGGAATGGACTCAATGACCTGAGATCATGCTCTTTTAGCTCTAAGTCTATGACCCTGTGATTCTCTCTGGCAAATACCACAACTTAAGTACTTACATTTTCTAATCTCTAATTGAAGTAATGTTGGACTTAAAAGTCAAATGTCTCTTATTCTCTATGTGACCATGCCCAAGTCACAGCCTCTAAAGAAGACCTAGGAACCTCAGATCTGGAAAGGCCTTCAAACGTCAGCTGGTCCAACCTGTACTTGAGTAAGACTATACCCACAAGCTCACACGAGCCTTGCTTTGTAGACCTCCAGTAAGTGGGGAAGGGAAGAAATCCCTGATATTGATAGTAGATAATATGTAAAATGGGGAATAAAAACTACTTGGACTCAAGTAAAAAGCAGATAAGATATGGAAGTTATTGTCTGCTGTTCTTCCCCAAAGAATCTTCAAGAATGTCCTAGAGAGGATCATGCAATTGTTTCCTTTGCCCTTCTAAAGATCTTGAAGGCTCAGCCCTTAAAGTTCTAACCAGTCTTTGACATATTACTTTCTTTCCTATTTAATTTCCTTTAAGTAAATTCACTATATAGTTCTTCAGTGAAAACTGCTCCTCTTCCTTGATAATTAGGCTGCCATAGTCCACTTTTCTGAACCTGTCCTTTTTAGCAAGGGTCCCAAGCTAAGTAAAGTATTTTTTCCTGTTCTGAACCTGGCTGCTGTTGGATTTCTTACCAAACTCCTGTTTCCAGTAAGCCTATTGTCACAGCTGGGATAGTACACTCATTCTGGGACCAAATACTATTACACACTTACAATATTAACATTCAGATGACTACCCAACCATTGAAGGACAGGGTCATGACAACTGGATTAGCTGATTTTTCCTTAAAAAAAATTACCAGAAGATGTCCTTAAGTAGCAAACTCTTCTAATTTGTCTAAGACAGTATTCAACACATAAACTTCAATATATATGTAATTTTTTTCAGAATCAAATATATTGCACTGAGGGGCATCATGTTGCCACAGTGAATTTTGAATCATTGGACCTGGGTTCATATCTCAATCTTGACATTTATTACCTGTATGACTCTGAACAAGCTACTTTAGTTCTTTGGGTTCCAGTTTCCTCATCCAAATTATCTCTAAAGTCTCTTCCAAATCTAAATCGATAATTCTAAAGTCCTTTCCTGATACCTCATGGCGCTTTGGTTGATTTATTAGTATGGAGGTAACCTTTGGTTTTCAAAGGTTATGGAAGTGAAAGAAAAGCTGGCAGGAGTTACACCAGACCAGAACAGCTTATGGATTCAATACCGTAGTGGACAGAACATTGGGCTTGGAATCCGGAAGACTCATCTTCATGAGTTCAAGTCTGGCCCCAGATACCTACTAACTGTGTGACCCTTAGCAAGTCATTTAACCCTGTTTGTCTCAGTTCCTCATCTGTAAAGTGGGCTGGAGAAGGAAATGGTAAACCACTCCAGTATCTTTGTCAAGAAAACACCAAATGGGATCACAAATTGCTGGACATGACTGAAATAACTCAATAGCAGATTGCATCTGTCCTCCAGAAACTGGGCTAGCTAAATTTGGAGAGATACATCACCTATTTGGCTGCAGGGCAAGTAACGTTTTGGTAATAGCGATATTCCAAGATCATCTACTAAGTCAAAGAGAAGTAGCAATCTGCATTATCAACAAGCATTTATTAAGAGCTTAATAGATGCCAGGCACCGTGCTAAGCACTGAGGATTCCAAAATGAAAAAGGCAAAACAGTCCACTGTTCTTACAGAACTTACAGTCTGATTGGGGAGACAACAGGCAAACAACTATGTACAAACCAGATATAGATGAAGTAGCTTGCATTTAGAGTGTCCAGGAACTTTGTTGCAGAAGGTGAGATTTTAGGCAACACCTGAAGGAAGGCAAGGAAGACAAAGGATGCAGAAGAAGAGAACGTGTTAGTAAAATGCACAGAGGCGTTAGATGGAATTGTCTTGTAAGGTCAGTGTCTCTGGATCAGAGTATAGAGAGTATATAGAGGGAAATAAATTCCAAGAAGACTGGAGGGATTATTCACAGTAACAAATCACAGGTCATTGTTTTAAAAAGTGTAATCCTCACAAAACTCTTATAAGAGTTACAATCACTGTCTTCTATTTAAAGTCAGAGAAATGGAGGTACGTCAATGTTTAGTACATTTCCTCAGCCTTTACAGAAAAAAAAGCCTCTTCTATCAATGGGCTGCACTGTTCTAAATTTTTCTGTTAGAAATATATATAGAGAGAATAGAAGTAAGTATAGCATGAAGAAGAAAAACAAACAATCTATTTAATGGTGCTTTCAGAATTTGAATATAATACATAAATCAACAGATATGCAGTTGACACAAGAAACTTTCTGTTGTTCTTTATGCATGGTCAGGAATACCATTATAAGTCACACAAAAATAACGAATGTTTTCAATGCAGTTCTATAACTGATGCATTTAATGGTCTCATATTTTAGCTTTAGAGAATCTCCATAATCTCAATCAGAAACATATTAAAAAAATTAACATTTAGATTAGATTTGGGCATTTCCATCTATCCCCAGAAACATCTTGGTTTCTTTAATACTAAATACAAAGTAATGTTATCGTTATCAGGATGAGTCTAACTTTATCATTCCAAGGTAAAGTAATGATACTACTGGCCAGCTAGGATTCTGAGACTCAGGCTCCAGCATTAGAAGTGATAAAACACCTGTTTTGATCAGACAACATCTGAAATGTCAAGTTCAACTGGATACCACATATTATGAAGGTCACTAATTTACTGGAGGGCAACCAGGATAGAAGAAAAGAGGAAGCTAGGAACATCTCACCTGAAAAAGACTTAGGAGAGACTCAAGAGCTGACTTCATGTATTGGAAGGATAGTCATGCAGAAGAATGTTTAATTATTTCTACTTGTCTCCAAAAAGTAGAATGGAGAATTATGGGGAGAAAATTCAGAAAATTTTTTACATTAAAATTTCAACTTTATTTGGCCAATGTGTTCAGTTCCAACATTATGGTGGAAATGTTTAAAGTGTTAACTAGTCTGATTAATCTCAAACATCCTTGTGTGGCTCATAACCACACAACTGCCCTCCCTGATTCGCAATAATCATAAGTGTCCTAGTTTGCTGCATCAAGTAGGCTTTGGAACCCACTTTGTACACTTGGAAAAGAATCCAACATTCACAAAGCAATGCACCAGAAAGTTGTGGAAGAAAATCCTGTGTCATAACAAGGAAGAATGTGGTACTGCTTCTGGATCTAGTCTAAAGAGGGAGCCAGAAACTGTCTTCTCTTTCACCAATGATTGTTGTCACAAGAAAACAAATGATGCCATACTCCTATCGAACTCTAGAGCATTAAAAAAGTGTCTTTAAAGCAAAATACAAGAACAATCAGCCATGGTGACACTGGTGTGAAGGGGATTTAACTTAGTGGTTGCCCCTCCCCAGACTGAGGAGTGGTGGCTTCAAGGGAGGACTAGCTAAAAAGTGAGCTGCACTGCTCTTTGATACCCTGACATGTTGAATTATTAAATGTTTTTAAAAACCCTACAGGCACGATTAAAAGAAATTTTTTTTAATTTAAAAATTCTAGGAATTTTCCTAGATCATGAGTGTGATATACACTAAAATGGTTCAGTACTGACAAGAGCACTGATACTTTTAACTTTACGACCCGCATCAAACTAAAAAATCCGTGACAAAAAGAAGTATAAAAAACATCTATCACATTCCCCATCCCTTCCCCTGAAAGAATACGGGGCTCACCAAATGATCTGGAATATTAAAGATAACTCACTTTTCAAAAATTGAAAAGGAAAACGGAAAAGACAAAACAAAATTGCTAATGATCAGGAGCTGTCCAGAATCAAACAAGTCTTTGAATAATACCTTGGGTGTTAGAAAACAGCCCCTGAATGGGCGTCTTCCAGCAGAGGCTGGCTGAACACTTGTCAAGTTTATGCAAATTATTGTTCAATTAAAATATAAACTATGAAATATGGCATTTAAAGCCTTTCAGAATATTTAGAACTTACCTTTTTAGACTTATTTCACATTATTACTCTTGGCATACCCTATGTAAATTGGCTTGTTTGCTGTTTCCTGAACTCAGTCTCCCATATCCTTGGAATCTTAGAAATCCTTAACTTCCTTCCTGGCTCAATGAATGTCCACTTCCCTACAGGAAACCTTTCATTTGTCCTTGTACTCTACATGCCTAACGTAGATACAAACTTTTTTTGGACTGATTTGAATTCAGGGACATGTTAGATCTCTTTCAGATCTGAGAACTGACAGTTACAATTATTTCACTTGACTTCCAAATCAAGTAAACATCCCATTAATGTGAATTCTTGGTATTAAGGCTCTAACACACACGCACACACACACACACACACACACACACACACTCCTATGAATTGAAAGTATGCGGGAAGTTCCTAAGTTCTTTTGTATCTTACACTACAGGGAGTTGCCTGGGGACTGAAGGGTTAAGTGACTTGATCCACAGTTATGCAATTAGTATGTGTTAGAGGTAGGGTTTGAGCCTAAGTGTGCCTGATTCCAAATATTCATGATACTATGCAGTCTCTTGCCCAGCACTTAACCAGGGCCCATTTCAGGATATCTGGCCCCAAATAGGGGTAACAAACTATTGCCATGAAATAAATAATTAAGTCATGCATGAGTAAAAGCTGGGTTTAACAGGCACCCACTTACCAAATGAGATAAAGCTCAAAAACTTCAAGAATTAAATTTTACAGAACTTTATTTCTCTTAAGTTCCTGCACTGACTTTGAAATTGTGTAGGATGAGCTTAATTCTTTCTGAGCTTAGGGAGATAACTTCACTAAACTGTACTTTGCTCTCTTTCTATAGCATGGAAGTGGCCTTGTATTTTCTCTTGCTGGTGAAGTAAAAGGTCTGACAGGTTCTATCAAGCCAGGAAGGCTTTAAGTACAAGCCCAGAAGTGGATTCTTTAATCTCAATGTTTGGAACAGGGATAGAGATTAGACCTGTGATTTCAGTGGTATTAGACTATTGTTGGATTACGAAACTCTCTCTGCCAAAAAGCAATTTCTAGCCTTAGAGAGCTGCCTTGAGCTCTGGGAGGTTAAATGATTTTACCGAGGCCACACAACTAGCACATTTCAAAAGGAGGACTCGAATTCAGGCATTCCCAATTCCAAGGCCAGCTCTTTATTATTTCACTATTGAGTCTTGTAGACACCTACTTGGTATTGACGTACTATTTGACCTTGTAATGTTAATGGGATGTAAGATTTTTCCTGCCCATTAATAGACCTCACATGGAGCCCATTAAGGGAAGCTTGCTTGTAGGAAGGTTTTCATACCTTTTGCCAATTTCTAATTAGGCATGGAATCATGAGGGTTGTGATGCCTTCTGGCCCTGAGAAGTGTGTATGTGTGTGTGTGTGTGTGTGTGTGTATACACACACACACATATACACACATATATGCACATATATATACATACATACATACATATACACACACACACACATACATACATATATACATACTCTGAGGTGAGGTTTTGCTTTGGGGGCTCATTTATGAGAAAGACCTTGTGATTCCCTGGTCGAGTCTTATGTTCAGACCCCTAACTGCTCAGATGCAAAGGCTCTCTCAATCCAGGGATATATGTAACATATATAACAATATTACTTTGATTCAGGCAGTAGAGCCCTATCTGTTAGTCTTTACCTCTCTGCTTATATTTTCTCTGAAGTTCAGGGTACTGACTTTTCCCCTGAACTAGTGAATGTAATTTAAAAAGATGGTTGACCCCTTAAACAGCGATCTTTCCTAGTAAAGCAGATCTATGAATCTGTGCTAGCAGCCATCCTACATATGCCAGTGTGATTGCCTTTATAGACCTCTAGGACAAAATACAAACTTCTTAGCCTGGCATTTACCACCCTCCACAATCTGATTCCGACCTGCCTTTCCAGACTTACTTCATATTACTCATTTTCATGCACACTCCATTCCATACAAATTGGACTACCTGACTCATCTCAAACTTGACTTTCCATCTCCTGTCTCCATTCCTGAAATGTCCTTCATTTTCACCTCCACTTGTAGCATCCTTGGCTTCACTGATGGTTCAGTACAGGTGCCACATCCATAGACAAAGCCTCAATCTCGATTGCTACTGTTCTCTCCCACTTCAAATTGTCTTCTGTTTTTGTTTTTTTATCTGTGTCATTATATAGACCAGGGCTTCTTAAACTTTTACCACTCATGACCCCTTCAGCACTTCTTCACCCACAGTGTATGAAGTGATGATCACAGCCCACCCCCAGCCTATAAGATAATGGGGATGAGACCCCCATTCATTTCTTGGAAATAAAAATCTTTATATTCCCAACATCCAGCAGAGTACCTTAGTACATCTAATAAATACTTTCTAGATATTTGTCTAATTGAACTTTTGTTATCTAAAAATCAGTTTAGAACGGCTCTTGTACTAGGTCATAGAGTGATGAAGTCTTGACCATGGCATCCATAATAGAGGGGTTATGATTTGTTTCATTGATGGGAGTATATTTACAATGGAAATCATTAATCTCTGAAGTATTTAAGCTTTTAGGAGATAGGCACAATGACCAACTATTAAACATGCATATTCAGAAAAACCTGGCAAGGCTTGAATGAACTGATTTAGAATGAAGTAAACAGAATGAGGACAACAAATTTATACAAAGATTTACAGCAATGGCAAGGAAAACAACTAGGAAGACAAGAACTCTAATTATTGCAATGACTAATTATGACTTCTGAAGCCTAGTGACAAAGTTTTTGTCAGAGAGGTGATATACTGGAGACATGGAATAAGACATACATTTTGAGGAACCACGGTGTACATGTTTTACTTGAGTTTGGTTATTTGTTACAAGAAAAGAATCTTATTTGGGGGAAAGGAGGTCCTCGATGAGGAAATTGGTGGGTAGCAATAATGATGGGAATAAAGGAAAGAAAAGAGCATCATTGAAACATTTAAAAAGATGAGGGCAGAGGGAAATTTGGAAGGAGGCACAGACAAGCAGGGAAGTTTTGTTATAATCATGGTATATTTGATATATTCTTTAAAATACAACAAACTACAAAATTAGAAGCTCATGGTTTAATATAAAAATAAAACATGGTCAAACGTTTACATTCCATAAAATCCAGTCAATTCTCAACTAACTATGATATCTACACTAATGGGGGGACAAAAGGTACTGATAACATCAGATATAATATTTATGCTTCATGAGTTTTTAGAATGGAGAAGATAATTATTAAGTTAGTGCTGTTGAAGGTACAGGGTTGGAACCTGTGATTTCATCCATACAAAGAGTAACAGAGGAAGAGATTAAATCTGAATCTACTTGGTCCTCTACTACTATGCTGCCTCAAGACAGTGGTAGAAAGAACACTATACTGGGACATGAGACTTAAGTTCAAGTTTGGGGTCTGCTATTTAGTCTGTCACAAATTAACAAGTCATTTCACCTTTTCTCAACTTTTTTTTTTAATTAATTAATTTATTTAACTTTTTACATTCATTTTTACAAAATTTTGGGTTCCAAATTTTCTCCCCTTTTATCCCCTCCCCCCACCCCAGTACACTGAGCAATCTAATTTTCCCTATCTCCAATCTGTCCTCTCTTCTGTCATCCCTCCCTTCTCTTGTCTCCATCTTCTCTTTTCTCCTGTAGGGCCAGATGACTTTCTATTCCTCATTAACTGTATGTCTTCTTTCCTAGTAGCAACAACAATACTAAACAGTTGTTCCTAAAACTTTGAGTTCCAAATTCTCCCCATCCCTCCCTCCCCACCCATTCCCTTTGGGAAGGCAGGCAATTCAATATAGGCCATATCTGTGTAGTTTTGCCAATGACTTCCCTGATAGTCGTGTTGTGTAAGACTAACTGAATTAACCTCCAGCCTAACCTGCCCCTCATTGTTTCTCTTCTGTCTTATGATCCTGTCCCTCCCCAAGTGTTGACTTCAAATTGCTCCCTCCTCCCTTTGCCCTCCCTTCCATCATCCCCCACCTTGCTTATCTCCTTCTCCCCCACTTTCTTATACTGTAAGATAGGTTTTCATACCAAAATGAGTGTGCATTTTATTCCTTCCTTTAGTCAAATGTGATGAGGGTAAACTTCTTGTTTTTTTGTTTTTTGTTTTTTTCTCAGCTCTCCTCTTTTTCCCTCCACTAAAAAAGTCTCCTACTTGCCTCTTAAATGACATATAGTTACCCCCTTCCATTTCACCCTATTTCCTCCCACTACATTTCTCTCTCACCCTTTACCTTAATTTCTTTTAAGATATGGTCCCATCCTATTCAGTTCAATCTGTGCTCTCTGTCTCTGTATGTGTATGCATGTGTGTATGTGTGTGCGCATGCATGCGTGTACATGTGTGTGTGTGGTCCCACCACCTACCCAGATACTGAAAAGTTTTAAGAGTTACAAATATTGTCTTTCCATGTAGGAATGTAAACAGTTCACTTCTGGTAAGTCCCTTAAGACTTCTCTTTGCTGTTTACTTTTTCATGCTTCTTCTCATTCTTGTGTTTGAAAGTCAAATTTTCTTTTCAGCTCTGGTCTTTTCATCAAGAATGATTGAATGTCCTCTGTTTCATTGAAAGACCATATTTTCCCCTGAAGTATTATACTCAGTTTTGATGGGTAGGTGATTCTTGGTTTGAGTCCTAGTTCCTTTGACTTCTGGAATATCCTATTCCATGCCCTTTGATCCCTTAATGTAGAAGCTGCTAGATCTTGAGTTATCCTGATTGTATTTCCACAGTACTGGAATTGTTTCTTTCTAGCTGCTTGCAAGATTTTCTCCTTGAGCTGGGAGTTCTGGAATTTGGCCACAATGTTCCTAGGAGTTTCTCTTTTTGGATCTCTTTCAGGTGGTGATTGATGGATTCTTTCAATACTTATTTTGCCCTCTGGTTCTAGAATGTCAGGGCAGTTTTCCTTGATAATTTCATGGAAGATGATGTCTAGGCTCTTTTTTTGATCATGACTTTCAGGTAGTCCCATAATTTTTAAATTGTCTCTCCTGGATCTATTTTCCAGGTAAGTTGTTTTTCCCATGAGATATTTCACATTCTCTTCCATTTTTTCATTCTTTTGGTTTTGTTTGGTGATTTCTTGGTTTCTTGTAAAGTCATTAGACTCCATCTGTTCCATTCTAATTTTGAGAGAACTATTATCATCTTCAGTGAGCTTTTGAGCCTCTTTTTCCATTTGGCTCATTCTGCTTTTGAAAGCATTCTTCTCCTCATTGGCTTTTTGAACCTCTTTTGCCAATTGAGTGAGCCTATTTTTCAAGGTGTTAATTTCCTCAGCATTTTTTTGGGTCTCCTTTACCAAGGTATTGACCCGTTTTTCATACTTTTCTTGTATCTCTCTCATTTCTCTTCCCAGTTTTTCCTCCACCTGTCTAACTTGCTTTTCAAAATCCTTTTTGAGCTCTTCCAAGGCCTGAGCCCACCTGACATCCCCCTGGGGTGTCTGGGGTACTGAGGCCCCGCCCTCCACGTCTTTCCCTGATGGCGAGAATATTTCCTTGTCAGATCCGGAAGTCGGGATCATTTGCATTTGTTGGAAAAAACTCTCTATAGTCTTATTTTTCTTCCCTTTTCTAGGCATTTTCCCAGCCAGTTACTTGACTTCTGAGATTCCTGTCCACCTCCGCCTAGATCCGCCCAGCTAGTGCTTAGGGTCTGAGGTTCAAGTGGACTTTCCCCGCCGCCGGCCGCTAATCAATGTGAACTTTAGTTCTGGTGCTGGGGTGGGGGCAGGGCCGCCTCCCAGGCTCAGCTCCCTCAGGGGCTTTATGCAGAGACTTTCAGGAACGGAGCGGGTGGGGGGGGTGCCTCAGAGAAGAAAATTTGAGAGAATGTACCTTCCTTCACTGCAGAGATGAGAGACTATAAATGTGAAATACTGCAAATACTATTGGATATAGATTTGTTTTGCTAAACTACTTTACCCTCCTCTTTGTTTATTATAAAGAATGCCTCACTGAGTGGTGTGAAGAGGAATATATTCAGAAACGAATGTGACATAAAAACAAAACTATAAATAAAATAAAGTATAATAAAATAAAATGAAGGTACTTCATCATACCTGCAAATAATTTATAGTTTGACCTTATTTTTTTTTAAAACCAGCATCTGGTTGGTCCTTGATTTGCCACAATTGCTCAATCAAGTATGTAACAAATTCCTATTATGTACCAGTCATCTACTTGTAAGGCATCCTAGAGAAATCCTAAATTGGCCTGGTCTAATGGACTGAACCTGGCTTCCAATCTCATTTCTGATAACTAGCTAAAAGGTCTGGATAAGCTATATAACGTCTCTGGGCCTCAGGCATTTCTGTAGGAGTCTTATCAATTCAAAAGGAACTCCAATTTGTGAAACCACAGCACTTTAATAGGATTACAAAAATACATAGTAAGGCTGTCTCAGATAATAGAGATCTGTCCTACAAACCCAGCTTAAAGAACAAATACCCCAAGAGTTCAACCTTAATAGAATCATAATACTTGACAGAAGAAAGGAACCTTGAGAAATTGTCTAGTTCTACTGTGTTCCCTTCTGTTTCACAGATAAGGAGAAAGAGGCAAGAGGAATGACTTCTTCCAAGGTCACACAGCTAGCTACAACAGATTGATTTTAGCAATTAAACCTCAGACTTCTTGAGTCCTGGGACAATGATCATTCTGCATCTGGCTGCTTTTCTCAGGGAAAACAACATTTAGAAAATGAAAACACCATTAAAGATCAATGACTAGACACAAATGGTAGAGCAATTACAACGTTTAGGGAAGTCTACCTCCACCTAAAAAAGGAGTCTTACAAAGAACATAGCACTCACAGATTCAGAGCTAGCAAGTGTCCTGGACCAACCTGGTTATTTTACAAACAAGGAAACTGAAGTTAGAGGTTAAGTAACTTTCCACAAGGTCACATGGGTACCATCAGAATTGAGATTTGAACCCAGGCCTCATGACCCCAGAAACAATACTTCTGCATTGGGAAGTAATTAATAATACTGAATACTAAAAGCTCATATTAAACCTGTACATATAAGTGAATTGTATTTTTGTTAAATATTCTATCGTAACTCTCTTTGCAATTGGTCTGTTGCAGGTCTACTGGGCAACACATTGTTTACTGACTGATTGTGGGAGACAAGACTTGTAGAGGGTGAGCAGGTATGGATAGGTGGTGACCTACAAGGCTGGGAGCCCTCACATCAATGAGATGAGATGCACTCAAGAATTAAAACTTACAGAATAACCGAGGGCAAAAGCAACACTTTCCAGTTACAGTATTGGACATCACGACTCTCAGAAGGCTGAATTTGGTGTTCATCTCCCATTGTGACGGTTCACCCTCTCCCTCATTATGAGGCACAGTTTCCACAACACAAAAGTCTGCATCTAATTTTAGTAGCTAGCAGACTTTAACTGAAACACATATGTCACTTAACTACTCTAGGCCTCAGTTTCCACATTTGTAAAATGGGAAGAATGGGCCTTTATGGTCTGTAGATCTAGGATGATCCAATGCTATGATCCTTCATCAATTCAAGAAGTACATTTTCCAGATAAGCGGTAATAAATGGAGAGATTGAAGAGTCATGGTGGTTTACAATATAACATGTAAATACAGACTAACACTAGACTTCTGATTTCCATTTCTAAAGATTCTCTTAGTTACCTGAGAGGTCAAGAAGAAAAGAGAAAAAAAGAAAAAGAAAACTGGGGCATACACATTGCCTTTCTCATTCAACTACAATGGAATCGGTGCGTTCCAGGCCATGCCACAGTCTCCAGGGTTGCTACTTTCTATTCCATCACAGAAATCCAGGCAGACATTTGAGAAAGACAATATCCACCAAACTGAAAATCCCCTGGGCCACATGAAACAAAGCAGAGGACAAATCAAACCTGAATGAGGGAGATAAACAAAACTTGTGTCTTGCTTAAAAAAGAACTGAATCAGGTCAAATGAAATCTCCATTTAGGCAACATTGTAGAGTTGTTTT
Organism: Bettongia penicillata ogilbyi; assembly: GCA_023548195.1. Taxonomy (NCBI): domain Eukaryota; kingdom Metazoa; phylum Chordata; class Mammalia; order Diprotodontia; family Potoroidae; genus Bettongia; species Bettongia penicillata. The sequence continues at coordinate 4,453,771 of JAJHZJ010000024.1, forward strand.
TAGTGTTATTGTATCAAACCCAAACACTTCATAAATAGTTGGTTAAATTGTAGATGATAAATACTTTCCTAGGATATCACTACAAAAGAATAATAGATTTAAGTTTGTTATACTGGCTATGAAAATCATGCATTCAACAGATTCCTAAAGAGTACTTCATGAGTTGAGTTTTTTCTTTTCTTTTCATTCAAAAATTAAGTTTTATTGATGCTTTTAAAAAAAATCATAGAATTTATGTGAATAACCTCTCCCCCACCCCATTTAAATAGTCTGGTAACAAACAAAAACATTAACAGCTAACACAGTCGACACTCTGAGTGGTCCCCTACCTCTGTCATGAAAAGGGAAGTATATTTCATTACTGACAATAAATTCTACAATTAACATAAAGTCTATGACATGGATCAGCCTCAAAAAATGCCATTAGGTTGTCCTAATTCTTTGGTGTGCCTGAAATTATTTTACCTTGAGTACTGCTGAAAACTAGATTTGGGTAACTCTAATCTGTGTGTACATATACATACAGAGTTCTGTATATGTGTATGTGTTCATATATACACATGCATATGCCATCATGGTATTTCCTGTATTCTAGTGGGATTCAACCTATATATGTACTCACATGGGCATGCATGCGTGCCCTGTGTATATAAGTCCAATTGACGTTTGAAGTCATGTATAGAGTGCTGGATCTTGAGTTAGGAAGACCTAGTTCACATCTTTCATTAGACATTTACTGGTTATGTGAACATAGGTAAGTTACTTCATATTTCAGTTTCCTTATCTGTAAAATGAGGCTATTACCCAGTGAGGTGATGCAGTGAATAAAGCCCCAGACCCAGATAAGCGGTAATAAGCGGTTAGGAGGACCTGAGTTCAAATTTGATCTCAGACTAGCTGTGTGACCCTGGGCAAATCATTTAACAGTTTGCTTTAGCTCTGTTAGAGGAGCTGGAAAAGGAAATGACAAACCACACCAGTATCTTTGCCAGGAAAACCCCAAATGGGGGCAGGGAGCATGGAACACAACTTAAAAGAATCAACACCCACCACCTGCTTCACAGAGTTGTTATCAAACACAAATAACAGAAGCAAAACATTGGACAAACTTTAAAACACTATACAAATAACAGTTATCAAAACACCAATAATTTGAAAATCTTACAGATTCCCCCAAACACACACACATATACACTCTCTCCACCTAAATGAATTCCTATCATTAATCCTAAAACAAGAACAAATTAATAAAATAATACCACCTTCACTTTAGGATTTAAAAAACACTTCTCCATACTACAATCTCCTCTGATTTCACAAGGCTCTTTACAAATGAGAAAACTAAAGCCCTAAGAGGAAAAAGTAACTTGCTGAAGGTCCAGGTAGTAAGTAATTGGTAGAGCTGGAATTCAAAAGCAGGTCTTCTGCCTCCCAAGTTCAGTTCTTTTTAACTGCATCCCACTGTCTGATGATGCAACTTTAATGAAAACTGAAGATGCTGACAGTTCAGAGATGTAGCCTTTCAATCTCCAGGGAGAAAAACAAGGGGATGGCTTTCCTAGAGGATATCTCGTTTAATCTAAAATGTCAAACTCTTTTACCAACAAGTTTGAGACAGCAGCTTTGCAAATAAATTAACTCAACTTTCCCTCCTCAAAACTTCAGTTCTCAGTGGAACCAAGAATTCTTTCTGATTATCGAATTCTTCTCATTGCAAGTCTACCTTGCTTGCTATCTGATCTCAGAGCCTAGAACACATAACCTTACAGCCAGAAGGGATATTAGATGCCATGTTATCTGGTAAGTCTCACTTTACATGTGAAAAAACTGAGGCTCACAGTGGGGTTGCTGACTTTCTCAAAGTCAGTCAGTAGTAGAGTACAGGATGAAACCTAGGATCCCTTTCTTTCACAACAAACATGTCGATACTTCAATCAGTGAACTAGGTAGCCACTGGGTACTTTAAATATGAATAGATAAGGAAATTAGCCATCTTGGTATAGGAGATACCATGCATAGCTTGGACTTAGGGAGACGTGAGTTCAAATCTCACTTCTGAAACTGACTAGCTCTTTAACCCTGAGCAAGTCACTTAACTAAGATTTATTTTTCTAAAACAAAGGCTATGATCTGGTGGAAGGTGCTCTCATACATAGGGAGTTTCCTAGGAAATTAAGATCCTTTGTGTGTACCCATATACACTGTATGTATACGAATAACAGCCTAATGGACTTGCACTCACCTCTGGAATACATAACAACAGGCTTAAAAGGCACTTTCCTCACAATCTGAGATCAGTAAAGCTTTATGAATGAGGAAAGTAAAAGATACAGCTTTAGGTCACAGTTTATAAGTAGCTTAGTCAGAATGCTAATCTGGTATTTTTTGACTCTCAGTTCAGTGGTCTTTCTACTTCACACAAGTTTCTTGAAGCAAATTTCTGTTTAGTGATAATAAAAGGTGGAAACCAGGCCTGTGAGTTCATTGTCTGAAGGAACTTCCAGATGCGTAAACTCCCTCTACCAATGCAGCCACTTTGTCTGCACTGTATAATCTTAGAGAGATAAGTAGAGGACTAAGAAATTGAGTGACTGATAGCCAGTATTTGTCAGAGTTGGGATTTGAACTCGGATGTTGTGGGTTCAAGGTTACCTTGCACTACATCACTGCTGTTGCTACATTTACAATAATATTAGAATTAAATTGAATCCCATCATCAAAATTAGTGATGCATATAATCAGCCAAATGTAGATGGCAAGAGAAACCTGATAGGGACTTATAAATATCCTAAATCAATTAATTTAAGCTACAAAGGAAAATTCACAAATCACAGAACCACCAATTCTGTTTATAGCTGAAAGAGATCTGTCATCTAATTCAACTCCTTTCTTTTGCTGATCACAAACTGAGGTATAGAAAAGGAGTGTAACTAGCCCAATTTCACACCAGATGTGATAGCACAGGTAGGATTCTAATCCAGAGTCCCTTGCTTCCTAATGCTGTGTTCTATATCTATATCATCCTATCTCTCAACGGGTAGTTACCCAAATATTTTTATTTCATTTTCTTATCAACATAATTGAGTTGAGATGATTAAATCCTTTGTTGAAATGATCATTTTCTTGGTTTTTAACTTCCCTTTTATTCCCCTACAGCTCTTAGCCCAACAAAAGAAGGCCTTAATCCAAAATGCACACTTAATTCCCCCAACCAAAAGAAGAGGGGGGAAAAACTCACAAATAAAATGTGTTTAGAAAGCAGAAGGGTATCTTAGCTTAGGTTAGTCTCCCTGTATGAAGTAACGGTGGTCAAGGAAGAAGGTGAAACAGATCAATGAATGTTGAAGTTGGATAATTTTCCAGCTTAGCATACAGTAAGCACTTAATAAATGCTCAATAAACTGACTTCTTCTGAAACAGATCTTTTCAGCATAGCTTTAATAAGTATATTAGAAGTGCTGTGAATTCTCAGAATAACACATCTGTTTTCAAATGGGGCCTCCAAGAAATGAGTGAAAAAGAATTGACTTCTGGACTCTGACAAAAGATTATAGGCAACCCTGCCCTCTCCTTTTATATGTAACCAAGAGTTGACTGTATATGAGCAGCTACGTAGCAAAATGGACAGAGTGACAGGCTTGAAGTCAGGAAGACTCATTTTCCTGAGGTCAAATCTGGCCTCAGACACTTTATAGCTGTGTGAACCTAAGAAAGTCACTTAACCTTGTTTGCCTCGGTTTTCTGTTCTGTATTATGAGCCGAAGGCAATGGCAAACAACTCCAGTATCTTTGCCAAGAAAACCCCAAAAGGAGTCAAAGGAAGTCTCAGAAAATATATATATATATTATATATATATATATATATATAAATTATATATATATATACATATATATATATATAAGAAAATATATAAAAAAATATAAGTACATGGATCTTAGGTTCATAGACTAATGGATTAGAAGAATTTTTGAGGTCATCTAGTCCAATCCTGTCATTTTACACATGGGAAAACTTGAGGCCCAAAGACTTGAACCTCAGTACTTGCATCCATATTCTACACTTTCCAGCACGCCATACTGAAGTTAGGACCAGTATAACCTAGCTCTGTCTCATCTTCCTGGATGCCATGTAAATGTAGAACCTTCTTTCAACCTTCTGATTCCACTACATGCACAACAGTTCCAGCTAAACTGGATTACTCCTCACTCCTTTCCCATCTAGATGCCTATTTTTACCTATGTAGTAAACCATGCCTGGAATATTTGCCTATCTCATCCTACTGAAATCCTTCCCCTCCTCCAAAGCTTAACTTAGGTCGTAGGTTCCCAGGAATAAGGAAAAACTTTCCCTTCTCATATTTTTCAAACTACTGATATGGCTCTCTCCAGTGAACTGATAACTAGTATTCCTATTACTGGCCCAGCCATACTGGCCTGCTTACCATTCCTCACACATGTTATTTCACTAATGCCACTGGCCTTTATGAGTGTTCCCCATACCCAGAATGCACTCTCTCCTCACCTTTTAGTGTTAACTTTTGGAATCTCTACTTTCCTTCAAATTCTACTTTCCTTCAGTTCCAATGTCACCTTCTATATTAAGCTTTTCCCAATTTCCAGACTCCTAGGATCCCCCCGCCTAACATTACCTTGTGTCAATTTTATATTTATATTTAATTTGCTCATGTCTCCCATATTACAGTGTAAGCTCCCTGAAGGTAGACACTTTCATTTTGGTCTTTGAATCTCCTTACTTAGCCCAAAGCATTGGCACACAGTGGTTGCTTAATACATGTTTAGAGATTATGTTATTTTCCTTTCTAGATAGGGCAGGGACTTAATCTTGTTTCCTCAAGTACTGAAAAAAAACACACTTCTTCAATTAAAATAAAATGACCCTTTTGTGTAGCCATGGGATCCCTGTATTGGGTGAAATAAAGTTGAAAATTGAAAAGTTGTTCATTCAGTCATCATCTACTGTCTCCAGTGGTCTTTACTTACTAATCCTGTACGAGTCTACTTTGTGCAGGTACAGAGATATGTAGACACTTACCTTCACTTACAAATAAAATGGCTCTACTCAGAAAATTCTGTGTCTCACTCCAAAATCATACCTCCCTAAACTCACAGATGTTCCATTGAAAAAGACAGACTGGAGTTTTAAGGACAATGGTCCTTCCAAATAAGTGAAGCATGTCCCAAGTACAGTACATTAAAGCATTACTCACCATTTGTGAAACCTGCAATTCTCCTCTACCTTAAATACAACTGTATTTTGCACTTCTTTAAAATGTTTAAAATGTGTATGGCAGGTAGGCAGCACATTGGCAGACTGATAGCCTGCGGTCAGGAGGACTCATCTTTATGAGTTCAAATCTGGCCTCAGACAATGGCTATGTGATCCTGAGCAAGTTACAAATCCTGTTTGCCTCAGTTTCCCCATCTGTAAAATGAGCTGAAGAAGGAAATGGCAAACACTCCAGTATTTTGGCCAAGAAAACTGCGAATGGGGTCATGAAGTGTCAGATATGACTGAAAAACCACCAAACAACCAAAAATGCTTATCATGTGTGTTTTTATATTATAGACACCTGTGTGTCATATGCCCCAATTCATTGTAAGTAACCTCTCTGAACCTCGGTTTTATCATGGTAAGATCACATGTGACCCAATCCCTTCATTTTACAGATGAGCAAAGTGATGATTAAGGGAGGTTAAGAGACATGCTCAAGGTCACAAATAGGCAGAGGACACTGAAATTTGAACCCCAGCCATCTGACTCCAAATCTAGTGCTTTTACTGCATCCCAACTTCGTATGTAAAACAAGTGCATTCACCTAGAAAACCTCTAAGACCCCCTGAAGTTTTCAGCCTTTGATCCTGTGAATAAATTCCAAGAGAATCCAGGGACTGTGCCTTTTCTAAGTTTTTGATATCCCAAATGGCAAGCATACAGCTCTGGCACAGTAGTCACTCAAGTATTTGCCAAATGAATAAATTAAATGGTATAAGGGATGCATAGATCTCTGCGGAGAAAGTTGCTTATCTGTATTGGTTTGTATTCATTCTGTATTTATAAGCACTTACCATGTACCAGGTCCCCTGCTAGTCACTGGGGATACAGAGACAAAAACTAAACAGTCCTTGCCCTCAAGGAGCTTATATTCTACTGGGAAGAAACAACAGGTATACATATAAGTTGTGTATAAGAAAGTATATACTTATATACATATAAGTGTGTATACACAAAATATAAGAAAGTAATTTTGGAACACTGGGACCTAAGATAGGAAGGGGAGGAATCAGGCAATAGAAGATGATATTTAAGCTGATCTTTGAAACATAATAAAACACTTTAAGGTAAATATTGGATCCCAGTCTCTGACCGGCACCAAAAGGGTTTTTTTTAGAGTTCACACAGAGCATGTGAGTTTTAGACATGGTATGCAAAGGAGCACACACTAGAGGCTTCAATAGCTGGGAAAGCCTTAGGGGAAACCCTACACAAGGGGATGGAGAGTTAGCCAATGGAAGAGAATTCGCTAAGTTTCCCTGCTGGTCCACCTGCCCACAACAGCATCCTGCCGCAGCACCCGAAGGGCTGCCACCTGCCACTTTCTTACCTTCAACCAGCTCCTCCAGGCTGGTGAGTTTCCGGCTGCCATCAATGGTGTAAATGGTTCGGACTCCCTGAGGCAGGTTCACATTGTCTGATAGGGAGCGGGTGAGCTCCATGAGAAGGGCATCGAAGGACCTAAAGCGATCGCTGGAGATGGCATATACCAAGCCCTTGAAGTACCTGTCTCCATTCCGGTAGAATCGGGCCTTCTTGGCTTTCTTTTCGGAGCTGAGGGCCTGCAGGGTCCGGGTGCGGTAGAAGCTGCAGTGGGCACTGTGTGCAGGGCTCGGGATGAGCCCATTCCCCTTGGGGCCTGAGCCACTGCTGCCCCCCGAGGAGCTGGGCCCCGCTCTCCTGGAGCCTGGCCGCTGCCTTCTGTCCCTCTCCTCAAAATGTTCCAGCTCAATGCTCCGTGTGTTGGCCATTGAAATGGTGCAAAAGCCTCTAAGCCTCTCACCAAAAATATGCCAACCAAATCCCCTCAGACACTTAAGTCACAAAGGAAATGGGATTCGGCACTTAAGGCTCTGGGGCCCTAGGTCCAGCACACTACGCCTCTCCCTTGGGTGATGGCTTTGAGGGGTGGAGACCGAGCTGCAGCCAAATCAGCGAGCCTGCCCGGCTCAGGACGCGGCCCTGCTCTACAAGTGCCAGCTGTGCCTGGTGGTGCCCTCCCTGTCTCCCTGACGCCCCCACACGCACACACAATACTCCCCGAAGCCTAACTCCCGCTGACAGCCACAGCCTCGGGAGGAGCGAGGGTGCAAACTTCGGAGGCCGGCCCGGCTCACTGCCCTTTCCGCCCCCTGCCCACGCAGGCACACACAATGCCCCGCGGGGTGTTGCGAGCTACAGCCGCTGCTAACGACCGCCGCTCCGTGGAGAGGAGCCCTGGCAGAGGCGCATCCAATGTGCCCGCGCCCGAGCGCGTCACGCCCCCCGCCCCCCGGGTGCCCGCTCTGCCCCCCGATCCCCGGGCTCGGGGCGTGCGGCTCCCGGCGAGGCAAGCGCCCCAGGGCCTCGGACCCCCCGAGGATGCCTGCGGGCCGCGGCCTGACCCACCCAGCCTTGGCTGCCAGCCCTTCCCCCGGGGCGCGTGAGCCTGGGCGGTGCGGGGGCGGGGCAACCAGCCTAGAGACCTGCAGCCCTGGCAATGCCCCACGACCTCAGCGCCCCTTCCGAAAAGAAAGAGATGAACAAACCCCGTTAGGAGAGGGGATAAGGAAATTCGGGTCCCGCTGACCTCCAGGCGAGCATCAGTGCAAAGGACGCACCCTCCCCGCCTGTCTCCCCGGCCACAGCAGCCCTCCGTCCAGGCTGGAGGCGGCTTCCAGCCGGGGTGCCCGCCGGGGTGCCCGCCTGGCCGCCCGCCCGCCCGCGCGGAGCCTGCGATAGGAGGAGGAAGCCGCACGCCGGGCCGCACTAAAGGCAATGCGGAGCCGGAGGGACGGGCTTCTCCTGGGTCCTAGGAAGCCTCAGCCTCTGTTCTGACATCTCTGGCTCAGCCTTGCGCTGAGCGCAGAAGCAGCTGCACATGCCCCTCCAGCGGGTCACAGCCAAAGAGCTGGCATTGGAGGAAGGAAGAACCCAGCCACACAACCACACACAACCACAGACAACCGCGCACAACCGCACGCAACTACAAAGGAAGGAGACTCAAGGGCAGGGCTCACATCCCTTGGCTAGGCACCAGCAGGGAAACTAACGGATCTCAAAGGCGGGCCAGCAAACAGAAAAGATGGCATTTGAATTAAGACAGAATCCATTTATGAATAAAAGGAAGACAAAGATTCAGAGGAAGATTTGAATCAGTTAGATGTGTAATGCATATATCTATATCACATACAAAATTACATTGCCAATTTCCCTAAAAGCTCTTCTGATTGTCGTGTTTATTTTTAAAGGAGGAAGTCACTGTTTTCCGGTACCTCTTTTTTTAACTTTGCAGAATTAGACTTGATAAGCTCTTTATCTATTTAATAATTTTCCACCTCAATCCTATTTTGATGCCCCATTTTGACAGGGAGGTGCACCTTGGCTGTGCCAAAAGAGTGTAAACTCTGACATGTTAGTAAAAAAAAAAAAATCAAGATTTAGAGTTGAACAATACCTTACTATTCAAACCCTTCCTTTAAAAAAAATTTAGTTTTTTCAATTAACCAAATTGAACCTCCTCCCATTAAATCCCGCCCCCCAAATTTATAACAAATACATACAGTAAAGCAAAATTAATCCACATTTCCCCACTGGCCATGCCAGAAATTCTGTTCCTCATTTTGCACTCTGAGTCCTCTGGCATAATGGTTGTCAATTGCATTAATTCTTAGTTCTTAGGCATTTCAAAGTCATTTGTCTTTATAGTGTTTCTTATTATATAGATTGTTCTCCTGGTCCTGCTCATTTCTCTCCGCATCAGTTCATACAAATTTTCGTAAGTTTCCCTGTCATTTTACTAGCATTTTTAAGTGCCTTCTATATGCCTAAACACTGTGCTAACTGCTCAGTGTACAAAGAAAGGCGAAAAAAACCAACCAATGAAAACACCAGTCCCTGCTCTCAAAAAACTCACTCTGATAGGAGAGACAACCCAACATACAGTTATATATAACCAAGATACACACACACACACACACACACACACGCCTACATTGGCAGTCATCTCATAGGAAAGGCACTAAAAGGATAGGAAAAAGCATCTTGCAGAAGGTGACACTTTAGCTGAGATTTGAATGAAGCCAGGGAAGCCAAGAGGTAGAAATCAGGAGGGAAAACATATCAGGCTTGGAGGACAGCCAGTGAAAATGTTCAGAGTAGGAAGATGAAGTGTTTTCTACGAGGAACAGCAAGGAAACCAGTGCATTTGGAGGGGAGGAAGGTGTGGAGGTGTAAGAAGATTGGAAACAAGGGAGAGAGGAAATTATGAAGGACTTTAAAAGCCAAACATAAAGTTGTATTTTTGGTCTTGGATATAAACTGGAGTTACTTCAGTGTTTTGAGGGGGAGGTGGTGATGTGGTAAGATTTATGTATTAGGAAGAACAATGGATAGGAGTAGGGAGAGACTTAAGGTAGTGAACCCAACCAGAAGGTCGTATGTAATAGTCCAGGTGTGAGATGACAAGGGCTTACACCAGAATAGGGGCAGTTTTAGAGGGGAAAGGGGGGACATATAGGGGAGATGGTGTGAAGGTAGAAATGGCAGATCTTGATAACTGGTTGTATATCGAGGGTAAAGGGGAGTGAAGAGTCAAGGATAACACCTAGGTTTCAAGCCCAGGGGACTGAGGGTGGTGGTTCCCTCAAGAACGAGAAGCAAGTTAGGAAGAGAGTAGGTTTTGGGAGGAAAGATAATAAAAAAGACTTTGACTCATGTTGAGTTTAAAATGTCTATGGGACATCTAATTTGAAATATGCAGTAGGCAATTTGAGATGTGAGAATGGAGGTTAGCAGAGAGGTTAAGGCTAGATAAGGAGATATAAGAATCATCAGTATTGAGATGACAATTGGATCTAGGGAAGCTGATGAGATCAAGTAAAACAGTATGGAGGGAGATTAAAAGATCCCACAGAAACTCAGTTAATGGGCATGACCTGAATGAAGATGCAGTAAAGAAGGCAAGAAGTAGTCAGATAGGCAGGAGGAGAAGCAGTGTGATAAAACACTAGCATCAAGGACAAGAGGTTAATCAACAGACAATGGCTGCAGAAAGTTCAAGAAGTATGAGAGTAAAGAAAAAGCTACTAGATTTGGCAATTAAGAGATTATTGGTAACCTTGGGAAGCAGTTTCAGTTTAACGATGAGGTCAGTGTGAGTTGAGAAGAGTGAGAGGAAAGGAAGTGGAGACCCTCCTCTCCCCCATTGGAGAGGCCTCCTCAAGGAGTTTAACCACCAAAGAGAGGAGAGATATAGGATGATAACTAGCAAGGATGAACAGATCTATTGAATGTTTTTTTTGAGAATGGGGGAGAGAAGAATGTTTGTAGGAAGGGGAGAAACAACCAATTGACAGGAAATATTGAAGAGTGATGAGACAATAGGAATGATAGAAGGGGCAATCTGAAGAAGATAGGATGAAATGGTATCACTTGTGCATGTAAAGGAGTTTGCCTAGCAAGAAGTGTCATCTATTAATGTGAAACAGAGATAAAGGGGGAGAGGATGGCAAAAGACATCCGTGCGATGTGAGAGCAAGAGGGGAAAAGAGGGAATCCTCACTAAATAGCCTGTTTTTCCCCTAAAGTATTTTGTTGTTGAAGTCCTTCATTTTCAAGAGTACCATGACATCAGAGAGGTGATGCCATGACATGAAATGAATTGTATTTAAGTGAGGGAAGGTTGTACAAAGTCACCAGTCTCACTTTCTCCTATGGAATCATTTGGGTCCAGTGGAAAGATATAGATCAGGATAACTAGAGATGGCTCCGGATGCAGATAAGCCAAGGTCTGTCTCAGTTTCTCTGAAGGACACCCATTCAGTGATTAAGGCTAAGTAAGAAATGAGGCAGAGAATGGCCTCTTTTGCCTAGTCAAAAAAAAAAAAAAACAGTCTGGGAGGGGAAGACCCTCAGTGATAGGCAAGGTTGTCAGTTGAGAGGGGAGGAAGAGAATCTGTAGGAGGTTGGAGAAGGAATGAAAAATCTGAAGAAGCTGTTCCAGTGAGTGGAATAGTGAATAGATTAGGGAGGTATAAAAGGAATACCTTGCTGCAGTAAGGGGCCAGCTAAGATTATATAATATAAACTTATAGTAGACCTAATCAGCAGCTTCATGATTTTCTCCAGCTTCCATCAGCAGCACACGAGAAGAGCCAAGGCAGTGGACAATGGGGATATTTCAAGGCTAGGTCTTGAAAAGTTAAGATCTTCAACAGGATAAAAGGGCAAGGGCCTCTAGATAAGAGGACAGTGCAGAATTGAGCTGGTTCACCAAAAGATCAAGATGGGAAAGCAAAAAAAAAAAAAAAAAAAGATAATCCAATGCACCTAGGAAAGAACAGAGGGGCAGAGGAATTAAATGTAGTAGAGATGACAAAGAAAACAGTTTGGAATTATAAGAGAGAGGGAGAGGTAGTATGACAACAGATTATGATCAGATAAAGGAATTTCAGAGTACATGAACATGTGGAATATTTGTGGATGATATAGTAAGATCCAGGGTATTATCATCTGTATGTAGCTGAGATGCGGTGGAAGAATAGATCAGGGGAAATGAGTAAGTTGAAGAATTGGAAGGCTAGCATATTTAAGGGAATATCAATACATAATTTGAAATCAACTAGTATGGCAAGAGTTAGGGAGAAAATACTATGATCCAGCACTGAACTTACTGAGGAGGGAATGAGTGTTCTACAGGTCTATGGATAATAGCTAGCAGAACTTTTATTAGGAGATAAATTTGGACTGAATGAACCTCAAAGAAAGAGAGTTAAAGGGAGAACCAGGAAGTAGCAGTGGAGAAAAAGGAGCAATCCAACTCTTCCACCATGACTCATACCCCACCCCATAAGTTGTGGGATATGAGTTAAAGTGCCAACAGTGCTGGAAAGGGTATCCATGGAAGCTGTGTCATCAGGAGTGAACTAGGTCTCGGTGAGTGCAGATATGGAATGAGCAAGAAAGGAAAGGTATTAAGGTGAATCTAGTTTATTACCTATGAAGCAAGCATTCCAGAGAGCACAATATTTTGGGTTAGGTAGCTATAAAGTGGAAGGTTCAGGGATCGATCCAGTGTTGGGTTGAAAGGTATAGGAATAAGGGAAGAGTCAATGGGAGAAGAATCATCCCTTTTGTCATGACTTATGATTACATTACATTCATATGCTACAATTCATGTCACCATTGTCTAGTTGATGGGTACCCCTTCTTAATTTCCAGGTCTTTAACACCAGAAAGGGTAGCGAGGTGGCATAGCAGATAAAACACCAGCCTGGAGTTAGAAAGATTCATCTTTCTGAGTGCAGTTCTGGCCTTAGCCATTTACTAGCTGTGTGACCCAGAGCAAGTTACTTAACCCTGTCTACCTCAGTTCCTCATCTGTAAAATGAGTTGGAGAAGGAAATGGCAAACCACTCCAGCTTCTTTGCTAAGAAAACCTCAAATGGGGTCACAAAGAATAGGACATGCTAGAACAATAATATCACCACCATCACAAAAAGTTGCTATAAATATCTTTGTACATATGGATCCTTTTCTTCTTTGTTTGAACCTCTTCCTTTTATAGATGAGGAAACTGAGGGTCAGGGAGATGAAGCTAGAAAGACTTCAACTACAGCTCTGCCTAGCTAAATTCAAAGACATTGTCATCAGATTGGTTTCAGAGTGATTAAGTTATAATGGGATTGTCCTATTCGTATATTGGAGCAGTAGTCTTCTGAGTAAATGCTAGATCCTTGAAACATTAAAGAATATTGTCTAAGAAGTTTAGAACCTGGTCATCAGTAAATCGGATAAAATTTCTACTTGCATTTAGTATCTACTTTTACCTTTTGGGGACTTGAGGCAATTTAACACTTCAGAGGCAACATAATATAATAGAAGGGATGCTGGATTTCTGAGTCAGAGGGTCCATGTTTGAATTCAGCTCTTCCATTTACTACTTAGGAGACTTTGGGCAGATCTCACTGGGTCTTAGCCTCATTGCTTTTAAAAAGAGGGTTCGACTAGGTAGCATCAGAGATTCCTTCCAGCTTTGGATCTACAATGCTAAAGTATTGCACTAGGATCTTAGATTTTTCTTTGGAAGGTCTGCCAAGGCCACCTGGACAATCCTCTCATTTTATAGATGAGGAACTGAAGCCTGGGGAAGTTAATGGGTTGCTTGTAGAATACTGCCTGCAACACACAAGAATTGAAATTCACAATCCCTATTAGATTGTTCTATTTAACCTCTCAGTACCTACCATGATGACTTATGTATGTATAGTAAAGCAGTAAATTACATGTTTGTTAAGTGAAAAAGGGAATGTAATAAAATGTTCCTTTTACTGATCATAGAATATACTGAGTCTACATTCTCTTGACCAAAATGGATTTGATATAGAAAAACTCATTCCAGTACTAATAACAAATTTGATTTAGAGGAGACCATAATGTATGATGCAAAGAAAAGAACTTTAGCCTTGGAATCAGAGGACTTGGGCTTCAAATCATGTCCCTGATGATTACTACGTGTATCGCCTTGGACAAGTTACTGAACTTTCCTGGGCTACATTTTTTCATCTTTAAAGTGACGAAATTGAACCAAATGAGCTTTAAGGTCCCTTCTAGGTCTAAATCTATGACATTTAATTCCTTCCTCCCATGACTTTGCCAAGACTATCTTAATCCCTGGAAGGCATAGTGTACTAACTTCCAACACTCAGAATCTTTCACTTACTTCAGGATTCAACTCCTACTAGGCCATCCATGGCACAGTGCCTGGAACATAGTAGGTATTCTGTCTCTCCCTAAATTATATTGTATTTCTTCATCTGTGTAAACATTTATTTATCACTCTATTAGAACATGTCTCTTGAGTTTAGAGAACAGTTTTGTTTTTATCTTTGTCTATCTAGTGTTTTGTATATTATTGAATTAAAAATTATAAGAAACTCTTAGTCCTACTGTGCCCTACTTTCATAATTTAAAATTTTAGCAGCCAAGGTAAATATTCCTACTTAGGATCTAAGTTACGAAAGATTCCTAATCTAGCCTTAAGTGCCAACATTTTCTTGATACAACTGACATCTTTTTCCCCTTGAGAAGCACTGCTTGACCTGAGATTCTTGCTCCTAGGTAGGGGTGGGACCAGACTCTCCCAAGACACTGCAAGTTCTGCCATCTAGGCTGTTTCCAGGTTTAAACAGATGCCTCATTAGGAGAGGCTGTAGCTGCTGTGGTTCTCCTAGGGTTTGTCACGAGGTGGAAACTCTCCTTTACAGTTACCTTTCTCTTGCTTGTGAATTTTGTAGTGCACTGTCTGAGGAAAGAGCTTTGTACTATTAAAAGAAAAATCAGCCTCACGATGACTTCATTTTGCCTATTAAAATCCAGAACCATACCTAAGTTGGGTGACTAGAATTTTGCCCCAGAGCACCTAATTTAGACAGTAATTTTAATCCATTATAACAGGAGCATCACCTAGTTAGTAGGAGTATTTTGCTAATGTATGAAATGCTATGAGATCACTGAACATGGAAGAACTCCCTGTCCCACCCTGGGATGAAATTTCCCACTACCCAAGCATTCTTCCTAACAGTGGTTTCATACTGATATTTCATTTTCTCTGCCCACATTTTAGAATTCAGTGTTTTTTACCCTCCAGTTGAGGATCCACTTCATGCCACTTATCCAGGGCAAAGTTTGGGCTAAGTCTATGCTGTGTGAAACTTATGGCTCTGCTGAATTCAATTGCAAAGTCCAGTTTCAGGCTAGCTCTTTTAGTTTGCAGGTTAGAAACTGACCCTTTCTACTACCGTGAAGAATCTAAAAGTATTGAGTCCTTACTATGTGACAGAGCACTGTGCTAATTTAGATAAGATGTCCCTGTCTTCATAGTCTAGCATTGGTCTACAACATAATCACAACTATTTTGTGATATTTTGCAATAATAGAGTTGGTCAGTAAAGAATTATGAAGCACCTATTATGTGTCAGGAACTGTGCTAAGCACTGACAATACAAAGAAAGGCAAAAAGACAGTCCCTGACCTCAAGGAGTTCCTGGTCTATTGGGGAAAACAACACAGAAAGAAGCTGAAAAGCAGAGAGGATGAGGGTGGGAGATGTTTGATAAGGAGGTTACCTGAGTTACCTGAAGAGTACCTGAATAGGCCTTGATCTAGAAGGGGCAAGGTCTCCCATTGCATCCTGGATCATCTCTGGTCATTTGATGAATATCCGATCACTGAATCCAGATGGCTCAGGAGGAGAAGTAAGGCTGGTAACCTTGCACAAAACAAAGTGAAACACAAGTCATGTCATCATTTCTCTGATGGCATGGTCTTCTTCAGCAGTGAAGGATGAACATAACAACGGTCTCAAGAGCATGATGAAATCCTAAAGGAGAGGAGAGAAATGATCTGAGGAGTGGAGAGTTTCGGAGTTGATTTCATCTTGCAGAAGTATGAGTTTCTGAAGAAGTCCAGGAAAGCAGCCAGGTGGGCAATGATTGAGTGATAAATGCCTTAAAGAAGCAAAAACAAAGGGAGCTTAAGGGACCAGGCAAATATCTGAATTGGTGGAAGAGAGAAGGCATCAATAGTATAGAACACTGTCATTGTTCTCTCTGGTGAACTTAGCAAGCAGAACATTCTAATACACAAAGAACAAAACCAGAAAAGATAAGACTATGAAGCTTTCTCATGTAGTTTGTACAGTGTGTTTTAAATTTAATAGGATAGCAACAAGCATGTTCTGCGAGTCTGTGTCTCTTTCTGAACTTCCTTCAGCTCCTATTTGTTTATTCTTCAATGTTTCATTGAAACTCTAGCTTCTCTCCCCCTAGTCCCGCACCATCATTACCCACAAACTCTTCCCTTGATGAAGAAGCATCTTTAGCAATAAAGAATAATGAAGCAAAATAAATCAGCTCTATAGTCATATTTTCTAAACTTTACTTGATATGAAGATTGGATAGGGATGATAAGTTACAAAGCATATGAAAGAAAGAGAAGTTATCTTGATCCCATCCAGAAGGCAATGGATGATAGGTGGCTATTTTCTTTCCAATGTCAGGAGAAATGGAGGAATGTCTGTAGCTCATTGAGTGAATTCCTTGCTGCAAAATTATGGGTGTACATGGATAAAAATAATATGGAATGGATAACTGAGGCAGCCAGGGTTACAAGTAAGTCTGGGAATAGGATTTGAATTTAGACTTTCATGACTTCAGGTCCAGTGCTCTATCCAATGGGCCACCAAAGGCATAGTTGGGTTATAGTCTGCATTTTTAGAGGGAATATTCACATTGATAAGATCCCAGATCCATTTGAGTTCTTAAGTAAAACTTTAAAATGATTTCGAAAATAGATGCTTACTTAGGGTGATTAACAATTTGTAGTATCAAATGTAGAGATAAACTTATTTATTTAATTTTATTCCCCATGTATATCTTAAAGGAAGTGGATAGTAGAATGTAAGGTCGTTGGTTGTTGGAGACATAAAGGTCTCCAATGCCTAGTATAGTACCTGACATTTAGGTGGTGCAGTGGCTAGAGCACTGAACTTAGAGTCAAGAAAACTTGAGTTCAAATTCAGCTTGGACACTTACTAGCTGTGTGACCCTGGGGAAGTCACTTAACTCTGCTTCTGTTATTCTCATCTGTAAAATAACAGTAATAACACCTCTCAGTGTTGTTGTGAGTATTATATGGGATAATTATTGTAAGGTACTTAGCCCAGTGCCTAGTACATGGTAGGTGCTATCCAAACATTCAATATCATTAATACTGTTTAGTAAGAATTCAACAAATGCATATTGATTGGAATTTAAATGAAATTAATTGGTTGCTTATTTTGTGGTGTCATTGTGGCCAAGTGAATAATGTGTTAGACCTTGAGTCAAGAAGACCTGGATTTGAATCATACCTTAAACACTTACCAAGTTCACAAATATAGATAAACCACTTAACCTTTGAATCTCAGTGTATGTATTTGTAAAAAATGATGATATCAATACCTAAAGTATTTACATCACAGGGTTATTGTAAGGCTCAAATACGAGAATTTATGAAAAGAGTTTTATAAATTTTAAAGTATTATATACTTATTATTATTATGGGTAGCAAACAATTTTGTACTTATCTTAAGGCCTCCCTTAGAAGAATGTTCACTGCCTTTTTCTATTTTTTAAATGGATAAAAAAATTAACAATTTAGCAGGTAAACTCCTTCAAAAGAAATTTCATTATATATTCTAGTATGGGCTTTGGTATATGTGACTTGCCCTAAGAATCTCCTCTCATTCTTGTTTCTTCTCATAAGTCCATATTTTAAAAAAGTCTTTTTGCAAACATCATATTGAATAAATATTATAATTATTCTTTCCCTTGTGAAAGTAATCTTTTTTGTTGTTGACTTTAAAAATTAAAAACATTCACATTTTTAATGTACAACACCAATAAAAAGACTAGATAGAAAACTGTGAACTTGTATGATGTAATGCTTTTCTAAGGAATAAACACACATTCTTCAATAAACACACATTCTTCTTCGGGCAAGAAGCCTTTGATTTCAGAGGCAGTTTTCCAATGGCTCCATTATATAATCTGTAAAGGGCATCCTGTAGCCTTTCCAAGCTGCAAAATGCTGAAGCTTTTTTGCCATCTCATGCTTCCAGCCATTGTTCACCCTCTGCCAAGTTCTTTGAGAAATGAAAGTGACGAATCAGCTATCTTCAGTCTCAAGGGGGAATGAATTGGTGACCATGGATAGGCTTAAATATTAAAACAAAGAACTAATCACTCATATCATTATCTTTCTTGATGACAAATTCCACCTCTATCAAACAAGCCTTGAAAAGAGGGAATAAACACTTCAGACCACACATGCATCCCTACATGCTGGAAATAGGACTTAGACCCAAACAGGCTACCACTTTCTCCCTCTCATTGCTGTTTAAAACTTTTGCTCTCTTTTTCATTTGTTTTTCAAAGCACTTTATGTGAACACACAACCCACATTCTGCTCCCCAACATTCACCTCACACACAAATGAATTTTTACCACATATCTCTAATGCAAAGTATAATAATTTTGTCATCATAAAATATTAGAACTAGAACTGAAAGATCATCTAGTCTAGAGGTTCTTAATATTTTTTTCTGTCATTGATCCCTTTGCAGTCTTAGTGAAGTCAAGTAATCCTTTCTCAGAAATTTTTAAATGCATAAAATAAAATATATAGAATTAAAAGGAAATTAATTACATTGAAATACAGCTACTTTTTGAAAAATTAAAAACAAGTTGCTGGATGCCTGGATTAAAAAACCTCAATCTATTCAAATATAGCAGCTCAAATGCTCATACCCTCTGACCTAGAAATTCTATTAATAGAGTTCTACCCCATTGATAAGAAGAAAGTCCCAATGTACACCAAAATATGTACAGCAGCATTTTTTATAATCGCAAAAAAATTAGAAACAAAGTGGATGTTCATCTATTGAGCAATAGTTAAGTAGATTATGTTACATGAATATAATAGAATATTATTCCACTGTTGAGAAATGAGGGATGGGATGAATTCAGAGAAGTGTGGAAAGATCTATTTGAATGGATGCAAAGTGAAGTAAGCAAGAGTCAAAAAAATAATATTAATAGTAACTACAGTGATATAAATAGAACAATTGCCTATTGAGAAGGTGAATTTTGTAAAATTTTAAAGAACATGACTCAAAAGAAGAGATAAAAGACACCCACAAGTATTGTACCTTGCATATATTTTAAGACTTTTTCAATGTATGGATGAGCTATACTGATCATTTTTTGTCCTTTGATGTCTTTAAAAAATATTTACTATATGGGATAGTTCTCTGGAAAGAGGGAGTAATATTGGGGGAAAATTATGGTGATGTAAGAAAATAACCCTCAAGATATAAATAAAAATTAATTTAACAGAAAACAAATAAGAATGACCCTGTTAGTGCAACCCTATCATTTTATAGATAGGACCCAGTGATGTCCAATAAACCACCTACGGTTACATGACTAACAATAGCACCATAGCTAGCTGGCTAGCATCGACTAAGTGGATCTTTGCCCAAGGGTGTCTATATGGATGGAGGGAATGATTATTCTTTCTCCTCATGGCTACTGTCATTCCTCAGCTTCTCAGTACTCCAGAGGCAGTTTATTGCTGTTCATGTCCAATTTGTGACCCCATTCGGGATTTTCTTCTCAGAGATACTGGAGTGGTTTGCCATCTCCTTCTCCAGTTTATTTTACAGATGAGGAAACTGAGGCAAATAGGGTTAAGTGACTAGTTTGGGATCACACAGCTAGTCAGTATCTGAGGCTAGATTTGAACTCCTGAAGATGAGTCTTCCTGACTCCACGCCAGGCACTCTATCCACTGTGCCACCTAGTTGCCAATATGCTATACCATAAATAAATTATTGATCTTGGAGTCAGGATAATAGGGATTCACTCAGGTTCCACTGTCTATTTCTAAATTGAGATGAAAAAATAAAAGCCAACTTTATCAGTTCTAATGTCCTGCCAAATGTGAATATGAGGTATTCTTTACCTCTACAATAGAGGAAAAACTTTCAATCTCATATTCAAAAGTCATGAAGACGTTTGGGTACAGGCTCATTCAGCTGATTCACATCTCGTGAGGAGAGCAGCACACCTATCATTACAGCAGTCCCTAAAAGTGAACTGGTTTCGGAATATTTTTATGAGGAAAGCAAAGTATAAATAACTGTTTGAATATATGCATAGGATATCTTTAAAAAACAAAACAAAACAAAGTCTATGTCTGAGTCGTCTTTAGAGTGTCTACAACAGGGTACAAATTTTGTAAAAATAGGGTTTTTTTTTCAGCTACATAAATTTAAACCTGCTCTGATATTAGCCCTGTCTTAGGACACTTCCCTCTAAATCAGACATGGGCAGCTAGGTGGAGCAGTGGATAAAGTGCTGGGCATGGAATCAGAGATTATCTTCCTGAGTTCAAATCTGGCTTCAGAGACTTAGTAGCTGTGTGACCCTAGGAAAGTCACTTGACTCCGTTTGCCTCCGTTTACTCATCAATAAAATGAATTGGAGAAGGAGATGGCAAACCACTCCAATATCTTTGTCAAGAATATCCCAAAAGGGATCATGAAAAGTTGGACACTGCTGGAAAATGACAATAACAAGAAATCAAGCACAGTTGTGATCCTTGTTAGGGGAGAAAGTTCACAGACAAGATCACAGATCTGTTTTTTGGAAAATGAAAAATAGGAGCTCACATAGTTCATATTGAAGTAATAGATCCAATCAATTGATTTTTTTTATTACAAAGTATATAATTCATACATTATTTTTAAGCCCCTGTCCAAAAATAATTAAATGACATTTCTAAGTTATACAATTTTTTTTCCCTCTATGAAACTTGAATTTCTCCTCTT
Source organism: Bettongia penicillata ogilbyi (assembly GCA_023548195.1). Classification (NCBI taxonomy): domain Eukaryota; kingdom Metazoa; phylum Chordata; class Mammalia; order Diprotodontia; family Potoroidae; genus Bettongia; species Bettongia penicillata. Next base: position 4,474,476 of record JAJHZJ010000024.1, read on the forward strand.
AAATAATATTTGCTTTTACAATATCCCTGGGAGGGAGGTCATGGGAGAAAATAGTATCACCATTTTCTCCTGGGAAAACTAGATACATTTCAGTAACTTACGTGTAGAGTTTGTTCGTAAGTCCAATAGTGATCATGGTGGAGGGATCCCAAGGATAAACATTCTTTACTAATGTAGATTAGTAACTTCTCTTCAATAAATATGCAGTACTAGAGAGCTGCTTAGGAGCACTGAGAGGTTAAGTGACTTATCTAGGGTCACAGAGCCAGTAGGTGTCTGAATTGGAATTTGAAATCAAGTCTTCCTTACTTAGAAGTCACACTCCATATTCCCAGTGAAAGAGGAGATGAACGGCAGGATATGAATACTCCCATTTTTTTGTTTGTTTTTGTTCTTATTTCTCCTGAATATTCCTTTCCCATTGGAATATGAATTTATTCCCTACATGACCCTAGGCAAATCACTTCATTTTTCTGGGCCTCAGTTTTCTCACTTGGAAAACTTGAGAATTTGGACTAGTTAGAGTACAAGATCAGTTAGTGCTGTTTCCAACCTTCTACGACTCTGTAGTTCTGTTACTTTGAGATAGGCATTTTGTTTCATTTAAGAACATGAAAGGGAATACTTTCTTTAAAAATGATAATTTTTCTACAGGTTACTTCCTCTAATCAGCAAAATATGTTTTGAAGAAAAACAACACTGTATTATGACAGAATAGATTCATATCAGGTTTTATTCAAGAATCCAAATAATGATGCTCATTGTCTTTAAAAGATCATAAAATGCTTTATAATAATGAATATGTACATATAACCTAGTTAAGTAGGCAGTGTATGGATGGGGAAATAAGTGACAGAGCTGGGAATTGACTCAAATTGCCAATTCTTAAAAGCTCTAATTTCAAGATTTCAGAAGCCATTAATCGCAAGCAAAAGATGAGATATTTAGGAACTGTAATTTTTTAAAGTGAATGATTTTAAATAATTGATTCTGCTTAGCCCCAGAGGAAAGAACTAGGAACAGTTGCAAGATGCAAAGAAGCAAATTTGGTCCTGATGTAAGGAAAAATTTAACAATTAGAGCGATGCAGATGTGTAAGAAGCTGCCTCAGGAGGGAGAAAGCTTCTTGTCAGCTGAGGATGTGAGGTCTTCAAGCAGAGTCTAGATGAGCCCTTCTCAGGGATTTAATGATAGAGAGAATTCTTGTTTAGTTATGGGTTGAACAGTAGGGGTTCCAGCTTTTTTTGGAGGGTGTCATAGATCCTTTCGGCAATCTGGTGCCAAATGGATCCCTTGCAAGAATAATTTTTTAATGCATAAAATAAAAGATAATTACAAAGAAAACAAACTATATTGACATATGGTTCAAATATTTATTGTTTGAACATTTTCATTTTAATTATCCCTCAAAATAGAGGTTCAAACTTATATTTCTCTTCAAATATTTAAATTCAACACACATTTATTAAACATGCATTGGGTAGATTTTGATAAAAGTTGGGGATATGAGGACAAAAATAGTACATACAGAATCATTGCCATGGAGGAGATTTTCCCCTTGTGGAAAATGACAGGTCCAGTTGGATCCATGTTCTGACTGGTATAAGGCATTTTGTCTGCCTGCACATATCATAACCCCTACACTTCATATATATCACAGTCTTCTGTGACTTTAGTATGTGTGAATAGAGTCTATAAGATTGCATTTTGTTTGACTAAATCAAAAGGATTTTTTAACAAAATCAAGGTATCATAGAACCAATGGGTTTACATTCAAAATGACTCTTGTCAGTTATGTGACTAAAAAGATGCCTCTAAAGATCTGCCTATTTCTGTCTTTTGTATTAATCAAGTATACCTTCAGTAAGTTCATGGATCATTTTCAAAAAGATTTTATAGAAAAAAGAATGTAAGCATGTAGGCTGCTAGTTACTGATGTCTTTTCCATTCTTTTTTCTTTTGGGTGGGGAGGAAATGTCATTTATGATCTTTTCCATTGTTTTGGAATCTTTACGTCTTGGGAAAATTTTAAAAATTAGTCCCCATAAGTACTTTTAAAATTGCATCACCCTCAAAACATATTTCTGTGAAAGTGAACTGCAAGTCATGTCATAATTACTCTGATGTCATGGCCCTCTTCCAAAATGAAGGACAAACAAAATCTGTGAGTAGACTGAAGGGAAATCAGTCAGTTCAATAACTCAGCTCATCCTCTCCCTCTTCCTCTGCAAAGGAAGGTAAATTTTGATGGTTGGAAGCTGCCCAGTTAACTTGAGGTTTACTGGCTTGATTCCATTCTTTTTCTTCCTTCCTTCCTTCCTTCCTTCCTTCCTTCCTTCCTTCCTTCCTTCCTTCCTTCCTTCCTTCCTTCCTTCCTTCCTTCCTTCCTTCCTTCCTTCCTTCCTTTCTCTCTCTCTCTCTTCCTTCCTTCCTTCCTTCCTTCCTTCCTTCCTTCCTTCCTTCCTTCCTTCCTTCCTTTCTTTCTTTCTTTCTTTCTTTCTTTCTTTCTTTCTTTCTTTCTTTCTTTCTTTCTTTCTTTCTTTCTTTCTTTCTTTCTTTCTTTCTTTCTTTCTTTCTTTCTTTCTTTCTTTCTTTCTTTCTTTCTTTCCTTCCTTCTTTCTTTCTTCCTTCCTTTCTTTCTCCTTTTCTTTTTTTAATTTCCTTCCTTCTTTTTAAAATTAATTTATTTTCAGTTTTCACTTTCACAAGATTTTGAATTCCAAATTTTCTCCCTATCTCTCTCTTCCACTTACCTTAAGACAGTGTGAATTCTGATTACCCTTTCCCCCAATCTTTCCTCCCTTCTATCACACCCTTCCCTTCTCTTATCCTCTTCCCTCTATTTTCTTGTAGGGCAAGATAGATTTCTATACTCAGTTGCCTGTATGTCTTATTTCTCAGTTGCATGTGAAAACAATTTTTAACATTCATTTTTAAAACTTCGAGTTCAAACTTCTCTCCCTTCCTCCTTACCCACCCACCCACATTGAGAAGGTAAGCAATTCAATATAGGTTATACATGTGTAGTCATGCAAAACACTTCCATAACAGTCAAGACTAACTGCATTTTCCCTCCATCCTATTCTGCCTCCTATTTATTCTATTCTATTGACCGTGTCCCTCCTCAAAAGTGCTTACTTCTAATTACCCTTCCTCCCATTTGTCCTCCCTTCAATCTTCCCCACTCACTTATCCCCCTCCACCCTTCTTTCCTGTATTGTAAAATAGATTTTCATACCAAATTGCATGTGCATGTTATTCCCTCCTTAAGCTAAATCTGATGAGAGTTACCTACCCCTTTATCCCCTCCATTGAAAAAGATTTTCTTGCCTCTTTATGTGAGAGATAATTTATCCCACTCTATTTCTCTTCTTCTCTTTCTCCCAATATATTCCTCTCTTACCCCTTAATTTTATTTTTTAAGATATCATCCTTTCATATTCCACTCACCCTGTGTCTATATGTATATGATCCTTCCAAATGCCCTAATACTGAGAAAAGTCTTAAGAGTTACAAATATTATCTTTCCATGTAGAAATGTAAAAAGCTCTACTTTAGTAAGTTCCTTATGATTTCTCTTTCCTGTTTACCTTTTCATGCCTCTCTTGATTCTTGTGTTTGAAAGTCAAATTTTCTATTCAGCTCTGGTCTTTTCATCAAGAATGCTTGAAAGTCCTCTATTTCATTGAAAGAACATTTTTTCCCCTGAAGTATGATACTCAATTTTGTTGGATAAGTGATTCTTGGTTTTAATTTGATCTCTGGAATATCCTATTCCAAGCCCTCTGATCTCTTAATGTAGAAGCTTCTAGTTCTTGTGTTATACTGATTATGTTTCCACAATATTCAAATTTTTTCTTTCTGTCTGCTTGATTTTGTCCTTGACTTCAGAGCTCTGGAATTTAGCTACAATCTTCTAGTTTTCCTTTTGGGATCCCTTTCAGGAGGCAGTCTGTGGGTCCTTTCAATATCTATTTTACCCTCTGGTTCTAGAATATCAGGGAAGTTTTTCTTGATAAATTTTTCAAAGATGATGTCTAGGCTCTTTTTTGATCATGGCTTTTAGGTAGTCCAGTAATTTTTAAATTCTCTCTCCTGACTCTACTTTCCAGGTCAGTTGTTTTTTCACTGAGATATTTCACATTGTCTGCTATTTTTTCATTCTTTTGGCTTTGTTTTATAATTTCTTGATTTCTTATAAAGTCATTATATTCCATCTGCTCCATTCTAATCTTTAAGGAATTAGTTTCTTCATTGAGTTTTTGGATCTTCTTTTCCATTTGGTCAATTCTGCTTTTTAAGGTATTTTTCTCCTCATTGACTTTTTGGATCTCTTTTGCCATTTGGGTTAATTTATTTTTTTAAGATGTTATTTTCTTCAGCATTTTTTTGCATGTCCTTTAGAAAGCAGCTGATTCATTTTTCATGATTTTCTTGCATTGATTTCATTTTGCTTCCAAATTCTTCCTCTAACTCTCTTCTTGATTTTGAAAATCCTTTTTGAGCTCTTCTATGGCCTGAAACCACTGTATATTTATTTTGGAGGTTTTGGATGTAGAAGCTTTGACTATGGCATCTTCATCTGATGGTATGCTTTATTCTTCCTCAACTGAAACGATGAAAGAAAAATATCTTTTTGTCGAGAAAATAACCTTCTAAAGATTTATATTTTTCCCCGTTTGGGGCATTTTTCCAGTCAGTTACTTGACTTTTGAGTCCTTTGTCAAGTGGATGGTATATTACTGTAGGCTTCAGAGGTTGCTCCCAGGCCAGACTGTAGGCAAGGAGAGGAGTAAACTCCTCTCCCCTGATATGCCACTTTGGAAGAACTGAGAACTTACAGGTCCCTAAAGTATACTCTTCACTTGACAAAGGACTCAAAAGTCAAGTAACTGGCTGGGAAAATGCCCAAAAAACGGGAAAAAATTACTATAGAAGGTTACTTTCTTGGTGAACAGATATTTTTCAGATGCAGAAGAACAAAGCATACCATCAGAGGAAGACATCAAAGTCAAGGCTTCTATATCCAAAACCTCCAAAATAAATATGCAATGGTCTCAGGCCATGGAAGAGCTCAAAAAGGATTTTGAAAATCAAGTAAGAGAGGTGGAGGAAAAATTGGGAAGAGAAATGAGAAAGATGCAAGAAAATCATGAAAAATGAGTCAACAGCTTGCTAAAGGAGACCCAAAAATGTTGAAGAAAATAACATCTTTAAAAATAGACTAATCCAAATGCAAAAGAAGTCCAAAAAGCCAATGAGGAGAAGAATGCTTTAAAAAGCAGAATGGGCCAAATGGAAAAGGAAGTTCAAAAGTTCACTGAAGAAAACAGTTCTTTAAAAATTAGAATGGAGCAGATGGAAGCTAATAACTTTATGAGAAACCAAGAAATTACAAAACAAAACCAAAAGAATGAAAAAATAGCAGACAATGTGAAATATCTCATTGGAAAAACAACTGACCTGGAAAATAGATCCAGGAGGGATCATTTTAAAATTATTGGTCTACCTGAAAACCATGATCAGAAAAAGAGCCTAGACATCATCTTGCAAAAAATTATCAAGCAAAATTGCCCTGATATTCTAAACCCAGAGGGTAAAATAGAAATGGAAAGAATTCATCGATCACCTCTTGAAAGAGATCCACAAAGGAAAACTCCTAGGAATATTGTAGCCAAATTCCAGAGTTCCCAGGTCAAGGAGAAAATATTACAAGCATCCAGAAAGAAACAATTCAAGTATTGTAGAAATACAATCAGGATAACACAGAATTTAGCAGGTTCTATACTAAGGGATTGAAGGTCTTAGAATATGATATTCCAGAGGTCAAAGGAGGTAGGATTAAAACAAAGAACCACCTACCCAGAAAAACTGAGTATAATACTTAAGGAGAAAAAATGTTCATTCAATGAAATAGAGGATTTCCAAGCATTCTTGCTGAAAAGACCAGAGCTTAATAGAAAATTTGACTTTTAAATACAAGAATCAAGAGAAACATGAAAAGGTAAACAAGAAAGAGAAGCCTTAAAGAACTCATTAAAGTTGAACTGTTTACATTCCTACATGGAAAGACATTATTTGTAACTCATGAGACCTTTTTCAGTATTAGGCTAGTTAGAAGGAAAGTATATATAGGTGGGTATGGGTATGTATTTATGTGTTTATTACATATGTGTACATACGTATGTACATGGGTGTATATGTGTATGTATGTGTATATGTGCATATAAATATATATATGTACACATACACACACACATAGAGGGCACAGTATAAACTGAATATGAAGGGAGAATACCTAAAAAATAAAATTTGCTGTTGAATGGAATGTACTAAGAGTAAGAAAAAGAGAAAGGCAGAATATAGCAAATCATCTTACATAAAAGAGGGAAGTAAGAGCTTTTACAAAGGAAGGGAAGAGGGGGGGAGATGAAAGCAAATAATTGAGCCTTAGTCTCATGGGATTTGGCTTAAGGAAGGAATAACACACATTCAATTGAATATGGAAATCTATTTTACTCTGCAGGAAGGTGAGGGGGAAGGGGATAGAAGAAAGATAATAAAAGGGACAGCAAATTGAGGAAGAGGGATAATCAGAAGCAAACACTATTGTGGGAGGACAGGTCAAAGGAGAGAATGGAATAAATGAAGGATAGGACAGAGGGAAATGTGGTTAGTCTTTTACAACATAACTATTATGGAAGTGCTTTGCATTGATACACATGTATGACCTATATTGAATTGCTTGTTTTCTCATTGAGGGTAGGTGGGGAGAGGGAGAGAATATGGAACTTAAAGCTTTAAGAATGAATGTTAAAAATTGCTTTAGCATGCAACTGGAAATTAAGCTATGCAGGCAATAAAGTACAGAAATCTATTCTACCCTACAGGAAAATAGAGGGGAAGGGGGATGGAAGAAGGGTAGGTAATAAAAGGTAGGACAGACTATAAAAAGGGGTGGATATGGTGCATGCTGTCCTGGGGTAGGGGGTGGGGAGAGATGGGGAGAAAATTTTGAATCCAAATTCTTGTGGAAATGAATGTTAAGAACTGGAAATAAATTATACATACATACATATACATACACACGTATACATACATATATATATATATATATATATATATATTGCTTTGTGCCAGATACTGTGCTGTTTTAAATTATTATTTCATTTGATCCTTACAACCACCCTGAGAGGGAGGTGCTATTACTATTGCCATTTTATAGATGAAGAAACCAAGGCAAACAGAGGTCACCCAGGGTCACCCAGCTAGTAAGCGTCTGGGGTCACATCTGAATTCAGGTCTTCCTCACCCCCGACTTGCTGCCCTATCCATTGCTCCACCCAGGATCAGAAAAGGCTTCATACAGAAGGTGATACTGGAGCATGTCTTGAAGGAAGAGAGGGATACCATGCCACAAAGGCAAGGAGGAGGTATATTATAGACATAGTGAATGGCTAGTGCAAAAGTACAGAAATGATGGTGGAATGTCTTGTACCAGAAACAAAGAGAAGATCAGTTCACCTGAATGAAAGCCCAAAAGCAGATCAGAGTCACATGCACAGATGGGAGGAGAATAAAGCATGGCAAAACTGGGAATGTGTCCAAGATGCAAGCTGGAGAAGGAACTCACCAATGGGAAATGGGGACTAGCTTCATGTTGCGATGTTCCAGAGACATAAAGCACAAGACTGGGGAAATACAGAATGGTTATCCTGGGCCTGTCCACAAAATGAACAAGAAAAATAATATGAATTATTGTTTTGCATTCTATAGTTAGACCTACCCCTACAGAGTCACATAAAATCCAATGGGTGAACAAGCAGACTAAGCCGTCATAACAGAATTCCATGTTAGGTAATAGTGGACTAGATTTTCTAATGTCACTGGAGGTACCATGTCAGAGTCAAGTTGATGTTGTCTGAGTGCCTTCAGGATGACTTGCCAGGATAATCTAAATGGTCAAAATATGAACTAATCCAAGGGCTATGGATGGAGTGATATAAGGTTGAAAACTTTGCTTCAGGAATGGATGGCATTGGCAGATAATAGAGGTATGAGACAGGATGGAAATGGGTCAATTTGGTTTGAGTGGCATTATTTCCTTAGGATGGACTCTGTGACTTACCCAGTGTAGTAAGGAGGTTCGCTAGCATTATCGTAAGACTGCCAGCTGGCTCAATGAATCTGTGGTTCAAGCACACTCTTCCCATAACTGAACCTACTGGCCAATGTCATGTTGCATCAGAGGCCACAAGAAACCATAAATTACCATGTGTAAGAATTTGAATGGACCCATGTCTGAGGTCAGATTTGAACTCAGGAAGATGTCTTTCCGCCTCAGGACTTGGCACTCTATCCACGCTGCCCTAGGAATAATGATAGTTTTTATGTGGTACCTGCTATTTGCCAAGGACTGTGCTAAGCACTTTATATAAGTGCTTTATATCTTCTTTGGTCCTTACAGCTACCTTGGGAGATAAATGTTATAATGCTCACCTTACGGTTGAGGAAAATGAGGTTAAGAGACTTGCCCAAGGTCAGACAGCTAGGAAGTATCTAAAGGAGAATTTGAACTCAGGTCTCCCTGTTTCCAGGCTCAGAAGTTTTTCCTCTTCTAGTTGCCTCGCACTGAGAAATTTAACAATTGGCTCTCATAAGCCTAAAGATCCAGCACACCCCTGCATAGATTCCAGATTAAGAATCCTTATTTTAGAAGGACTTAGCATTTTCCATATGTTCTAGATTCTTGCCCTCAAAAAAAAAAACCAAAAACCAAAAAACCAAACAACAACCCCCCCCCCCCGCCCCCCGCCCTGCCCCAAACAAAACAAAACAAAATTCCTGCGACTCTTCTGGTTAGTGATTTTTGGCTTCACGAGGGATGGGACAAAGTCTTTTGAGCTCCTGCATCATGCCGTCCTACAGGGGCCATAATAAAGCAAGGTCAAGGATTGGCTAGCAGGCAGCTTGCTTTCCCAAATGGGATACCATGCGGAGAGCAATCAGGAGCCCTGTCCCTGGGGAAGAGGTCTGTAAGCAAGTAGGGGTCTGGGAACTTAGGGAAACGATCGCCCTGCCTGGCACAAGGAAAAGGGCTCAGGTGGGGAAATGCTAAAATTATTGCCTAAACAGGGAGTGTGTTGCATTCAGACTTACATGAAAGTGGCTTGCAGGGCTGCTCCCAGGTATATGGAGCCCTCTACTGGAAGCTTTGGGGTATGACAAGAAAGTTTGACAGACCCCTCCCCAATGAGCTCTCCCCTCCCCCACAAGAATCCAAATGAAAAACAAACAAAACAAGCAAAACTCCAACCAAAAAACCTGATCTCACAATTTGGTAGCATCCAGTTTAGGTCTGGGTCAACCCTAGTCATTGACTAGGAAAGCCCCCACAGACGATGGATAGATAGAAAGGTGGGGAGGGTTGTTCCTGCCCAGAGTAGGGAGGTGGGATGCCAGATAGTGAGAGAGCAGGCCCAGACTGAAAATCTGTCTTCAAAAGCACAAAGATTCAAGGTACATAATGAAAACCTTGGGAGAAAAAAATGCCTACAAGGAAAGGATGGTCAATGATGTCAACGTTGTAGAAATCAACAAATAGAAAGAAATAGAAAAGGCAATCAGATTTGAAAAGTAATAGATTACTGCTTGCTTGAAGGAAGGGTCTCAGATCAGATTTCAAGGAACTGACAAGTAAATATGAGGTAAGAAAAACTGGAAGTACTGAGGAAGGAAATATATGGGACAGTAAGTCGTTTTAAGAGAATGCTGTTGACTCTTTGTGAACCCCTTTGGGGTTTTCTTGACAAAGATATTGGAGTGTTTTATCATTGTCTTCCCAACTCATTTTACAGATGAGGAAACTGAGACAAACAGGTTTAGGTGACTTATCCAGGGTCACACAGCTAGGAAATATCTAAAGTCAGAGTTGAATTTAGGTTTTCTTGACTCCAAGTCCAGCGCTCTATCCATTGCACAACCTGGCTGTCCTTTTAAGGGAAAGGTAGGATTAAATGAAGAGTTTTTGGTTTTGGGTTTTTTTTGGGGGGAGGATCTAGACATGTTTGTAGAGAGGAGGAGTCAATGGATAAGAAGAACTGGGCAATTTGGGAGGGAGCAAGGATAAAGTCTTTAAGTCTCATTTTCTTCACCTGCAAAATAGGGATAATAAGGTTCAGACGATCAAGAGATAAGGTTTGTAAAACCCTTCAGACAAGTTAAAGCACTCTGCAAAGTCAGCTATTACTGTTCGTGGTGGTCTCTTAGAATGTTTAGTTTCTTCTAAAGCACATTTCATCTCCCAAGTACCATCCAAGACTTTTCCCTATTCCCTTCTTTCCACCTTGAAATTGCTCTGCATTATTTTGTTTTACTTTCTGGATACAGGTATCCTCCCAATAGAATGTAATCTCTTTGAGGGTAGGGCTTTTTGTCTTTGTACCTTCAGCAGCACACTATGCACATAGTAGGCACTTACTAAGTATTTGCTGAATTGGATTTATTTATTTTCTCTTGGGGGAAAATTAATGAGTTAACACTTTAATGCTGAAAGGTTGGTCAGTTCCAACGGGGGTGGGGGAACCTGTGACCTCAAGGCCACATGAAGCATTCTAGGTCCTTGGGCGCAGCCTTTTGACTGAGTCCATTTTTATAGAATAAATCCTCTTATTATGGGGATTTGTTCTGTGAAGTTTGGATTCAGTCAAAGGGTCACATTTGCTTCCATCCCATAGCCACAACCAGAGCTACCTGATTATATTTCTTGTAAAAGGATTATATTTCTTGTAAAAATATCCTAGGCTTTGGTAATTGTATAAAGAAATTCAAGATGATTACATCTGAGATCATACACTGAAAGTAAGGAACATTATTGATTCATACAAATAAGATTTTCTAATGCTCCAATTATATTAATCATAACATAGAGAAATCTCCCTTCACTCCTAAGATCTAAAAGGGGATAGATGAAACAGTTATTATTAAACCTACATTTAATGGTGGTAGAATTATTTACCACGGAAACTGTTGCCATTATGCAGTGTTATTAAGGCTTCATCACTTCCCTGGAATCCCTTTGTTAAGCTTAGTCAGAAGGTATAAAAGGCAAAATGAGTCACAATTAAAAATTAATACAAAGGCAGTCTTATAGAAGCTATCTGGATGTTGCAGTGTGAAGTTGAAGAAACTATTATATTTTTTGCAGCATAAAATCATTCCCTCAGAATTACAGGGAATCTTGATGACTTTCTAATCGGTAGTTCTTTGCCTTTTCTGTTATGGCCTCCTGGGCAATCTGGTGAATTCTGTGTATGTCCTTCCCCCCTTTTAAAATTACTTCATTTTTAATTTTCAATATTCAGCTCCATAAGACTGTGAGTTTTATGTTTTCTGTCTCTCCCTCTGCTCCCTCCTCCCCAAGATGGCATGCAATCTAGTATAGGCTCTACTTATACATTCATATTAAATATGTTTTCACATGTTGTAAATGACATAGAGTCATTGATGTAAAGATGTAAAGGATGTAGTCATCATGTCATGATGTAAAGAAGAATTAGAACTAATGGGAAGAAACATGAGAAAAAAAGAAACAAAATAAAACAATAAAAGAAAAGAAGAGCAAATAGTCTGCTTTGCTCTGCATTCAGACTCCAAATTTCTTTCTCTAGATGTGGATAGCCTTTTCCTTCATGAGTCTTTTGGAGTTGTCTTAGATCTTTGCATTGCTGAGAAGAGCTAAGCCTATCAAAGTCAGTCCTTAAACACTGTGACTGTTACTGTGTAAAATGTTCTCCTGGTTCTGCTCACTTCACTCAGCGTCAGTTCACACAAGTCTTTCCAGGTTTTTCTGAAGTCTGCCTGTTCATCACTTCTTATAGCACAATAGTATTCCATGATATTCACATACCACAACTTGTTCAGCCATTCCTTAATTGATGGACATCTCCTCAGTTTCCAGTTCTTTGCCACCACAAAAAGAGCTGCTATAAATATTTTTGTATGTGTAGGTCCTTTCGATACAGACCTAGAAGTGGTATTGCAGGGTTAAGGGGTATACAGTATTATAGCCTTTTGGGCATAGTTCCAAATTGCTCTCCAGAATGGTTGGGTCAGTTCACAATTCCACCAGCAATGCATTAGTGTTCCAATCTTCCCATATCTCCAACATTTATAATTTTTGTGTTCTGTCATGTTAGCCAGTCTGATAGGTGTGATGTGTTCTGTGTACTCCTCAGAATAATATTTTTAAATGACTGAAAGAAATGCCAAACTTCAGTTAGAGGTTAATGAAAATGAAGATATATTTTTTCTCCCATCCAAGTTCATAGACTCCCTGAAAGTTATCTAAGGACATCCTGGGCATCCATGAACCTCAGGTTAAAATACCAGTCATATTTGAAATATGAAATTGCTTTACGGCATCCCCAATCATCAGCCTTCTGGGCTCCATCTTATCTCCAGTGATAGGGAACTCAGTATATCTCAAGGAAGCCCATTTCATTTCAGATAGTTCTCATTATTAGGAAGTTATTTACTTAAACTGAATCAACTGTTCCCCTCTCTCTCTATAAATTCTCCTTGGTTGTTAGTCCTATTAAGAATGGGGTAGAATCTTGTAATTTTGCTGAGGCTAATTTTAAGTTGGATACTTAGTAAGTTGTAGGTTGTTCTGGCATCTTCACTATGGAACATTTTAGTAGAAGCCTCCGTTGTTTACTGTTCAGATTCATTTGGCATCCTTTAGGTGAAGAGTGATTCAATTAAAAGCCCAGTTTTGTGTTGGCTGCATGCCTTCAGGCAGTCTCACAAGCTGTCCTTTTAGTGTGGAATTCATTCCTGCCCCATCACCTCTTAGAATCCTCATCTTTCCTCTTAGCTTGGCTGAAATGTTACCTTGTCTGGGAATCTTTCCTGAATCCTCCTATCAGAAAATACAAACTCATGGACTTGACATTTAAAGCCCTCCAACTCTGACTCCGACTTACTTTTCAGCAGCAATGTTCATGGTATGTTACTCCTCTTCCCATAATCTCTCTTGCCACCAAAATGGCCTACTTGCCATATCTCCCCAAATGAATGCTCATTTATTTCAAAGCCTTTCTGTGCCTTAGCACAGGCTCACCTCTAAGAGCTATCTTCTTACATTTCTCTGTCTCTTTAAATTCTTTAAGGCTTAGCACATGTATGCCTCAATTTCCTCAGGAAACCTTTCCTCATTCTTTTCCTCTCCTTTTCAATGATCACGTATATACTTACCCGTGTAATACATGAGCAGAGTGTTTCTGAAGAGGTCTTCCCATATGGGAAAGCCTCAGGAGTCTGTTTCTAAGAGAGTCATGATGATGTATTACAAAGTCTTGAGAGACTTATGCATATGCTGACCTCTGTAGCTGGGTCTGGTCTGTTAACCACATGTTTGGGAGGAAGCTTTTTGATTGGCTGTGTAGCCAGAACTGGAGAAGGAAGAATACCTTTAAAAGGCACTGGTGACAGAGAGTCAGTCATTATTCTCTTTGGCCACTCTCTCTTGATATGACTCCCTACAAATAGCACCCTAGTGTAAGACAATTCTTTAAGGGAGAGAGCCTGGGCTTTCTCTCTCCTCCATTGAAAATGTGACTCAGTCCTGTTGCCTTACTATGTGTTCTTTTCCATTTTAGATGAAGGCATTGGAGACTCTGATGTGGTGAGTTTTTGAAAGATTAGGAGACTGAGACTCTGGAAGAATCCTATCATTTTGATGTTCTAACATCCTGCTGTCTCAACATCCAGATTTTGTTCCAGTTCAGCATAGATGCCTTTAGGAATAAGGAATGATTTCCCGTGTGTATGTGTGTACGTGTGTGTGTGTGTGTGTGTGTGTGTGTAACCTTTAGGACTTAAGCTTGTGGTAGCTGGAAAAAGGACTTGGATGAGCAATGAAATATTTGGATCTGAACACAGTGGGACTGATGCTACATAGGGATTGAACTAAATTGAGCCCACTTCCCCTAGGTCCAAGTTCAAGATTCAAGAGAAAATATCCCTAAGGAGTTGGGAGTGGGGGCATGTTTGTACTTTTGTTCTTTCTCTATCTTCAAAGTAAATATTCCATTGTGAAAGCAAATGGATATAAAGTGGATAAATAGAACTGGGGTACTAACCTTACTTAAGAAGGAAACATGAGGGATAGAAGCTTGATCTGATGGCAGTAGAAAAGGGACAGACATAACAAAGTCCCTCACAGTACCTAGAATCTTGAGGCTTTCCAATTGTGGGATGATGAGCCAGACCATCCTCACCATATCTATTTATAAATTATATCCTCCTTATGGAATCTAAGCTTCTTGAATGCAAAGATAATTTTTCCTTTTATTATTTTTTATGTATATACATACGTAATTCATATTTTATATTCCTTTTATATTATATATTTATATTGACTTGCACATAATAGGTACTTAATATATGCTTGCTAGTCTAGATTTGACAACAGTAATAGCTAGAATTTATTTGTGGAGTTGTTTCAGTTATGTCTGATTCTTTGTGACCCTATTTTTGGGTTTTCTTGTCATAAATATTGGAATGATTTGCCATTTCCTTCTCCAGCTTGTTTTACAGATGATGAACGGAGGCAAACAGGGTTAAGTCACTGGCCCAGGATCATACAATTAGTAAGTGTCTGAGGCTGAATTCAAACACATGAAGATGAATCTTTCTTATTTGAAGCCCAGTGCTCTATCCAGTGAGCCACCCAGTTGCCCCAGAATTTACATAGTGCTTCAAGGTTTGCAGATCATCTCACAAATATTTCATTTCATCCTCACAACAATCTTAGGAGGTAGGCATTATTATTATTTCCATTTGACAGATAAGTAAACCAAGGCAAATAGTGATTAAGTGACTTCACCAAGATCACACTGATAGTGGTAAGTGTCTAGGGCTAGATTTTAACTCGTGTTCTTGACTCCAGACCCAATATTCTGTCTACTGCATCACCTGGATTCCAGGAATTACAGTTCTCCACCATCTCAAATCACCTGAATTTATTTGTCTGAGTCAATATTATTTTACCACCCCATCCAGGCCCAAGTAAGCTCTCTGAAGAAAGTGTCAGTTTTGTTTTTGTATATCCAACAGTTAGGACAGGTGTAGACATTTAATAAATGTCTATTGAATGAATGGATGAACTAAATCTGGATTTCTCTCTTCTTTCAATCCCTAATGAAATCTTCTGGAATATTAAAATAGATTTTTAGTTCACAAAGGATTAAAATAATAATGTGTAACTAATTATGGGCAACTGAAGAAGTAGCTAATTATATTACTAAACAATTTTTAAATAGTTGGCAAACAAGACAGCACTCATAGGAAGTCACAATTGATCACATTATAATCATTAATTTGGAGCCAGATCTGTGATTTCAGTGGGTTGAGACATTCCTTGTGCACTAACCCTTTCTACCCAAAGTAGACCAGCAATTTAGCTGTAATTCGTAGTCCTAGGATGTTGCTCTGGGAACACAGAGGTTAAGTACTTACCCAGAGTCTCTCAAAATGCTAATGTATGTCTGAGGTAGGACTCTGCAGGACTTCTTGATTCTAAACACAGCACACTCTTCTCTATGCCATACTATCTTTGGAACACATAATAAAGAAAGAAATTAAAGTGGGTAAATAAGAAGGGATGATTCATATCTTAGTATACTGAAATAGAATACTAAGTCTAAGGAAGAAGCAGTTAAACGTGCCCATGATGATTTTAAAACTGCTATTTTTTACTTTCAGATTACCTTTGTTTTTGACTATATCTGTCTGCCCACTAGGCTATCCCTTGTAATAAAGAGTAAGAGAAAGAGGAAAATGCTAGTTCAGCAAAACTAATAAGCACATCAGTTGCAGCATTCTACACCCATAGTCAGCCCTCACAATCTCCTTCTGTAGAGAAGAGAAAGAGATATCTTCTTAACTCTTCCGAGACAAGGTTTGGTTGTTATGATTGCAAGTAAGATCTTCTAAATATGGTAGTATATGGAATGGGTGGCCAACTGGGGTGCTTCCAAGATTATTAGAAGGGGGAATGTCACAATGCTTCTTGAACTGTGGGTCACAACCCCATATGGGGTCATGAAAAATTTGGCAACAGTAAAAGGTTTCCGAATGTGCAATGGCCAAAAATTAATTAAAAATCAAATGAGTAATGAATTTGAAATGTTTCTGGCAGCAACTTCACTGTAGCCTTGGTTCTGAGCACAAAGCATGCTTACTTTGCACTGTGCATGCCCTTAGGCCATGCAACAGCCAACTAATGTTGCCAATGAAAAAGGGTCACTGGTGGAAAAAGTTTAAGAAGCTCTGGTCTAGAATATATTGGTACACTGATGGAAGGAAGGATTTTCTACTAGAGGTCAAGTATTGTTTTTCAGTCATTTTAGTTGCATCTGACTCTGTGACCCCATTGGGGTTTTCTTAGCAGAGATACTGGAGTGGTTTGCCATTTCTAGCTTTTACAGATGGGGAAATTGAGGCAAACAGGGTGAAATAATTTGCTCAGGGTCACACAGCTAGTAAATGTCTGAGGACAGATTTGAACTCAGGAAGACGAGTCTTCCCGACTCTAGTTGTGGCCCTTTATCTACTGTGCCACCTAGCTGCTTGGAGGTCAAGCATAGCCAGTGTTAAATCTATTGATTACCCCGAACTCTTATTCTTATCATTTGATTATATGAGCATAGATTTCAATCTGGAAAGGATTTTTGAAGCCATATAATCCATTCATCTCATTTTACAGATGAGGAAACCAAGTCCTACACTTAGAGGCAAAGTTATTGGCTCAAATCACACAGGTTCTAAGTGATGCAAGCAGAATTTGAATCCAGGTTCAAATTGGTGGTGGTGGTGATGGTGATGGTCCTTTGTTCTTGAAGAGGATCACGACATCAGGGAGGTGATGCCATGACTTGCAAGTGAATTGGATTTAAGTGAGGCAGGGCTGTGTAAAGTCATCAGCCTCATTTTCTCCTCCCGAGCCATCTAGGCCCAGCAGTCAGATATAGATCAGAATGACTGGAGATTTCCCCCCCTCCATCAATGCCACCCCAGTTTAAATATTCTTTCCAAGAAGTCATTTAGATAACTCTCATAGCATTATAACTTCAGCTTACCTTAGTCTCCTTTTCTTCCTGGCTTTGGAATAGTTTAATATTTCTGTCCACCACTTTCTAGCTCAGCCCTTCATTCTGATGTTTACAGCATGGTAATTTCCTGATGTGCTGAGGGACCATTACAATTGGCTAGTAAGACTTGCTTGGATGCCATTTATGGATAGAATATGACAGGTTGCTATGATTTTTCTTTACTAATGCCTTGAGCTAAGATAAACCTTGTGGTTTGTCTGGTCTAAAAATTGCTTTTGTCTTATTGTACTTGTTTATATGAATATGTAAGGACAAGGCCATGTAAGTGAGAATCCATAAATGAAAATTCACTAGAGTTTTGGATTCATAATAAGATAGCATTTTTGTCCATTGTAGAATGATATAGAAGGAGCAGAAATGTAGGGAAGAAAAGATCAGAAAGGATAATGAAAGATCTTTAATGAATTATAATATAATATGATATGATAATATATCATATAAATATATCAGCATGTTTATAACAATACCACAAACCAAATAAGAATAAAATAAATACAAAACCCTATGTATAATTATTTAATTGACAAATGTTCATTCTTCTTTATCATTGTTTAATCTATCATTGTATTTTATCTCAAGCTTAGATTAGTTATTGAAACATGTAAAGAGAGAACAGAAGTAGTATGATGTGGTAAAGAGCACACAGGGCTGGGATTCAGGATACCTGGGTTCCACCTCTGCCACCAGTGAATGTATGTGTATTTGTGTGTATACACACACACACACACACACATACACATATACAACTATATACGTGTGTGTGTGTATAATCAAAAAATCCTACAGAGGGAATAAATTACAAATGATTATTGTTAATTTTATGTTCCAGTCTAACAATATGAACCATGACTGGACTCAAAGGGCTGGGTTGTTGTATACTCCATGTATCCAACATACAACATATGTTAGCTATGGGGCACGTATTAATTACCTATACACAAAAGCTACACACAAAACTTTCTCACTGGCCGGCATTGTCAGAAAGACTTAAAACGATTTAGTAACTTACAACTTCGGTTACGCAGTGAGAATTGTCAAAAAATTAAACAAGCTACATTAGTATCAGAGCTAAGTACTGTTACACTTTGCCGGGAGACTGGGACTTAAACATAGGAACATAAAACAGTCTGGAGTTACAGTGTTACATTTTGTCTCCACCATGAACTGTCCAAGGTCAGCATTCTAGGTCCATGGCTTCGGGAAAGCCAGCCTTTTGGCCAATGTTTGTCTTCCCCAATTCAGAGATTTCTTCTGTCCTCATTCAGCTCCATCTGATGGACTGAGGACCTTCAATCTCTAATCTAAAATTAGGCAAAATTGAACAAACTAAAAAGCAAGCCCATAAAGCAAAAGAGGCAATCAGAGGCATGAGCTCAAATTCATCCATCTGAGTCCTTCCCATTCTATCTGCCTCATGGGAGCAGGACTAGGGGAAGGTTAACCAACCCCAACTCCTACCCCTTCCACTAGAGTATGGGTCCTTCACTTTGTTTTGTTGGTTCCTTTGGTGGTTTGGTGAAACTTAATATTATTATGTTTTGTTGCTGAAATTCATAATGGAAAGAAATGCTATCTGTTAGAAGTTAGTGAAAATAAAAATGTAATTTTTTTCCCCATCTAAGTTCACTGACTACATAAAATCTATTGATGGGCTGCTCCTCATTTCATACCTGAATTACTGCATAGCCTAGACGTCATATTTCAAGATATAATCAAGGAAAACTTTCTCCTCCATAGCAGCAAGCCCCCTGACACATCCATGATAGTCTGCCAGCACGGATTCTTAGATCTGCTTTTCTAAAAGAAAGCAACTTTTGAGGGTTCAACAATCTTCTTTAATTACATATACTAACAGAGGAAATACAGACAAAGAAATAAAGGTCAACAGATGGGGCTTCTAATTATCTGACCATAAGCAATACATACATCACAGATTAACAGACAGATCCAGCTGTCTGACCATTATATACATACATAGTTACCAGAGAGAGAAGCACCAACATCTGGGTTTTCGAAAGGGGGGGCACTCCTTAACAGCTACCCAGAGTCTCCTCTGGCACATAAACCTTCATCTAAAGAGTAATCCCCTAAGCAAAACCTTACCTTAGAGTATATATACAGTATTCAGAGCTGGAGGGCATCATGACCCTCCGAGACCCAGTGCCTCATTAGCAATTAACAAAAGGTGTGGACCTTCCTACAAAACAAGCCTCCCCAATCAAGCTTCCCTTAATGGGCTCCACCTGAGGCCTATTAATGGGGGAGGGGAAGATTTTTAACTCTCATTAACATCACATTAACATTAGATGAACCTCAGGTTATAAACTTTTGAACTAGAGACTTGAAGGGTATTCAAACACTTACAATGGGAATAGAAGGAGATAAGGGAAAGGCAGCTTTTAGAGAACCTTTGAGACATTAGCTCTTCCTGGAGTCCTTCAGGGGAATTGTTTCATAATCCCCAAAGTGCCCTTCAGTGCTGATTTATTCAGGGTCAGCTGGTGAATCAAACTGACCTGTGATTGATCTGTGCAACCTCTGGTTATACTAGTATGTTTTTATTATGAATAGTTCCAAATGTCTGCTGAAATTTTTACGTATACTACATAAAAGATTTTAATGTAAAAAATTGCTTGCAGATGACTTATGAAAATCTTCTTAATATTGAAAATGTGATTTAAAATATCATTAGGCAAATTTAAATACTTTGTCTTAATCCTTGAAAAAGAAGGATCCTTATCTCATTTTTTTCCCTTAAATTTTGTCTCATGTAGAAGTGTTTGAGTACCCATGGGGTGCTCTCCTGAAGGTCACTAAAAAATAAAGTAATTCAGCTTTGACCAATACTACCTCCTTCAATAGTTTCCTTGCATTATTTTCATGATACTAGATTTAGGGGTCTCTCTTCCTCCTCTTTCTTATCCTGTTCCTTAAATGGGCATTCCTGAAAGTTCTGATCCTGAACCTTCTTTTTCTATGTCTTTCAACAGGATCTCAGCATTCTCATCAATTTCTATGGTTTCAACCACAGCCGCTATGTTGTGAACCTTAATCTCTGTCTTGGATCTCATTCTTGCATTTCTACTTTTCTGCTGGATATTTCTACTTAGATAAACCACCAGCCCCTTGAGCTTCATACATTTAGAACCACAATTGTTGTAGTCATTCCAGAAATGAGCTCCTCCTCTTACCCTCCCATTTTCTGTTCATGGCATCACCATTCTCCCAGTCACCCATGTTCACAATCTTGTAGTAATCTTTAGCTTCTCCCTTTCTTTCACTGTAAAAGCAAGGACCCCGACATACAAAGGAGGACTTGCTATCACAGGTTCTTAGATCTGTTTTTCCAAAAGGAAAGTGACTTTTGAGGGGTCAATCACTTTAATCAAACACATATATCATTCACTGACTTCAGGGAAAAAGTCAGCACACTGAACTTCAGCGAAAATAGAAATAAACCAACAGACAGTGCTTCCAACTGTCTGACATAAGTAATATATACATCATAGATCAACAGAGATCCAGCTGTCTGACCATTACATACACACATAGTAACCAGAGAGAGAAGCACTGACATCTGGGTTTTCAAAGGGGGGAGAGGCTCCTTAGCATCTTCTCAGAGTCTTGTCTAGCATCACTTCCATAAATCTTAGATTTTTCTTCCCCTCTCTCGCTGCTTCTTCCCCTCTCCCTCCCCAAGATGGTGTACAATCTTATATTGGTTCTACACATACATTCTTACTAAATACGTTTTCACTTTAGTCATGTTGCATGGAAGAATTAAAATGAACTGGAGAAACCATGAGAAAAACCAAACCAAACCAAAACAAAACACGAGAGAAAATAGTCTACTTCATTCTTCAATCTAATTCTATAGTTTTTCTTCTGGATGTAGATGACATTTTGACTCAAAAGTCCATTGGGAACTTTTTGGGTTCTGGCATTGTTGTGAAGGGCTAAGTCTACCAGAAAAATTCCTCACACACTGTGATTGTTGCTGTGTACAAAGTTCTCCTAATTCTGCTCCTTTCACTCAGAATCAGTTCATATAAGTCCTTCCAGGCCTCAACAGGGAACCACTGAAAGCTTTTGAACAGGGCAATAATGTGGTCAGACCTGGGAATTAGGAGAGGAACACTACTATTTTAGGAAATGGAAATGATTGATAGCTAAAAGTCTGACTTAAAAAAAAAGCACCTTAATAATCTATTGAAACTTTCTTTTCCTAGTCAAATGAATCAGCTACTTGGGAGTGTCCTGTTCATCCTAGCTGAGTTTCAGGAGTGGGCAAAGACCTTAGAGCAGAAAAGCAAATCATGAAGCTGCCTTTCCCATCCCTACTTTGTTCTCTCTTTCTTTGTCTAGATTAAAGGACTGACATTCCCTCCTATTTTTGCCCCAATCCTCCCCTCCAGTGTAGAGAGGTGGGAACATGGCATTGTAGGGTAAACCTTCTTAGACATCTTACTTTGTTTTTCTCCATGTGTTGATGTGACAGATGTTCTAATTACACATTTAATTGCATATATCCCCAACATGATGAGGATTGTTTAAGGGACTAGGTAATCACAGACTTTGAATGCTATAACACCATACTTCTACTACCTCTATAATTACTGTATGTCTTCTAATTACCACACTTGTTACCTAGTTTCTGTAGCTTCAGAAAAATGAGATTCTATTTATCAGCTAAGATATAACATTTGGACTTGGTGATGTATGGATTTTATTGAGCCCGTAGCTCTCAAATTGCCTTAAGTCAGGAACTTTGTCAATTTTATCTTTACTCAGGACTTAATTCAGTGTTTTTGTACTCAGTAGACACAATAAATATGTTAAATTGTAATTATAATATCATATAATTATAATGGCCCTCAACTGTTCAACTTCTTTTTCTTCTAAGATCTCCAAGCACTAGTTAGTTAAATTATTAGCATGACATTAGAGACCATCCAGGTCAACTCCCTTATTTTACAGGTGGGAAACTGAGACCCAGGAAAGTGAAGTAATTTGCTCAGTCTGTTAATGTTAGGACTAGAACTGGGGCTAGGCATTTATTTATATTATGACAGTTTTGGAAGTTGTTCACTCTCTTCCTTGCGCAATTAACAATGTATTGAAATTTAGAATTAATTAGAACCAATTAGAAAGTTGGATTTCCTGGCAGAGCCAAGATGATGAAGTAAAAGCAGACACTTGCTAGAGGTCTCCCCTCAAACCCAGCCAAATACCTGTAAAAAATGACTCTGAATAAATCCTGGAGTGACAGAACCCACAGAATGATGGAGTGAAGCAGCTCTCCTGCCCAAGATAGCCTAGAAAGTCTACAGGAAGCATTTTTCATGCTGCACTGGGAATAGAGTACAGTCTAGCATGGGTCACACCAGTACGGACAGGACCTGAGCAGACTGGGAGGGAAACGTAAACTCTGGGACCTATGGCAGTTTCTAGACTTCACAACCCCAAAACGTGGAGGACAAATTAGAAGGTAAATGGAAAAAACCTGTCGGACCTATTTGAGAGGCTAGAGTGGTTTGGCCCCAACCTCAGGGCAGCAGAGGGGGTGAAGGAACCCACAGCAGCTGCAGCAGAATCAGGAGCAGGGCAGTGGCTGTTTCTGGAGCTGTAGGCCCACAGCCTGTGGAGGGATCAAGCAGCTGACAGTAAATCCTCCCACCCCCAGTAGAAGCAGAGAACTACCTTGACAAAGAACTCAAAAGTCAAGAAAATGGTTGAGGAAATGAGCAAAAACTGGAAAAAGAATCAGACTATGGAATCTTAGTTTGGTGACAAGGAAAAACAAAATATACAAGCAGAAGAAGACAACAAAGTCAAAGCTCCTATAATCAAACCTTCCAAGAAAAATATGAATTGGTCTCAGGCCATGGAAGAGCTCAAAAAGGATTTTGAAAATGAAGTGAGAAGTAGAAGAAAAATTGGGAAGGGAAATGAAAATAATGCAAGAAAATCATGAAAAATGAGTCAAATGCTTGCTAAAGGAGACACACAAAAAAATGCTGAAGGAAATAACACCTTAAAAAATAGACTAACCCAAACTGCAAAAGAGATCCAAAAAGCCAATGAGGAGAAGAGTGCCTTAAAAAGCAGAATTGGCCAAATGAAAAAGAAGGTCCAAAAACTCATTGAAGAAAATAATTCCTTAAAAATTAGAGTGGAGCAAATGGAAGTTAATGACTTTATGAAAAAATCAGGAAATTATAAAACAAAACCAAAAGAATGAAAAAAATAGCAGAAAATATGAAATATCTCATTGGAAAAACAATTGACCTGGAAAACAGAACCAGAAGAGATAATTTAAAAATTATTGGACTCCCTGAAAGTCATGATAAAAAAAAAAGCCTAGAAATCATCTTTCAAGAAATTACCAAGGAAAACTGACCTGATAGTCTAGGACCAGAGGGTAAAATAGATATTGAAAGAATTCACAGATTGCCTCTTGAAAGGGATCCCCAAAGGAAAACTCCTATAATATTGTAGCCAGCTTCCAGAGCTGCCAGGTCAAGGAAAAAATATTGCAAGCAGCCAGAAAGAAACAATTTCAATATTGTGGAAACACAATCTGGATAACACAAGATCTAATAGCTTCTACACTGAGGGATTGAAGGATTTGGGATATGATATTCTAGAGGTCAAAGAAGCAAAATGCAAGGGTAACAATTATGATCTCAGAGTTAAAACTATAACAGATTTAATTAAAAGAGATAAATAGATTTTAATTAAAAGAGATAAACAGGGAAACTACATTATATTGTGATAAAAGGTGCCATAGATAATGAAGTAATAGCAATACTAAGTGTATATGTACCAAATACTATAGCATCTACATTTTTAAAGGAAAAACTAAATGAATTACAGGTGGAAATAGATAGCAAAACTATAATAGTGGGGCACTTCAACCTTCTCCTCTCAGAACTAGATAAATCGAACCAAAAAATAAGAAAGTCAAGGAAAGGAATAGAACCTTAGATAAACTAGATATGATAGATATCTGTAGAGAACTGAAAATAACACACCCTTTTCTCAGCAGTACATGGTGCTTTTTACAAAAACTGATCATATGTTAGGGCATAAAAACTTTACAGTTAAATACAGACCAATAGAGATATTAAATGCATTCTTTTCAGATCATAATGCAATAGTTATATTTAAGGAGAGACCATGGAAAAACAGATTAAAAATTAGAGACTAAATAAACCTAATCTTAAAGAATGAGTGGGTTAAAGAACAAGTCATAGAAATAATTTTATTAAAGAGAATAATAATAATGATGAAACATATTAGAACCTATGGGATGTAGCAAAAGCAGTAATCAGAGGAAAATTTATATCACTAAAGATATCACTAAAGCTCACATCAATAAAAGAGAGAAAGACCAGTTACAACCATTTTGGAGAACAATCTGGAATTATGCCCAAATAGTCACAAAATTCTGAATACCCTTTGATCCAGCAATATCACTATTAGATCTGTTTCCCCAGGTGATCAAGAAAAAAGGAAAAGAACCTATGCATTTTAAAATTTATAGTGGCTCTCTTTGTGATAGCAAAGAAATGGAAATTGAGGGATGCTCATCAAATTATGGTATATGATCATGATGGAATACTACTGTGCTATAAGAAATGATGAGTAGGTTGATTTTAGAAAAAACATGGACAGATGCATCAGATAATGAAGAATGAAATAAACAGAACTGAGAACATTGTATACAG
The DNA here is from genome assembly GCA_023548195.1 of Bettongia penicillata ogilbyi. Taxonomy (NCBI): domain Eukaryota; kingdom Metazoa; phylum Chordata; class Mammalia; order Diprotodontia; family Potoroidae; genus Bettongia; species Bettongia penicillata. Next base: position 4,499,383 of record JAJHZJ010000024.1, read on the forward strand.
TAACAGCAATATTACTCAAAGAATAACTGTGAAGGACTAAGTTATTCTGAGTATTCAGATCAAACACAAAGGACCTATGAAGGAAGATCTTATCCATCTCCAGAGAAAGAACTCATAAATAGAAGTACCCATAGTATGATTTTACACATATGTATGTAAAGAGACATATGCACACATATCTGTGTCAAAAAGTGGCCTTTTCTAGTGCTGTGTGTGGAAGGAGAGACGGAGACAATTCAGAACTTAAAATGTGACAAAAAAGTAAAAATAAGATTTTAAAAAACAAATGATCTTGAAAGTTCCTCCTAAGATCTATGTTTCCAAGCATTTCTGTACTCATATATGTAATGGATGACTGGCTGATATGGGTCCAGCCTTTGGAATATGCTCAGTGTTCCCTCACTGAATTTTCTAAGCCTGCTTTTAGAAGTGCTTGATGATGAGTAATGGAGAGGTCCTGTCCCAATTAATTCTGTGACTCTTTCCTGTCTGCTAACTGCTAACAAGAAAAACCTTTTAATTGGCTGCTAAGCTGGAACTGAAAGTGAATACAAAAGACAGAAAAATGAAAGCTCTTTCTCTTTCCCTGATGGAGTTCAAGTGAAGAGGAAAAAATGCTGAATGCAATGCATGTTATTTGCTGTTGTTTTTTTTTTCTTTCTCTGTTGTATTTCTTCTTTCCTGATCTTAGGTGAATGATATTAGAGACAGAACAGAAAAGATCACAACTGTATGAGATTGGAAAGGTCATTGATTCAGCAAGTAGAATCTATAGCAGTCTGTCTGCAACCTCTACAGCTAAGACAGGTGAGGAGCTAGGGTAACCCTGAGGTAAACCTGCTTGATCCAGCCTACCAATCAGGTAATGCAGTGCTAAGTTCTAGGAAGAAAGAAGTAACTTATTAGCTCCCACCCAGAAATTAGCCTTACCCAGAAATAAACTTGAATTCTTTGTAGCAACCACTTTAAGTTTGACTTCTGTCTTCTAGGGACCAAGTAGGTTTGTAGAGCAATGTACTTTGATATGTACCTTTTCAGGAAATATCCCTTTATAAAAGCTAATTGATTGTCAGTGGTGTCAAAGGGATACTAACTGGTCAAAATTACATAGGGGTAGTAATTATAGGTTAAGTTATATTGAGAAGACAGTAATTGGTTTGATTGATAAGAGAGAGAACAGACTGGATGGAGATTTGTGAGGAAGAGTATTAGAAATTATACCCTCAATCTCTTGGGGTTATCCCTAGAACTCTGATGGGAGATACAGCCAAGTAAGCTCTGGGGATCAGAGCAAGGCAGACATGGGTAAGAGTGATGCTCAGAGCTTACATATGTGCTACACATACTACAATACAATAAAAGATTCATCTTTCTAGGTCAGTAAAAAAAGAGATAATGCAGAACAAAGGATATTTTTTCATAAAATTGGTAGGAGAGTGAAATGGCAGTGGGATATTTCTCACTGCAGATTCCACCTGCTCTTGAAGCCACACTGTTACCAAGAGCAGTCAGAATAAAGACACAGTCCGTTATATTCTGTCCTAAAAGCTAGAGGTTATAAAAGACACCAAGTGCAATTGTATGGTTCTTTTGCTTTATTTTCTATTGTGCTGTAATATTAGTTATTTTTTTCTTGACCATTGGGACAAAACAAAGAGAAGACATAAGTGGGCTTTCTGATTAGAGATAGCCTAAGTCTTTTCCTTCACTTGCGATTCCAAGTGAAAAACTGAGGTAATAATAATAAATGATATTTTTACATCATTTGTAGTATTTTTTAGTATTTTTGGTATGCAAAGCCTTTTTTATACATTAGTTCCTCTGAGTCTCACAACAACTCTATGGCATAAGCAATCCTATTTTTACAATAAATGAGAGCATTTAGATGAGGAAACAGGTGCAGAAGTTAAATGATCTTCTTTCCCATGGTCAGAGCTACCAAGAGTAGGGTCGAGCACAGTAAAAAAAAAAACAACATTCAGCTCCCATCTAGGGCAGAAAAAAAGAGAGAGAGAAGACATGAGGGAAGGGGAGGAGAGAGGAAGTGGTAAGGCCATGGACCAGCTAATCTGCATTGATGTGGGGGTGGTGGGTGGAGAAAGCCGTTCCTGATACACAATGGACCATGGAATGGGAAAGAAAACATTTATTGTTAAAGAACATATAAAAGTTAAAGAACATATAAAAATTTATATCAGACTCACATATAACATAATTCATATTATCATCAACCTTACAAATTACAGCACTTACATAATATAGTCTAATTAAAATTACTCAGAAAATGTAATTATTTATTTTGCATTAGAATGTTGAATTTTAAATTTTTATAATTTTGACATGAGCTCTTCTTGTTTATTTGAAAAGAGAAAATATGGTAAATAACATTTTAAAAATAAATTAGTTCTTTCTGGCAAAATATATATATGTAGACTAATCTTTCACAATAAAAGAATAACTAAAACATTAAAAATATATACTTTATCATAATAAAATAAAATTATTCTCCAGATTGCAAATTTGTTTGTAAAAGATAAATCTTAAAAGCAATTGATTTGGGAAAGTTTTCACCACACATGATAAAATGAGATGGCATTATCATACTGTCAAAGCCCTGAAGGGAACGTCCAGACAACTCTGAAAATATCAAGAAACACTCAGTTTACGTTGCAAGTTTGCAGTCCATAATTTAGAATTAGGTTTTCATTGAACATGAGGTATATGTGTGTATGTATAGTTAGGAATTGCCTTAAAATACAATAGTCATTCTTTAGTGTATCAGTAGTCAAAGGATATTTTCAAAAGAATTACCAACTATTATCCATCATATGAAAGGATACCTCAAATCACTAATGGCAAGAGAAATGCAAATCAAAACAACCCTGAGGTTTCACTTCAAACCCAGCAAATGGTCATAGATGACAAAGATGGGAATAAACATGTTGGAGGGATTGGAGAAAGATAGACATACAACTATATTGCTGATGGAAATGTTGAAATCGTCCTGCCATATTGGAAAGCAATTTGGAATTAAGCAAATAGAGTGACTAAAATGTCTGTGTTCTTTCATTCAGAGGTCCCACTATTAGCTGATAATCCAAGGAGGTAACCGATAAAAAGAAAGCCCCTATACATACCAAAATATTTTAGCATCTATATGTGTGTGTATGTATGTTATTCAGTCATTATTCAGTCATTGCCCTACTCTTTGTGACCTCATTCTTTTGGCAAAGAGTGATTTACCATTTTCTTTTCCAGTTCATTTTACAGATGAGTAAACTGAGGCAAACAGGGTGAAGTGACTTGCTTAGAGTCATACAATTAATAGGTGTCTGAGGCCAGATTTAGATTCAGGAGGAGGAGTTTTCCTGAATTCATGCCCAGTACTCTGTCACAGTACCATCTAGCTGCCCATGTATACATATATACATACATACGTATATGTGTGTGTATGTACATCTGTGTATGAATGTGTGTGTAAGTAAAGATGTAGAAACAAAATAGATGCCCATTGATGGGAGAATGGCTAAACAAATTGTTGTGCATGAATGTTAAGGCTATTACTGTGATGTAAGAAATATGATGAATGCAGAGAAGTGTCGAAAGACATGAATTGATACAAAGTGATGATTTTTACAATGGAAGTAAAAAGTAACTGACAAACATGATACCAGTGGGAGAGACAAAGCATGCTGAACAGCTGGCAATGAGCTTTCTTATTGAACTTCCTTTGTGACCACAACCCTGCACCCCTAATACATCCAAGTCTTCACTCCAGTCTTCAACCCTTTATCTGGCACAATTCATTCCAAACCTCTTTGATTTATAATTATCAGATAACCAGTCCAAAGCATAGGGGGAAGTACTCAGATCATTTTGTCAATTTTTTTTTCTTGGCTTTTGTAAGCAAAGAATAATAGAAGGATAATAGTGTTTAGAGCTGGAACAAACTTGAAAAGCTATTTACTTGACATCAGAGGTATCAGGAGCCTCAGGAGTAAGAGTCACAAAGGTGGGAAAAGTCTCCATTGGCAGCCTTCTGCCCAATATCACAAAGGAGGAAGTAGCAGAGCTAAGTCAGGGCATCTGATCCCAAATCCCATGACTTTCCCAATATGCCACAGTACCTCTCTCAAATCACACACCAACTTTTATAGCTGGTACAAACAAAAATACATGTGGCCTCAGAGACCCGCCCCCACATGTTGCCCCCCAAGACAAGTCACTGAGGCTCTCAGTGATCTTTGCAACTCCCTAAGACTCTAAGCTAAATAAGTTGTAGAGCTGGTACTGATTGTCAATGGTAGAAAAACACTGTCGTCATCACATGACATCACTGGTCAAGTTAAAAAAAAGCCAATGGCCAGGCCTAGAGGGTGTGGCTGTAGCAGAGAAGTATGAGCAAATCTGAGCATAAAGTATAAAGTATCTTGCTCATGGTCTCCAAGTTTCTTGGCTGTCCAGGGCCCAATACACCCACTAGAGTAGGAAAGATATAGGAAGAAGGTCACCTGTGAATGCCTATGTTGCTTTTTTTTAAACCCCAAATAGAACATTTATTGGGCACCTTCCCCCCTCCTGTAACAGCAAGCATCCTGGCATACCCAGGATGACCTGCTATCACAGATTCTTGGATCTGCTTTTCTTAAAGGAAAGCAACTTTTAAGGGGTCAACAATCTTCTTTAATTACACTCACTAGTTCAGGGGAAAAGTTAGCACTCTAAACATAAGAGAAAATACAAGTAGACAAATTAGCAAAAAGATCAACAGACAGGCCTCTGAATCAAAGCAAATTGCTATACACTTTACATACACCACTGGATGGGGAGAGTCTTTACATATGAGTAGTCAGGGGGATCCTGAACACATGGCAACTCAGAGTCTCCACCAGGGAATCAAATGGGCCTTTTCATAAGCGAATCCCCAAAGCGAAATACCAATTTCCCAGTATCTATAACAAAGACTTGGCTCCTGATTGGCTCAGAATCAGTAGACATGGCACCTAAGTGACTCGGCACAGTTATGAGCCATTGGATTCAAAGGAGATCAATCCTTTAGATGTTTTCAATGAACCCAGGAACCTGAACTCCAGAAGGAAAACAACAAAAAATTCCACTTTGCTTGGGCTTACACACACACACACACACACATACACACACACACACGCACACACACACACACACACATACACACAGACAGAGAGAGAGACAGAGACAGAGAGAGACAGAGAGAGAGATACACAAAATATAGGCATCTAAAGCAGGAAAAGAAGAGAACATACAAAATGTCCATTTCAGCCTACAACCATAGTGACCTTCAGAATCACAGCCAAGGGTGCCCTGGTGGACAAATCAAGGTGTTTAAACCCTGAACAATAGAACTCCACCATTTTCCCTTGTCCACTGGTGGTTTAACAAAGCTCCTGGGTGAGGTTTCCCTAAGGCACAAAGCAAACAGGGTGCTCAAGGTTGACTTGACCTTCCAGAAGCAAAATTCATTATTAGCTGCAGTGTCCTGAGGTCTTGCAACTGCTGGATAATCAATTTCCATTTTAGGTCATGGCTGAATTCATTCATCCTGAAGAGTTCACTGCCATAAAAAACAGCAAGGCTGTGGATGTTGATCTGATGAGCCTTGTCCACTGGTCCTTCTCAGGTACCTCTATGGCGTGTTGCTGGGCCACACAGTGGCTGTACTGATAGATCACCTGTTCTGCCACTAGCTGCCTCAGGATGAAGAGTAATAGTGCATTCTTATACCTCCAGAATGATAAGTAACGGATGAAGGTCTTGTGCATACTATGCATGATGTTGAATTTCTGGGTGTTGATAAAGCTCTCTAGCATCACCTGGATGGCCATGTTGACTTCATCTTCCAGCATATAGTATTGAAGGTGAATGCGGGCACGGGTTTCTATAGCTTGGATTATTGATTTGATGTGCTGAACTGTGATGGGGAAGCTGCCTGTGGCCATGGATTCTTTCCAGAGGTCACTATATACCTTGGCAACTTTACCTTAGAACATCTGGTTGAGTTTTGGGTGGACCTTCTCATTGGCATAAATGATATACTTCTTTAGTATCTCCTGAGGTAAAGACTCCATACCATATGTATGAGGCAGGGCTGGTTCCAGTATCCTGGTACAGTGGATAGAGTGCCAGGCCTGGCATAAGGAAGAATCATCTTCATGAGTTCAAATCCATCTTCAGACACGTACTGGCTGTATGACCTTGGGCAAGTCACTTTACCCTATTTGCCACCATTTCCTCATCTATAAAATGAGTTGGAGAAGGAAATGGCAAACCATTCCAGTATCTTTGCCAAGTCCATAAAGCATCTGGAATGACTGGACAACAAGAGGAATGTTTATTAGACTGAAAGTGAGCTACATTGGCTTCCATTATAATTGGAGTATCACATTTAGTAGCTTTCTGTATTCTATGCTTTCCCAGATGCTATAAATTTCTTTTTAAAACAATTAAATACTATAATTTGGCTTTTAAAAAATTATTGTCATTTTTGAGGCAGATAGGGGCCAACATGAGTAGAATGCTGGACTTGAGAGTCAGGAATCGCTGAGATTCAATACTGCTTTAGACACTTACCAACTGTATGATAGCACCAATTACAAAAAATCGTAACTAGCATTTATATAGCGCTTATTATGTGCTAAGAGTTTTATAATTACTAACTCCTTTTATGTTCATAACAACCCTGGAAAGTAGGCACTATTTATTATCTCCATTTTACAGAGGAAGAAACTGAGGCAGTTTCAGTGACTTGCACAACAGTACTCAGGTCTTTCTGCCTCCATAGAGACACTTGCCATGGTGTCGTCCAACTACTTGGTGACTGTAGGCATAGATAACCTCAGCCTCAGTTTCCTCATTTGTAACATAGAAATAATAATAGCACCCACACCCCAGCTGTGTTGTGAGGATAAATTGACTTATTCGTAATGCATTTTGCAACCATTAAACCCTGTACAAATATCACCGGTTATCATTATTGCTATTGATTTTCTCACCTGTAAAATGGGGATAAAAACAGCACGTTCTTCACAGAGTTGTTGTGACAATCAAAAACGCAGTTTGCAAACCTTAAAGGGCTATATATGTCACCTCTTCCTGGCCCCACTTTGTAATGAAGTGTAAGTAATCTAGGGCAGCCAGGTGGCGGTGGATAGAGCACTGGCTAGGAATCAGGAAGACTCAAATCTAGCCTCAGACACTTACTAGCTGTGTGACCCTGGACAAGTCACTTAACATTGTTTGCCTCAGTTTCCTCATCTATAAAATGATCTGGAGAAGGAAATGGCAAACTACTCCAGGATCTTTGCCAAGAAAGCCCCAAATAGGGTCACTAAGAGTCAGACTTCGCTGTAAAAAAACAATAGGTAATCCAAAACAAACCATCCTGTTGGCCAGTCTAACAAAGTATCCTTCGTCTCACACCTCAAAGCATGTTTATGGCTAACTATGTTACAAGGGCTGCCAAGCAGGGCTTTCCCCACCATCTCAAAGGGAATTACTGAGTGTTTCAATTTCCCCTGCATATCCCTGCAATAAGTTTATCTCATTACTAAGCAGAGCAAGTATCTATCTATTTGGTCTTGGATTTAAAACAGGGATTATAAATTTGAGTTTGTGCATTGTCAGACACAGGCTCAGAATCAAAGATTTTTAGCTCTTGGTCTAATTTTTCCTTCTACAATAATATTTAATCTCTGATTTGTTTTAAACTAAAATTTTTTATAACTCTGAAGAAAAGGTAACATTAAACATTTTTAAAAAAATCTCATATGATGTTTTAATTTCTATATATAAGTAGTCAACTTTACCCTTTCAAAGAGTGCCCAAAGCCACAAGAGAGTAAATTAAGATGTTAAGATGCTGGAGAATTTGAGCATTACCATGGATGACTTAACATCTCTCTTTGATAAATGTCTAACATTCTTCCTAATGTTCCACAACTTCATAAGCAAAAAAGAACTGCTAACCACTTTCACTTTGCCACGCAATATGTTTTGCTTTTGAAAAGAAAATTACTAGACAATGAAATGAAAAATTATGCAGATTTGATGAACTCAGATTTGCTTGAGCTAGCCATGTAAGTATTGACTTTGACTCTTGAACGACCCCGATTCTTCACCCGATTACCTCCGTGTCCCAGAATAGCAGACAAATCAGCGGCTGAGAAAATCACCCCTCCTCCCGCAGCACTCTTGTCACTGAGACCTGGAAATCTGGAGAGGAAGGGCTTTTAACTCATGGTTTAGTGATGCCTTAGAGACAATAGAAGAAGAGATATCGACATGAAAACTTGTGTATTTGAACCCTTAGTACAGAAAATCCACATTTTCAAAATGATTAAAACCTATAGGAATCTCCATCTGTTTTAAATGAGGTTAAACATTTCGAAATGCTTGCCTATATAATGAATGCTTCTGTTCTTTTGGTCCAGATCTGAGATTTCATAAGTGAGGTTAATGCCCAGCATGGAAACTCCTTTTATAGATTCAATTGGTAATGCATCTGTAACTCATGATATGCTGCATGTCCACAGAGTAAAAAAAAAAAATTAAAGTGAAATTGCTACCAAAACATATAGGAAGATAAAGATCTCTATTTGTCAAACAATGAACTGATCAATTAATATACATTTATTAAAACACCTGTGGGACAACGAGGTAATACAGATAAGAGTGCTGGACCTGGAGCCAGGAGAACCTGAGTTCAAATCTGGCCTCGGATACTTAATAATTGTGTGACCCTGGGCAAGTCACTTCACCCTGTTTGCCTCTGTTTCCTCATCTGCAAAATGAGCTGGAGAAGGAAGTGGCAAAACCACTCCAGTATCTTTGCCAAGAAAACTGCGAATGGGATCACAGAGTTGAACATGACTGAAACAACTGAACAAAAATAATCACCTACTTTGTGCCAGGAATTGTGCTGAATTCTGAGGATATAAATTCAAAAGTGAGACAGTCCCTCTTTGAATTATAGCATTAGTAGATAGTCTTCATGATTTTCTGTGTCCCAGAAATGTACCCTTCAGTGGTTCACCCTTTGGTGGTTGGTGATAGTGATCACAAGAAGTGATATTTACATAGTGCAAAGCACTTCATATACATTATCCCATTTGGATTTCTTTAGGTATTATTATCCCCATTTTAGAGATGAGGAAACTGAGCTCAAAGATAGTAAGTAACTTGACCATGAGTGTGAGCATCTCCAGACTGGACAGACTGGTCCTCGGATAAAAGAAACACAAATTGTCATCTGGCTGCTACTTGAAACCTTTCCTAACTTGGCACCGGCCAGCTAGAACTTGTGTTCCACTGGCATAACGTTTGAGAGCTCAGTCACCTCCAAATCATGATGAGGTAGGTACTGGAATAGGACCTTCACTGTGGAGTAAAAATATTCCACATTTGCCACTAACATGCCCTTTTAGAAAACTGTATCCACTCAGACTTGGTTGTCAAGGGAATGACAAGACAGAATATATTACAATGCAAAATCCTTGTTGGAACAATTTAAAATTACAGAGACTGCCAAAAACTTCATTTAGATTCTTTTCACCAATGAGAAAACTGACTTCAACAACACTGGGCATAGACAATGAATAATTTCTGCTAAAAGATGAAAAATAAAACACAATTTAAATTTTGTGGATTTGATCTGTCATGCTCAGTCTAAGATTCGATGATTCTTTGTCAAAGAGGAGAATTGTCTTCCTCTGTTCAAATAAATACACCCACACATCTTGGCACCTGCCATGTTTTTAAACATTTTAATCCTGGCTCCATTTTGGAGTATCAGAGACAGCACAGTACAGTGGGAACAATGCTGGATTTGTAGCTCAAATGAATGAATACACGAGGAAGGATTTATCAGGTACTTACTACATGCTAGGTGAAGTGACTAGGTGGTGCAGTGGATAGAGTGCTGGGCTTGGAGTCAGGAAGACCTGAGTTCATCTCCAGCCTGAGAAACTTCCTAGCTGTGTAATGTTAGGCAAATTACTCAACCTTTGTTTGCCAGTGGAGAAGGAAATGGCAAACCACTTCTGTATCTTTGCCAAGAAAAGCTCACGCTCAAATGTCCACAGCGTCATAAAGAGTTGGAGACTACTGAAAACACTGAAGAACTAACATGCTAGCCACTGCACTAAGTGCTGGAAATAAAAATCAGAAAGAGAAAAAGTTCTTACCTTCAAGGAACTTACATTCTAATAGGAGGAGACAATGCCTGTACAGGATGTTCCAAAAGTCTTAGTGCCATTTGAAGCTATTAACATACAACTTTTAAACAAGATATTAAAACTTAAAATGGCACCAAGACTTTTGAAACCCCTGTATCAAGTAGTAGTGTCGAGGAAAGGGTAAAATCACTGGTATAGGAAGTAGAGCCATACCACAATTGATTGTCATGTCTTTTCCAGAAGCATTTAATCAAGCATATATATATATATGTATATATATACATATATATACACATATATATACACATATATATGTATATATACATATGTATAAAACTTAGTTCAGTGGAAAAAGTCAGCACCCTGACCAGAGAAAATACAAACAGAAATTATAAGCAGAAATTACATACAGAAAGACCAACAGACAGGGCTTCCAACTTTCTGACTGTAGACAATACATACATTGTTGCCAGAGAGAGAAGTACCAACGTCTGGGTTTTCAAAGCTAGGGGGCACTCCCTAGCTGCTGTTCAGAGTCTCATCTGGCTTATGAACCTTCTTCCGAAAGGTAAACTCCCAAGGTAAAAGCTCATCTCAGAGTATATATACACTTTTCATAGCTGGAGGGCACTATCCTTGTCACCCAGTGCCTCATTAGAAACTAACAAAAGGTGTCTGAGGTCTATTAATGGGCAGGGAATATCTTTAATTCTTCTCCCCATCCACTATTAATCTTATATTAACATCATAGGGCTCTAACTGGTTGCGAGTAGAGAAGTCTCAGTATTTCATGTGACCCCAGGATGAAAGTTGGAAGTCTCATTGGGAGAATGTAGCATTAGAAGATTTGGGTATGAATCTTAGCTCTGCTACCGTGTGAAACTTGGCAAGTTATTTAGCCTCTCCAGGTCTATTTCCTCATTGGTAAAATAGAAGGTGAGGGGTGGGGGATGGGGATGGGGTTGGACTATATATATATAAAATCTATCTCCAAGATTCTTTGTAAAAGCTCTAAATCTATGACCCTATGTGATATTTCTTCTTTTTAAAATGTTTTTATTTAGCATTTTATTTTTCTCTAGTTACAAGTAGAAACAATTTTTAACATTCATTTTTAAAACTTTGATTTCAAAATTCTCCTCCCCTTTCTCTCCATTGAGAAGGCAAGTAATTCTATATAAATTATACATATGTAGTCATGCAAAATATTTCCATAATAGTCATATTGTAAAAGAAAACATAGACCAAAAAAACCTGAAGAAAAATAAAATAAAAAAAGAAGAGTATGCTTCAATCTGTTTCAGACAACATCGGTTCTTTTTTCTGGGAATGGATAGCATTTTTCATCATAAATCTTTCAGAATTTTCTTGGATCATTGTATCACTCGCAATAGCCAAGTCATTGCTGGCTGATCATCTTGCAATATTTCTGTTACTTTGTACACAGTACATTTCACTTTGCATCAGCCCATGTAAGTCTTTCCAGGTTTTTCTGAGAGCATCCTTCTCACCATTTCTTGTAGGAAAATAGTATTCCATTATAATCACATATCCCATTTTTTCAGTCATTTCCCAATTGATAAGCATCCCCTCAATTTCTAATTCTTTGTCTCTAGAAAAGAGCTATTATAAATATTTTTGTACATAGAGGTCCTTTTCTTTTTTGTTTTTTTTTTTTTATCTCTTTTGGGATGCAGACCTACTAGTGGTATTGCTAATTCAAAGGATATATCTGGTCTTATAGCCCTTTGAGCATAGTTTCAAATTGCTCTACAGAATATTTCTACTCTGGACTTCAGAAGTAAGTCCAATATTCTTATAGTTTTATCTCTTTAATGTCAATATAACAGTTAATTCTTATTTATAAAATGCAGTATTTGCACATACACCTCTTCTTCAACCACACATGTGGGCTTCCAGAAGGGGTACTCGACGCACTCTGGAAAAACAGCTCTTGAAACTGTAGCTCACCAGCCCTCACCTACGTTTACTTTTATTAATCCAATCAGAAAGGACATATTATTTCAAAGCAAAAATAATTTTTTCAACTAGTATAGCAAGACAAGCTCTTCCCATCTCCACAGTAGTACTTTCTTTCATTTGTTACCTCACTGCTAATTGAGGGAGTACACATAAACAGAAAACACTCAGCATCAGGGAATATTCAAGAGATCTTTCTTATGAATTGATCTGAACGTGTTACTTTTTTACACAGATAAAACTTCAATGTTTCTGTCTTTGTTGGTATGGTAGATATCCCCACTCTCATGTAGCTTTGGGTAGTGCTTTTCCTAAGGGTCAAGGGGAAGCTATTCTTGATTTGCCCAGGGGATTAAGACTCCAGAAATGTTGCCATGGATGACGTTTTGTGATAGGTGTAGGCTAAGTTGATATAGCTTCTTGGTATGATAAAATGGGATGCTTATAAGCACTTTCTTTGCTTAGCTGTTGTGAAGATTCAGAATTCCCTGGCAGGCTGATCTAGCTCAGTGCTCTGAGGTCCTTTCTTGGGAGGAGGGCCATTAGAGCCTGTATTTGCAAAATCTGGCTGCATTTTACAAAAGGTTACCCAGAGAGTCACTTTTATTTGCATACACAAATTAGATCAGGGTGTGTCTAAAGGCAGTTATTTTTCAGGTCACATCAACACCCTCTAATTACAGGGCTCTCTTCATTACAACCCTTCCAAAATGACCTCCAGTTCTTAAAAAAAATACCCTTGGGTGTCAGCTTTGTGTTTTATTTCCCATTTCCTCATGATTTTCAAACCATTAATCATATTCTAGAGAAAATGACATTTTTTCCTTCTCTTTCTTAAGTACACAGACCTCCAAATAATTGAGCTCAAGGGCATATTTTTAAAGATGGATTTATTTATTCTACTTAACTCACAAATCACATTTCATTGAACACGGGTATCTTTGTCTCTGTATTCAGCTGTCAGATGATGTTAGGGACATTTTAGGAGCTAATAATAATCGAAATAGTGAGTTTCTCTCAAGTATCTTTTTTTATTTTTTTAATTCTGCACAAACAACAAAAAGGGCATTTTTATAAATACAGCAGAAAGCAAAAAGAATTCTCAGTGAGAGCACAAATTTCCATCTTACTATTTTTAAAAAAGCAAATAATACATTTTACATGATTATTTTCAAAACTGCCCTTCTTGTCAGTGCTTCCTTCTGAACTTTTTTTGTCTGTTCATTTCTGTGAATTTTTAAAAAGCTTTTCAATGGCCCTCTTTCTTCCTCCAGCACTCTGGTTGCATCTAAAGGCAGAATCCCACTCCCAAGAAGCTAGTCATTTGTTGTTTTTTTTCTTTTTCTTATTTCGGTGACATTTGACAACTCTTAACTCACAGGCTTACATCCTTTGGGAATAGCTTTCAAATCTCGTCGTTTCCTTGCTTGCTCTGCTCTAACAGCACTTTTAGCAGTAGCACTTAGGAATGTTATTTTGAGCTTAGGCCTCTACACTTCCTTTCTCCTCAGTGTTTGTTTTGACTTCCGTCTATTCCCCAGACTCCCTTTAGATGCCTTTTGCAAAGTAATGGTGAATGTCGGTCTGTGAACCCTGAGTTAATTATTCAGTCTCAGAAGTCCAGTTTCATCCCCTTGTTTCTTCCACTGACTCTTTCATTTGGCTCCAAGTGAGCTCCTTGTCACTTCCAATCAGACTGTCCAGTACATGTGATAATTTCTGCCTTGTCTTTGTCATTTCCAGAGAGTTCATGAAAAGTATCAAAAGCCAATTCAGGGTTTGGAAATGACCACAGATGAAGAGTTTTTAAAACACAATTAGCAGTTTAGGAACCATTGAATCCATGATAGAAAATCTTTTTCAAGAAGAAATAAAAGAGATTCATAGATCTGGAATGCAAAAATATTGATGTGGAGGAAAATTTGGTGGAAAAGACACAAAAGGCAACAATGTTAAAAGAACACATAAACTCTATACAAGCTGAAGTGACTGACCACAAAGACAAGAAATGCATGGGGAAAATTTAAGGATCACAGTTCTTCCAGAAAAATTATGACATATTTCTAAAAAATATATTATAAATATAACAAAATAAATAAAAGAAAAGTATTCAGACCTTCTGAATATTAACAATTTTCTATCAGTCAAAGAATCTATATATCATCACCTGAAAAGAAACCATGCCCTTCAAACTCCTGGCATCATAGTCAGGAACAATGTCAGTTCAATGTCACTGACAAACAATATGTTTTGCAAATGGTTAGGAGAAACACCTCTAGATATGAAGAAAAGGAAAGTCAAATAACATAGTATTCTTTTGCATTGAAGAGAAACTGGAGAAAGAGATAGAATAATATATTCAAAGGAACTGTCAGGTGGCACAGTGGATAGAGGGCTGAGATTGGAGTCAGGGAGTCTCATCTTCCTTCCTGAGTTCAAATCTGACTTCAGACACTTACTAACTGTGTGACCCTAGAAAAGTGACTTAACACTGTTTGCCTCAGTTTCATTATCTATAAAATGAGCTGGAGAAAGAAATGGCAAACCACTCCAGTATCTCTGCCAAGAAAACCCCAACTGAGGGTCACAAAGAATCAGACATGATTGAAGTGATTGAACAATATATTTAATAAAACATGGAAAGCTTAAAGAATATATCCTACAAACCTCACCTTAATCATCAATAAAATTTTTTTTTCAACACAGAGAGACATTTGGGGGATTATTGAAAAATAGAAATGTAAAAAATACCCCAAACCTGAGGTGAGCAGATTATTTGACTTGCAGAAATTATTTGATCATAACCTGTAGCTGATTATATAAGTAACATTTCTCTCTTCATTTCTCAGATGAATGAGGCTTAGATTGAAATATTCTGAAGAAGAAAGTTTCTTCATGGTGTTTAGTGACAAGTGAAGTCAGGGATGTGGGATATATTGCAGACAGTGCTCAGCAACACTTTCACAATTTCTTGTAAAGTTACCTTATGTGTTGTTGTAATTTTGTTTACCACACACAGAGGCCATTTATCAACAAATATTTATTAAGCATTTACTATCTGCTGAGCACTATGCTAAGTACCAGGGAGGCAAAGGAAGACATGAAGAGTGCCTGACCTTAAGGGATTTAATTGGGAAAACTACTCGTGACCATCGCATATTTATTTTGGAGATTTTGGATGCAGAAGCCTTGACATTTATGTCTTCCTCTGATGGTAAGCATTATTCTTCCTCATCCAAAGGGATGGAAGAAAAATCTGTTCACCAAGAAAGTAGCCTTCTATAGTCTTATTTTTTTCCCTTTTGGGGCATTTTCCAAGTGAGTTACTTGACTTTTGAGTCCTTTGTCAAGAGGGGGGCATACTCTGGGGGCCTGTAAGTTTTCAGTTTCTCCAAGGTGACACAGTCAAGGGAGAGGAGTTTACTTTACTCCTGACCTGCACTATGATCTGGGAGCAACCACAAGCACTCTGTTCTGCCCAGGATCTGCCTGCAGGGTTCCCTCTCCAGAGCCTCCACCAATTCTACTGCCAGCACTCTTCCTCAACCTGGGAGAGCCACTCAGTGACTCAATTCTCTCAGGGTCTCTAGGAGGAGGGCTCAAAAAATGGATGCTGCTGCTGCAGTGACTGCTGCTGGCAGGTCCAGACTGTGTTCCCTTCTCAGCAAAATGAAAGAGCTTTCTCACTGACCTTTGAAGCTGTCTTTGGTGTTTGTGGGTTGAACAATCTGGGAACTGCAGCTGTTGCCTGTGGTGCCCTGAAGCCTTTTCCAGGTCATGTCCCTGCCATGCTGCACACCCATGCTGGGCTGTGCTCTGTTCCCTGTGTGATAGACCTTTCCTGTAGGTCTTTCAGGCTGCCTTGGGCTGGAAATCTCTTTCACTCTGTCATTTTGTGGCTTCTACTACTCTAGAATTTATTTAGAGTCATTTCTTACAGGTATTTTATGTGTTATGGCAGGGGGAGCTTCTACAGATCCATCTTTCTTGGGAAGACTACTTGCAAAGAACTTGGTTCTTAGAAAATATATACGTGAAAAATTGGAAATATTCTAAGAGGGAAGGCACTAGTATTAGGGGAAACAGGAAAGACTTCTTGTAGAAGTGAGATTTTAGCCCACACTTGAGGGAAGCCAGGGAATCCAGAAGTGGGAGATGGGGAGGATGAACATTCTAGGTGTGTAGGCACATATACCTATAGCAGACGTTCAATTTCTTTATTCAAAGGAAGTAATTTATTAAATGATATATTGTGACTTTCCATGCTTACTTCTTTTTATTAAAGTTTTATTAACACGATATTTTTCTCAATACACTTATTTCTCATTAATACTGCCCCCGTCTCCCTCCACACACAGATTGAAACTTTCTTTGTAACAAAGAAACACATTTAAGGAAACCCAGCCAATACAGTGATCATGTTTGCATGCATGTATACCACATTCTACATCCATTATCTCCACTTTTTTCTAGAGTCAGGAAGACCTGGGTTCAAATCTAACCGTAGGCATTTACTAGCTGTGTGATTCTGAGCTTGCCAGTTCACTCTCTTTGCCTCAGTTTGCTCAGGAAGGAGATATATTCCCTATCAGCTCTCCAAGACCAAGATTCTTCATTATAGCTCATCAATTTGTTTTTAGTATTATTATTTATATTATTGTCATCATTGAGTCATATCGGGGAGAACATATTGGGTGTAGCAATAGCAGGGGCCCAGGGTCAGGACGACCTGAGTTCAAATTCAGCCTCAGACACTTACTAACTATGCGGCTTTGTGCAAGTCACTTAACCTGTTTGCCTCAGTTTACTCATCTGTAAAATGAGGATGATAGCTCTTACCTCCCAGGGTTGTTGTGAAGATGAAATGAGATAATAATTGTAAAGTGATTAGTGCAATGCTTAGCACATAGAGCAATATAAATGTTAGTTACTGTTATTACTGTTCATATGCTGGATCTGGATCAGAGGACTTGGCCCAGCTATTTGCTCCCTGTGTAATGTTGGGTGAATCACTTTTCTGGGCCTCACTTTCCTCATTGGTAAAGTTAGAGACTTGTGTTAGATAACCCCTTCTGGGCTATGCTTTCTTCCCTCTGCCTCACTTCATGTAAGCCTCATCATGTTTCTCTGAATTCCTCATATTCATCATTTCTTAAGGTGTAATAAAATATTATTTTATGTTCCTGTGAAGTAATTTGTTCAGCTGTTTGCCTATCCATGCACCCCATTTATTTCCAGTTTTGGCTAAATTGTGGTCATTTTCTCGTATCACATAACCTCAGACGCGGCTTGAATTCAAGTAATACAACTGGCCACATACCAAGAACTTTTCTACTTTATAGTTCCCCTGGTTCCATTATCTTTGCCAGTAAGTCATAGGACATTATTTATGTATTTTCAGTGGAACGACTTTTTAATTGATCTTGCCTTGCCTGTGCGGGATTAGTTAGCAGACAGACATAAAAAGAGGGAGATGGAGACTTCTGTGGAAATTCTGAATTTTAGATGTCCGTCAGCTTCAGAGAAAGATGACTCTTCTTCTTGGCTAATTTCACTTTCAAGAGTTAGAGGCAGAGGAGCGCTGAGTTTAAATTTTCTCTCTCCCTTTTCTGTGTGTTCACATCCCCTCTCTACTACACGAATCTGATTCTCTGTGACCCCTCTTGGGGTTTTCTTGGCAAAGATCCTGGAGTGGTTTGTCCTTTCCTTCTCTAGCTCGTTTTATAGATGAGCAAACTGAGGCAGAGTGAACTGACATACTCAGGGTCACATAGCTAGTAAATGTCTATGGTTAGACTTGAACCCATGTCTTCCTGACTCTAGGTCCAGTGCTCTATCCACTGAGCCACATGGCCATCCCCATAAAATTAGAGGATTAGACTAGATGGTCTTGAAATTTCAAATCTGGCATTATTTCCATCATATCATAATGTCTCTCTGCTGCTTCATCAAACCAATACCTTCAAGGATGACTTTTTTTTTCTTATTACTGAAATTTGGGTAATAACTTTGCTTGTTATTTTACTCTTTTATTTTGTTCTAAAAAAATAACAACCCATAACGGGTTGGGGACATTTTCTTTTTCTTGATACAAATGTATCATTACCATAAAATGTGGTCAGGGTTGGGCTTAATTTTTGGCTAATGATTGAGGGGGGAGAGAGAGAGAGAGAGAGAGAGAGAGAGAGAGAGAGAGAGAGAGAGAGAGAGAGAGAGAGAGAGAGAGAGAGAGAGAGAGAGAGAATTTCTGAGCTGTATATGAGTTAGGAGAGAGAGAGAAGAAAAAGAAGGGAGCAAAAAACATGTTTATTTGTATTATCTGAGGGAGCTGTTAGCAATGAAAGACAGAGGAAGTTAGAGGAGTATACCACATGTATGATCTCCCTGAGAGAAGTTTGGTGAATAAGGGGTATTAGAAGGGACAGTTCCACACTCTGGTTAGATAGACTATTGTGGGGTAAATGGGAGAAAACATGGGAGAGGTGACAAGGAGAGGCGGTGAACATTTGCTGATACTTGCAAGTCTGTGGTGGAATATAATTTTAAAAAACTCAACAATACCGCTTACACAGTCCTGACACGATTCTCTTCTGGCTACTAGTGGTCTGCCAGCTGTAGACAAAACCAAGGGCAGCTGGTGTAATGACCATATAGGCTTAGTGTTTATAAAATTTCTGCCCTCATTGATGAGGGCATTTTGGCCTCATCTGGTGGCTTATTCTTGCCTCAGGTTTTGGAACCCATTTGAGAAAGGGAAGTATATGCATCAGTTGTTTGGAAATAAGTGTAATTTCTGTTGGCTCAATTCCAGGAACTAAGGTCTGTTGTATATCTTGGGATCAAGTCCCGTGTCTGGTATTCCAGTTTCCTAGTAATTGGCTGCCTGTCTGGTAGCTTACCCGCTGTGGGACTGGGGTCAATCTTGTCCTGTTTCCCGTTTTTTCCTCTAAACTGGAGTAGTACTCTGACCCCTCGTTATCTTGCTCAGATAAATGAATTATCTGATGCTCTGGCTCCATGATCTGACCACCTGGCAGTAGGTGTCCACTGATAAACCTCTGTAATGAACACTGTTTACCTACTTGAACCTTTATTGCTGTGAATGTTCCTCTGGGACATTCACTTGTTGACTCCCACTGCACTGAAGGTAATTGCTTCTACTAAAGTTTGTCACTTTCTCTGACTCTCCCTACTCTGGGCCTGTTCCATCATGGAATGAGCTTTGGTTCTTACAGCTCAGTTCACAATTCAGCATTTTCAGGTGGGTCTGCTACTAGTAAACACTGTATTTCTATCATGTCTTGGATATGTTTTTTCTCTAGTTGTTCCATGCAGGGTCAACCTGTGGTGAAGCATGCATCAATTGAGGGCAGGGAGACCAGGTTCAATCTGGAAGAACTATTTGTAATGGCATCATACTCTGTGACTCTTGCTCCCCTCTAGAGTTTCCCTGGGCAGTTGCAGTGCCATAGTACACAGAGCACCAAACCTGGAGTCAGGAAGACATATCTTCATGAGTTCAAATCTGACCTTAGACACTAGCTACGTGACCCTAGGCAAGTCACGTCACTGTTTGCCTCAGTTTCCTCATCTGTAAAATGAGCTAGAGAAGGAAATGGCAAACCACTCCAGGATCTTTGCCAAGAAAACCCCATATTGGGTCACAAAGAGCTGGACAGAACTTAACATATATACAGAGTTCTCCTGGGATCTTCTGACTTAAGGTCATTTAAAGTTCTCACATTAGGTATTGTCAGTTTCATTGAAAGCAGTAAGTTAATTAGGTATGGAACACAGAATAAGTTTATTACATCATAAAGAAAATCAAAGGGACTTGTATCCATTTCTAGTCAAGAAAACTTTCCCATGGTAAGCCAAAGCCGTAACTTTCCCATTGAAAAAGTAAACAAAACAAAACCTTAAATTTTTGATCTGAATATGACAAACACCATGAACTTTTGCATATATAAAAACAACAGAAAAAAGTTTTATATGAAGCTGTCCATCTCTGTTACATAGTTTGGTTTTTGATGCCTACCTTTCTCGGGGGCCTTTACCATCACTATAGATTTAGCACCATCCTGAAGTTAAGTCTCACCTTCTCAGACGGAACGAGAATTTGGAGTTGCTAGGAAGGACAGTAACTCTGCCTCTGGAAGGTACCACTTCCTGTCAGGGCTTTCACAGCCTATATAGCTAACAGAGCCAAGAAAGGGCAAGGTTGACATTTGCTATACCATAGATCTTGGGAATGAAACTCACCTCTTCATGTGGCTTCTCTTCTCAGGTATCTTTCTCACAAAACTTGTAAGCATCCTGTCTATTGCTTCTCTTGTTGCTGAGCATAAATAAGCTCTCTAGCTAATCTATGGTTCTCTTTCTCTCTCTCTAGCTGATGTAGCTGAAGGTGCAGATTCTTCAGGATGTCAGTTCTTTTTAGAGGGAGACAATGTGCTTTAGGGCTAGTTCCAACATTTCTAGGTCTATTGTTCATTTGGACCTCAGTCCACCCACTCATGAATGAGAAAGGGTCAATCAGGCATCTTCTAAGAACATACAATTTTTGCTTCTTAACCAGGAAGTACTTGTTTTTCATCTCGAACCACATTAGGGTGATTCAATTAAATTCATTTTTTTTTTTAAATCCCAGAGATCAGGCCATGAGCCCACGGAGGGAGAGTTTTGTGCGTTTAGTCTTTTTGGCAGGAGAAAATATTTGTCTTCATTTTCAGGTCATAGGAAGAAGATGGGATCTATGATGGTCTAGCTAAAGCTGTTCCCCAGGGGCCATGATTACACCAAGCTCTCAATGATTCCTCTGAGTCTATGACTCAGGGCAGCTCCAGAGTCAGAGCATCTGGAGGTCCAGTAAGAAGCTGCTGATAGCTGACTCATCATAGATGAGAAAGGGAAGGGGACCTGTTCTGACAAATAGTATCCATTTTCTCCTCCTACAAAATCAGGCAGAGGGACACCCATTATGAAGAAAACTGGAGGTTTCTAGCATGGAATAAAATATTTCAGCTATGGGAGAGGAGGCATCTAGAAAATAGACAGGGCTATCCATTAGGAGAAGGTGGTATAGGTGAGGATTGATAGAGAAGAGGTTGAATTAGGTCAGAAAAAAACAAAGTTCTTCTCAACTACAGTGTGTATAAGTATATACATAAAATATGTATTATTTTATATATGCATATATTTTATATACATACATAAAATATATATTAAAATCTCCATTCAGCTGGATATATTCTCTTCCTCTTTCAATTCTGTTCATTCTTGGTTGTTACCTATTCGGTCTCAATTTGCCGATTGCTTCTTGAATGTATATTGTCTTTCTATTTTTTTTGTAAACTCTTTGTAACTATTACTACTACCACTACTACCATCACTACTATTACTCCTACTACTACCACTACCTCTATTACTACTACCACTACCACCACCACCACTACTACCTACTATCACCATTACCACCACCACCACTACTATTACTACTATTATTGCTACTACCACCACCACCACCGCCACCAGTACAACTGCTGCTGTTACTACAGTTGTTACTACAAGTAGTAGTTCTCATTAAATTGTGCTCTAGGGTTTACAAAGCACTGTATATTCGTTATATCATTTGCTTTTCAGAATGCCCTTGTGATGTAGGTATTATTGTACCTCCAGCTTCTATATGGAAATTGCAGAGAAGCAAATTTAAACTTGAAGTCAGGAAAAACTTCCTAATTAGATACCCAAAAGGGGAATGGACTACTGCTTTTGTAGACTGTGGATTCCTCATCAGTGGTGATCTATAAGATCTATAAGATTTTCTGGGTATGTTAAAATAGGAATTCTTTTGGAGGATGTGAGTTGGACCAGATGGTCATGAAGGTCTCTTTCTACTCTAAAATTCTATGATTGTAGCTCTAATCCCTAGGATCCCAGACATATTAGAGGTTTACAAATATATCTTATAATATATCATGAGCCCAGAAAATGTTGCTTTTATAAGATCATAGAACTAGAGTTGGAAGGATCCTTTGTGGTCACCTATTTTATTAATAATTTTGCAGATGAAGAAACTGAGGCATAGAGAGGTCAAATGACTTATCCATGGACAAAATGTGTCGGAGGTACAACTGGAACCTCTGTCCTCTGAGTCCAAAGCCTGGTGGAACTTAATACATGCTCATCAATTACCTGGCTAATGGACTGTAAGTAGCAAAGTTGCTACGTGCAGTGGAGATCTTTGTAAACTCTACTGCTACAATAAAGTGAGCCTTTACTTCTTGCTTCCATGTTTAAAGGCAAAGTTGTCTTTCTGTATTTACATATCATCTCTAAAATGAGGTCAACCTGAATTCTCTGCATGAACCACAGAAGGGACAGAAAAAACACGGAAAATTATTTTTAAAAGATATAGGCCATTCCTGCTAAGTGTAGAAATACCAGAACAAGGTGGTAACGGATGAGTGTAGCATCAGCTTTAGGAAAGCTCACTTCACTTCTCAGAATGGCAGACACTGTAAAGAGAGAGAGATTTAAATTTACTTAGCAACGCTTTGAGGTCCGTCTTTTCAGACATGCCACCTGATTTCTCCTTTGGATCAAAAGATGGCAGCTTTAAACCTCTTAAATGTGCTTTCCTGAGGTTAAGACCTTCCCCTGCTGTGGTTTCTGTTTGTCTACGGGGGAAAAAACCACATTGAACAGAGGCCTACGCAGGGAAGAAACTAAGGGGAGTTGGATTTTTTTTTTATCTATTTCTCCAGGGGGAAACACAATCCCTAAATGCTTTCCCATTTGGAATGAGCAAAAATCAATTCATTCACTTGGCTGTGGATCTTGGTCTCTGTAATGCTGCTATTGATTAATGCAGGTCATGCAGGCAATGCTGAGTGGAAGTATTGGGTTTTTTACCCATTATACTTTTGGATAGCTCTAATCATGGCTAAATTTTTCTTAAATCCTTCTCTCCATAATTTTCAGCAATCATTGCTCCTCAAGGGTCAAATAAAAGTCTAATCTTACTTCTAGAGGCAGTTAGGTGGTTCCATGGATAAAGACTGGGTCTGGAGTCAGGAAGAGCTAAGCTCAAGTTTGGCTGGCACAACTATCTGTGTGACCCTGGGTATGTCACTTAACCCTGTTTACCTTAATCCAGAGAAGGAAATGGCAAACCACTCCAGTCTCTCTGCCAAGAAAACCCTATGGACAATATGGTCCAAGGGCAGAGAGGTGGCACAGAGGATAGAGTGCTGGGCCTGGAGTCAGGAAGACTCATCTTCTGCAGTTCAAATCTGGCCTCAGATACTCACCAGCTATGTGACCTTGGGCTTCACCCTGTTCGCCTCAGTTTCCTCATGTGTAAATTGAGCTGGAGAAAGAAATGGTTTTTGCAAATGGCATTTGCCAAGAAAACTCCAGGGATAGTATGGTCCATGCAATCCCAAAGAATTGGACACAACTGAACAACAGTAATCTTACTTCCACAAGATGGTCCTTCAAATACTTGAAGATATCTATCATTTGCCCCCTGGGTTTTCCTTTTTGAAACTGGATATCCTCGGTTTCTTCAACTGATTCTCATTAAGAGTGAGAATTCATTCTTATGAATTCAAAGTCTTTTACCAGTATAGTTGCTCTCCTCTGGGTTTAGGTAGTTTATCAATTTCATCTTCTGAAAAAATGAGATGATTTCTAAGGCCCCTCCCAGCTCTAAACTCTAGGAACTCCAGTGATCTCGGACAGAAAAGTCTACAGTTTTATTCTGTATACAAATAAGATTTGGAAAATATTTTTTGTCTTCAATCACAAAGTGTTTTATACACACTTCATCTGTATCTTGCTTAATAGTATTTTGGACATAGTGGGGCTGAGATAGTCTCCTTCTCAACTTTCTCTCCCACTCTAATCTTTGTCCACCTACCTACCCCCACCCACAACCCTCAACCTCTTGAAATCCCAAATATCCTTCATTAGATATTTGTGAGATCAGGCTTCATTCCGCTATGTAGGAAAAAATTTATAAAACCATTCCTTCTTAGACTAAATAGGCTTCTAAGATTCTATATAGGCTTCTACACTCCAGGATACTGGAAAGCTATGTACACTTTTCTTTGGATTCCAGTTCACAATTTATCATAGTCAAAAGCTGCAAATATTTACTAGCAGATATATCTGAAAACTCTTGCTAGGATATTTAGAATTCTTAATAAAAAGCCGGGGAGACAGGATTTGAATTTATGTCTTCCTGACTCTAGGTCCAGCTGGATGTACTGCCCCACCTAGCTGCTTCTCCAAGGGACAGCTAGCATCACACTCTAAGTGGTTACCATTTTAACCACGAGTTTTGAAATGAATGTGTCCTCTTGTCCAGCTGGGGAATCAGAGGCATTAAAGAGGAATTAGATTACAACTCCCTTGGTTGTGTAGGAGATTGTTGACATTTGTATACAGGTGTTGAGAGTGTTTTTACAAGTCGATTCCCTTCCCTGTTATTGAGATAGTTTCATTTCTTAAATGATTTTTGCTATTGAATTGATGTGTCCCCTGTATGATCTGGCAATAGAGAATAGATTGGATGGGGATTTCAGCCACGAGCTTTGTGATTGATTACCCCAAATAGCCACACTGAACCTAAGGGTAATAGGAGGAAATAGAAGGAGATCCCTCCCAAAACCTTAAATCACATGCTCGTAGAATTTGTGGTATGAGCAGTGTGATGGATTTTTGCAAACACTGTGTTAGAATTGCTGAAATATGTAATAATTATAGCTAGGTAGGCTGCCATGAAATGAAAAAATATCACAGCAAAAGAATTGAAATGAAAGAGAGGTCAGAAGTTCAAGAGAAGTCGGATTTGATAAAACTTTACTAGAGGTAACTCAGGGAAGAGGAGATATATAAAAATGACTCTATGACCTTCCCCAGTGACTAGCTCCCAGCCTCTCTTTCTACTCTGACCCCTAATGACTTCTGTAGTCATATTCTTGACTCTTGCAGTACCCTGGACTCCTAACTCATCAGTTTTGTAGTCTCCTCCATCTTCCCTGTGCCTTAGCTCTCTACAAGACTGGTCATGCCTTGAGCTTGGTTACCCTACAGACTGCTCTACCTCCAAGTTTCTCAGCTCTGAATTTCTATCTGCCTAATTTTTCCTGAATCTACTGTTTACTCTTGTTTCAGTCTCCTGTCTCAGGATCCTTCCATGTTTTCCTGGTCCATAACCTCTTGTTATATATTGTTTACATTTTCTTTGAACTCTTGGTCAGCAATGTGGTAGAATGGAGAGAGTGATGGCCTTGGAATCAGGAATATCTGGGTTCAGATTTGACACTTATTAGCTGTATATGACCCTGGAAATGTCATCTAATTTCTGTCTGCCTCAGTTTCCTCAACTGTTAAGTGGGGATAGCAATAGTACCTATCTCACAGAGTTGTGGTGAGGATAAAATGAGATAATATTTATAAATCACTTAGCGCAGTCAGTGGTACGTAATAGATGCTTAAAAAATAGTTGTTTCTCATCCCTTTGGTCCTATAATTAGGTATTTCAATGTTACTATTTTGAATCCCCTTTTCTTGTCCTTCCCTATGCTGATAATCCACAGTCTTGGGTTACCGCCTCCATCTGCCTTGTCCATTCCCATCCACCCTGCCTCCTCCAATCACTGAGAGTTGCTACAGGAAATCATAAAATTGCATTGTCTCTGCCTACTACAAATTCATACTTGGGGTGGGGACACTGTGGCCTTCAGGCTACATCTGGCCCTCTAGGCCCTCAAGGGCAGCCCTTGACCAAGTCTTGGTTTCAGTCAAAGAGCTTCATTTGAGAACCCAGAGGGCCAGATGTGGCCTCCAGGTCAAGGTTCCCCATCCCTGAATCTCACTGGGTGCTCATTGCTAGATAACAATGCTCTTATCCACATCTGGTTTCCTTTTCTGCTCCACACAGAGTGTTCCAAACCTTTTCCTCTCTCCTCTAGTTCTTTCCTCTACCTTTTTCTGTCTCAGCAAATGGCCTCACTTCCTAATTTACTGAGATTGATATCATCCATCTCTGTTCTTACCTCCTTTGCTCCGTCTCAGAGGATGAATTGGCTTACTTCCTTTCCAAGGCTAACGCCTTCATGTGTACCTTTGAGCTCCTCCTGAACTTTATTCCACTGATAATTCTTTTGCCCTAATTTTCATTTTTTCCTTTTTGGCTCACAATCCATGGCCTACAAACATGCTCAGTTTTTCCTTATCCTAAGAACATTCCCTTGAAGGTGCTAACCTCTTATGTTGTTGTCTCTTGACTGCTAAATGTCTGAACAGAGTAGTCTACCCTGCCTAATTGCATTTCTTCATAAACTACTGATTCTTTTTTAAAATTAAATTTCCTTTTTTCAATGAACAGTAACTGACTTTCTCTCCCACTTACCTTGGGGATGAACAAAATAACTCTTGTAACTAATATTCATAGTAAAGCAAAACAAATTCCTATGTTGGCAAGTTCAAAATGCATATTGTTCTGTACCCTGAGGCTGACTTGTCTGTCAGCAGGTCAGTAGCAGGTTTCACCATCAGTCTCCTGGTCGGTCATTGCAGCGATCAGAGCTCTTAAAGCTTTGGAAGTAGTTTGTTTTTACAGTGTTATTGTTGCTATATAGTTTGGTTTCCTTGTTCTGCTTACTTCATTCTATCAGTTCACACAAGTCACTGGAATTATCCCTCTCATCATTTCCTAAGGGATAATAGTATTCCATTACATTCATGTACCATAACTTGGTTAGTCATTCCCAAATTGATGGGTACCTCCTTAATTTCCAGCTCCTTGACACTACAAAAAAAATCCTGCTGTGTATATATCTACACACATATATTTTTATATGAACAGGTCCTTTTCCTCTTTCTTTGATACGTCACCACTCACAGTCTTTTTCAAAGCTTTGCAGTTTGACTTTTGACCTCATTATTTTACTGAAATTTGTCTTTCCAAGGTCAACAATGAATTCTTAATTGTAAAATCCAATCGCCTGTTCTTACTCCTTATTCTCCTTGATCTTTCTGTAGAATTTAAAACTATAGACAACCCCTTCTTGATTCTGCCACCTCCCTTTCCTATCTTTCTTCCTACCTCCTGTTTTCTTCTTCTTGATCATTTTCATTGGTTTAGACTCCTTTTTCTACTCTCACCTGTGGGTGTTCCATAAGGCTCTATCTTGGACATGTTTATTTTGCTCTGTGCACTCTTTCTTTTGTTGATCTCATCTACTTCTATGACTTCAATAATTGTTGCTAAGCAGATACTTCCCCAATCTCTCCTTTTAGTTCCAGTTTTTCCCTTGCGGTCCAGTTCTGCCATTTTAACTGACTTCTGGACGTCACCATCTGGATATCCCATTAGAATTTCAAACATAACATGTTTCGAGTTCATTATTTTGCCACTCAAACTTCCAGTTTCTCTATTTCTGTTACTGGTACCACCATCCTCACATCTCACCTATTATCGCAGTGCTGTGGATAGAGTGATGAAGTCATCCTGACTAAGACTCAAGTTTAAATCTGGCCTCAGACACCTATCCGCTGTGTCTCCCTAGGCAAGTCATTTAGCCTCTGTTTCCTCATCTATAAAATGGGGATAATCAGAGCACCTATCTTCCAAGGTTGTTATGAGTATAAGATGAAGTAATATTTGTTAAAGCATTTTGCAAACTTTAAGACACTACATAAATTCTATTATTATTATTCATTGACCAGTTCCTGCTGGTTATTTCATATAAATATCCTTTCCTTTTCCCTCACATTAATTTGCTGATATTGTCCTAATTTAGGTCTTCATCAACTCTCCCTTAAAGCATCATGATAGCTTCATAACTGATGTGTTTCCATTCTCCGTCTTCCCTAATTCATCCATTTTCTTACAGCTGCCAAAATAATCTCCTTACCACTCAGTTCTGACCATGTCAGTCCACTGCTCAAAATCCATTAATGTCTCCATTAGATTAAAATACAAATTTGGACTGGCATTTAAGAACTTTGGGAGAGGATTCTGGGAAGACGGCAGAATAAAACAGGAAATTACCTGGCTTTCTCCAATCCCCTCCTCACCTCAAACAATTTAAAATAATACTGCAAAGTGAATTTTGAGTGGGAGAAATAATTAAAAGTCAGGATAAAGCAAAGACAACTTGGGAGGACATTAGGAAAGACCTGACCTCCTTGGGCAGTGGTTTGGCCTGATTGAGGTGCACATGCTTCTGAGCACATACAAGGAAACAACAAACTCTGGAAGTAGCTGTGTAGGCAACAACTTCAGATTTAGGAACTTTTGCCCCATGGACAGTGTGGGGGTTGGAGATCAAGGGGAAGATTGCAGGACCCTCAAATGGCAAGTGTGGCATATGGGGCCTGTGTGCACTAACCAGCTGGACCTAGACTCTGACTGTAGGTGACAAATAGCAAGCATATCTGGTGAATGTGGTTGCAGAGAGGTGGGGACCCTGTTAATGGGCACTCATAGGAGAGCAGAGTCCCTGGCTTCAGTACCAAGACAAAGAAGAGTACAACAGCAGGAGGGACTGAGGGAGGAAGAGTATTTGCAGCAACAGTGTTGCTACGGGTCCTGGTCATGGCTAAGGGGCATAGAGGATTACCTGAGATTAGTCCCACAGAGAGAGCTCAGAAATCAACAGCACAAAAAAAAGAGCTTGAGACCTTTCCCCCCAAATCTGGGATGTAGAGTTTAACTCTAACATAAATTTAATAGCAAAGAAATAAGCCATAAAAAAGAGAAAGAACGTGAGCATCGATAGCTGGTATGGTGATAGAGATGGGATTCAAGCTCAGAAGAAGATAATAAAGTTAAAACAGTTACTTCTACTTCAAAGAAAAATGCAAATGCTTACAAACCTAAAAAGAGTTCTTAGAAGAGCTTAGAAAGGACTTTGAAGGACTTTAAAAATCAAATAAGAGAGATTGAGGAAAAATTGAGGAAAAAAATGTAAGAGTAATATAAGGAAATCACAATAATGAAAAAAAAGAAAATCAGCCAATTAGAAAAATAAATCCAAAAACTTAGAGAAGAAAAGAGCTCCTTACAAATTAGAATTGGACAAGGAGAAGCTAACAAACAAGCAAATAAATAAATGAATAAATAAATAATAAAGCAAAATCAAAAGAATAACAAATGAAGAGAATGTGAAACATTTTATTAGAAAAATAACTGACCTAGAAAAAGATTGAGGAGATACAGTATAAGAATTGTTGGACTACCTAAAAAGTATGATTAAAAAAGTCTAGACATTATATTTCAAGAAATTATGAAGGGAAATTGCTTTGAAATTTTAGAAATAGATGGTAAAATAGAAATTGAAAAAAATCCACTGATCATCACCTGCAAGAGATCCAAGATGAAAACTCACAGGAACATCATAGCTAAGTTTTGAAGCTCCCAGGTCATGGAGAAAACACAGCAAACAACTAAAAAAAATTCAAAAACCATGGAACTGCAGTCAGAATAATACAATATTTACTAGCTTCTATATTAAAAGACCGAAGAGCATGGAAGAGGATACTCCAAAGAGCAAAGGAGCTAGATTTGCAACCAAGAATAACTTTCTCAGCAAAGCTGAGTGCGTTATTCTGCATGGAAAAAAATGGATGTTGAATGAATAAAGGACTTTCAGTTATTTCTGAGGAAAAGATCAGAACTGAATGGCAAATTTGACCTATAAGAATCAGGGGAAACATAAGAAGGTAAACATGAAAGAACAATTAGATAGGATTTCATAAGGTCAAACTGTTTACTTCTTTTATGGGAAAATGTTATTTGTAACTCTTAAGAATGTTATCATCACTAGGGTAGTTTGGAAAAGCATATATTAATAGAAGACTTGGGGTTAAGTCATGATGGGGGTGATCCTAAGAAATAAAATTGGAGAAGAGGTAGAGGTAAAATGGAGCAATTATCTCATACAAATGACATGGAAATGGAAGGACTGCTACAGTAGAGGGCAGGAGGGAGGAGAGGGCTGGTAGTGATGGAACATTATTCTCATCAGAACTGGGTCAAGAAGGGAAAAATACACACATCTAGAAAGGTATGAAAGTCATCTTAACTTAGAAAAAGGAGAGTGAGAAGACAGGATAAGAGAGGAACTCTTACAAACGTGAGTAGATTGAAGAAAAAAGGTTAAAGGGAGAGGATAAGGCAGAGATTCTTAGAAGGCGTTCTGATTAGGGAGGTAGTGGTCAGAAGTAAATTAGTTGCCTGAGGAGGGATAGGGTAAAAAGAGAGGGAGAGAAAAATAAACCATGGGGAAAAATAGGATGGTGGGAAATACACAACTAGCATTTGTAACTTTGAATGTGAATGGGATGAACTCACTGATAAAACAGAAATGTAGAGCAGAATGGGTTAAAAATCAGATTCCAACAATGTGCTGTTTACAAGGAATGCTTATTAAAATGAGAGCTATACGTTGAATAAAACTGAAGGCTGGGCTAGAATTTATTAGGCTTCAGCTGATGCAAAAACAAAGCAGCGGTAGCAATCATGATTTCATATGAAGTTATATCTAAAATAGATTTAATTAAAAGAGATAAGCAGGGAAGCTACATTATGATAAAAACTACCATAGATAATAAAATAATATCAGTATGAAACCTATATACACCAAATGCTATAGCATCCAAAATTTTAAAGGAAAAAATATATATAGTTTGATTTATTCATTGAAAAACTACCTGTTTATATCAGTTGATCATTTGTCAATTGGGGAATGACTCATAATCTTATAGATTTGACCAAGTTCTCTGTATATTTGAAATGTGAAACCTTTATCCAAGAAACTGTCCATAACATTGCCCCCGTCCCAGTTTTCTGCTTTCCTTCTAATCCTGGTTATATTGGTTTTATTTGTACAAAATCTTTTAAATATAATGTAATCAAAATGATCTATTTTATATTTCACAAATTCTCTCTAACTCTTGTTAACTAAATTTAAAAAATAGAACTTTAACTTTCTGACTTTCAGCCAACTATTGTAGCCTCATTGCCCAATACATTCTTCCTTGTATGCTTTATTCTAGTCAAAGAGAACTTTTAGTGATTCCCTGATCTTGTCCTGGCTTCTTACATCTCTGTGAATTTGGGCCACCTTGCTTTTCTTGCCTAATAACCTAGAATGTTTCCCCCACAAATCTCCATCTATTTAAATCCTTTCTTTTCCCAAGACTCAGGGGCCACCTCCCTATTAATCCTTCCGTAGACTTGACTATTGTCCTGCCACTGGACTTGGATGACTCTGGAAGAGAGAGTAAGGTTGATCACTTTGTGCAACTTAACTCCAACCCACATATAATATCACTGCATTATGTCATTGTCCCCCTTCAAAATTGAAGGACAAATAGCAATATTAACAACAATCTTTTCATCTGAAAATTAGCTTTTTTTCCTCAAATCTTCCTAGAGCCCTTTGCACTTCTTCCTCTTTTTGTTCTGATAGTTTTCCTTACATCAAACTTACTTTTGCAAGTTCTATCTCCCTTGTTGGTTCTTAACCTCAAGGGTTCAGAATGTCATTTTCATTCTGTATCCCCAATGCTGAGTCTGACGCCTTTCCCATAATAATAGGCGTTTAAGAAATGGTGGTCTAATTGTTTAGTGGAAGGAAGGAGCCGTGTGGTAAAGAATGGTGCCATGTGATACAAGGAATAGACAAAGAAAAAACAAGTTGCCACCAAAGTAAAGGATAAAATTAAGTCACCGTTGGAAGGAGTTTAGCAAAGAACAGATAGGTGGTACCTCCGTCACATGGCACTATATATGAACTCCTTAGCCTATTATTGAAGGACCTCTACGGTCTAGTTCTGATCTACCTTTCTGGTGTTATTTTACATTTTCCCTTTTTACTCTTTTTCTATATCAGAGCTCTCAAATCTTTTGGTTTCAGGAACTCTTTATACTCTTAAAAGTTTTTGAGGACCCCACCCCCAAACAAGGACTTTTGTTTATATGGGTTTTACCTATCAACATGTACCACAGTAGAAATGAAAACATCTCAGTATTATTATATAAATAGTTTTGACCTCATGGAATCCCTGAAAGGGTCTTGGGGACCCCACCCCCAGATTCTTCAATCACACTTAGAGAACTATTGCTCTGGACGTAGTAGACCACTAGGTGTTTTCATGTCTGGGTCTATCATCTCCAGCCTTCACTCTTGCTGTTATGACTGGTCTACTATCCTATTCTGATCATATATTTCATGGATAATGCCTCTAGGATATTTCTTTCATGCAAATGTAATGTATAGTGAGTGCTTTTAAGATCCTTTTCATGTAGAGTCATTTAGTGCTGAAAGTTCAGGATAGGAAAGTTACTTGTATATAAAGAAAAAAAATATTTAAATCAACTGCTAAGGATATAAGATCGTTTCCTATGTCTGAAATGCATTCCCTCCTCATCCCTGACTTAATGAACCACTCTCTTCTTTCACGACTGTGCTTGGATGATTTCCTCCTTCACGAAGATTTCTGTAATCCATACTGATGCAATCCTTACAACTGGTTGCTGTTCAATTGTGTCCAACTCTTTGTGTGAACCCACTTGAGGTTTTCTTGGCAAAGATATTTCCTTCTCCAGCCCATTTTACAGATGAGGAAACTGGGACAAACAGGGTTAAGTGATTTGCTCAGGGTCATGTAGCTAGTAAGTATCTGAGGCCAGATTTGAACTCAGGAAGATAAATCTTCCTGACTCCAGGCCTGACACTCTATCCACTGAGCCATCCTGCTTGGTACAGACGTGGATAAAGGTTGGGCTGAGTGTGTGTCCCAGAGTGTTCATACCCTGGTGGAACATTCCTATCTCCTGAGGGGGAAAGTGTGAGGGCTGATGCGAATGCTCTCCCAGGGTATTCCGCTCATCCAGTTCAGGCTCTGTTCATTCTTTTGCTTCCTAGCTAGAAGTGTTCTCCTTGGTCACAATTTTTTCTCAGGCACTGTATCTCTATCTCTCCTTTGCCCTCACTCTACGCCACCTCATCCTATTTCTTGTCCCCCTTTTTCTCATTCCCCACTGCAAACCTCTCCCTTTCTGTCCTCATCCATAGCTTTGAACTTATTTTTTTTCAGTTTTCTAAATGTAACTTGTTGGATTTAGTTCTTAAATATTGAATTGGAGGAATTTTTGTCCTATTCTCAGTGAGAAAAAGGTCAGTCCTAAAGAATCAATTAAACAGAACATGAACTCATAAGAAGAAAATGCTTACCTAATTAGATTTTGATGCATGAATGGATTTGAATAGAAATAAGTAGAGGCTTGAGAATTTTCTGATTTGAGGAAGGTAAGGAAATCCAAAAGGAGAAAAGTATTTTTGATTTTTTCAACTTCATGATTTTAATGAATCTATGATATTAGTGACATGTCTATGCTCTCCATTTGTTCAGATGACAACTCATCCCAACCTTCTTATCCTGAAAATTCTTGTCTTTGACCTCTCATTGATTCTCCAGGGAGATGGCCTCCTCTCAGTGATGGAAGTCTTCCTCTTGGGGTCTTTAAATATTTTATAAATATGGTACAATGATACACCTCAATGGATATCTTACTGCTTTCTCGCTTTCATTCTTGTGAATGACTAGTCCATGGTCCTTTTCTGATCATATATTTCATGGGTGATGTCTCTATTATACTTCTTTCATGTAAATGTAAGGTACAGCCAGTCCTTTTAAGACCTTTTTCATATCGAGCAGTTTCGTACTGAAAAGGACAGAAAAATTACTCGTACATAAAGAAAAAAATTTAATTAACTGTTGAAGGATGTAAGGTTAATAGTGATGAACATTTTGCTGCAGATGAACATTTTGAAACCTGAATAGAGGGAAGGAAATTTGATTTAATAAAACTGCTAAAATATGTGTGTATTTTAGTATATATATATACATATATATATATATATATATGAAGTATATGTATATATGTATGAAGAAACATAGCTTTCAAATGGGGTTTGAAAAGTTTTGGACAGAAAATCAACTGTGATATAAATATAAAGACTTAAATCACTTCAGCAATTTTCCTCCCTTCCCCCAAGTGACCCAACCAGTACCCTGAACATAATGGTCAGAGCTGTGGGATTTGGACTAGTGGGATTAGTTTTTCTGCTAACAGCACAAAAATGGATTTAAAACTGTTTATACTAGCCTTAGGAACAAAGACCTGAGAGATTTGGAAGAGGAGAAGGGCAGAAGAAAACAGCCTTGCCTGGTCTGTTAACTATTATTTGCTTAAGATGCATAAATGGGAAAAGTAGTTGGAACAACTTGGGACATCTTATCAAAACAGTTAAGGAATATTTGGAAATATACCTCTTAAAGTTTTCTTTATAAAGATGTGTTATCTTAAACATTGCCAAAACTAATATAAACTAAGTGTTCTCTTTGGTTGATGCTTTTTTCATTCTTGTGAAAGATCCCTCATTTTTGTGTAAATGATTTTTATGGCATAATAGGGGGGAGAGAGAGAGAACTTCTTTATTAAAAAATGGAGCAATTTTAATTTTGAAGAAACAATTTCAAGGACGCGAAATGAAATAGTGAACTTGTTTTAGGACTTAAGAACTTCAAGGCATCAGGTCTCTCATTTGTATATAACTATTTAATGATAAGGATAAATAAAAAAAGAGAAATCATATAAGCATTTGGAGACTGAGGTATCATTTTTTTATCTTAGTAGTACTTTCTTTTTACTTGAATTTTTTTTCTTTCCAGGGAAAACATGCATTTTGCAGTAGAGACTGAGGTTTATTTTAAAAGAAACTAAAGATTTCATAGGGGAATTTTGTTGCATTCTTACTTTTTAAGTGGAAGGAAAATTATTGAGAGCCAGGATGAGCTGATGTAGACAATTCAAAGATTATAGAACAGATAAGAGAAAAGTTGAGATTGGTGTGATGAAGAGACTGGAGATGATGAGAAGAGGGGAAAAAACAGGAGAGAAACAAAAGCAGCTTGTTGCAGCTATTTTAAGAGAGCAATACCAGCTAGCTCTCCAGAAGGCTTTTGTGACTAGTTCCTGAAAGTTATTGTCCTTCATTGCCCCCTAGAGCTTAAGAGAGGTGAGGTCTCAGAATTGCTTTTGCCTTCTGCTCTAATTGGAGAGAGAAGGAAACACAGGTACTGCATCTGCATTGTTGTATGAAAAGAGCTGTGTACACTGTTTTGCTTTGTATGGAGAATTGATTTAAAATTTTGATTGTGAGTTCTGTGCTGAGCAATGCAATCTATTGATGAATAGATAAATAATAAATCTGTATAGCCCAGAGGTAAGTTGTCTGAGGAGTTTTTCAGTTCCACTATGCAAATTAGGAATTAACACTTTACCTTTTATATGAAATCTGCCTCTGATGCTTGTCACCTTGGACAAATCACTTAAGTACCTGAGCCTCAGTTTTCTCATTTGCTAAATGAGGGGGATGGAACAGATGCCCTTTGAGATCTTTTCCAGTTATAGATGTCTGATATTATGATACCTGTGAAAACTTGTTAAGATTTATTTTGGATAATCTCTGAACAGCATTTATTAAATTCAATCAGATATCAAAAAAAGAATTAGCACTTTATAAATACTCTTCTAAGGGTGATTTTTATCGCTAAATTAAATCATTTGTAAATTAAATTAAGTTGCTTATTTAAAAAAATTTAAATTAAATGGTAAATGCTATGCCTGTTGGAGTGGTGGTTGTCCTTCATCTTCGAGGAGGACCAAAATGACGTCACCATCGTAAAGTGAAATTTCAGTGTGTCTGACCGTGGCTGATCAGACCAATAAGAGCTTGGAATGCTCTACCACAGGTTGGGCACAGATAGTTTGTGTGAATATTTGGGGTGGATATCCCAAATTTGGTGTTGGAGTACAGAAGAACTGGAGTGTTACGACTAATAAATAAGCCGTTAGCACAGAAGTGGTTTTATGTAGCATAGATATTCCTGAGTGGAGCAATGGCAGAGCTGTAGCCCAGAGTTGTGTGCTGGTCTTCCCCCTTTACATGCCTCCCTTCCGGTTTTCTGCTAAGTGTGCCTATTCTGGCCCTACAAATACTGAACACCTTGGTAGGAGAATGTGACCCCGGTTTATGCAAGGCTTGTGATTTTATTCCTCATTTTTGCACTAGTTTTAATATCTATATCTATATATATCTATGATGGTATTTTTTCTTTCACCTTATATTTTAGTAAATGGTCCTTTCATGATCTAAAAGTGTCATTATGGTGATTTGTTGGTTATATAAGTAGAAACACATCAGCAGAGGCATAGATGGTAAAGTGATGAGTGGGGAGATTGTATTCCTGTTCAACGGATTTACTCTTTTGATTTTAAGAGAATTTGAGGGTCATTGTGTCTCTCTCTACTACACCTCCTCTTCTCCACACTTACATCTTGGTACAGACCTTCAAGTCTCTCTCCACTCTAACTCATCCTCCAGCCAGCTGTCAATGCGCTTCTTAGAGCACCATGTCATCCTTCCCTACCCACTGAGCTTCATTGACTCCCGATCACCTCCAAGATTGAATACAAAATCCTTTGTTTTTCAAAGCCCTACATAACCTAGTCCCTTCCTTCCTTTCTAGTCTTATTATATCTTCTTACATCTTTTACAATCCTCTTCTTTCCCCCCACCCCCATGTATTCTTTAATCTAGTGACCCCAGCCTCCTAGCTGTTCTTTGAACAAGACATTCCAGCTCCCGATTCTGGTCGTTTTCTCTGACTCTCCCTCATTCTTTCCTCGTTCATCTTAATCTTCTGACTTTATTGACTTTCTTTGATCTCACAAGTCATCACTAGCGGCTTTACAGCCACCATGCATGGTTCCATAATTGAGGCAGCATAGTATAGGGGGACAGACAGCCTCAATTCAAATCATGCCTGTGACACTTATTGGCTTTGTGACCTTGGAAAAATCACTTAATCTCTTTGGGTTTCAGTATCCTCATTTGTAAAATGATAGTATTGGACTAGGCAGCCTATGAAATCCCTTCTAGTTCCAGATATGTGATCTGTGATTTTTCAGAGACTGGGGTATTCTTTGATTCATAGCCATCATATATTCTGGGGGAATATAGATTATTAAAAACTTGGACTTCTTGAGTCAAAGAGCAGCTTGGGATAGTTGAAAGGACCATGCAAATTCCCAAATGGACTTTTAACATATAAAAATGATTTCCAGGTGTTGAGTCTTAAATATCACATGTTCACACACACGTGTGTACACATACAAAGTATTACTTAGAGTTTACTGATAATGACCTCATGCACAAGGGATAATAAAATGGCTTTGGTTGGGTGGAGGAAGTATTTCAGAGTGTGCTGTTGACTGAGCCATGGTGAGGGAGATGACTAGGAGCATCCTTGCTCCACGACACCAAAATCGAGGGAATTCTGATGGCACTTACAGTCCCTTCCGTGGTGTAGAAACAAAGGAACATGGCAAGTTGTTAGCCAGACTAATTGGACAAAACGAGAAGGTAACAGATTCTGTGCTTTCTCTTTTCTCTACCCCTACCAGTAGCCTCAGATGAGTTTTTCCTTGGCCTGGCCTCTGCCCTAATCTTTCTCCTCCTTTTCCCCCACTTCAACTTCCTTGGTCGAAATCTTTTGGTGTCCTGTCGTCCCATGATCCCTTCCTCTACCCAACTGAATTTGTGGAGTATGAAGTAGATTTGATTTTGTGCCACTTACATTAGGTGTATTTTGTAAAGCTAGCCTTCCGTAATTGCTAGTTAGGGCTCTGTTTGGTGGGTGTAGAGGGAAAGATCAATAATAATGAATAGCATTTATATTATCTTCTAAGGCTTACCAATATTATTTCAATTGATCTTCACAACATTCCTAAGGGGGTAGGTGCCATTGTTATTCTTATTCTACAGATGAGGAAACTGAGACTCAGAAAGGTTAAATGATGTACATAGGTCAGAAAATCAGTAAGTTATCTGAGGCTGGCCTTTCTGATTCTAAGTTCACTGGACCCCATCTTTATCTACATAGATATTAATCCAGCACACTGGATGGTGTGCTACCATAGCAGAATTTGAATATCCAGAGGAGCCTGGGCTTTGAGGGATAAGCTGTTAAGAGAAGAAAGGTGGCAGGATGCCAGCCATCCCCTTTAGCCCTCCTCTGTGAGCACTCCCAATCCTTTGATACTCCCCCCTCCCTCCTTGGCTACCCAGGGTCTTCAGCTGCAGAGTTGCAGTCTTGTTGACCTTTAGGTCACCTTGTGAGTCCAAAGTGTTCAATAATAGCATGCCTAGAACCGATTATGCTACTTTAAATAACCACAACATGCAATCCATTTTTGCTGCTATAAGTTTCCTGACTCGGGGAATTTTTCATTAGGGGCCCTGTGCCCTGATTGTAATAAATCATACCATTGCCTCAGGGTAGAGCAAACCTTATGTGGCTAGAGGGACTAACAAACCATGTAAGTGTCATGACTTGAGGGTAACCCTTGTATACTCCAGATCCTTCTTGTTTTACCTATCCCCAGTCCTGCAAATTTCTTTTCGATGACTTTGGCTCTCATTGAGAAGCATCTGTAGTGTTCTGAGGCTTTATGTCATCAGTGCAACATCATTTATAAGTGATGGACGACATCATCTATCATCTGGAAGACCTTGACTTCCATTGTGGCTTTCTCTCCTATCTGGACTTTGCACAAGATCTACAAAGACTAAAGACACCTTCCATGATAAAGGTGAGTATATGCCTTCCTGCTTTATGCCTTTGCTTGCTTTTTCCAAGTAGCTAACCAGTATTTTGTTAGTCAACTTGTATTTATGAGGTGCTTACAATGTGCCAGGCCCTGTGCTAAGCACAGGGGCTATAAAGAAAGTCAATAAAATAAAAAAAAATCCAGTCCCTGCCCTTAAGAAGTTTGTAGTGTGATGGTGCAAGGCACTAGGCTAGGTACTGGGGATAAAGAAGCAAATATGAAATAGTCCCTGCCCTAAAAATGCTTAGATCCTTCTTTTGAGATATAGCACGTACACAAATAAATACGCTACAAGATAATTTAAGGAAGAA
Organism: Bettongia penicillata ogilbyi; assembly: GCA_023548195.1. Classification (NCBI taxonomy): domain Eukaryota; kingdom Metazoa; phylum Chordata; class Mammalia; order Diprotodontia; family Potoroidae; genus Bettongia; species Bettongia penicillata. Next base: position 4,538,642 of record JAJHZJ010000024.1, read on the forward strand.
AAGGATCGTAATAACTGTGGTAGAGGCAGGGAAGACTTCCTGCAGAGGTTGGCCTCTGAGTTGAACTTTAAAGAAAGATAAAGATTCTGAGAGATGAAGATAAAGATGAAGAGAGAGGATATTTCAGACATAGAAAAAAATCTATATGAAGCCACAGGGGGCACAAGATAGGATGTGTCAAAAGGAGTAATGCAAAATAAACCAGGAAGAGTGAGTTAGAGTTATATGGAGGGTTGAGTGGGAGAGGAGATGTAAATGCCAGCAGAGAAAATAGGGAGCTAAGGAAGGTTTTTGAGCAGGGGAGTGACATGGTCAGTGTGTGCTTTATTTATTATTTATATTATTTACTTGTATTTATTTATATTATATTTATATATTGTATTTATTTATTAATTCATATTATTTATCTATTTTTATTATTTTGGAAACTTTGTGTAGAGATAGATTGAAATAGGTAGAGATTGGAAGCAGAAGAACCAGTTAGGAAGTTATTATTGTAGTGAAGTGAGAGGTGATAAGGGTATGAACTAGGGTGGTGCACATGGGGTGGAGAGTAGAGGATGGATGTGAGCGATGTTGTGGAAGTAAAATCGACAGGACCTGGACATTACCTGAATGTGGGTTAGGAGGGAGAGTAAAGAACAGGGGCTGACTTGGAGGTTGTAAGTGACTGGGAAAATGGTGGTACCTTCAACAGAAAATCAGTTTGAAAGAAGTGGAGAAATGATGAGCTCCATTTTTGGACCTCTTTGAGACGGGACATCCAGATAGAGATGTTCAGCAGGCAATTAAAACAGGATTAAAAACTGAGGAAAGATTAAGGTTGGATTTATCAACTGAGAGTCATCTTTGTCAAGATGAATAATGAACCCATGGAAACTTATGAGCCCAATAGGAGCAAGGATATATTGAGGAAAAAGATAACAGAGCAGTCATGGTTAGAGGGTGGGAGATGGATAATGATAAATAAAGAGACTGAGAAGGTACAGTCAGACAGGTAATAGGAAAACCAGTGGAGAATGGTTGTTCCAGAAACCAGACAGGAAGGGATGGTTCTGAGGGTGAGCATGGTTGGTCAAGAGTTTCAAACATAGCAGAGAAGTCAGGGAGGACAGAACTGAGAAAATACTGTTGCACAGATATTAATAGTGTCTCTTGTTAGCTATTCTGGGAACAGTTATACGTGACCTCTTCCACTCTTTTGGAATTTTCACTTCTTTGCATTCCCTTGAAAATCTGTTCCTTCTACTTGTATTTTCTCTAGATTTTATCTTTATGTAAGATTATATTTTAACCTGATTAAAATGCATGTCTCCAAAAAGTCCTGAAGGAATAGGTCTAATGGTGGGAATTACAGGCAATTTTGTGTATGACATGGGAAATCAACATGTGTGTGGGGTGTCATTTTTAGTCTCTCTGGCTTTTGATGCCACTCAAATCCTATCACGTATATGATTTTCTCCTCCAGCTACACACGGGGCTGGTTGTGCCCTTGGGTAATGGCAAAGCTTTTAAAATTTTTACATAAGTAAGCTCTCAATTAAAAATTCTTCAAGAGTCAGGAATTCATGTGAGCAAAATGGATGACACTCTGTGGTTATTTAAAGCAGTGTAATCATTTCTAGTCATGCTATTATTGAACAGTCTAGTCTAGCTAAATGACCTGAAGGTCAGTAAAGCCCAAATATTCTCAGATCAGGGCTGAGTAGGAGGAGCAAGGGCTCAGATTCTCCTTGGGAAGTACCCTAGGAAGTGCCGAGGATCATCTGGAAAAACACAATTCAACTTTATCACCACTGCTCATAAAGGAAAGAGTGGGTCAAGGGCATGCAGGCACCAACAAGAAGGGATTGCATCTAACTCAAGAATTTAGGTGACTTACACTCACACAGTGTGAAATAGCAGAGCCTGGATTGCAGCTCATGTCTCCATTCCACCATGTTGGAGTCACCTCCAGTGACTCCTTAAATTGTTTGTGATTCCAAGTTCCCTGGCCTTCTTTTCTGTCTTCCTTTTGTGCTTTATTGTGATTATAAAGCTTCCAGGGAAGAATGATGACCTCAAATAGCCAGGGTCCAAATCATAAGGAATGATTCTGGTCATCTCCTTGAATTGCACTTGGAGAAAAAATGCAGCTAGTGGCTATTATCTGCTTTCAGCACCAAACTGATGGATACTCAACTGATGGAGGAGGAAATAATATTAATATTCATGACCGACTCTAGGACATTGAAATGAGTTGATCAGTGTCACCTAGAAATATAGCTTATATCACAACACGTTAAATTTTAAAGGAAATTTCCCAATAGTGTTAAAAAAATTCAACACATTCAGAAATCCTAATAAACTATTAAAATAAAACAATGCCCCTCTCCACAACCAAGGTTCTTCTAACATGATTCTGGCACCATAGTATTGTAGATGTCAAAGCTGAAGGATTCTCCAAGGCTAGAAAGTGCAGGAATGTGGTAACAACAATTTTAACCATTTACTAGAGCTGATTGTTGAATTTTCAGTGTGGGTGTCTCTGAAATCAGCTACATATTGGCTTGATTTATTTTTTATTTGCTGTATTGATTTCTAGGCTTTAAAAAGTGCTAATAATGCAGCTAAAATCTAAGGTTTTAACTGTATTTAGTTTAAAACACTTGAAAGTATATGATATATATATGTTATATGAATATATATGCATATTTATTTTTCCCCCTCACATAAAGCCAAACATTTACTAGCTTACCCCTGAACAAATCCAATCATCTTCCACAGATGAGGAAACTAAGGCATAGAGAAGAGACTTAAATGTCTGAGATGGGATTTGAACCCAAATCTATTCTGACTCCAAGTCCAGTATTCTGTCCATTATGCTGTGTTGCCTCTTCCCATAGCTTCTCAGATAGAAGAGAAATTCCTTTTCACAGTAATACATAATCAGCAGTCTATCAAACCACTCAATACCCCTAAGGCACGAATGTGCTGGCAAATGCTTAACAACCAGTTCTCTGGAAAAAAAGAGTACTAGCACATCTAAAAATTTAAACAGCATTATGAATGTTTTCTCCATCACTTTTTTAAGCCTAGAGCTGACAATCCACACAACAATGAATTGTGCCCTGATCCTTAGTGTTTGCTGATTTCCCAGGTGCCAATCCATACACTGACAATTTAGCATTTATTATCTACAAGCAGCATGTCCCTGATATTGGACCTTAGTTTCCTCAACTAGCAAAAGAAAGTATTTGATTAGCTGGCCTCTGATAGCCCTTCTGGCTGTAAATCCCCAGCTCTTTAGATGTAAAATGACTTACCTAAAGTTACAAAGGTAGCAAGTGGTAGAGTTGAAATGTAAAACCTTGATTTCTCCCTTCCACTATAACATGCAATGTCTTATTGATATAATATTGACAAAGACTGTCAAAATTCGAGCTTACCAAGGTATGCCATTATTTCCCAGAATCACATAAACTTTTTTGAAGGATGTTTAAAAATAGATTTAAGTTTGATTCAAACTTTAGCAATTCCTCCAGATTGCATTGCCTGGACAATATAGTTTCTCAGTAATATCAATTTTTGATGAATATATTCAGATACTCAAGTGACTCTATGGTAATGTTGATCTGGAAGACTCTTCCAAAGATGAAGATTGCTAAGCATGTGTGCCTGCCCATCCGATGTAACTCATCTTTTCCTTCTAGAACAGACATTCTCAAACTTTTTTGGCCTACTCCCCCTTTAAAAAAAATTAGTGTCACCTTGGAAATCTACTTTCTTTAACCCTTTAATATTTTTTTGAAATTTGTATCATTTAAAATATATATATATATATATATATATATATATATATATATACAAAATATATTTGAATAAAATGACATACAAGGCATGTGGGGGTCTTGGTGTTGGTCCTTGCGCACTCCACCACTCTGGGGTTCAGGATCTTCTGCTGTTTCTCCTAAGTTGGGGCTTGCCTCTGGCTTTCCAGGATACTTCTTGTCCTGTACAAGGACCCCTCCAGTCAATCTTGCCAGCTTCAAGAACCCGAACACTGCTGTACCCCATCTTTCTACTGGTCTCATTGTTCCAGGATTTTTCATGGAGTGGTATTTTCTGGGTTTTTCAAGGTCAATATAAGAGACTGAGAGAAAATTGCTGCTTACTCCACCCTCTTGGCTCCTGGAAATCAGTAGGGGCAAATTATAAATGCATCATGTACTATTTTATTAGAGTAAATAACAGATCTTGATCTCAGGATCCTCATCGGTAAAACTAAGGCATTCTATAAAGTCCCTCCCATCTCTAGATGTGCGCTCCATCCCAAGACAAGACTACATTCAGGTTCCCCTGTCCTTGGGGAACTGGGTAGAAAACAAATGGTTTTCTTGGGGATGTTGGTGTTACATTTGCTGCTATTATATTTTATTGTTTTTACAATGCTTTCTATTTTAAGTAAACTAATATTATTCTTGCTATCTCATGAGGCAAAGAGGGCTGAAGTCAGATCCTACTGACTTTCAATAGTTAAAGATTTTCAGCATGAGTATTTATACCTTGGATATTGGAAGATATTACAATTCAGAACTTGATTTATAGCCGTATTTATCATCTAGACTTAAGAAAGTGATGGAGAAAATGTTAATAATGCAAATGAAACTTACAAGTGTGTTGTGCATGCTGTTTCTCTTCTTAAAGAGTTGGTAATTAAAGGCAGATCCCTTATATGGTCATGTGATAAATCCTGACTGATCGAAAAGCATATGAAGTCAGTGACTTTCTGACATTCTGAAAGCTTTTGTTAGCTATTTTGAACCTTGAATCTGATAGATTTTCAGGGTAGCAGTTCGATGCACTAGATAGACAGAAAGTGATTCAGTGGAAATAGAAATATACATTAATTACATCACATACGTACATATCCTTTTGGTTTTTAATTCCTATGACTAAATTATATTTGTTAAAAAAAAGAATTATCAGACTACCAGAGGTAGGGAGGCTGCAAACCTTAAGGTCACATGTGGTCCTCTAGGTCCTCAAGTATGGCTTTTGACTGAATCTAAACTTCACTTGTTCTGTAAAGTTTGGATTCAATCAAAGAGCTACACTTGAGGACCTCCAGGGCCACATGTGGCCTCAAGGCTTGACTAGCCTAATCTACTGGACCACCTAGGGGAAATGTTAGTTTAACTAGGCAAATACTTAGAAATCATCTATTGGGGAACAAGGAACATCAGTAACTGTGTTGTGTTTTCCTTGAGTCTGGTTTCTGAACTTGGCTAACTCTAAATAAGGGAAGAAGTCCCCATGGCTTCCACCCAACTTTAGAGCCAGATAGGGAGTCTTTGAATGGCAGTTAATATTTAATTGAAAGTTTGACTTACAACATGCAGCTGCTGACATATTTTTCTAAGAACAAAAGTAACAGTGAGATACATAAAAGCTTTCTGATAAGAGCACTCACTCCTCAGAACCACTGTTTTTTGGTAAATCATCAAATAACTTCACAAATGAATCCTCCAGACATCCATCTCCAGTGCAGCAAATACCTAGCTCTGCAGAAACAACCAGATGCCTGAGCTGTTCAGCATTTATTTAGAAAATAGAGGTATTTTTAGCCAATGCTGATCAGCTTAGGAGAGAGTCAACTGCTTTTTCAAAAGTCAACTGGGCTGCCTTTTCAAGGGATCCTAATGTAGCTTCTGTATATTCTGCAAAGAGGGGGAGCTAATGGTTTTACAAATCCATTTGTAAAAGACAAAAAAAGTGGCACAAATGTCAACAATGATCTTTAGCTCAAGAATCTTGTAGAATTGAGAGTGGGAAGAGATCCTAGGTATATGATTTAGAACAACTCTCTGAGTATACAGATAAGGAAACTGAGACCAAGAGGTGAAAAATAGCTTGTCCAGGGTCAGAGAGATCAGATGTACTGTTTATGGATCATAATAATTTTTTTAAAGAAGGCTTCATTTAGTTTTTAGGAATGAAAACCTTTAATCCTATTCCCCTCCAATGCATTTAGAAGACCAGACCGTTCTATTCTCTCTTGAAAAATGAACCACTGGCCTAAGTATAATGCAGAAAGCAGAGCCCAGGCTACTTAGGCTGAAAATTCCAGGTGCCGACTCCTGGTTCTCAGCCTTAGATCTCTGATTTCTGACATTTTATGTTCACAGTGTTATTAAATGTGAATGACCCACAAGATGATAGTCAGTTGGCCGTTAGTTGCGTTATTCAAGGAAGGAGAACTGTGAAATACTCTAGCAACTGGAGAAATTCAAAAACAAAAACAAACCCAGACACCTAGACATATACCACCACCACCACTACCACCATCATTATTATATTTCAATAGACCTGAAAATCAGGGCATGTATGCAAGCTTTGGTCAAATCTTGGATCAAATGTTAATCAAGGGATTTCCAATGTCATAATGCAGATTGTTGAAGTTGGAGTTAGGAAGACCTGATTCATATCCCATGTCTGACATTAATGAGCAACGTGACCTGGTTAAGTCATCTAGTCTTGGTAAGTTTTAGCTTATTCATCTGCTAAAATGGGAACAAGAGCTATCACATGACCTTTCTTGCAGGGTTCTCCTGATAATCAAATGAGATAGTATAAAGGAGATAATAATATAATAGTATTTATGAACTTTAAAGGTCAGTTATTATTTAACAAATAATTGGAAGCAATCTAAGAAATTAGAGGTATGTAGAACAAAAAGAAATTTTTATTCCGTGAGTTAGGAAATAGGCAAGGTAGTAATAATGTGTGGTCCTTAAGAAAGAAATCTAGCCCATAAACCCCAAGATGTGAGGTGTTAGCTCTGCCCTAAAGAATGGAAATTTTGATCCGTCAAACCTCACAAGATATCTTGGGGTTTACAAGCTAGATTTTTTCCTTAAGGACCATGCCTTCAACCCAAATCACTCTGACTCTCACTGGCAGGCAACAGTAGGTCTCAGGCCAAGCCTACTTGGTCATTGTTTGGGCCTTGATTGACCCAGAGTGAATGTAAATAGCAATTGTTTCTGTTTTGGTCAGAGACACTGAAAGTTTTCCCCTCCCAGATTGACTTTTTTTTTTGTACTAAGTAAAAGAGGTCATTCTCTGCCTCGTTTCTTACCTACCCTTAACCACTGAATGGACATTATCTCAGTCAACCTGAGACCTGTTAAAGATCTTAGCTTAAAAAAACCCAAGGTCTCCCGCTGTATCTGGGGCCATCTTCACCAGTCCTGATTTATATCTGGCCACTGGACCCAGACACCTCTGAATGAGAAAGCGAGCCCTCCTTCACTTACATCCACTTCACTTGGATGTCACAGCATCACCTCCCTAATGGCACGGTCCTCTTTGAGAACCAAGGACATACAAAAATATGCCAAACACTTCTACAAATATTATTTCTTTTGAGTCTCACAACAGACTTGAAAGGTAGATGCCATTATATTCCCCATTTTACAGTTGAGGAAACTGAGGCCAATACAATTAAGTTGTAAATATAAGTTGTTTTAAAAATATAGTTAAGATATTGTTCAGTAAACTAAACAGAGACAAACAGAGGCTAAGCTCCAACACCATCTGCTTATTTTTTGATTAATTCTAGGATTTTGCCAGTCTGGGAAACTCCCAGTGTGAAAACTCCCTCCACTATCACAGACTGGCAATTTTATAGTCTCAGAGAGTTGGCTTAGTTAAGTGGCTTCCCCCTGGTCATACAGAACTTGATCCCAGGGAGATTCCAAGGCTTACCTTCCACGTATCCAGTCACTCTGCCTCTTATTAGCTGTTATTTTGGTCAAGTTTCTTCATTTCTCTGTCCCTTGGTTCCCACTTTTGTAAATTGAAGGATTCAGACTAGTTGATTTCTTAGGGACTTCCAATTCTAAGATTTTGTAAGAATTCTGTTAATATGACTTTATTGAAGAATTTTTAAGAAGTATCTTCTCCAAATATTGTTGACATAGTGAGTCATACAGAGATTTTGACTCTAAACACACTAATGGGTCCACAGACGGATGTGTGTACATACATAAATATAAATATCATCTTCAATTCTAATAAGCCCTTGGAATTCCAGACTCAAATAACAGTTTTCTGTTCCTTTCTAAGCAGCAAGCTTTCCCACGTATAGTTCCAGTGCCCCCTGCTGTCAAGCAGCAAGATTTGTTCCGGTCTTGCATTCTCAAAGGCCCATCTTTCATGCAGAATGAAACATTCCTTCATGTTACAATATTTATTTGATAGCCTCCAAATAATGGAAATTGCAAGACTACTGGAAATTTACCCTCCAAAGTGCTATGCACTCTGTGGGCAGTCAATAATGTTGACTGAGTGACCAGAGCCCCCTGCCATTTCTCCAGTTTCCAGAAATCATTGTATTTCTAGACAGACTCAGCACCGGATCATGACCCAGAGGTATAAAATAGGCTGAGGAAAGCTATGAAATGCATCTGGTGAATAACTGGGCATTTGATACTCCTCAGATCCCTGTGAAAAGGCATGAATGAAAGGTTTTACATATATAGTAATCTTACCTGGTCACAGACTCCCTCATCCAATATATAGCACTGGCCCTCAGTCAAATTCCTGTGTTGCTTTTTTAATAAAGATTTTTTTTAAAACTACCTAGAGAATTGAGGGTAGATAGAGTTTTCTGAAGGCAGATAATTCCATGAGAAGGGAAAGGGATATGAGCAAAGGAGATTGGGGGCCTCTTGACTTGCTCTATACTACTGAGTAATTTTCAAGGAGAGATTTAGAAACTGAAGAAGTCCAGGTATCTTAGGATCCCAGGATCCGATATTTAGAGTTCAAAGAGACTTTGATATCATAAACTGCAAAGCCTTCTATTGATGAGAAAATTGGAGGTTAAATGACTTGTGTAGGGGTCACAAAGCTGGTAAATAGAAGAGAAATTTGAACCCAAGTTCTCTGATTCCAGATCACACAACTTCCCCACTCTTCTACACTCTCCTGGTTCAGGTTCATTTAAAATATAAATATAAAATAAATAATATATATTTTAAAAACAAAAATATAAATTCCCCCTTTTATAGGAAGTCTTGTACCATCTCCATAGAGAGTATTCTCCATGTCCGCTCAAATGACTTGGTGTTGTCTCTGAATTTGTTTTGTATTTACTTATCTTTGTACATGTTACTTTCCTCTTAATAGAATGGAAGCTGTTAGACTGTTTCCCTTTTTTTTTTCTTTCTAGAGCTCAGCACTGTGCCTGGAGCATGGAAGGAGCTCCGTAAATACTTAATGAATTAGAATTCTAGTCAGTTTTGAGTTGGCTATGTACAATTTTCACTGAAGTAACCAAGTTCAAGTATCCCCAAGACCTGATGCAGTGTTTGCTTTCAGAAAATAACCTTAGAGTTAATGGATCTTAGAGACCACCTACTCCCACTAGTCACACCTGAAAAAAGAGCCTTCTCTCAGCCTCTTCTGATGCAACACTATAATTCACTGACCTGACAAGAGGTCATTCAACCTTTGCTTCAGACATCCCATGACAGGGAACTCATTACTCACCCCAGTAGCCACTTCTACTCTGTTCAGATCTTCTTGATGTGAGTCTAAATTTGGCTCTTTGAAATTTCCAAATATCTACTAGTTCTGCCCTCTGGGATCAAGCAGAACAAGTCTATCCATGTGCCAGTCATTCATAAACTTGAGGGCTGCCATCATGTCTCTACCCTACTTTTTGCCCTCTCTTCCCACTGTCTTCCCCAGATTAAGCACTCCCAGTTCCTTCAAATACCCCTCATATAATACGCTTTCCAGACAATCTACCATGGTGATCACGGTTCCCTGTATGTTCCTCAGCTCTATCGATATGCAGTGCTTCAGATGTATTCTGAGCAGTGGAACGATTACCCTGTCCTTGCTGGGCACTTTTGGCCTGGAATCACATTCTCTTGTCTCATTGGCACATCTCATTGTTTCCTACTGAGCTCATGGTCTAGTCTCTCCAGGCTTTAAATAGATAATCACATCTGATGTGAGGACCTGCAATCAACTTGGTCTGTCACCTGAATGAAAACAAAAAATCAAAGTTACTTTACTCAGAGTCATGGGCAATCAGATTCCTTGGACAGAACCCATGTTTCCTAATCAAATAGAGCTGTGCAGGCAATTCCTTGGCTTACAAGTACTCGGAGCACAAGCAGCTGTCTAGAGAACACTTATGAACATAAGTGAATCTTTTAGAGAATCTGTGTCTTTAGAATTGGAGGAAGACAAGATGCTCTGTTATTATTGATTTCAGGGACTCACAGGAGAGCTGTAGTGCTTCTGAGTACTTGTTCCCAATTACTTCCCAGCCTCCCCATTGTACTTTTGAATTGAGGATGTCAGTGGGCCCTTTACTTCTCAAGTAGATGATTGTGGACCCTTCCTTTTGGAATAATTTTGTATTATTTAGAATCAATTTGTGTGTCTCTTATTGTCTTTCAGGATATTATGTATTCCTTGAAGGCTGAACATATTTCCTTTTTGTCTTTGTAATTGCCAGCGATGCAAAGAGCTTGGCACATTGCAATTCCTTAGTAAATGACAGAAGCAGAAGTGTGGGGTTAATAGAGTGCTAGATTTAGAACTACAAAGTCCTAGGTTCAAATCCCTTCTCTGACTCTTGAGATCTTGGGCAAGTAACTTAAACATCTCTGAACTGCCATTTCCTCATCTATAAAATATAATGGGTGGTAGTGATTTCTAAAGTTCCTCCCAGGTTTAAATCTACAGATTTATGATCCTATAAATGTTTGTTGGAACAAGATGAAGTTTTAAAAATCAGAAATATCTTAGGAATTTTAATTGCTAGGCAAATAAACCTGCTCAATGTGCCCTCTTTCTGCTTCCAACCCCTCAGTATCTATGCGGGGGTGGGGAACCTGTGGCCTTCTAAGTCCTTGAGTGCAGTCTTTTTACTGAGTCCAAATCCTTTAAATAAGGGAGTTTGCTCTGTGAAGTTTGGATTCATTCAGTCAAATTCAGTCCTACACTTGAGGACCCATGTAACCTCGAGGCCACAGGTTCTGTACCCCTGATTCTATACTGTCTGCTACCTGAATTTTTTCACTGTTGATAATTCTATAGATTAGAAATTCATTTTGGCTTTATATCTTTAAGACTTTTGAGGTCCTAGACCTCTTGTACAATTTGACAAAACCATGGTCCCTTTCTCAAAATAATGTCTTAAATATAAGATTATAATTATATTTTAATTATAGAATATAAACCAATTTTATAAAAATACAATTACCTAAATATATAAAGAACCAAGTCAGAGACTCTAGATTAAGAGCCCCTGCCTTAAGTAAATACCTTTGCTAGGGTTAGTTGGCTATCAGTTATTCATAGAGTGACATGATTTATTTCAAGAGATCTGATTTCCTCCTCACACTGAATTGTAAACCTCTACTCTGAAAGAACGGAGCTTTGATGAAGGGGGACAGAACTGGGGATAGTGCTGTCCTGGGAAGTGTAAGGCAGTCCATTAGGGGTTTAGGGAAAGGAATGGGGAAAGAGCTCCGAAAGGGAAGGAACAGAGGGGAATCGAAGACAAACCACCTATTTCAATTTTAGCTTTGAGCTGGCCTGGAGCCTAGAAAAGAGGGAAAAAATGATCTTCTTTCTCCTATATCACATAGCCCCTCCCTTTTTCTCAGAACTAAGTTGAAAGCATTTATATCATAGCTCAGTTGAATTATGAGTTAGATAGGCTTCTGAGGCTCTGTTACGACCCTAGCAACCATTTATCACCATTGTCTCTTTAGGAAAATGTGTTTGGAGATCCTAGGAACTGAGTTACAAACAAACGTTTGGAACATGACCCATTTGTCTGCACTGTCTGCACTATTTTGACATCTGACTTTAACATAACCCAGCACATAATTCTGTATGCTGAATATCTGACTTGGACACTATTTCAGGGCCTTAGTTGGTGGAAGTAACAAGCAGAAATTCATCTAATGGAATTTTACCTGTAATGTGGCCCCATGATTTGGTGAGATCTGGGGGCAAGTAACTTTAAATGATCAACCAGGAGGGAAGGTGGCATACTGGATGGTGTCCTGAATTCTCATCCTGCCACTGATACTTACTATGTGACACTGAGGAAGTCATTTAACTTTTTTGTGCCTCAGTTGCCTCATCTGTAGAATGAGAGGATTTGATTCAAAGACCTTTTTGGATCCTTTGAACTCTAAAGCTCTGAGTCCAGATTACTTGGTCTCTAGTTTTGTGCTTATCCCTAATGAGCTATGTGAACTTGGACAAGTCATTTTTCTGGGCCTCAGTTTCCAGAAATGTGAAAACAAGAGCATTGGGCTGCATGATTTCTAAGACCCATTCCAGTTCTATGAAGCTACAAGGTTTTGCATTTGGTAGGTCAGGTGGAAATTAGTTTGACGTAATGGTTCTCATATGTTTTCTTTGCCACTATTCTTTTCGTAACTTTGTTATTTAAGAATCTCCAAAGATTTTTTGGGCAGTACACTGGATAAGGGAAGGAGAAAAGTTGACGATATATATCCTTGGCTATTTTCCCACTTTAAAAGTTCAGTAATTTCAGCATTGCAGTTATTTCCTCTGCCAATGCAAATCAAAAAGCCTACCCATCTTGGGAAATAATCTTCTAGAGTTGCTGTGATCTCCCCAAAATTTAAACACTTAGTAGATAACCTTCTACCTTTTCACCCATAGCTAGGTTGGCACTTGGGGTGACAGATACAGAGTCTATTGCTAGTTCTTGGGCTGCAGGCCTGACTCACAAAAGAGCTAAAAAAAAGGACCAGGGGCTATAGGATTCCAGATTCTTCAGCTTTAGATTGCTGGAATTTGCCTTCTGTCTCAAAAGGCCCAGGACCAACTTTATAACATGGTAAGGCATCAGTAAAGGACTTTAGTGGAGTGCAGTCATAATTCAGGATGATGGTCACAACTGAAGGATGGCATGTAATAATTACTATCACTTTAAAGTAATGTAGGGTCTGTTTTGACTCTCTGAATTATTTATCCTTTCTACTATTTCTTAAGCTTCTTATGTCCTGTGGTGGAATTTTCTATTCATATATCTTCCAACCTGAAGCTTTTCCATAGGGTTCCTCATTTGCTTTTCCATATATCTGAATTACTTTCACCTCCTCAAATAACTTCCTTCTGATATCTCACATTTGGGATTAGGTCTGTTTCTCTGGAGTGGGCGCTAGCTAGTGTCTGTCAATCTGAAGTTTCAACTTGGAGAGGTAAAGATTTCAGAAATTTTGAAGCCAGAGATGTGGTGATAAGAAACAAACCTTTATTTGGGGGGAGTATGAATTGAAAGACGCCAGGATTTAACACTCTTTATTGTGTTAATCAGCATGGAGAAAAGTAGGTTAAGAAAAAGGAAGAAAAATTGATAAATGGTCAAAGTATATAAACAGAGAGTTTTCAGAGGAAGAAATTAAAGCAATCCATAGTCCTATGAAAAAATTCTCTAGATTACTCTTGATTAGAGAGATGCAGATCAAAACAACTCTGAGGTGCCACATCATACCTATCATGGCTAACATGACAAAACAGGAAGATGATAAATGTTGGAGAAGATGTGAGAGAGTTGGAACACTAATTCATTGTTGGTGGAGCTGAGAGCTAATCCAAACATTCTGGAGGGCAGTTTGGAACTATGTCCAAAGGGCTCCAAAAATGTACATTCCCTTTGACCCAGCAATATCACTTCTAGGACTGTATCTCAAAGAGATCATAAAAATGGGAAAAGGTCCCACGTGTACAAAAATATTTACAGCAGCTGTCTTTGTGGTGGCCAAGAACTGGAAATCGTAGGGATGCCCATCAACTGGGGAATGGCTGAACAAGTTGTGGCATATGAATGTAATGGAATACTATTGTGCTATAAGAAAAGATGGACAGGAAGATTCAGAGAGGCCTGGAAGGACTTACATGAACTGATGCTGAGTGAAAGGAGCAGAACAAGGAGAACATTATACACAGTAACAGCCATAGTAACAGTGAGGAATTTTTCTGGTAGACTTAGCCCTTCACAGAAATGCAAGGACCCAAAACATTCCCAAAGGACTCGAGGCAAAATGCCATTCACATCCAGAGAAAGAAATATGAAATTGGAACGTAGAATGAAGCAGAATATTTTCTCTTGTGTTATGTTTTGTTTTGTTTGGATTTTTCTCATGGTTTCTCCTATTCACTTTAACTCTTCTATGCAACATGACTAATGTGAAAATGTGTTTAATAAGAATGCATGTGTAGAACCCATATAAGACTGCATGCCATGTCGGGGAGGGAGGGAGAAAATCTAAGACTTATGGAAGTGATTGTAGAAAACTGAAAGCAAATAAATTAATAAAAAAGAAAAAGGAGAAAAACACTTCATTTAAATATAACTTTTGAAATGTCTCATTTTCTGAACTTTCAGTACTAGCGTTTTCTGCTTTTTATGAAACTTCATTTTACCCTCTTTGTAGATTTCTCTCTTGATTGAGACAAGATTTTTTACTCATTCATGTATTAATTTATTTCTTGCTTTGGTGTTTTTACAAACATGGGTCCGTTTATTCTATATCCTGTAGAAGATGGAGTCTTTCAAGTTAGACAGGACATTGAGTCAATTGGGAAGGAGCAAGGGTCAGCATAAGAGGCAGAGAATTTTTTCCGACTTACATAGATCTAGGAGTATGATCTGCCTTGTGCAATTGTTTCATATATATATATATATACATATTATATATATGTATATATATATATGTATGGGAGAGGCTATATCCTCTTGAGCCTCTAGGACAAAGAGGTACATGAGAGTCATTCCTTAATGGAATGGTTTTTGATCTCAGTGTGTAGTTTTATCCAGACATGAATTACACAGTCTGATACAATAAAAGCTCTAGTTATAGGGAAAAAATGATGAGGGAGGAATTTTGTTTGTCATTTATTTTGCTATGCTGTTTGAATAAATGTCTTTTGTTTTGAAGTAATGTGTCTTCTGGTTGACTGGTAAAAAGAAATGTTAGTGTGGACTCCAAAAGTATGCTTTTAAATAGATGATAACCCCAAAAGTAGCTTCAACTTGGGGTGGTTTTTAGGGGGCCTCTGTTGGAAGGTAGATGAAAAGATGTAGGTTACACACATAAAAATCTTTACTTGTATGGTTTTTACAAATCATTTTTGGGGAGTGAGGCATGGGTAGCAATATATAAATATATTAAACCTTTCTTCATCATTCTAAAAATATTAATAAATTCATATTTCCCCCCTTTTGAAGAGGGAAGATATCTCAGGGGGGAAAATATTTCTCCTTCAACTTTTCCTATTTTTCCAGGGCCTTCACATTTCTATTCTGTTTACAGTTAGTAAAAACAATTATATGAAAAACTAGGTAATGTGAGTCATGAAATTTATTTTAATGCTAAAGGGACAGAGGAACAAAGACAATTTTGCTGATTATGGAAATTAAAGATGTTCTTCAAATGCAATTTTGGGTCATTATCAATGACTTTGCTCTTTTCATTTTGCTCAGATTCTCCTAAATTGAGAATTACTAACCGCTCTGTGTGGAAATTTCTGCTGCACATTACCAAGAGGGAATGAATTCTCTCTCCTGAATACTTTTCAGGAAAAAATATCTTGTTTGGCATTAAAAAATTGGCTGCAAAAGGAATTCAAATTATTCCCACTAAAATAATTTTCCTTCCACAAAAATCCAATGAGACATATGCTTTAGAGCAAAAGGAGGAGGAAGCTTGGTGTGATTTCCACTATGTTGGTGGTAGAACTCAGGAGAATCCAAATAAATCTATATTTATTTTTTGCAGTATTTCATTGCGAAACTTTATGCCGAAAATCTACCGCAATCACACTCCAGGAGTTCTGTTAATGAATGCCACATGTTAGGCACTCTCGAGTCTTCAGCTGCAGTGGTCGCGAATTCTGTGTTAAAGTCATTCAAATAACAAATAGCCATCCAGGCCCATTTCAGCTGAAGCAAGTCAACTGTATTGAATGTGAGTGAAACATTAATTCTTTATAAGAACATACTCAATTGGCAGATACTCTGACATGTAATACACATTAGTCTACCATTCTCCCCACCCCCATGGATTCATTTTATCCTTTGCTTGAATATGCACTTATATATATGCCTATCTCCAATCAACCGAATCTGTCTTTGGGGTATCACTTACATGTACTTACAACACATACATTTTTAAAGAGACACATGCATGAGAATGGCTCTGTTTCTTGGAAATGTTAGTACATCATTATTTCCATTTGTTCTACAGAATGTACTTGCAATTTCTTTTCTCCCTTTGGGAACTCTCTTGTCCTTCTCTGTCCTTTGGGCTCTGTCAATTCTTCCTCCGCCTCTCCCTGCTCCTCCCCCCTTTTCTTTTTCTAAGGCTTTAAAAAAAACAGAGGAAGGAGAATATTACATGTTGGCATTGGACACAAAGGGACACCTGGGGCTAGTTTTGGCTCACAAAATTAAGAAAAAAATTCAAGGAATGGAAAGAGAGAGACAGACCCCTTCTCAGAGACAGTTGCCTTGCTATAGAAGGTATTCACATGGGACAAAGTCTTTCTTTTGAAAGCCAGTCTTGGAAAGCAGAGAGACAGGAAATGCAGAAGGGAATAAATCTGTCAGACTCATTTTCCTTTCTGCTTTACTGTGGGGTTGTTTGTTGGTTTTTTTCTGGATGGCAGCCAAATTCCCTAGTGACTTGTATGAATCCCTTAAACAGAAACAGTGAGTAAAGGTGTAGGTCCCTGAAGTTCAAGATAAGTCAGTTAACTTTTCCTGACCATCAGATTTTCCGCTTACCTGATAAAGGGCACTTCAGACTTGAAATGTCTGAATGTTCAACCCTTTTTATTTTCCTATCCCCACTCTTCAACAAATCTTTAAATCAATTCAATTCCAAGACATTTTCACTTAGGTCTAGAAAGATAATTAAATAATGCTCCAGTGTTGAGACGAAACTGGGAAAAAAATGACATTTTCCAACTGGCCCTCTCTATTCTTTGGAACCCTGTTCTTAGGGATGTGAATTCTGTGAGAATTTTGGTACTAACGATGACTTTTCCTTGTAAAATCACAAACCCTTTATTAAAGTTCTAAATCAACATCTCCTGGTGGCATGAAAATGACCCTGTTTTTAAAAGGTTAAGGATTATGTTTTTGGATTAGTCTTGTTTTTTCACTTGTATATACAACTGACTGTATGGAATTTTCCCCTATCCTTTCAGGTTGGTATCTGCTCTGCAACTGGCAGTTTTCTGGGACTTCCAGTGTTCCAAATAGGACAGTCCTAAGGCCCGTAGGAGAGAACCCTTATAATCACCACCCTGGTAGAGGAAAGAGATGTCAATAGGGCTAAGTGGACCGGGACTTTGCCCTCAGGTGCAAACAGTGAGGAGAGGAGGACTTGATTCCTCACCTTTCTGGCCCATCATCCCTGAGCTTCATAGTCCTTCACTGGTTGCATGAGCATCCCCGCTTTGAACATTTTCTCCACTTCCAGAACCCTCAGTTTTGATTCCTTCCTCAGACTTTTTATTGTTGAATTCTCTGAAGGATGACTATGTCACGCCCTCTCTGTCTTGACTCGTGTCTTAGACTACAACAGTCCAAGCCAGACTATGCTTTTCATTTTCTCCTTCCTCCATCCCTTCCTCACGTTTGTTCTAGGCATCCAAAATCCTAGTTATGGCTCTAGTAGGATGTCCCAGAAGGAAAACCAGTTTTGATATTGGAAAGGACAGTCAGTCTTTTTTGAGCATTGGGGAGGGAATTGCAAGGATGGGCTGTTTCCAGATCTTTACAATGAGCAACCCTTTGCATTTCCCCAAAAGAGTTCTCCCCAGCAAAGTCCTCAGCCGAATGAATGTCAGAGACTGACATACTTTTATCAGTAGAAATGACACTAGAGAAGATCTTCACCATCTGCTTTGACAATGCACCCTAAGGGCCACTGAGTTTAGCCATTTGATTTACAGCTGTAACCTCCTTGAAGGCAAGGAATGTCTTTGCCAACTTTTAGGGACTATGTAAATGTCAACTCTCCTTATAATTGTTACTCAACATGTACCAGGAATGTGGGTGAGGAAATAGGATGGAACCAATGGGGTCCACAAAGTAGAGAGGAGCATGGGAGGCTACTGCTGCTTTCTCCTATTAGTTTAATTCTGTGCATAGAGTAATGTCATATGAAACACTGGCCTTTTTATTGCTCCTTACCACACAGGGCACTGCATTTCATGATTCTTTGACCTCTTATTTGTTCTCCATGCCTGGAAAGCTCTTCCTTTTCACCTTTTCCATCAACACTCAGTTTAAATTTCAACTACTGATAGTCTTCTCAAGGTCTTTCTCCCGCTTTGCTGCCTTCCCTCTAAGCTCCCTCTCTTTCCATCTACCTGCATCTATTGGTGTGTATATACCTTTTTTACTATAGGGACCATTTACTGGTCTTGCTTTGCATTACCAGTGCTTAGTAAATAGCAAGTGCTCAAATTCTTATTCATGGACTAACTGACTTAGTACATGATATGTTTTTTCATTCATTCATTCATTTTTTCAATCAGTTGTCATCCTACATTAGACTGGGACAATAGTTTGAGTTGGGAGTACTGCCTGGTTAAAAGCAAAGAAGCAATCTTATTTATACCTTAGTTGCAAGCCAGGCAGCGGTCCTGAACTGGGCTAGTAGCAAGAATTGTAGTCTCAAGAGGCAAATCCGAAATGTTCCATGGAATTTCCCTTTTCTCCATCCCTCTTTCCATAAGGTGCCATTTTTGTCCCCAGGTACATTGTGATCACAGGCCCTAGAGCTGGAAGGCATCTTAGGACATTACCTAGTCCAAACACCTTATATTATAGAGGAGAAAACTGAGGCAGAGAAAGATTCTGTGATTTGTTCAAAGGTCACATAAGTAATCAGGGGGCAGAGCTGAGATTATATCTCCAAATCTGGGCCCTTTTCTACTGTCCATGTTACAAAGGTATAGCAGAACTATTCTGTCTGTGTCTTTTAAGTGACCATAAACCAATGGGAAATTCTATCTCCTAATATTCACCCCCTTCCCCCACCCCAAACCCCCTGCCCTCTACCTCCTCCGTCCTGGCTGGCTTATTGATTCTCCAGAACACTGGATCTGTGCTATCAGGGAATGTAATTACTCTCTGAGGTTCGGTGGCATTGATAATTATGCCCTCTGGAAGGCTGAAGAGATTAGTCCCCAAATACACATTGGATGATGAAATGAGGGCTGCTGTATAGCAGAGCTGCGCCAAGAAAGGTCACTGGCTTCTCAGACAGTGGATTTTTACAGGGAGTAGGCTGCCTAATGGAACAGCACTGATGATTGGAGTGTTCAAGCAGAAGAGAGAAATCCTCTCTCTTTCAAAGTGCATGTTTTTGTCGCAGAAGCTTTGGCACCATTACGGAGAAAACTGCTTTTCTCCAGGCTCTTCCCTCAGGTTGGAAACTCATTTATTTGGTTTCATATGTTTACTTTTTTCAAAAAAAGATTTTTCCCCCTCTAATTGCCAGTTATGACCAATATTCCATTATTTCACCTCTCATATCTCAAGGTGCCTGACTATGCCTGTGATGATTTGCTTTCATTGGAGAAGAACAATCTAAATAATCTGATATAAAATATGAATTATTCAATACTTAAGGAGGCAAGATGGCATAGTAGAAAAGAAAGCTGACCTTGGGACCAGTCAGTGAATAACCTTTAGTAAGCATCCACCCTACCAAGTGCCTGGTACTGTGCTAAGCACAGGAGATATAAAGAAAGACAAAAGACAGTCCTGCTCTCAAGAGGTTCACAATCTAATGGGAGACCTGGAATTGGGGGATTTCTGAACAAATTCTGGCCTATGAATGTAGGAATGAGGACTGGAATTATGATTTTACTGGTATAGGGAATTCCCAGGCGAGGTAACTCCCTCTACCAATGCAGATTGAGAAAATACCTGTAACTTTTAGTGTTAGAGAATTTCCAGAGAACACTGAGAGGTCAAGTATCTTGCCCAGAGACACACAGCCAGTATTTGTCACAGGTAGGACTTGAATCCAGATCTCTGAGGTTCCAAGTTAAGCTTTCCATCCATTATACATCACTCTATCTATGTGAAAGTAATATAATATTATACAAAATTATGAAAAATCTCCATGAAACAGGAAAATTTCTAAGAATCCGTTGAGCTCTAGATCCTTACAACAAAATTCATAAAAGTGATTTAATGCCATTTTAGGAAGTTTCTTCTCTCATTTGTTGGATAATCCCAATAACATAAATATAGATTATATGCTGTTAAGTCAAACCTGACATACAGAACATCTCATCATAGTGATGAGATAGCTGCTTTGGGTGATAGCTCCTCTATCTACATAATAAAATAGTTTCTATGGAGAGAAGAAACTACATTCGGAAATTGCTCCTAGAAAAGAATGATAGACAAAGAATGTAGATAAACATTTCCTTTATGTGTTAGAATTCTACATTTAATTCTCCAATTTTTGGGTTGGATGTGAAGAAGTAGTAATACTCAGTACCCTCCCTCATACTGTGATTTTGTGCCATTGCCATCTATAACATTTGGAGTGAGAGATTAAGTCTGATACTGAAATTCCTACAAAGAAAAAAGAATGTATTTCAAAATTTTCCCCTCAGGATGGGTTTCCATATTTGTGAATGAGGGAGAGGCAAGGCTAGCAGGTGCTGGAAATTGACACTTATTGACCATTTTAGAGAATTTCTGATTTTTTGACTTAGATCTTGAGAGTGTGAGCTGGGTGCTCATTTCTGCCATCTGGTGTAGAGAATCAGTAAAGCATGCAGGCTTGCAGAATGAGGAAATGCATAAACAATTTGAAATGAAAAGAGAGCAGAGTAGCCCCTAACCCTGCACGTGCACAAATATGATTTCTTGGCAGTGCCTTCTAATTAAGGTTGCTTTGGCTTGCCAACAGGAAATGTCATTCTGTCTTTACATTTTAAAATTACTTACTGTTACTTGGTACCTTGATGGGGGTCTGTAGTTAGAAAATGTTTGAAGGAGGAAAAGAGTTTAAAGTTGAATTCTGCCAGTAGAAATTCTCTTTTCTTGTACCCTATGTGGTTGAGTTAGTTACTACACCATCCCAGGAATTTGGGTATAACTGAGGTCAGGGAGAGAGAAGGTGATTCCTAGAATAGGATTGACCCTAATGGAGAACAAAAGCCTTTAATTAGTACAAGAGTTGCCCTGGTCTGTATTTAGTAGATAGAATGTTGGACTTGAAATTACTAAGATCTGAATTCAAATCCTACCTCAGACATTTATTTACTTAGTTTACCCAGGTGTAAACCTGTGTACTTCACTTAATCTTTCTGGGCCTCAATTTTCTCATCTATAAAATAGGGATAATGATGGAGAAATAATCTACCTCACAGGATTATGAGGATGAAATGAAGTTACATATGAAAAATGCTTATAAAATTTAAAATGCTATATAAATGCTAGTTATAATTATTAATCCATAGACTAGAAAAACTTAAGTCAGATTGGATCGAATGTCTAGCCCATTATTTTTCCCATCCTCAGTCTCTGGATGCCATTAGGAATTGAATCAATATCCACCTGGGCATTACCTGGTTTATTCTTCTCAACAGTGTGACTCTCTCCTAGAGTTGGTGGGACTAGTGAGGTTGGTTTTCTTTCCTGTAACTGTCATGTTTACATCATGGTGCCATATCTGAGGGCATACTCTGAAGGACAAAACAACTTTCAGAAAAGTCTTTCTAATCTAAATTTTTTTTCTTTCACCAATGTTACATTGGCTCTAGGTTGAAAGCATGAAAAAGACATCAACCTATAGACTTGAACTTTCTGAACTTAATATCAATGATGCATTTGTAGGGTCATAGAAAATGGCCATGGCTAACAGGGACTTGAGATTCCCCCCTTGTCCAATCTACTCATTTTATTTTTAATGAAACTAGAGCTCGGGGAGGTAGAACATCTTACCCAATGTTACAGAGGTCAGAATTAATGAGAGGCAGGGTGTAAATCCAAATCCTTTGACTCCAGAGCTAGAATCTGTATCAAACTGCCTCTGGTACTAGGTTTGCATTTATTCAACTGAATTACAGAATCTTGGAGTTGGGAGGAACTCTAGAGGATGTAGAGGATGTCTCTAGGGGCATCAGATGTTCAGTACTTGAGCAGGTTAAAGCTAATCCCTTGTCCATGCTAAGTTTGGCACAAATAGAGTGAGATTGCAGGAACAGGGAACACCAGGCTCTATAAGGAGGTCCAAACTAGCGCAGATCAGATACAGAGCAGGTCAAATGTTTCATGGCCAGCAGCAGTAGCATTAGTCCCATCCCACTACACTTACAAATTGATTGAGATAGGGAGGCTCAGACTCCAAAATAAAATAAATAAGTAGACAGATAAATGGATGGATGGTTAGGTAGATTGCCGGAAAAATGGATGGATAGATAAGTTGGTGATTGAGTATAAAAAGAATGTATGAATAGAGAGATGAATGAATAAATAGATAAATGGACAAATAAAAATAGATAGACATAGATAATAAAGAGAAGGGATCAGGAATGGACTGTATCTTATGGGGATTTTTTGGCCTTTACAGCTCTACACTTGTAAATCAGTTTCTATGATGAGATCTAATAATTAGACGGATATTCGAGAGGAATGAGCTACCTTAGAAAGTTGTGGGTTTCCTTTCACTGGGATCTTCCAGGAAAATTAAGACAACTCCTGTTGTTTTCTGGGGTTTTTCACTCCCCTTGTAACTGTGACTTCATGAGCGTAGTTACCAATGCAGGTCAGTACCTTGTCTACAACTTAGTCTTTGAAAATTGCTTGGGGCATTGAGAGGTTAAGTGATTTGTTCAGCGTCGTACAACCAAGGTGTATCAGACTCAGAACACATTCTTTTCCTTTCCTCTAAAATCTGTCTTTATTATAGAGCCATATCCCTTAGGAGCATAGAATTTGAGAGATAAACTGATGGCACTGGACTTGACCAAGGAAAATAATCAGTATAGATTTTTCTAGATAACTGAAATCTAGAGTAGATTTCCCTTAGGGTTCTGTGTCTTCCCATAAATCTTTCGTAAAACCACAACTCAACACGTTGGAGGCCTTTCTTTAGGGCTTTAGTTTTCAAGGACACCAGCCTCGCCCTTAGACTGTCCTTCTATCATCCTTTGTTCTTGCTATGAGACATCTCCTTTTCGGAAACTATGCTTGCTGATTCTTTTAATACCACTTCCTGTTCATGAGTCATCATTGGCAAAATACTATAGCTTCCTTATATTCAATGTACACCCTTCCAATACTTTTGGGGCTATGTGACTTTTTGGTTCTTTGGAGAGTGTGGTGTTCCATGACTTGCAGTGCTACTTGTGTCATGGATCAGTGTGGTATCATTGAAAGTGCCACACAATTTCAAAATGCAATCCATCCTGTGAGAAGGTATAAATGATATGGAAGAAGACACTCAGGAATCTATTATTTTTAAAAAAAATTAAATTAAATTAATTTTTTGTTACATTTTAAATTTTGAACTCTCTTCCCCACTTCCTGTGCTTCACTAAAGAAGGCCACTATTTGACACACACACACACACACACACACACACACACATATATATATACGTATATATATAAATATATGTATATATTTATACATATATTCATATACATACATACACATATATACACAAGACCATACTATGTATACTTTTATTTATCGGTTCTGTCTCTGGTGATAGTATCTTCCTTCATAGGGCCTTTGTAGTTGATTCAAATATTTATAATACTCAAAATAGGTTAGCTTTTCACAGATATAGCTAGAATCATTCACAATATTGCTATTAAAGTACATAGTATTGTTTTTGGTTCTTCGTTATTTCATGCAAGCCTTTCCATATTTTTCTACAATCTTCGTTTCTTACAGCACATTAGTATTTCATTACACAGGAATCTATTTTTGCCTTAGTTAATAAGAATAGTGCATTCATAACAGAAACCATTAATGCTTTAGTGAGATACTGCATTTGAGTGAAGCCGGACCATCTAGTGGTTTTGTACAAGATGGTGAGGAAAGGAAAGAGAAGGGAATAAGCATTTATATAGAGCCTACTGTAAGGTGCCAGGCACTGTGCTTTACAAATATTAGCTCATTTCATCCTCATGAAAACCCTGTAGGGTAGGTGCTATTATAATCCTCATTTTACAGTTGAGGAAACGGAGGCAAAGAGAGGTTAAATGACTTCTCTAAGGTTACATAGCTAATAGGCATCTGAGACCAGAGGAAAACTGCCCATTGGGCATTGCATAGAGTTGTGGGCGAGGGAGAAGTAGCTCGGACTCCTGTACAGACTTGGTTTTCATTGGCATTGTTACTGCTTCCAGTGGTACAGATGGCATCTTACCCTCTGTGGTTCTTGTCCATGCCCTTTCATGACTCTTCCAAGGAGGATTTACACTCTTTAGGTTTCCTCTTTCTTTAAGATGAACGTCAAACATTATCTTCATGAAGCTTTTCCTGAGGCCACCAACTGTTAATAATGCTCTCCCTTACAAACCTGTAGTTAGCTACTTTGTATTTTTCATTTTATATTTATGCTGTGTCCTCTATTAGGATATAAGCTCCTTGAAAGTAGGACTATTTTCATTCTTTGGACTAACATCCCCAATGTCTAGCACTCACAGTGCTAACAAGTCTAGTTAATCCTTCTCCAATGGATGGTGAGTTCCTTGAGAGCAGCTACATTTGCCTTTCTCTGTCTTTTGTTTTTGTCTTTGCCTCTCTTTGTCTCCCTAACACTTAGCACAGTGTTTTTTGTTGTTGTTCAGGAGTTTCAAACGTGTCTGACTCTCCATAACCTCATTTGGGGTTTTCTTAGTGAAGATACTGGAGTTGTCTGCCATTTCCTCTTCCAGCTCATTTTTTGGACAAGGAACTGAGGCAAACAGAATTAAGTGACTTGCCCAGGTGGCCCAGCTAGTAAGTGTCTGAAGCTAGATTTGAATACCTAAGATAAGTCTTCCCGAGTCCAAGTCCAGTGTTCCTTCCATTGCATACCTAGTATTTGATAAACGCTTATGGAATGGGCTGATTGACTCATCACTCTGGAGACTTTTCTCTACGTCTTTTAACATTTTGTAGTTACCCGTGCAGCACCGGGGTTATCCATCTGTTATCCTGTCTTGCTACATGACTGGTCCACCTGCTCTTCCAATCTGAGATGACCTCACATGTCATAGATGTATCATTTATACAACTTCTTGTGTTTGCCACTCATGAGAATGTGCCGCAGCACATACATAATCATTCTGGGGCTCAACACTGTCTTTTGGGTCACTTGTGATTTTGATTCTCATGAGATAACAGTATTTTCAAAATTTGTAGCTATATAGTATCACTGGGGGAAGAGAAAGTGTGATTAAATGTTTCATTGAACTCGATTGAACTAGGATCACTAAAAACACATTCTCAAATGTGATCCAGCCTGATCTTTTCCCATTCTTAAACTTGTTCTCTATCTTCTGGGTAGCAATTATCTATTTTTTACATATATATATATATATATATATGTATAAGTAGATGTCTATGTGTACTCCATGGCCTGTAGATATCCAGAGACATGTCATGACATGGGAACTTTATTTCCTCACTTTGAATAGTTATATATATCTCCTTTGTATAATTATAGATTTGCATGAGGAACATCTGCACTGTTTTAAAGCTTGATGAAATTAGTAGCTGGTGACTTGAGAGCAGGAACGTTTGGAGACCTTTAAATGATAAAAACTTTCTTCTTTGGAGTTTTCACAGGAGATTCCTCATGACATTGACAAACCATGCATAAGTATCCTTATTTTATGCCCCACTCGCTGATAGTCAGTGAGTTGTTGAGCAAGTGCAATAAAAAATAATAGTGAAAGCAATAGCTAACATTTATATGGCACACACCACGTGCCAGGTATTGTGCTGAATACTTTACAATTATTATCTCATTTGAACCTCACAACAACCCTTTGAGGTAGGTGCTATCATTTCCACATTATCTCTTGTTTTACAGATGAGGAAACTGAGACAAACAGAGGTCAAATGACTTGCCCAGGGTCACACAGCTGAAGCCAGATTTAAACTCAGGTCCTCCTGACTCCAAATCAGGTGAATTCTGTGCACCATGGGGCCACCTAGATTGCATGACAGACTTTTAAAAAAATTATGATATTAATAAACATCAACAAACATGAATATTTAAATATACAGAAGAATGTAAATTTATATGTGAAACTATAAGTTGTTATGTATCATTTAAAAGTACTTATTTCATTTAATTTAAAAGCAACAAAATAGCCCATGTCCAGATTGTTCCTAATAAATAGGATTCAGTTAGTATCTAACAGAACTACTCAGTGGTTAAATTTATAAGGGAGAAGCATGTCAGTTTCGAATGTGACATTGCTATAGAGTACTAGACCTGGAGACAGGAAAACCCAAGTTCAAATCCAGCCTCAAAACACTTATTAGCTGTGTGACCCTGGAAAAGTCACTTAACTTCTATTTGCCTCAGTTTATGCAACCACCAAGTGAGGATAATAATAGCACTTACCTAGTAGGGTTGTTATGAAGATTAATGAGATGATATTTGTAAAAAGCACTTAGCACAATACGTGGAATGGACTAGATACTATATAAATGGTTATTTCCTTCCTCTTCTCTTTTACTGGAAGACTTTTCAGGTTCTAGTTGGAGCAAAAGAGAAACTCTTGGAGCCTGAATCTTCAAAGAACTGAGGAAGATGAGGTCCTGAGAGGTACCTTTCTAGGGTGGCATACTTATATAGTACTATGCATAAAGCAAAGAAAGGATGCTGAATGAGATGACAAAATTCAAGATCTGTTTCTATTCTCAAAGCTGAAATCTGTAATGAGGTCCTCAGATATTCAGATGCTGCCGTGGTTGTTTTTAGAAGAATGATTCCAAATTTAAGCATAGTTGTAAATATTAAAAGAATATATATTTTAAAATTATATTTTGCCTTTTTCAATGATTAAGAATTTATTTTTTTTCCTCTTCTTTCTTCCTCTTCTACTAGGAGGAAACCAAAAGCACAGATAAGCAAAACAAATTCCCATATTGGTCAAAAGTGTCCTGTTTTCCACATTGATCTATCACCTCTTCTTCAGAGGATGGGCAGAATTCTTTATTCCCAGACTCTTAGAATCATGGTCCATCATTGCTTTGGCCAGAGTTTGTAAGTCTTTCAAAATGGTTCAGTTTTATAGTGTTGATGTTATAATATAAATTGTTCTTCTGGTTATGTTCACTTTTCTTTATCAGTTATAAAAGTCCTTCTAGAGTACTCTGAAACTAACCTTTTTCTTCCTTTCTTATACATTATAATATTGACATTCACTACAATTTATTCAACCAGTTCCCCACTAGCAGGTACCCCACTTAGTTTCTAGTTGTTTGCCAACACAAAAAAACTTCCATAAATATTTTTATACGTATATATCCTTTTTCTATTTACTTGATCTTTTTTGGGTATAGGTCTAAATAGGTATTGCCGGGTCAAAAGGTAAGCTTAGCTTAGGAACTTTTGGGGCATAGTTCTGAATTGTTTTCCTAATAATAATTATACCAATTCACAGCTCTGCTAAGTCTGTTTTCCCTCTGCTTCTCCAATTTTTGTCATTTTCCTTTTTTGTGAACTTTGCTACTCTGATCAGTGTGAGGTAAAATCAAAGAATGTCTATAATTTGCATTTCTCTAAATATTAGTGGTTTGGAGAACTTTTTGCATTGGTATAGATTGAATTTCTTCCCTTTTCTTATTCTTTTACCATTTATGAACAGGTAAATAGTTCTTGTTATTATGAAACTCAGTCAGGACTTTCATTGTATTGGGAATGACCTTTGTCTAAGAAACTAACGCAAAGATGCTTCCACCCAGTTAAGTGTTTCCCTTCTCATCTAAGTACATTGGATTGATTTGTGCAATAGAATATTTTTAAAAACCTCTATTTGAAACAGAAAATAAGCTTGACATTATGATGGGGATTGATTGATAGAAATGAGGATACTTAGCTTAAAGAAAAGAAGATGTGGGGGGGAAACATGATAACTGTCTTCAAATATTTAAAGGATTGTCAGGTGAAAGAGGGTAATCCCTTTGTAATTTACTTTGTTTGCACCCAGAAGGCAGAATTAGGAACAATGGATAGAAAGTCCAAAAGCGTAGATTTAGGCTTGACATAAGGAAACATTTCTTGACAATTATGTCTATCCTAGAGGTAGTGGGAGCAGGGGTGAGACGTGCCGTATGTTAGCACTATCAATTTGTTAGCTATATATGGATGATAGATGGGGGAAAGCAGAGGCTGGAGGCAGGGGAACCCATTAGGAGGCTATTACAAGAGTCCAAGGGAAAAGTGATGAGGGCTTGAAGTCATGTGGTGATAATGTGAGTGAAGAGAAAAAGGCAGATAGATACAAGAGATGTAAGAATGAGTCTGCTGTCTAGTGAAAAAACTTAAATTCTTTTGCCTGTAGCGATCTTGGTCTTCCATAGTCTGAGCAATTCCATTCTGATTTCCTGTTATTGTCTCATCTCCATGAGCTCCATATTCCATCTTCTCTGTTGTATGATACCTAAATTGTCTCTCCTGTTAGATTATAAGCACTCTGAAGTCAGGGAATATGCTTTCTTCTTCTTTGGATACCCAGTGCTTTGCTGAAAAGTGGAGTATTTAACAGTTCACATTTTATAGACTACTTTCAAGTTCTCAAAGTAGCTCATTTGATTCTTACAACAAACTTGTGAGGTAGTTACTACCTTTATTTCTATTTTACATATGAGGAAATTGAATCTCAAGGAGGAAGTAACCTGCCCCAGTTCACTTAGCTGATTAATGTCTGATGTGGAATTGGAATAAAAGTCTGAACTGACTCTAAGCTTCCTGCTTTGTCTGTTATGCCTCTCTACCTCTTTATCAAGAAGTTTTTAAAATCTGGCCACTGGACCCAGATGGTTCAGGAGGAGAAAGGGAGGCTGGTGATGCTGCATAGCCCTCCTTTACTCAAATTAAAGTCAACTGCAAGTCATGTCATCATTTCCCTGATGTCATGGTCCTCTTGGACAATGAAGGACAAACACAAGCCAGGAAACCTGTAATAAGCTCCTTGCAGATAGGGGTAATTTTTGGTTTGTCTTGGTATACTCATTGCCTGGCAGAGAGCATTGCACATACTAGGCATTTAATAAATGATGCCAGTATTGAATTGCAGAATTGAGTTTTGAATGAGCTTGCTTCTGGTAATCAAAACTATTCACAAATGAAATTTAGGCAGTTATGAATTACCATTTTAGGGAGGGTAAATTGATAATTTTTCAGTCTAAGGAAAACTTTTTTTAACCATGGTTCTCAATTCCACCTATCCAACAAAATGAGATTGTGCTATACCTTAACATAAGTACATCTTAAGAATGTAGTTTATGTGTGTTCTTAGCATTTTCACATTTAATTCTTAATAATTATGCCAAGAACTGTCCACATACACTTTCTAATATTCAGGGTATGCTCTGCCAACCCATAAAACTTGTGGTACCAGTAGCCAACCCCGCAGACACAACTCTGAGCTGATAATCTTTCTTGTCAGCATCTTGTAACCTGGTCCCTGATTAACTAAATCAAAGAAATTGTTCTGTATAATGGTTATTGATTGATTAATACTGTGTAGCTTTGCTCCTAATTGAGGGCACTTCTCCACCTGCCACAGGTACAACCTGGCATTCCCAGAGTTTGGGATTTATAAGGTATCTAGGCTGAACCCCTTTCAAATGGAGAGGACCCCAGGTCTCTTGCTAAATGTACAAAGACTATAGTAAGTATTGCATGTACCACACATGAAATATGAACTGATGAGGAAATGGAGACCAAGAGGTGAAGCACTTACCTAAATTCATCCAGTGGATCAATGACTGAACTGGGAATAGAGGCCATGGTCTCTGACCCAGGACATTCATCAATGGCTCATGTTTCCTCTCCCAGTAAATGATGAACAGACACAAGAAGTGTCAGGGAGATCTTTAACAGTTAAAATATGGATGCACATTATGCTTTGCCTTTCTTTTTTCACTTAGTCTTAAAAACTGGTCCTTTGTGAATTTTAGTTGAAAGATGTGGCTTACCTCCTATTTCTGCTAACTGTGTGACTCTGGGAAAGTCACTTCTTCTGAGCCTATTTCCTTCCCCCTAAAATGAAAGGAGGTCAAACTTGTTCATTTCTAACGTCTGTTCTAGATCAAAATGCTTTGATTTTGATTCACGGTGCTTTGTGCCTGGGAAATGCTGTGGTCTGAAGATAACCCAGGACATTCCCAAGAGACAAGGCTGCTGCTGATCTAAATTTGTTTTCAGCTTCCTGTTGGCATAATTGAGCAGAGTGGGTTACAAAGTCTTTTGCTGACACAAGGAATTGTTTGATGTATTTTATTCTCCCATGTAGTTAACCAGGATTGTTTCTAAGCAGAACTGAGTAATTGTGTTGTTGAAGGTTTGTCTACACTGCCTTCCCCCCACCCACTCAATCTTCTCTTTACTCTTTCCACCCCCCATGCATGCATTTCCTTTATCATCTTCAAGGGCAAGGATTGTTTCATTTTTTGTCTTTGTAGTCTCAGTTCTGGTACATAGTAGGCACTTAATAAATGCTTGTAGATTGATCTGGTGACTGCAGCTACTCACTATAGCACTCCATACTCCAGCCTTGGGTATCTCCAGGGCTCCTCCCAAGACAGTAAGATGTATGTATGTCCCATTGTTTCAGGTTTCTGCTCATTGATTTTCCAAACAAGCTAATATGATAAACCTGACCAATTCAAAGTGCCCTGGCTATCTTTGGTATGTATCATTTTCCCACAGATGAAATAAACAACATCAGGGTTACCTAAAAAGAGGACAGCGTCTAGTAACATGCTTCAATAAGTACACTTGGTTCCACCCCTCCACCCTTCTTCCGACGTAAAATACTGTCAGGTTCGCAAGACTAATTCACAATCTGGCTCCTTCTACACCCTAGTGGATAGTTAGAGCTGCGAGGAGGGGACCACAGAAGCCAATGAGTTCAAGCTCTTCCTTTTACAGATGAGGCAATTGAGAGACATAGCTGGGTGTCACAGTGGATGGAGTGCTGGACCTGGAGATTGTCAGCAATACTTAAAATGAAATCTGTCCTCAGACTCTTACTAGCTGTATGATCCTGGGCAAGTGAATTAACCTCCCTTTGCTCAGATCTCATATATAAAATGCAGACAATAATAGCACTTACCTCCCAGAGGATCAGGTGAGACCTTGTTTGTAAAGCATTTTGTAAATTTCAAAGCACTATATAAATGTGAATTGATTTTGCTGTCATTATTGTTATCAATTATATAGAAAGATGGTGACTAGCTTATCTGTCATCCCATACTTTTTCTCTTTGTGAGAATTCCCTTGGTGTCCAATCTTCTGGTGATGAACCTCTCTACTTCTTCTGGGAATATCATATTAATATACAGAGAGTGAGGTGGCACAATAGATAGAACACTAGATCTGGAGTCAAGAAGTCCAATCTTAAAGCCAGGGATGTGCTGGTGCCAGCTGGGACTGCCTTGTTATAGCCTATTGTTAAATTTTCAGTGTGAGTATTTACACTTTGGAAATCTGCAAATGCTACAAATCAAGGACACCAAAAATTGATGATTATTTTGTTTGTCTACATTAAAAAGGTAATGGAGAAGATTAAATTTAGAAGTGCGTCATGTGTATACTTTTTCCCCTCCCAGAAAGTCAGTTGTTAAATTTTTATCAGCACACCTCTGTTTAAAGCACCATAGAAATGCTAGATGTTGTTATTTTTATATCGCATGAGATAGCATCTGCTTTAGTGCCTCGTTCTTTTATAAGGCTCTCAGTTCTTGGAAGGAAGGAATCACGTCTTTTTTTAAACTTTGTATACTTCCTTCTCATCTTTGTCTCAGAATTCTTCTTTTTCTTTTTTCAAGGATATAGTTCAGGTACTATCTTCTGCATGAAGATTTTTCTTAAAAAAATTTTCCCCCTGCTAGTGTCTTCTTTCCCACTTACAAAAGAAGTAACTGTCTCTTTAATAGGAGTGTGAGCTTCTTGACTGTCTTTTTTTGTTTGGAAAAATTTGCATTCCCAGAACTTAGCACAATGATTGGCACACAGTAGGTGTGTTTTTCATTGATTCCTTCACTGGTATTTGTCTCTGTATTGATTGTATTCATACTGATTTATGAATTTACTGTCTTCCTGTTATCACTTAAGATCATCTTGAATAGGGAGTACTTCATTTAAAAAATTATATCTCTATCACTTAGTGAATCAGTTGTTGTCCAGTCCTTTCAGTCATGTTCAACTTTCTGTGACCCCATTTGAGGTTTTCTTGGCAAGGATACTTGAGTAGTTTGCCATTTTCTTTTCCAGATGAGGAACTGAGGCTAATAGGGTTAAGTGATTTGCCTAGGGTCACATAGCTAGTATATGTCTGAGGTCAGATTTGAACTCATGAAGATAAGTCTTCCTGATTCCAAGTCCAGTGCTCCATCCGCTGTGCCACCTAGCTGACCTATTTTTACTACATCTTGCCACTCAGGTGCTGAACTCTGTTATAAGGACTGTAAATGCTTCCAAACTGGGAAATCTGGGGCAAAGCCCTATTTTTTCCTGACCATGTTGTGACTAAGGATGGGAGGCATCGTGGCTTAATGGAAAACTTCCTAAGGAATTCTTGCCTTTGAGCTTTCCAATTTGTCTGCGTCTCAGCTTCATCACTTATCTGCGATATACAATTGGACAAGTCACCTAATCCCTTTGAGTCTCATTTTCCACATCCGTAAAATGGATTTCTATAAAAAAGCATTTTTTAAGTATCTACTGTGCACAAGGCATTTTACTAAGCTCCAGGGACACAAAGTCAAAAAAGGACATAGGGAAAGACCCTTCAGTAATATTACACTTGCACCTTGGTTTTTATTTGATTCCAATTTATTTCCACATCTTCATGGAAGTCTCAAATTCTTTCTGCTGCCAGGCTTCTATACTCTTCCTCCAACCTTTGACCTCAGTCATGAAAACACTTATCTCTACAAGTTTACCTTTGTCTTGGTTGGACTCCTTCTATGCATCAGATGGAGGCATTCAATTATAATCAAGGGAAGCAGGTGGGGGAAGCAGCTGGGATGAGAAGTGAGCAGCCTGACAATAGAAAAATTGGGAGTGTGTGTGTGTGTGTGTGTGTGTGTGTGTGTGTGTGTGTGTGAGTGAGAGAGGTGTTGGGGAAGTGATTGCCACAACATGAAAATTTGCCTCGGAAGTTGCTAATCTTACAATCTGTTCACAAGAGCTTACAGTACAGGAAATGTGCCAGGTAAAAAGTCAGTGAGACTCCAGACCCTTCTCGAAGATGAACAGCAAAAGCTCTTTAACAAGTGCTGCATCATTCTGTTTAATTCAAAGGAAAGTAGGATGAATTCTGACAAATTTCCAAGGCTCAATGTCAAAGGTCACTGCCATTCCCCCCTGCCACTCCACCCCTTTTTGAATTTTGCTTACTAATTGCTTTGTGATAAACAGAATTAATGTGTTTCCAAGAGCAGGGCACAACTGAGGAGATGTGGAGGTCACAGAATCCTTGTAGCTGCTTTTTTAAAAAAAATCAGCAAATGAGACTTTAGATGTCTCTAGTTTGATTTATTGACAGCTTACATCATGATTGGACCAAATTGTGCTAGAACTTCTTCCGGAGTGATATTCAATTTAAAACTCTTCACTTTTTATATGGAGAATGCAATCACAAATGCCATATCACACCCTGGAAATAAAGTCTCATCTGTGGCACCAGACGTTACATCTTCAGTAAATGTCTGTGTTGTAATTGTTGTATTGCACAGTGCAAGTCACGATATGGCAATTTCTTCTAGATTCGGAAAACCGTTTTTTATTTTATCATAGACTTAATAACCTTTCATTTGCACTCCATGATACTTGGCATTTGGGAATGTTAGGAAAGCATCCCCATCATTGGCAAAAAAGCCATTGGGAGAATGTATCCTAGCTGGGATGTCTTACTTTGCTAACTGCTTGTCCCCATGGCGATGGAATAGGAGGAGGGAAGGGTGAGTGTAGGGGGTAGCTTTATGCATACATATACACATATGTATATGGAGGCATATATATACACGCATGAATATATGTGTATATATAACATTCATGTGCATATAATATGCATATGTAATGTGTATATACATTTAATATGAAGATAAGGAAAGAAGAAGCAATTGTTGCTAAAAAAAAGAGCTATAGTAATGAATAGTCATCTCTATAAATGAGAGGATGACAGATCACTATTC
Source organism: Bettongia penicillata ogilbyi (assembly GCA_023548195.1). Lineage (NCBI taxonomy): Eukaryota > Metazoa > Chordata > Mammalia > Diprotodontia > Potoroidae > Bettongia > Bettongia penicillata. Next base: position 4,573,119 of record JAJHZJ010000024.1, read on the forward strand.
TGAGATTTCCTACCTCTTAGATTGCTTCTCTGTCTCTCTGATAGATTTTTCTTTAAGTTTTGTGATTTTTCTGACTTTAAAAAGATACCTTTTACTTTTTCGCAAAATATTCAGCTGGAAGAGACTTCAGAGATGATCTTGCTCAATCAATATCTGAACAGAAATCTCCTCTGTAAGTGGTCTGACAAAGGAATATAAAGAGCTCTAAAAGATCTCTATTCTCTCCTTTCTTCCAATATAGCTTAGAAAACACTAGATTAGAAAAGCTAGATTTCCTTTGTAATCTCAGCTCATTCTGAATTTTAATATTCTTGACAGAGTAGCACCTGGTGTCCTACCTTACATGGAGCCTCTAGAGAGTTGTTGCCAACTAGAGGTATGTTTTGAGGGGGTGAACATCCACTCAAAATCACAGCTCCAGAACCTCCATTTATCTGTTTACTTTATTATGACAGTCAGAAAGGGCATATTAATTCCAAGTAAAAGATCATGGGTATACTGTTTCATAAGTAACTACACCACTAGTGAAGGGTGGCACATTAAGAGAATAGTGCTAACAAAGGGATGTTCTTGGAGGGCATAGGACTGAGAATATACATAAATTATCATATACATATATAATGTGCATGGCCAAGGGATATACATATACAGGAAATACATGGCTAGGGAATGTGCCTGGAGGACACACATTTAGGGACATGTGGTCAAGCAAGGTGCATGTTTGTCTGAGCAACTCATATCTCCAATATATCCATGTCCTTGGGTATGTCTGTGCTGGGCATTGTGACTGTCTTCTGGGGTGTTGACTATGTCTATGCAGGGTGTGTTGTCCCTGTTCCTCATTGAATTGTCTTTGCTAGGCTCTCTGCTCTCTGTCACATCATCTCTGCTAAGTATTGCTGTTGGTCTCTTGTTGACCGTTCTCTGTTGATGTGCTTTGATTTTTAGCTATTCAGCACTTTTAGGACAATCTGCAGCTGTCTGCTGTCATCTGTTGGGATTCAGTGGCTAGTAAGCCTCTCCCAGGTAAGGGAGATTAAGACTTTCAAAGTGTATATGCTAGGGCTATACCCATGCAAACATTGAGCAAAACCCTACAGCAGTTTCTGGCTAATATTAGGTGTATTCTTCTGACTACCTTCTCCTAGTCTTGACTCAAAGTCCCTATCCCCAGACAACTAGTGGATTTAGGGTTGAAAATTTCTTTTGACTCTTGAAGCATTTTGTGGATTCCTTTCAAAAAGACCTCACAGGAGCTTTGTAAAGTTGTGGCAATGGGGCATCACTAAGATCCCAGAACAGCCCTGCTAATGGCTAATGAAGGGAGATATGAACAAAACTAGAGATGAAGCTGATGGAACGACACCTTTCTCTAGCTTCTATAGTCCTGCCTTTATTATGCATACCCATCTTCAGCAAAATGGTTTAGCATTGCTTGGCATTCTAGTCAGAGCAGAACAGAACAGCTGGTCTTTCCACACATCATTTATGCAGTACTATGCCACATTTAAACATTCGTCTGATGTTACCTGCATTTGCTTCAATCCCTTGTACTTAACGTCATCCCACTCAACTTCAGTGATATCTATGAGGTCCGATTTGCCTCTTACATTCTTTAATTCTCCCTGCTTTTCACTTGCACTTTATGCATTTGTGAATAGTTGTCAGAGGCCAAGAATTTTTTTTTTCTCCTAACTGGCTTCTTTTTTGAGTTTTTTTCTGCGAATTTCTGGTTATCTTTATTGCTATCCTTTCCCCGTCGTGGAGCTACTTTCTATGGTACCTAGACTAGTAGATGGAAATAATTTCCTCCTTTGCCCTTGCCTTTTAGTTTAAAGCCGTTTTGATTAGATTCATATAACTTCTTACCAGCTCTTTTTAGCTCTTTATCTCTTGCCTACAACTCACTTTTCTTATATTTTAAGCTGTGATCCAGAAATCCCAATCCAGTTTGCACTGTCTTGTCTAGCAGCTGCTCCCTTCCCAAATCTTTTTTTTTTCTTCTAAAGTTCTCGCTTTTGCTCAGCATCAGTGAAGGAAAGGAAGTCCTATATCTTTTAGTGGTGTGTGATTTGATTTTCATAAAAGCCAGTGGAAAATTTCCATTTATTAGTTACACACTGAATAATTAAGCATTAGACATTTACTGAGCACTTACTGTGTACAAGAAACCACATTAGTCACTGTTTGGGATACAAAGAAGTGTGGATACACCTCTTTATTTTTAGGGACATACATTAGAGATAAAGAAAGATAGTGCAGGTATCTCCCAAGTTAAAAACAAACTTTGGAACAGAAGCTTTTTAAACATTTTGTTTGGCATATGAAACACATTTTCCATTTATCCAATAGATATTTACTCAACATTTACGTTTATATTGTTTATATGTTTAAATTTGGCATTGTGAGCAATTTGAATATGAATAAGATGAAGTCACAGGTTTTAGGGCACTTGCAATCTAGTAGGAGTGGTAAGAGAGATATGAGATTCAAAGTCCTATAGTAGAAGCAGAGACCATTTCACTTTTAGCTATATTAATTAGGGATGACTTCATGGCAAAGTTGGCATTTGAGTTGAATCTTGAATAATGGATAGAATTTATTTATAGCCTATTTTTCTGTATTTAAGTTTCAAATTCACTTGGAACTTAACGGCAGTATATGAGATTTCCAGTGGTTCTTGTTGAAGAGTGAGTCCTTGCTCCAGTAGCTTGCCTTCTTGGCTTTATCATGTTTGATTACGTTTGTGTATTGATTCATTGGTTTCATTGAAAGCTACTTCCTTTTTTTTTGCCACTAACAAATAGTTTTTCTGATTACTGATTTGTAATATAGTTTGAGGTTTGGTCTGTTGTTAGTCTCTAGCTGACAGAAGTCAGTCGATTTTCGATCACTGTGTTAGGAAGTTCTTATGTTCTTATGTAGGGAGACGTGTTTCCTGCCGTTTTCTCTCAGGAGGAGATGGATCATTCTAGTTCTACACCCTCCATCAGCGTTGTTTTTATTATTCTTTTCATTTATATCATTGAAGTAGTTATGGATATTGTTTTCTTGGTACTGCTTGCTTCATTCTTCATACAGGTTCTTCCTATATTTCTCTGAATTTCTGAATAACATTTCTATCCGAATAATATTTCATTATATGCATATGCTTATATTAGCCAATATATTAGCTTAATATTGGCCATTCCTTAATTTATGGGCACTCTTTTTGCTTCCAGTTCTTTGCTAATATAAAAAGTAATGCTGTGCACATATAACTGGGGGTTGTCATATGCTTAAAAGCACAAGAGCATCTTCTTCCTAAGGAAAGGCGTAAGAGCAGGAGACTTGTGATCCCTGGGACCACTAGTTGAGGGCCTGAGCCGATACATAATGTTACAGCTATTCAAAATCAAAGAAGAACAATTAAATCCAGATTTAGACATAGAATGAGATAAATAGTATGGTGAAGACAGTATATAGTGTTTGAGGAGGTACTTTACGCATTTTTTTCTTCTTTTATTGTTCCAAAAAAACTCCTTTTTCAAAAAAGTCATCTCATAAAGGAGAGCTTGAAAATACTGACTAAAAAGAAAGTCACAAGCCAAAGTGTAGGACTGGAAATGAATGTTGCTCCCCAAAGAGGTTAGGGGAAAGTAACTAATTCTCCTCCTGAGCCAAACATCTTTTATCCTGAACACTGCCAGAAGCATACTACCACCATTGCTAGACACTTTTGGGCATATATGATACTTTTCCTTCTGTCTTTGACCTACATGGGATATATTCCCCACAGTGGGATCTCTGGTCAAAATGTCTGAATAGTTTCTTAATTTTGTCCCCCATGTAATTAAAAGTTGTTTTCAAGAATGATAATATCAATTCATAGCTCCACCAGCATTGTATCAGTGTGTCTATCTTCCCTTTGCCCCTCTAATATTGACTATTTCTGGTTTTTGTCATCTTTGTTAAACTGAGTGCGAAATGAATTGCCACTTTTCATATGAATATTAACAATTTGTAATTCTCCTTTTGAGGATTACTTATGATCTTTAATCATCAAACTACCAAAGAATGACTTCTGGACCTTAAAATTGTGTTAATTTTCTATATGTCTTTAATAGGAATAGGGAACAGATTGTATTGATATTGGGAAGTACTGGGTGGGGAAACTCTCTATCAATACATATTGAGAGCAATTTATAGTCTTAGAGTAACCCAGAACATCGAGAGGTTAAATTACTTCCCTAGGGTCACACAGACATCATATATCAGCCAGATAGAAGTTAAGTGACTTTCTCAGCATCACAAAATTAGTAAGTATGGGAGGGTAATTTTAAATTATTACCATTATTATCAATCACCGTGAGGAATGATCCTCCTAATATGACCATCACCACCAATCATGTTCTTCTGGGAAATTTACACTCTGTAAGTTGTCTCAATTCATTCTGTCTTCAAGATGGTTATGTTTTACTTGTATGGAAGTGATGCTTTCTTTTTAATATTATTACTTTTTGCTTCTCTTCCTCCCAATTGTCCTCCACTTCCGTAGGTTTGCATTTCTGAACAGCTATCTTCTTTTTGTTTCTTTGGCAAGATTTGTCACTGTGGATTTAAGCTTTTCTCTTCCTTCTTATTTCTGCTTTGCAGGAAACAATTTTACTCCATAATTCTTATTTCCCTTTCAAATCATTCAGATACAATATACTGTGGGTCTATGCTTTCTTTAAAACTCAGAGGATCCTCTGCTTTATCAGGTACTAAATCCATTTTCCTTTGTTTTGTAGGATTTATTCATAAAGGATTGAACGTGAGCATTAGATGTGGAGGCCATATTTCCTTCTGCCATAAAAATCTTCCCTGTTGGTTTATATACTTATGCTTAAGGTCTTTGAATTTTTTTTCTCTTGAGATATTTAGTAATTTCAGTCTTTTTTTTCTATGTAAATGCTTGTTCCCTTTACTTTTGTCATTCTGTACGGCTCACTTTCTGCTACCTTCTTTTCTGAGGATGGAGACCCTGAGGGTTAGATCTCAAAGCTTCTCTGCTTCTTTCCAAGCTGGTCAAATAATTCACGGTTCATCAGACTAGGTCCCTCTGCCTCAAGTGACTTTTGGGGTGGGGGTGGGGAGCATAACTGGTCCTAGATGGATGCTTGGTTTATCCCTCTGAGGTTTAGGAGAGTGCTGCAGATCCCCTTTAGCCCCTCTTCCCCACACACATGCTTTTTTGAGTCCTGCATCCTGAGCAAATTTCTGCTCCAAGGAGGACGGGATGGATGGTTATGTGGGGTTCAAGTCTAGAGTGTATCATAGAACTGAAGTCTATGATAAGTCCAGATACATCTCTGTTCCTCTGCTGAGGTCCAGGTCTCTTTAGCCTGGATACATTTCTGCTGTTTGAGGTTTGGATCTCCACGGCACTGAGAAGGGTGGAAGGGGTTGGGGTAGGGAATTGAGCTCTATCATTAATCAGCCATTCATCCTGATCTTTTCCCTTTGTTGATCCCCTTTCTTGCAGAATTCTCTTGTGGCACAGAACATGCTATTTCAGTCTGAGGAAATTTATGATATTTGGAGTTTGGATCTCTACTACCCTGGACGAGTGGATTTGGTTTCTAGCCCAAGGGTATGCCTTGTGCAACCTTGCTCTCCAGAGTGGTGATAGTGGTGGGGAAAGGGGTGCTAAATGAGTACGCCTTAAGGGATAGGGAATATGGCTTCAGCTGTTGGATCATCGAGATTTTTTTTTCCCCTTGCTTGGTGGTGAGAGCTGAAAGTGCTTTATCTCTGGCACATAATTTCAGTTTTCAGGCAGTTTGAGAGGTTGTGAGTTTTGAAGAAAATATCTGGTTTACCATCTTGTTGATCATGTGACCCAGAAGTCCTTTTATGTCATGATGGAGGACTTATGTCTCTAAGGCAGACCTGCACAACTTGGCAGTAGGTAGGGGCCAGAATTTAAAAAGGCTTCTTTGGGCCACAGATAAAAATTTTAGTGGTTCACTTTCTAAGTCAAGGTATAAAGATGGTTGGTTGCTCTGGAGTTAGGGAATTTCAGTTTAAATCATGTCTCTGATACTACTGCTTTGTATGACCTTGGACACAGCTTCCATGGGGCTCAGTTTCTTTACCTGTAAAATAAGTGTGTTGAATTCGGTGCTTTCTGAGCTCTAACTCCATGATCCCATGATCTGTTCCCTTCCAGCAATAAGTTCTAATCAGAAAAGGTCTCATGGGACAATTTATACCTATTGTCCAGCTCTGTGAACCTAGGATGCCACATGTGATATTGGAAATTGAGAAGAGAGCGAGAAGGGAATTTTAAAATTTTTACTTCTGAAAATAGAGAAAGGGGTAATGAAAAGGGAATTCCAGAAGTAAGTTAGAGAAGTAATACAAGGTTCTGATGGTGGCTGAGCTGAAAGAAGGAAGAGACTGAGAAGAAAAAAACCCCATCATTCCGCCTACTGCTAAATTGTCCTTAACTTGAACTTGAGATTCCATCTCCTGCCTCTATGCCTTTGTCCATATCCTTCATGTCCTGAAATGTACCTCCCCATCATGTCTGTTCCTGGGAATCTCTAGTTTGCTTTAAGACTCAGCTCATTTCTATGGGCTACTTCCTAGGAAATGCCTTTTTGGATTCCCTCTAGATGTCACTGCTCTCTAGGTCGTTAAATAATCACAGGCATTCTTATCTGTTTACATATTGTATTGCCCCAGTAGGATATGAGTTACCTGGCAATAGAGATGCTTTAATTAATTAATTTTTGGTGTCCCTAAATATGCTTAGGTATTTAATAAATACTTATTGTATTGGAGTAGACTGGCAAGACAATGAATAACTTACCTTCCCCTACAGTAGTCCTAATACCGAAGATGCTTTATTTTCATTTTGGTGTATAACCCTCAGTTTCCTACTTTGCAATCACTTTTTAGAGTTATGCATTTGGATACAGGATGAGAGACAAATTATCTCTTTGATGGATTTGATGTTGTGCAAAAATGTATTGAGGAATAATTGAAGGGTTAATAGCCATGTTAGAGCTATCAAATTAATCTCAAATGCAAAATGTGTTGGTGGATCAGGACTTACTAACCACATATTCTGCAAGGGTTCTTGTGGTTTTGTTTTGAGAGACTACTTGCTGGCTTCCTAGGTTTGCAAATGGAAGGGATTGCAGAGGTCATCTTGTCCAAACCTCTCAATTTACCTAGTAAGAAACTGAGACCTAGACATTACGTTGTCTGTCCTATCATAGAGGTCAAAGGCAGAATTTGAACCTGGGTGCCCTGACTAGTATTTTTTTCACTATACCATGTTACAAAAAATGCTATTATCAAAACACTCTGTAGGTAACTAACCAATTGTAAAATGAGGATTGTACTTGATGTACTTATATGACTTCTAAGGTCTCTTCCAGCTCTAAATCCTATCATCCTAAATGCTAGCATATTTTGCAGTGGGGTTGAATCTAATTGTCTAGTTTAAAAGTCAATAGAGATAAATGTGGCAATTGATTATGGGTGCATTTAAAAGAGATAACATCTCCTGGGCAAGTTCAGTTCTAGTCCTAATTCTGGGTGACCCTGGGTCACAATTTCTTTTAATTTCTCTGGGTCTCAATTTCTTTCAAGGGGGATGAACCAGATGATCTCTAAGGTCTGTGATTTTATGATCTTAAATTGATTCCTTTCACTAAACCTCAGTTTCCCCATCTGTAAAATTATAAATTATATTTTTAAAAGCAATTTATATAACTTTATTATATATTTAAGAGGAATAGCATGTTGTACATAATAGACTTGCAGTTTCATGTGGGATTAAAGTGTGTAACACTCCTTCCCCTCCCCTCTCCTTGTCCTAGTGTGAAAGGTTAGTAGTGTTCATAATACAGGAGTTCAAAATTGTGAAAAAGGTTGATTTTTGTAGAAGACAATGACTAATATTTTTTCCTGATTGTGTCACTTTCAACATGGCTGTCAAACATTTCCTCTACTGGGGAGTTCTTAAATACTGGAGTAAATTTCTAGGGAATCTGCAGAATTTCCTTTTTGGAAGGTCTTTTAAAGATAAGACAGTCTCATTCCTTTAGCATAGCTTAGATGTGTCTCTGCAGTGAGAAGCAAGCTTGGAAGCAAGTGCTCATTTTCCCTAGCAGTCAGCAAGATCTGACTAGGTTGGTAAACAGCCAGGCAATGGAAAGATGAAATATGCACTTTAATGTTAATTTATCCGCACACTATTCTGTGGGATGGTGTTTTCTATGTGTCACTTCCCTATAAAAACAATATTACAATGTGTCATTGTTTACCCAAATTGATGGCAGGGGGTTAGCATGGGAATATTCATCAAGGGGATGTTTTTTCTTGCAAAATTGGCTTCATTGTATATAAATGTTATGAGAACTTCTGCAGTTAGGAGGGTTTGAGGAAACTATGTATAAGTTTGAACTAAATGATTCATTAATTTAATCCCTGTTAGTTTATTTAAAAAAACAAAACCAGAAACAAATCAGCTCTGCCAGAACAGAGCGACCAGAGATAGATTACAGTATATACCATTTGCCTCCACCTCCCACTCTCCTACTTGTCTTGGTATGAAATATGATGACAGAGGTGTTCGTATGTTTGCCTTCTAAAAATCAAATCTTTCTTTACTACGCTGCCTGAGGCATAGAATGGGAAGGGGGTCCTGATTCTTCCTCTAACTTTATTTTGGATTTGGAACTTATGCAAACATTGTGTTGTTTTGATAATGTTTTCTGCTTGTTGGTTAGACATAGTGCAGAGGAAAAAATGAAAAGTAGGAAGATTGGAGACCATCAAGTCAGGTGGCAGAATATTCTGGAAACTGCTTGCAGTCACAGATGGTCTCTGTGGCAGGGAAGCTCTGCCAGGCATCCTGGGGAGTTTATTACTGAAGTGTGGGATCAGTAAACTTTTAAAAACATACTGTGCATGTAGAGTAATTTAAAATAGTGTAAATTAAAAAAAAAAACAAAAACTTTTTTTATGTCTGAGCCTCCCAATCCTCCCCTTCTGTCTTATAAGTACTTTATAGGAAGATCTCAGTTTTAGTGCCGTACAATGTTCTCTTCTGGTGTTCTTCCCTGCAGGAGAAGTCAGGATTCTGATGGTGCTGTAGCTTTTGTTTTTCAGAGTTTATTTTATTTGGGGATCCTCTTTACCTCTCTCCTTCTCTCCCTCTCCCTCCCTCCCTTCTCCTTCCCTCTCTCTCTCCCCCTCTCCCTCTCTCTCCCACTCTTCCTCTCCCTCCCTCTCTCTCTCTCTCTCTCTCTCTCTCTCTCTCTCTCTCTCTCTCTCTCTCTCGATTGAGAAAAGACCATTAGGTTTGGCAGCTAAGAGATTATTAGTAACTTTGGAGTAGAAACTTTGCTACGAGTCAATCCCTCTATTTTACCCTGATTCTCTGTCTCTGTGCCTCTGTCTGTCTGTCTGTCTGTCTGTTTCTTTCTCTGTCTCTGTATCTCTTCTTTACCACCCCTTCCCCCTCTGTCTCTCCTTTTTCCCTTCTGTTCCTTTCTTCCTTCTCTGTCCCTCTCCTTCCCTAGCCTGCTTTCTTTCTCAGCCTCTCTATTGCTGTCTTTCTCTCTCATCACGGGGTCATTGGATTAAGAATAGTAAGGGATCTGAAAGATCATCTAGCCCAGCCCCCTCATTTACCAGCTCTATCAATAATAGATGACTAAAAATCTAAAATTAATATGAGCTTTGCTATTTTTTAAGGCAGAAGGAAATTATGTTAGAGATTGTGTGTGGTCTATGGCAAAGAGTACAATTGCTCAGCCAGCTGCTAACAGCAATACTAGCTGCAACATTTAATTTTGTATGGATTGAAAACAGCCATAAAACAAGATTAGGGAATGATTACATCTTTAAAAAACAACCAAGTGCAGTAAACTCAGAGTAGGTAGAAGTATTTTTGTTGTTTTTAAATGTGACTTTGTAACCACTGGTTTCATATCCACAAGGCTGTGCTACATGTGGAAGTAACCCTGGGGAGCTCTCATCTCTCAAGGGTGGTAAGATAACATGGAGATGATAGAACTGATGATTACTAAAACTTTTTTTGCTAATGGATTTCTCTCTAACTTTCCATCTTCTCTGCGCCTTGAAGAGTTTGGGTCTTTTTCAAAGCAGGGAGGTATAGCATACACATAAAATCAAACTCCAAAAATAGTAGGCTAGGATGTTGGCCCAAATTAAAGAATTTGATGCGTAAAGGTGATGTTGAGCCCTCTGGGGCCTCATTTGTCCAATTCACACTGTCTGGAAGCTTGTCTGGAAGTTCTAGGGGATAGCCTTATGGGTAGCTATCCATGTAAATATTACTTATGAGCCCCTGGTAGGGCTTTCCTCTTTACCATCAGTCAGTAGGCTTATTTAGTTCTATAGCAAAGGTGTGGATGATGTAGCAAGAGCAGTAGTTACAAAGAATTTCCCCCAGCACTAGGAATACACTTTCCCACAAATATCCTAGAGTCCAAGAAAGGTAAGGAGTGAGAAAGAATGTAAAGGGTAATGGTATTGAGGCATATATCAAGGCAAGGAACAATTCAATTCAATGTAGAATTGGGGCTCTGATGTTCAATTGGGCTGTCTCTTTATGAATATACAAGACTCAACATCTCCACCCTCAGCAGTTTAGCCGGTCTTACTCTAGGTAACTCCTAACCAGGATCTGCTGCTGATGAATGTGTTATAGGGACTACAGATATTTTTGCTTGGCGATACAAAGACCTAGATAGGGACATGTTAGCTGTCTTCAAGTATTTCCAGGGCTGTTATTTGGAGGAGGGATTGAGCTTGTTCTCTTTGACCCAGAGGAAAGAATTAGAAGGGATGGGTGGGATTTGTAGAGGGGCAGATTTAGATTTTATGTAGGGAAAAGCCCTTCCTAATAGAGCTATTCAAAAGTGGACTAGGCTCTCTCAGGAGATGGTGAATTCTTTATCATTAGAAGCTTCCAAGAGGAGGTTAGATGATGACTTGTTAATGATGTTGTGGAGGGGATCCCTACTCAGGAGCACCATGGATGATATGGTCTTTAATGTCCCCTCCAACTCTGACATTCTATGATTCTGTGGATGGTAGGTAGAAAGCATTTCTGGAAGAACTGGGCTACTTAGAATAAAATAGATGTATAAAGAAACCTCCAGACTGACTCAGATCTTTGGATTTGAGTAACAGTATCTAGATTAGCACCTTGATTAAAGGTGGCAGATGATTCCCCCACCCCAGCCCCACTTCCTATGTAAATTGTATTTGTTTCTTCAAAACAATAATGCTTTCAAAAACTTGGGATCACCAAAATAGTTCATTTCATAACCATGTTTATACACTGTCCGAGGAATTTTCATTCACTTTAGGTGAGCACGAAATAAATGTGGTCCTTGGGGTGGGGGTGGGGGTAATAAAACAGCTGATGAGTGTTTCTGTTACCAAGATGCAGATTCTGAATGTATACCTGAAGATAAATTCTGGATGTATACCTGAAGATAAAGCATTCAGTGGTGCCCATTTGGGGTTAGAAATAATGTACTGTCAGCAATAGGAGAAGTTAGTTTCTAACATATATTTTGAATAGTGTTTGTCTTTTTAGGTACCAATGCCATTTAGTTTTTCTGTACTGGAAAAGATCAGTCTGAGACTATATAGAGCAAGCATTGAAAGATCTTCTTATAGTCTTATGTAAGATATATATATATACATATATACATATATATACACATAAATATCTTATATAAGATCTCTATAGTCTTACTTTAAATGAACAACATGATATTTTAGCAAAATGCAATTTAGATTTACAAGAACAACTTTATTCATTTGACAAACATATATTGAATGTCATCTTTATTTGAATGAATGAATGAATGAAACAATTATTATGTATTATGTATTAAAATGTAAAAAAAAACCCCACTGTGGTGAGTTCAGGGGATGCGAAGAGAAAATTAAGACAGTCCCTGCTTTCAAGGAGCTTACCTTTTAATGGAGGAGAGGACAGATATGGACCGTTTTGTCTGCGAGTTAAGTGGAATGGTTTAGGGTTTGGTGGTAAGGGATATGGTAATGTCTCTTCTTTCATATAATTTCCACTGACAAAAATCCTATCAGTTTCTGATATTGAACCATTTGCTAGTATGAAGGAATTTGGTGGCAAGAACTTTTTATTTGAGATATTTATTAGTTGTGGCTTTAGCACCTACTGAAACAGTTGGCAGACTTCTTCTCCACAGGGGCTGCTTCTCAGGATAAGGGGAAGGGAACAAGCCTTTATTATGCACCTATTATGTTCTAGGTACTATGCTGAATGCTTTACAAATAGTATCTCATTTGACCTTCATTATAATCCTGTGAAGTAGGTGCTATTAATATCCCTATTTTACAGTTGAGGAAACTGAGGTAGACAGATTACATGACTTTGCCTTGATCACACAGTGTCTGAGGTTAGATTTGAACTCAAGACTTTCTCACTTAAGCCCAATGCTTTGAGTCAGTGAATAGAGCACTGGACTTTGAGTCTGGAAGACCTGAGTTCAAATTTGACCTCAGACATTAATAACTGTATGAGTTTGGAAAAGTTCTTTAACCTCTATCTATCTCAATTTCCTCAACTATAAAATTGGGATACTAATAGCACTTACTCTTCCGTATTATTATGAGGATTGAATGTGTGAAAAATGATTCTCAGAGCTTTCCCTCTCCCCCCTCATCACTCCTCCCAACCCCAGAGAGCCCCCTTCTGAAAATTTCTTCAGAAGGACATTACTGATGAGATTGCGCTAGAAACTGCCCAGGCTTGGGTGGAGACAGATTCTTCTGCCTAGATAGACCAAGACAGGGAGTGGTGTGGTATGGTTGGGGGGTGATCCGGTTGAAGAGGTATTTCCTCTTTCAGGAGGTGGGATGATAGCCCCTATTGAAAAGCTATTGTACCAGGATTAAATGAACTAAGTCATGTACTCAACACCCTCATTTCAATGGAGCCCACCTTCCAGTGTGTTGACCCATCAGAGCTGATTGGCACCCCTTAGGAATACCGTTCTTTGAGGGGCATATAATTCTTTACCCCCAACCCCCAAACTGAGCCAGTTCTAGACTGTAATTCCCATACAATGCATGTTGCCAGCTTGTGAGAGATATACAAATGTGGATGCACAACCTAATTCAGTTTGTCTATTTTTGGGGTGACAAATGGCATAATAATTGTAAAGACCTTTGCACAGTGTCTGGCATAGAGGGAGCACTTAATAAATGTCTATTTCCTCTTTTTCTTCCCTCCCTATTCACTGAGCCATCTAGAATAATAACTGAGGACATTAGGCTGGAAGCATTGTTACTCATAAGGCTCTTGGTTCGGGATCCCACATTGCATCCACCAGGATCTAAGAAATATATTAATTAGTATCTTCAATGTTTGCAAATACCATTGAGTCAAAGCATTCTATACACCAAGCATAGGACCTCAGGTACTACATTGTATAACCCCTCCCCCATTTTACAGATGAGGAAACTGAGGCACAGAGAGGTTAAATAATGTGCTTAGTGTCATGCAGAGAGTACAGTGTTAAAGAAGACACAGCTGGAAGATCTCCCATTTAGTACAATGCCCTTTACTTTACAAACGAGACCCAGGAAGCCTTATTAACTTACCCAAGATGCCCCCTCCTCCCAACCCTGTAAGTAGTTGGACTGGTTTTCAAACCCCAGGTCCCCTTGCTCCAGATCTTTGGCTTTTCCTGTTATCTCTGCTACTTTCCAGGGTACATGCTTTTTCTTTTTTTTGATCGCATTTAAAATTCAGGATGAGGGACCCTCTAAGTATGGAAGGTGAACATATGACATTTTTATAGCCACCATGTGACAGTGTCTGCCCTGTCTCCCATCCAATCCCCATCAAACAATTCCTATTACATGTCACCTGGAAGCTGTTGACAGACTTCCAGTCAGGATATACCCCTTGGGCCTGGAGAAAAAGTAACCGTGTTGGAATGAAAGTAGAAGAGCCACAGGAAAAGGGGCTGCCAAGAGAAACTGTGAGGTTGTAGCCAGGGCAGCTGTCAAGAAAAATATGCTGTAAGAAATCACTGAGAAAAAAGGGCCCCCAAAGAAGGAGTGTCAGAAGGAGAGCTGCTTTGAGGATGTGATAAAAACAGTCAATCCTTAAATCAAGATGTAAAATTTCTGCATGTTGGAAGCCATGGGAAACTCCACAGCTGCCATGATGTGTGGAGGGAGGGAACAAGGGAAAAGTATGATATCAGGCAGCAGCTGGAAAGGAAATTTTGTGGGAAAAAAGTGACAGTACTTTTTTTTTTCCCACTGCCCTTTATAGATATGTCCCTGCCCTCCTACCTCAGAGTGAATGTTAATAGTAAATAATAACTATTTCTCTTTTGGCCAGCAACCCTGAGGATCTTCCTCTCCCAGTTTCTTTCTTTCTTTTTTTTTTAATTAAAGGGGCCATCCCTTGATTCACTTCTTAAAGAAGTCTATTCATTGAATGAGTGTTACCTCCCCCAAAGTGAGAATCTGCAAAGACCTTAATCTAAAAGGGCTAGGGTCTCCCATTGTGTGCTGGGACATTTCTTGTCCGCCTGATGAATATCTGGCCACTGGACCCAAATGACTGTGAAGGAGAAAGTGAGGCTGGTGACTTTGCCCAGCCCTCCCTCACTCAAATCAAAGTCAGCTGCAAGTCATGTCATCAGCTCTTGAGAATGAAGGACAAACACCACAAAAACAATAGATTTAAAGTCACTCAATTTCTCCCCCCTTGGATTATCATGATTGGTCATGTTTGGCACAAACGTGTAGCTTATTCAGATGGTAATTCCAAGTGTTCTGACTGAATATTCTTTTAAATGTTTTATGTTTCTCACAAAGGGTGCTACAAGCTGCTCATGAATAATCCCCTTTACCCCCTCAATTTTAGGAAGAGTAGACCTTCCTCAAAATTCAAAGGAAACATATCTCTAGAGGAAGAACTATCTTGAGTAGGTAGTTTCAGCATTTTCAGTGTCATGGACTCCTTTGTCCATCTAGTGAAGCTTATGGATCCCTCTCAGAATAATATTTTTTATTTATTTAAATTTTCAACATTCATTTTCACCAAATTTTGAGTTCCAAATTTTCTCCCCATCTCTCCCCTCCCCCACCCCAAAATGCCAAGCATTCTAATTACCCCTATCACCGATCTGCCCTCCCTTCTAACATCCCTGCCTTCCCTTATAACCATCTTCTCTTTTGTCCTGTAGGGCAAGATAAATTTCTCTACCCCATTACCTGTATTTCTCATTTCCTAGTTGTATGCAAGAACAATACTCGACAGTTGTTGCTAAAACTTTGACTTCCAACTTCTCCCCAGCCCTCCCTCCCCACCCATCCCCATTGGGAAGGCAAGCAATTCAATATAGGCTATATATCTGTAGTTTTGCAAATGACTTCCATAATAGTCGTGTTGTGTAAGACTAACTATATTTCCCTCCATCCTATCCTGCCCCCCATTTCTTCTACTCTCTCTTTTGACCCTGTCCCTCTCCAAGAGTGTTGACTTCTAATTGCTCCCTCCTCCCATTGCCCTCCCTTCCATCATGTCCCCCTCCTTGATTATCCCTTTCTCATCCACTTTCCTCTATTGTAAGGTAGGTTTTCATGCCAAAATGAGTGTGCATTTTATTCCTTTCTTTAGTGGAATGTGATGAGAGTAAGCTTCATGTTTTTTCTCTCACCTCCACTGAAAAGTCTTTCACTTGCCTCTTTTATGAGAGATAATTTGCCCCTTCCATTTCTCCCTTTCTCCTCCCAATACATTTCTCTCTTACCCTTAATTTCATTTTTTTAAGTTATGATCCCATCCTATTTGACTCACCCTGTGCTCTCTGTCCCTCTCTCTTTCTATGTGTGTGTGTGTGTGTGTGTGTGTGTGTAATCCCACCAACTACCCAGATACTGAAAAAAGTTTCAAGAGTTACAAATACTATCTTTCCATGTAAGAATGTAAATAGTTCAACTTTAGAAATTCCCTTATGATTTCTCTTTGCTGTTTACCTTTTCATTCTTGTGTTTGAAAGTCAGATTTTCTTTTCAGCTCTGGTCTTTTCATCAAGAATGCTTGAAAGTCCTCTATTTCTTTCTTTCTTTTTTTTTGTTTGTAGCTCTTTTTTTAAAAATTTATTTAACTTTTTACATACATTTTCACAAAATTATGGGTTCCAAATTTTCTCCCCTTTTATCCCCTCCCGCACCCCAATACCCCAAACAATCTAATTTTCCCTATCTCCAATTTGCCCTCTCTTCTGTCATCCCTCCCTTCTCTTGTCTCCATCTTCTCTTTTCTCCTGTAGGGCCAGATGACTTTCTATTCCTCCTTAACTGTATGTCTTCTTTCCTAGTAGCAACAGCAATACTAAACAGTTGTTCCTAAAACTTTGAGTTCCAAATTCTCCCCATCCCTCCCTCCCCACCCATTCCCTTTGGGAAGGCAGGCAATTCAATATAGGCCATATCTGTGTAGTTTTGCAAATGACTTCCCTGATAGTCGTGTTGTGTAAGACTAACTGAACTACCCTCCATCCTATCCTGCCCCTCATTGTTTCTCTTCTGTCTTTTGATGCTGTCCCTCCCCAAGTGTTGACTTTAAATTGCTCCCTCCTCCCTTTGCCCTCCCTTCCATCATCCCCCGCCCTTGCTTATCTCCTTCTCCCCCACTTTCCTATACTGTAAGATAGGTTTTCATACCAAAATGAGTGTGCATTTTATTGCTTCCTTTAGTCAAACGTGATGAGGGCAAACTTCTTGTTTTTTTTTTTTCTCAGCTCTCCTCTTTTTCCCTCCACTAAAAAGTCTCCTACTTGCCTCTTAAATGACATATAATTACCCCATTCCATTTCACCCTCTTTCCTCCCACTACATTTCTCTCTCACCATTTACCTTAATTTCTTTTAAGATATGGTCTCATCCTATTCAATTCAATCTGTGCTCTCTGTCTCTGTATGTGTGTGCATGTGTATATGTGTGTGTGCGTGCATGCGTGTATATGTGTGTGTATGGACCCACCAACTACCCAGATACTGAAAAGTTTTAAGAGTTACAAATATTGTCTTTCCATGTGGGAATGTAAACAGTTCACTTCTGGTAAGTCCCTTAAGACTTCTCTTTGCTGTTTACTTTTTCATGCTTCTTCTCATTCTTGTGTTTCAAAATCAAATTTTCTTTTCAGCTCTGGTCTTTTCATCAAGAATGCTTGAAAGTCTTCTGTTTCGTTGAAAGACCATATTTTCCCCTGAAGTATTATACTCAGTTTAGCTGGGTAGGTGATTCTTGGTTTGAGTCCTAGTTCCTTTGACTTCTGGAATATCCTCTTCCACGCCCTTCAATCCCTTAATGTAGAAGCTGCTAGATCTTGAGTTATCCTGATTGTATTTCCACAGTACTGGAATTGTTTCTTTCTAGCTGCTTGTAAGATTTTTTCCTTGAGCTGGGAGTTCTGGAATTTGGCCACAATGTTCCTAGGAGTTTCTCTTTTTGGATCTCTTTCAAGTGGTGATTGATAGATTCTTTCAATACTTATTTTGCCCTTTGGTTCTAGAATGTCAGGGCAGTTTTCCTTGATAATTTCATGGAAGATGATGTCTAGGCTCTTTTTTTGATCATGACTTTCAGGTAGTCCCATAATTTTTAAATTGTCTCTCCTGGATCTATTTTCCAGGTCAGTTGTTTTTCCCATGAGATATTTCACATTCTCTTCCATTTTTTCATTCTTTTGGTTTTGTTTGGTGATTTCGTGGTTTCTCGTAAAGTCATTAGACTCCATCTGTTCCATTCTAATTTTGAGAGAACTATTATTTTCAGCGAGCTTTTGAACCTCTTTTTCCATTTGGCTCATTCTGCTTTTGAAAGCATTCCTCTCCTCATTGGCTTTTTGAACCTCTTTTGCCAATTGAGTGAGCCTATTTTTCAAGGTGTTATTTTCCTCAGCATTTTTTTGGGTCTCCTTTACCAAGGTATTGACCCGTTTTTCATACTTTTCTTGCATCTCTCTCATTTCTCTTCCCAGTTTTTCCTCCACCTGTCTAACTTGCTTTTCAAAATCCTTTTTGAGCTCTTCCAAGGCCTGAGCCCACCCGACATCCCCCTGGGATGTCTGGGGTACCGAGGCCCCGCCCTCCATGTCTTTTCCTGATGGCAAGTATATGTCCTCATCGTCAGATCCGATAGGCGGGATCATTTGCATCTGTTTGAAAAAACTCTGTATAGTCTTATTTTTCTTCCCTTTTCTAGGCATTTTCCCAGCCAGTTACTTGACTTCTGAGATTCCTGTCCACCCCCGCCTAGATCCACCCAACTAGTGCTTGGGTTCTGAGATTCAAATGGGCTTTCTGCGCCACGCACGGCTGCTAATCAATGTGAGCTTTAGTTCTGGTGCTGGGGTGGGGGCAGGCCACCTCCCAGGCTCAGCTCCCTCAGGGGGTTTATGCAGAGATTCTCAGTAATGAAGATCCTGCCTGCTGCTGGGGGGAGTCCCGGGCCGCCACGGCCTGCTGCCTCCGCTGCCGCCCACGCCTCTGCCTCTGCCGCTTCCTCCCGAAGGGGCCCGAGCCATGGAGATACCCCGCTCCCCTCGGCCAGCCAGCCATCTCTCTCACTGACCTGTAGCTTTTGTGGGCGGAGGGACTTTCCCGACCGCCGGAGCTTTTGTCTCTGAAGCCTGCTCGGATCAGCTTCTCTGGGGCCACGGCCAGGGCAGCGCTGGGGTGGGGTCTGCTTTCTGGGGTGCGATGGACCCTGGGGACGGCTCTCCAGGGCTCTCTGGAACAGAAATCTCTTCCACTCGTTTCTGCAAACCTTTCAGTAATCCGGAACTTATGGGGATCTCTTTTTACATTAATTCCATGGGCTGTGGGTCCAGAGCTCGTAGACGTGCGTCTTTCTACTCTGCCATCTTGGCTCCTCCCCCGAAAGTCCTCTATTTCATTAAAAGACCATGTTTTCCCCTGTAGTATTATACTCGGTTTTTCTGTGTAGGTGATTCTTGGTTTTAGTCCTAGTTCCTTTGACTTCTGGAATATCCTATTCCAAGCCCTTTGATCCTTTAATATAGAAGCTGCTCGATCTTGTGTTATCCTGATTGTATTTCCACAATACTTGAATTGTTTCTTTCTAGCTGCTTGCAATATTTTCTCCTTTACCTGCTTTTCATGCTTTTCTTGCATCTCTCTCATTTCTCTTCTCAATTTTTCCTCCACCTCTCTTACTTGATTTTCAAAATCCTTTTTGAGCTCTTCCATGGCCTGAGACCACTGAATATTTATTTTGGGTGTTTGAGATACAGAAGCCTTGACTTTTATGTCTTTCCCTGATGGTAAGCATTGTTCTTCCTCATCAGAAAGGATGGGAGAAGATAAGTGTTCACCAAGAAAGTAAACTTCTATAGTTTTATTTTTTTCCCTTTTTTTTTGGGCATTTTCCCAACCAGTTACTTAACTTTTGGGTCCTTTGTCAAGAGTAGGGTATACTCTGGGGATCTGTAAGATCTCAGTTCCTCCAAGGTGGCACAATCAAGTGTGTATACTGGTTTGGGAGCAGGAAGAAATTTTTGTGCCCAGAATCTTAGCAGAGTTTCCTCTTGACAACCACCTCACCTCCAGTTCTGCCAAGCCAGCACTGGGGGCTGACATTCAGATGAGGTGCAGGGTCAGGGCTGCCATTCAGTATGAGATAAAGATCAGCTGTTACAGGCCCTCTACACAGGGCTGATGTAAGAATCAGCTGCTCACTGCCCCCAGGGATTTTACAATCCAACAATGGATGTGGACTGCTGTGGTAACTGCTGCTGCCTTCCAGGTGTGGCCTCTGTGGCTGCTGCCTGAGGCCAGAGCTTTGGGAAGGCCTGTCTCCCTTGTTGGCCAGCTGAAAAAACCCTGTCACTGACCTTTGGCACCTGTGGGTTGAGGGATCTGCAAACTGCTGCTACTGTGATTGGAAATTCTGCCCATGAGACCTGCTTGTGTCCTTCTCCCAAAGTGGAGCCATGCTGTGGCTAAGGCTGGACTGGGCCCTGCTCCACGTCCTATGTGACAGACATTTCCCGTTGGCCTTTCAGGTCACCCTGTGCTGGAAATCTCCTCTACTCTGTTGTTCTGTGGCTTCTGCTGCTCTAGAATTTGTTGAGAATCTTTCTTTACAGGTATTTTAAGGGTTGTGGGGGGAGAGCTAGCATATGTGTGTCTTTCTACTTGGCTATCTTGGCTCTGCCCCTCTCAGAATAATATTTTTATATGCATAAAATAAACAGGACTACAAAGGAAACCAAATATATTGAAATACAGTTATCAAAACGTTTTTTAAAACATTTACTGACCCAGATTAAGAAAATCAGATTTAGGCCAATGTGGAGGAGGAAAGAAAAGCCCAACAAGGTTATTTAGATAATTTGACCAAGGTCATACACATAGTAGTAAGTGACAGAGGTGAAATGTGAACCTAGGTTCTTTGTTTCTAGAATTAGTAATTTATCCATTGTATGAATCACACATTTCATTCTAGTGCTTTGTGGCATAGAAGTAAGGCTGGATTTTTGAAGACCATTCTAGAAGAATAAAAAATAACTCCAACTTTATATCCTTCAAACTTCTCAAATTCCAGCAGGTCTTATTGTAATGTAAAAGCTCCTAGTACCAGACTGGAAATATGGTATTGTTGTATGAGTTCTTTTATGAAGTGTATCAACAGAAAGTTGGTGTGACACATAGTTTGTGCTTAATAAATGGTTGTAGATTAACAATCTGTCTGCAAATGTCTTATTTTTTGATTGTACCAACCAATCAAATGAAGGAAATTACAATATGGCCTCCAGTCCCATGTAGCCCCTTCCAGTTTTGGCGATGAAGTCTATGAGGTGTGGGTGGAGGTCTGGAAAAGGTAAAGAATACCAAGAATTAGGTTTTCTATGTCATGTTGAATGTTTTTAGAGGGTAATCAGAACAAAAGATCTTCGCCCAATGAGGACGAAGTCCACTTAGTACTGGAGAAATTGAGTCACTTTATTGTTAACGTTCTCACTATAACTTGATCCAGAGGAAGGCCTCTAACACATTGGATGTATTTTCTGTGGGAGATAAAGAGAGAGACAAGGGCAAGAATTGAAAGAGATGTATCTGTAAGCACCCCAACATGCATAGGGGACCTACTATCACAGGTTCCAAGATCTGCATTCATAAAAGGAAAGGCAACTTTTGAGGGGTTACCATCACTTTAATCAAGTACATTTATCATTCCTTTAACCAAGCACATACATCATTCACCTAGTTCAGGAGAGTCAGAACTCTGAACTTCAAAGAAAATAGAGAAATTAAGTTAACAGACATGGCTTCCTCTGCCTGAATTCAACAAATGGTTGGACACCAACTGTCTGACCATAGTTACCAGAGAGGGAAGCATGACATCGGAGTTCTCAAAGCCCAGAAGCTCCTTAGCAGCTTCCCAGAGTCCTCATTTGGCCAAACACTCACAGTCAGTAAGCCCCAAAATAAAACCCACACTTCAGCATCTTCATATACTTTCTAGAGCCAGAGGACATCACATCCTTTGAGAACCAGTGCCTCTTTAACAAAAGGTGTGAACCTTCTTACAAATCTTCTCAGGCCCTACAGTGGGGGGGAAAGATCCTCCTTAGTCACATTCAAATAGAGGCATTATACTTCTTGATTATACTAAAACAACAACAGCAAAAGATCCTATTTTGCTTGCCATTACATGAGATTAGAAGGTGATTGAGAGGCCACATACTCCTACTAATGAATGAACAGATCTATCAAAATGATAGAAAAGGGTAAAAAGTTGTGAAATCAGCATTATATTATGCAGAACAAAGCTATTATCTTTTCTGGACATTTGTGTATCTTCCATTGTGTTAAATAAATACAAACAACCTTCATTTTCATTAATGGAACAGAGATATTAAAAAGGGAGACTATAAATAACATAGATTTTATAAATAACATGAAACATCCTCTTTCTTAGAGTATGGTTTTCCAGAATCTGTGGTCATAGCAATCTCTATCTCCCAGACTCATGACTTATAAACATCTCTATTATGCTTGTGCAGCATTATATAATGATAAAAAATATAAACATTTGTGCTTACATTGTAACTATTCACTTGTGACTGCTCAGTGAGATGCAGGGATAAGGTAATATAAAATTGGAGGCTATTGATGTCAAGATGCCTTCTCTGTCTGTTGCCCTATAAAGCAGGTGGGCACTAGTTAGTGAAGGGAGAACCCTTAGGGTTGAATGCACAAGCTGGAATGTTGTGTGTGCCTTGATTGGTTCCCATCAAGGCTTGGAAGGAATCTGTGTTTGCCTTAAGTGGATCCCACGGAGGCTTAAGGAGATTTAGGGGAGCACACAAGCTATACCTATCTCAATCAGTAATTGGTGCCCCCCCTCTACATGCTAGCCCCTGGGAGAAGGATGATTAGGGAAGCTGGCGTTCCCATTATAAGCAAATTCCTTTTGAGGAGACTAGACTGGAATAAAATAAATTTATTAACCCCTCTGAAGCTGTCTTCTTGTCCTTCCTGTCTGACTTGATCAAGAGAGAACCTGTGCTAACAGGCCTCCTGTGTGTTAGTGTTTGTCTTACAGAGACCAATCCCCTTTTCCCAAGCCACTGAATATCATCTTTGCCATGTAGAATGTGGTTATATTCTGGGTAACTCTAGATATTTTTGTCCTTCACTTCCTTGAGGTCTGTGTCCAGCAATGGGGAGGACCTATCCCGTTTGAAGCTGTCTTCTCGCTGAATAATTTTCATGAACTTTTGTTTTGCCTGGTTTGAGACAAATTCCCTTTATATTAGCATTCTTGCAGCATGGGATCCATTTTTTTTCTGTTTTACAGCAGATAGAAGGTGGAAAGTGAAGCAAGGGAGAAATCAGAGGCGTCAGAGAGTGTGCTGGAGAAGTCTCACCACCATGACAGAAAGATGTGGTTATCAAAGTCTCAGCCAAAGCACCTAAAGGGGTTTTGTGCTTATGACATTTGGAGGTAACTTTTAAACCTTATATTCCTGAGTATAGCTCCTGGATTCAAATCTGATCCAATGCTGTAATGGTGCCATCACACCTTACATCTTCTATCGTTGAAGGAAACAGCATGAAATATTTGATAGCAAAATTTTTCTGGCTTCTTAATAAAATCCTTCATATTATTTCCTCCTCCCCTCCCCCCAGTATGTAGGAATGCACCCACATTTTCCCAGTTGACTTTATCTAGGCTATTTGGTAAAGAACTTCTGACAAAATTGCGTTGTCTGATTGAGATACAATGATTGCTCTAGTTTTAAGCAATCTCTTCCAATTGCAATATTTGGAAATCATTTTGTGGGTGGAAAGACCGAGTAGCAATACATGAGCATTTTATCTTAAACATTTTATTAATAATTCTAAAAAAGCCACAACTCTTAAACTTAATAAAAACAAAGCAAGGCAAAAAGTCCGTCCCTTTTTTATCCCTTCTTCTATTTATTCCCATCCCTTTCTCTGTCCTCCTCTCCTTTCTCTCTCTACTCTTTCCCCTCCCTTTTCTACCTCTTTCCTCTCTTATTCCTTCTTTCATCTCTCCTTTCTCCTAGTTCCTTCTCCCTTCTCTTTCTCTCTCCCCTGTCTTCTCTCTTCCCTCTCTTTTTTCTTTTTCCCTCCTCTCCCTTCTCTCTTCCCTCTTTCCCATTTTTTCACCTGTTTCTCTCCTCTCTTTTCATTCTTTCCTCTTTTACTCTTCTCCCCCTTTCCCTTCATCTCTCCTTTCTCTCATATCTTTTCTTCCATTTCTCCCTTCTCTATTTCCCCCTCTCTCCTCTTGCCCTCTCTTCTTCTTCCCTTTAGTTTTCTTATTTTTCTCCTTTGGTCCTTTAGAGGAAGAGAAAGGGAAACTGAATCTTGAGCCTGGTCTGTGAGAACAGGGAGCTAAAGCGGCACATCAAATAGGAACACAGAACCTAAAACCAGAAGGAATTGCTGATGTAAAAGGGCACTAGATTGTAGACTATAGAGCTTAAAGGGACTGCAGAGAACATCCATCCTAGTATCCTCATTTTATAAATGATGGAACTGAGGCCCAACCTGATGAAATAACATGGCCAAGGCTGCACAATGAGAGAGTGGCAGATTCAGAACTGAAACCAGACCTCCAGATTCCCAGGCGATTTTTTCCCTCACTGCGTCCTACCACACAGCTCAAACACTACTTCTTCCAGGAGACCTTTCCTGGTACCCTCATACTGCTAGCACCATCTCCTTCAAGGTTTCCTTTAGTCTACTCTGTTGTGTTCATATGCACATGTATCATATATATGTATATGCATGTTGTCTCCCCTATTAGAATGTAAGTTCTTGAGGAAGGAACTGTTTTTACTTTTCTTTGTATGCCCAGCACTTAGAGCAGTGAATAAAATAAGTACTTTATAATAATTGTTGTAGGCTATCAGAAGCATTTTGATTATATTAGGAGAAAAAGTGACTGATTCCTGATATGGAGTCATTTCAACTCAGCTGTCTGCATGCAGTAGAACCAAAGGAAAGGTCAAAATTAGCACAAAAAGAAAGGATAAGGATGAAAACACTTCAGTTGGAGAGGAGAGACATTTAATGCAGGGAAGGAGATAAGATAGGTGACTATTGCCACCGTCCAGGTGAGAGATGATGGGAGCCGCATAAGATGGTGGCAGTGTGAGTAAACAGAAGGGGATATATAAGAGATGTTGTTGAGAAGGAATTAACCAGTCTTGGTAACTGATTGGTTATGGGTGAAGGATATAAAGGTGACTGTCAGGTTGCAAACTTGAGTGGATGGAAAGACAATGAAGCTCTTGATAGAAATAGTGAGGATAAGAAGGGGTGTAAGTCTAGAGAAAAATAGAATTCTCCTTTGTATCTAGTGAATTTGAGATACTTATGAGACATTCTATCTAGTTGGAAATATCCAATAGGCAGTTGGTAATGTGGAGTTGGAGCACAGGAGAGAGATTAAGGTTGGATAGATAGTTCTTAGGGTCAGTTGCATTGATATGATAATTGAACTGATGGGAATTGATAAGGTCACTGAAAGATTATAGAGAAAGAAAAAGAATCAAGACAAAATTTTGGGGAATACCCATTGTTAAGGACAGTACATGGATGATTCTCCAGCAGAGAAGATTGAGAAGGAACCTGCAGATACACGGAACAAAGAGAAAGCAATGCCATTAATCTCCAGAGAAGAAAGAGTATCCAGGAAAGAGAATGGTCAATTTCTGGTCAGATATTAAATAGGATGGGAACTCAGAAGAATGCATTTGATTTGTCAATTGAGAAATCACTAGAAACCTTGGAGAGAGCAGTTTCAGTCAAGCAGTCAGACTGTAAGGGTTGGGAAGTGATTGAAAGGAAAGGTAGAAATCTACAAATGTAGAAAGTTTTTTCTTGGAGTTTGGCTTTTCACTTAGAAGAGAAATCAGGATGATAGATCAAGAGAATGGTAGAATCTTGCTGTCAAATTATTAGTTTAGTTTTTTTAACTTCGATTTTTCCTTTTTATTTTTGTAGAACATTTTGAATATATCTTTCCCCTTCTGCTTCCCAGTGTAACAAAGAGAAACAGTAGAGCAAACCAGTTCCACAGTGACTGTCTTTGGCTACATACATGTACAACATTTTGTGCCCATGGTCCTCCTTGTCTCCCTGGAATGGAAGAAGATGCATTTCCTCTTTTCTTTTCTGGGGCCAAGATTGGTCATTATTTGGTTTTATTTTGGTGTTTTTTTTATTTACATTATTATAATTGTACTTATTACTTTCTTTGTTTAATTACTTCATAATTATCATGGATCTTAGAGGCCATTTAGCACAAATACCTCATTTTACAAATAAGGAAACCGAGGCACAGAGAGAGACTTGTCCAAAGACATCAATAGTAAGTAATAGAGCTGGAATTCCAATAAAGGTCTTGTGATGCCGTCTGTCCTCTTTCGACTGAACCACCCTACTTTCTGCATTAGTTCATTATAAATCTTTCCATATTTTCCTTAATCCCTCATATTCATTGTTTTTCTAAATAACCTCAATATTCTATAACATTTACTTACCACAATATTTTCAGTCATTGATAAAGTGATGGATGTTGTCCTTGTTTCTAGTTTTCATTATCAGAAAAAGTGCTGCTATGATTATTTTAGTATATGTCAGACCTTTCTTTCTGTCCCTGAGACACAGACCCAACAATGACATCTCTGGGTTAAAGGTTATAGACAGCTTAATGCATTTCATCACATAATTCAAAAATATTTTCCAGAATTGTTGGGTCAATTCACAGCTCCACCGAACAGGGAAGGAATTGATGCTGAAGAAATGCTTTCTAAGGGAAACCACCCTCACTGATTATGTAATCAATCTGCAGAGACTCAGGAAGGATAGCCTGCAATTGGTCTGGAAATTGATGCCTCCCTAAAATGGATAAAAGGGTGGAAAGTAAGAGTGCAGGATGACTGAGAGGAATTATGTAGGAGTTAGAGAGAGGGCAATTTAGCATCCTTCAACACTATTTTGGGTGCAAGCTAATAATAGACCTTATTGATATAGGCCATGGTTTTTCCTGTTAAATGTGAAAGATGTGTTGCCTACCACCATTTCCCTGGGAAAAGGGAGGCATTCCACTAACGAGTAAATATGGGCTAATGCCTTGAAAAACTTGTTTAGTTATATGTGGTCATGGAATGAAATAATAGGAACCAAACGTTCACATAAATACCATTTAATATTCCATTTATAGAAGTCCAAAGTAGCGTGGGAAGACTTACCCAGCTTAGTTCATGAGAAAGGCGGCTTGCTGCAGTAGAATCCAACATTGTTTAATTCAAGAGTTTCGTCTTTACAAGTAAAAATGGAAGGTTTAAAAAACAAACCAACTGGAACCGTCTTTTTTTTTCTTTACTTCCTGTATATCCAGAAGCATCCAAGGAAGTTTTGGTTTGGAATTTTGCAGAGTCTTGCTGAGCAATCTTGGCAGTAAGGGTCAAATAGCATAAAATGTGCCTGGGGGCAAATATCTTAAAATAGGTTTTCAAATCAACTTCGTAATTCATGATGTTAAAAATTACAATGCGTAATTACTTAGTTGCCTGATAGAGGGGTACTGGTTACTTAAGTAGCTTGTATTAACTCTGCGTGTACATTTTGATGCCCTCAGACAAATTTCTAGTCACCCAGCCCTATGGCTTTAGCTTTTACCCAAAATATCTCAGCTTTGAAAAGGTACCAATCTTTTCTAGAACAACTTTGAAGAAGGAGGGTCAGTGCTGGGGAAATAAGATGGTGAGTCAGTCAGGAAACAGGTGTTTAGTGTGTATTGAAGCACAGAAATGGACATTTTAAAGTTGAACAATGTTGTCCTCTAAATTGGGGTCTGATTACGCTCTGACTCCATCAGCATTTAAGCCCTTATTCCAGTTTCCTATAGCAGCTGAATAACAGCTACTCGTGAGTCCCACATTCCTCCATCAGGACCAGAAGAGATCCTGGTCATTTTCAATCATTCATGACAAAAGCACAAAGCTAGCTCAGTGTATCATGGTCTTTTTATAACCAACATGGACGGCTTTGGAACATCATCAGGCAATGGACAAGTACCATCCAGGGGAAATTCACGACACTGTGATGTTGAATTAAAAGAAAAGTAGGTTTGAAGAGGTTAAAACCATTACATTTGTCTCAGACCAAACTGCAACAACAGCATAGAGAGTGGTTCTTGGTGCTTGGATGAAAAGCTTTTCTTTTCCCTCGGACAAGCTTGTGAATACTTATTACTCAGGATGCTGGCAGCTATTTTTAAAAAGTCATTAATGATCACCACACTGATTCAGAATGTGCAGTCATTTATTTTGCTTGGCACCCCCTTCATGGATGGTGCATGGGTCCGTAAATCTAGAGCTTGAAGGAGTCTCAGAGATCATCTACTTTAACCCCCTTAAGTTACAGACAAGGATACTGAGGACTTGTCCAAGATTATACAGGTAGGAAAAGAGAGAGGGAATTTCTAACTCGTGTTTTTGACTCCAAAGTAGTCATTTACAGTATAAATAACTAAATTGTAAATAAATAATTGACCACAAGGTGCAGGAATATCTGTTTTGGTTTGACACATGATCTGAGGGTTCTTATCCCAAATTCCACCTTATTAAATTGCCATAAATATTACTTATTTTAATTGGGGTCAAGTGAAAATAGATCAATTCCATCAATATCTCATCCTTATAATGCCATAGTAGATAAAGCATTGTATTCCGGAATCTAGGTTTGGATCTCACCTTTGATACTCTCTTTTCTCCTTAAGCTCCCCCTTCTAACTTCCTCCCCACTGTTTCCAACACCCTCTCTCAACTGAGTGCTTAGCTTCCACTTTACTGAGAAAATTGAGGCTATTTGACATAAGTCCCTTCTTCTTCCCTTTTCTTAGTCTAAAAATTCTTTGGCATCTACTCTTTCTTCATTTCCTTTATCTTTGAAAACAGGGTGGTCCATCCCTCCAAGGTTCCTTCCTTGGAAAGAAAGTTGGACCCCTCTCCATGTGAATTTGATGCCATCTGCTCCAGAAGATTGAAACCTCAACCATCCTCATCTCATCCCCTATAAGCATTTAATCTTTAATCTTCCCGTCTAGTGGGTTCCTTTCCTATTGCTTTCAAACATGCCTTCATCCTTAAGAAAACAAAAACAAACAAAAAATGTCACTGGTTCTATTATCACTAGACCTTTCATATGACATCTCTCCTCCCTTTTTTAGATTAATGCCTACAAAAAAGCTGTTTATATTCAGTACCTCCACTTCTTTTTCTTTAATTCACTCCACAGACTTTGGTAAATTTATTTTCTGATGTTATAGGTCAACTGAAACTACTCTCTCCAAAGTTATCATTGATTTATAAATTGCCATATATTTTTTATATGGCAATTTTTTCTCATTTTTTAATCTTTCTCAACCTGCTCCATTTGACAGTACTGACCACCCTCTCCTCCTGAATAGTCTCTCCTGTGTTTTCATGACACTTTTCTCCCCTATCTTGCCTCTTTTCTATCTAATAACTCGTTCTCACTCCCCATTACTAGGTCATCCTTCATAGTACTCCCTCTAACTGTTGATCCTCTACAAAATTCTTAGACCCATTATTCTTTTCTCTCCACAGTTTCTCTCTTGGTAGCTAGGCATCTCAGCCTATAAAGCACTGGACCTGGACCCAGAAAGAGCTGAGTTCAAATCCAGAATTAGTTACTATGCGATTCTGGGCAAATCACTCTCTGTTTTCCTCAGTTTCCTCACCTGTAAAATAGTGATCAGAATAACATCTGCCTCAGAGGATTGCTGTGAAGATCAAATGAGACAGGGTGTAGAGATCCTAGCACACAGTAGGCAGTTTGTTACCTAACTCCCTTGGTGCCTGTATCAGCTGTCATGGGTTTAATGACTATCTTTCTGCTAATTATTCTTTAAATATGCATATAATACATATAATTTCTATTATGAATATTTATATATTCAATCTTCATCTACATCTAGACCTACATCTATACCTGTACACATACTCACACCTATATCTACACCTACACCCACACCTATATCTGTACCTACACCTATACCCACACCTATGCGTATCTACACCTACACCTAAACCTATATATCATATACAAACATGTATATGTGTGTGTACTTTTATGTTATGATATATGATTTATAATATAAAAATATAATATGATAAATAATAAATAATATGATTATTTCATTTCTTATATGTGTGTCCTCCATACCTGGTCTAGCTCATAGTGGTGTTTAGCTTTATTATTCTCATTTATACAGTGAAGATATTGGATCAGATGAAATCTAAAGTCCTTTCAGTTTTAAGTCTCATAAAACCCCTTAATTGAGTTGAAATGTGTGGGATAATACCGCATGTCCAGCTTGACTGAGGCGCCAGTTCTTCTTTGTTGGTCCAGTTGATTGACTAGTGCAGAGCCTGAAGCGTAATAGGCACTTAATAAATAATAAATTCTCGTTGACTTAATTTAACTTCAGATTAGATTTAGATTTAGGAGACACAAGGAAAAAGTATGGTTTTCTTCTGAGGTTAGATATTTTTACTTCTCTCATAATATAGCTTAATAATTCCTCCCTTAAAATAACCTTTGTTATTTCTAGCTTTTTGCCCAGATCCTGTGATTTTTTTTTAAAAAGAATTATTTCTTTAAGGCAAATTCCTCATCTTTTTCTTCAGTGAAAGTGAGAGGGATTTTATTACCCATTAGATCATTTCCAAATGTGCTATTTATATTGTGCGTACCTCCCACTTGGTGAGAACCTGTTATGTATTCATGCATGTGTGTTCATGTGACAGGACATGTGCGTGTATAGACATCGATCTCTTTTCACCTTCTTGGAAGAAAAGGGGAAGAAAAACTGAAAATCCAGGGTGGCCTATTTAAGACAGACCCCACTTGAAATCACACTACAAAAGGCTATAGCCATATACATATATATATGTAGTGTTGACATCATATATATGCCTAAACAAAGATAGATTATATATAAAGCATGCCTCCATTCAAGTCCTATTCCTCATGCTGAGGAGGTGACTTTGAGTTCTTGACAGATATGTGAGTGAAACATCACCTCTGGGCAGATCTGACAAGATGAAAAGGCTTTGTATATGGGCTGGATGACAAACTGTCTATCTGTCATCAGAGACATGACCTAGGGTAAATGTGGAGAGACTTTGGGACTTGCTAGTCAGCTGCTAGGTGATTAATTTTATGACTTCATCAATTCATTTGGGATCTCTGCTGTTCTTTACATAGATGAAATCAAAGATCTTTAAAGCACTTAATGGTCCATAAGCATTAATAACAATAATTTTTGTCTGGACTTGTGATCTTTGGTGTAGGGACATCTCAGTGAGGAACCCCCTCTATCAATGTAGATTGGCAACTACTCTCCTGCTTAGCATCTTAGAGAGGTTCCTGGGGTAAATGAAGTCAAACGAATTTGCTCTGGGTCACTCAGCCAGTAAGTCTCAGGATAGAACTTAAATCAATGATTTTCTGACTCTGAAGACAGCTTTTCATGCATTATTTGATATCACCTCTCATCATCACCAAAATTTCACACTTTAACATTTTATATATATATATATATGTGTGTGTGTGTGTGTGTGTGTGTGTGTGTATGTATGTATGTATGTATTAAGTACCTACTATGTACTGGATTCTGGGTTTAGCACTAGGAATATAAAGGTAAAGGGGAGAGAAAGATGTGTATATCATATTTCTAGTGGAAAGAATACTGAATTGGGAATTAGAGGTCCAATTTTCAAATTTGAGCTCTGCCTTCAACTGGCCCAAATCTCCTGTATCTTTCGGTAGATTTTTCAGAGCTTTCAAAGCTTCTTAAACTTTTACCACTTGTGACGCCTTTTCACCTGAGAAATTATTTTTACAGGACCGTGGGTATATAGTATATAAAACAGGTATGCAAAACAAACATTTACTCATAGCAAATCATAAGGAAATTTATTTTAAACAATTCTTTTGTATACATCTATTTTAATATTTATTAAAGAAGAAAGCAAATTTGCATATTAATGAGATGGATATGCATGTTTATTTTTACATAAAGGATTAAATCTTGGCAGAATATTTGATACTGCATCTTCAATGTTTGTCAGAATTAAATGATATTTTGATTTTATAATCATCTAATGCTGAGAACACCACTTTGCATAAAAGCGCAGTACAAAATGGCAGAAGTATGTTTAGGGCCATTTCAGAAATTGTTGGAAATTCTGTCCTAATCTTAAACCAAAATTCTTTTAATGAGTGTTTTTTTTTTTTTTTTTAGGAAACTCAAGTTTTAAACCTGCGTCACTTGTTTACTTGGAAAATTCTTGAACTTTTAATGGCAGAAGATGCATTTTTTTTTAAAATTTCATTTGAGTATGGTTTATTAACCCAACTTAGTTTTTTAGAATCAAAATTTGAAGGGAAGTATTTCTGAAACTGTGTCTCCATGTACTTCAGATCATCAATTATAATTCTTACAATTAAATTTTTGGGAAGGCTATTTTCTTTCTTTCTTTCTTTTTTTTTAGAGATATGGCTTTTTATTTTTAAATTTGGGTTGATTAGACCAAGATAAGAATAATTTTGCCAAGACAAATTTCATGTCTTTTGTTATATATACACAGCATAACTAAAACAGAACAATTGTTTTTCCATTTTGCTCACACATTCAGGAAATGCAAGACATATTTTTTTTTAAATTTACAGAAAATATTCTTTTTTTCATCTTTTATAATTTTTTGACATTTTATTTTTTAAATTTATTTTTTGTTTTCTACAGTCACAACCTTTGACTTAGACATTTTTTTCCCCTCCCTTTCACCTACCTCCCCTTTTCCTCCCCCCTTCTCCGAGATGGCATACAATTTTATATAGGTTCTACACAGACATTCCTATTAAATAAGTTATCACCATAGTAATGTTATGTATAATAATTAAAATGAATGGGAGAAATCATTTAACAAACCAAAATGTAACACAAAAGAAAATGATCTGCTACACTCTGTGATTGAATTCCATAGTTCTTTCTCTGGATGTGGAAGGGATTTTAGCTTAAAAGAACACTGGGAATTTTTTAAGTCCTTGCATTGCAATGAATTTCCAAGTCTACCAAAAAAACTCTTCCACACTATGGTTGTTACTGTACAGGAAGGTTATTTTCAATTATAAAATCACCTGAAGCTGTAAACATTTCTTTTTCAATTTTTCAATTTTAATTAATTTATTTAAAGTTTTCAACATTCAATTCCACAAAATTTTGAATTCCAAATTTTCTCCCCATCTCTCCCCTCCTCCCACCCCAAAATTCCAAGCATTCTAATTACCCCTATCACCAATATGCCCTCCCTTCTAACATCCCTCCCTTCCCTTATCCCCATTTTCTCTCTTTTCCTGTAGGGAGAGATAGATTTCTATACCCCATTACCTGTATTCCTTATTTCCCAGTTGTATGCAAAACCAATTCTCAACATTCATTTCTAAAACTTTGAGTTCCATCTTCTCTTCCTTCTTCCCTCCCCACCCATCCCCACTGAGGAGGCAAGCAATTCAATATAGGCTATATATGTGTAGTTTTTCAAATGACTTCCATAATAATCATGTTGTGTAAGACTAATTGCACTTCCCTCCATCCTATCCTGCCCCCCATTTCTTCTATTTTCTTTTTTGACCTTGTTCCTCCCCAAGATTGTTTACTCCTAATTGCTTCCTCTTCCCATTTGCCCTCCCTTCCATCATCTCCCCCACCCTGCTTATCCCCTTCTTCCCTATCTTCCTGTAGTGTAAGATAGATTTTCATACCAAACTGAGTGTGCATGAGTCAGATGTGATGAGAGTAAGCTTTGCTTTTTCCTTCTTACCTCTCTCCTTTCCCCCATTGGAAAAGCTATTTCTTGCCTCTTTTATGAGAGATGATTTGTCCTATTCCATTTCTCCCTTTCTCCTCTCAATATATTCCTCTCTCACCCCTTAATTTTATTTTTTCAGACATGATCTCTTCCTATTCAACTTACCCTGTGAGCTCTCTCTCTCTGTTTATACATATATGTGTGTGTGTGTGTGTGTGTGTGTGTGTGTGTAATCCCTCCAACTACCTAGATACTGAGAAAAGTTTCAAGAGTTACAAAGATTATCTTTCCATGTAGGAATGTAAACAGTTCAACTTTAGTAAGTCCCTTGTGATTTCTCTTTCCTGTTTACCTTTTCATGCTTCTCTTGATTCTTGTGTTTGAAAGTCAAATTTTCTTTTCAGCTCTGGTCTTTTCATCAAGAATGCTTGAAAATCCTCTATTTCATTGAATGACTATTTTTTCCCCTGAAGTATTATACTCAATTTTGCTGGGTAGGTGATTCTTGGTTTTAATTCTAGTTCCTTTGACTTCTGGAATATTCTATTCCAAGTTCTTTGATCTCTTAATGTAGTGGCTACTAAATCTTGTGTTATCATTATCCTTATTGTATTTCCACAATATTTGAATTGTTTCTTTATGACTGCTTGAAATATTTTCTCCTTGATCTGGGAACTCTGGAATTTGGTTACAATTTTCCTAGGAGTTTCTCTTTTTAGATCTCTTTCATAAGGTGATCAGTGGATTCTTTCAATATTTATGTTGCCCTCTGGTTCTAGAATATCAGGGCAATTTTCCTTGACAATTTCATGAAAGATGATGTCTAGGCTCTTTTTTCTGATCATGGCTTTCAGGTAGTCCCATAATTTTTAAATTGTCTCTTCTGAATCTATTTTCCAGGTCAGTTGTTTTTCCAATAAGATATTTCACATTATCTTCCATTTTTTCATTCCTTTGGTTTTGTTTTGTAATTTCTTGCTTTCTCATAAAGTCATTAGCTTCCATCTGTTGCATTCTAATTTTTAAAGGACTATTTTGTTCAGTGAGCTTTTGAGCCTCCTTTTCCATTTGACTAATTCTGCTTTTGAAAGCATTCTTCTCCTCATTGGCTTTTTGGACCTCTTTTGAAAGTTGAGTTAGCCTATTAAAAATTATTTTCTTCAGCATTTTTTTGAGTCTGCTTTAGCAAACCATAGACTCATTTCTCATGACTCTCTTGCATTGCTCTCATTTCTTTTCTCAATTTTTCCTCCTTCTCTCTTACTTGATTTTCAAAATTGTTTTTGAGCTCCTCTATGACCTGGAACCCTTGCATATTTATTTTGGAGGTTTTGAATGTAGAAACTTTGACTGTTAGGTCTTCGCCTGATGGTAAACATTGTTCTTCCTCAACCAAAAGGATGGGGGAGAATACCTGTTCACCAAAAAAGTAACCTTCTGTAGTTTTATTTTTTTTTCCCTTTTCTGGGCATTATTCCAACCTGTTCCTTGACTTTTGGGTCCTTTGTCAGGAGTAGGGCATACTCTGGGGACCAGTAAGTTCTCAGTTTCTCCAAGGTGACACAATAGAGGGAGAAGAGTTTACTCTCTGGCCTGCCTGGCAGCTGAGATTCAGATCAGCTGCTCAAATCTCCCAGGGGCTTTATGCTGAGTACTCCAGCAATGGAAGAATGGACATTCCTGCTGCTGCCACCTGCCATTTGGGGTCAAGGTTAAGGGAGGACCCTGCTCCCTTGTCACAGAGGTAAAAAAGCCCTCTCACTGATCTTTGCATCTGTCTTTGGATCCTGTGGACTGAGGGATCTGTGAACCTTTGCTCTGCTGAGAATGCTGCCCCTGAGGCCTATTTTGAGGCATCTGGCATGACAGACCCCTCCTGCAGGCCCTCCAGGTCACCCTGGGATGGAAATCTGGAACTCTGTCACTCTGTGCCCTCTGCTGCTCCAGAGTCCATTGAGAGTCTTTCTTCCCAGGTATTTTATGGGCTGTGGAAGAAGAGCTAGAACATGTACATTTTTCTACTCTGCCATCTTGGCTCTGCCCCCTATAAACATTTCTAAAGAACCATTTTCTACTCTATTCTTCCATATGTTAACTTTTTTAGTAAAATTTTCAGTTTTATCTTTTAATGTGAGTATGTGGCAAATTTTTCCCTTGAAGCAACATGTTTAAGTCATTGAACTTTTTGAAAATATCTGACAAGTAATGCAGTTTTGAAAGTCAAAAGTCATTATGAAAAATATCAACAAAATCAGATTTCTATTCAGTCAAAAATGTAACGGCTTTATCTTTCAATTTCACTAATCTGTTTAAATTTTGCACCTGTTGAAAGCCACTTTACCTTTTCATACTAATAAGCTTTTGTAATTGGAATCCATGTGTTTCCAAAGGTTTGAAAAGAAATTACTATTAAGAACAAGACTTCTAATGAAGCTAATGATTTTGATAGTATCAGAAGCACAACATCTAATGGTAATATTTTTTTGGCTACAAGTGTCTCCTGATGGATCATGCAGTGAGTAAAAGTGATATACTCATTGCCATCAACTTTAACTTTTGCTACAAATTCAACATTCTCACTCATTATTGCTCCAGTACTGTCTGTACAGACTCCCATGAAATTTTTTCACTGTCATGCTTCATATGTGAAAAGTGCATCAATTTAAGACATATAGCTTTCCCTTTTGTGTGCCCTTCCAAAGGGTGATGAAACAGTAATTCCTCATGTATGCTTAATTCATGAACATATTTGTGCCATCTTATAAATATCAGTTGTTTTATCTAATTGAATTGCAAACTTTGGGCTGCTCTTAAGCCTGGTAATAAGCCCCAGGAATTGGTCATTGCTAATTTCAGAAATTCTTCTGGAAAGTGTCATTCAATAAATGAATTTTTACAAATTTGATCACCATACTTTTCTTCGTGAACTATTTCTAACATTTTAATAGCAGCTCGTAACATAGGATCTTCTCCTATGCTGTAGAGGGCTCTTTAGTTTTTACAAAAAAAGAAGTTTCATAAGATACAATTAAGTGTTTTTCATTGACAGTATTCCTTTGACTTAAGGCAGCACACTGCATGCTTGGTATTAATATGTCTTTTTAATTTGACTGGTTTCATGCTTTCCGCAAAACCAAAACTTCATTTCAAATTAAGCAAAGAGGTTTTTCTACATCATCATCATCATCATCATTAAAAATGAGTGCATATTGCAAAAATGATTCAACATATTTTCTTTTTCTTGTCAGTTTAGGTATACTACAACCTGGTAGTGAAAACTCTGCTGCATTATCATAAATATTTTTACCTCTTCTGTTTAAATTTATCCACTTACCCAGGGGCAGAACTAGGTGGTACAGTGGATAGAGCACCAGTGCAGGAGTCAGGAGGACCTGAGTTAAAATCTCACCTCAGACCCTTGACACTCACTAGCTATGTGACCTTGGGCAAGTCACTTAACCCCAGTTGCCTCATCCTGGGTCATCTCCAGTCATTCTGATGACTATCTGGTCACTGGATTCAGATGGCTCTGGAGGAGAGGTGAGGCTGATGACCTGCACAGCCCTCCCTAACTCAAAAACAAAGTCAAGTGCAAGTCATATCATTATTTATCTGATGGCATGGTCTTCTTTGGCAATGAAGGACAAACATACACACATAGTCCACTTACCCATAGCCAAAAAATATTTTTGTCTAAAAATATAAATAAATACTGCTAATAATTTCCTCAAATAAATACTAACTTTAGTGTATGAAATCATATTTGTGCTTAATTAAAAAAATTGATGTTTATACTTACATATACATATAGCAGTGATGGTGGAGAAATATTATTAAAGGACTTTGCCTTTACTTGCTGCAGTTCAACACTTATATTTTTGTAAAAGAAGGAGATGACAGCAATTTAAAAAATCAAACATTTTCTAAAAAAACCCAATCAAATATTCTAACACAATACAATTCAAAGATACACTAATTTGATATTTACATGCTGAGGAATGATGGTAGGAAAATATTAAAATTCTTTATTCTCCATAATTAAGCTGTTATATTTCTGTAAGAGCAGAAAAATTTGCACGTACAATAAAAACACTAATTTGTAACATACAATAGTCTTGAATCTGAGCCAAGGTGTTTCTGGCAGCATTCAATGGTGTTGTGTGGTGTGACAGTGTACACAGTGCAAAGTGTGTTCAGAACAAGGCTACAGTGAAGTTGTGTAATACAACATGGACAAGCTCTTCCAGAAACACCTTGGATTCATTTTGCATTTGATTGTGAATTAATTTTTGGTCATGGCATGTTCAGAAACCTCTTACTATTGCCATTTTTTCCCACAACTCCTACATTCAGTTATGTGACCCCATATGAAGTCAAGACCTATAGTTTAAGAAGTGTTGTGTTAGATCCTGAAGTTATTGTCCTATATATTTTGTCCTTTTCTTAGACAAACTCTGCAAAACACTGTCTGCACTCACTGTCTCCATTTACACTTCTCTCGTTCAATTCTCAAGCCTTTGCATTTTGGCTTCTGACTGTACCAGAGGCAGTGATAGGGTGCCGTGGATAGAGTGCTGGGCATGGAATCAAGAAGACCTGGGTTCAAATTCAACCTCAAATATTTACTATGTGACCCTAGGCACGTCACTTAAGTCTTAAACCTGCCTCAGTTTCCTCTACTGTAAAATGTGGATAATAATAGCATTTACTTCCCAGGGTTATTGTGAAAATCAGATGAGACAAATATTTGTAAAGTGCTTAACACAGTGCCTGGCACATAATAGCCATTTAATAAATGCTTTCCTCCCTTCCTCTTTCTATTTTCCCTTCTTCCCTTCCTCCCTCCCTCCCTTCCTTCCTTCCTTCCTTCCTCCCTCCCTCCCTCCCTCCCTCCTTCCTTCCTTCCTCCCTTCCTTCCTTCCTTCCTTCCTTCCTCCCTTCCTCCCTCCCTCCCTCCTTCCTTCCTTCCTCCCTTCTTTCCTTTCTCCCTCCCTCCGTTCCTCCCTTCCTCCCTCCTTCCCTCCCTCCCTCCCTCCCTTCCTCCTTCCTTCCTTCCTTCCTTCCTTCCTTCCTTCCTTCCTTCCTCCCTCCCTCCCTCCTTCCTTCCTTCCTCCCTTCTTTCCTTTCTCCCTCCCTCCCTTCCTCCCTTCCTCCCTTCCTCCCTCCTTCCCTCCCTCCCTCCTTCCTTCCTTCCTCCCTTCTTTCCTTTCTCCCTCCCTCCCTTCCTTCCTTCCTCCCTCCCTCCCTCCCTTCTTCCCTCCCTCCCTCCCTCCTTCCTTCCTTCCTTCCTTCCTTCCTTCCTTCCTTCCTTCCTTCCTTCCTTCCTTCCTTCCTTCCTTCCTTCCTTCCTTCCCCTCACTTCATCATCTTCTATAGAAATACTCTTCCTAATCCTTCAAACTTTTAATGTCTTCTTTCCCAAACTGTACTTTGTTTATATTTGAATATGTGAATTTCATGCTTTTTGTTATACACATATACATATGTATGTATGTACTTATGTATATATGTGTATACAAGTACACACTTGCTTTCTCCATTATTAGAAATAAACTCACAAATAGGGATTGTTTCATTCTTTGTACAGTTGTGTGGTTGTGATTTGTCCTTTGTTCTTGAACAGGACCTTGACAGCAGAGAGCTGATAATAGGACTTGTGATGGACTTTAATTTGAGTGAGGGAGGGCTCTGCAGAGTCACCAGCCTCACTTTCTCCTCCAGAGCCATTTGGGTCCAGGGGCCAGATATTGATCAGGATGACTGGAGATGGCCCAGGATGCAGTGGGAAACCTTGGCTATTTGAAGCTAAGGCTTTTTCAAATGTTTGGAGTGAAGCAATGCCTATTCAATGAATAGGCCTACAGTACGTGTATGTGAAGTGCTTGGTGTATAGTAAATGCTTAATAAATACTAGTTGACTGATCCATTGTCACTACAGTAAGACTCAAAGATCATTTGCATTAGACTGTTGTCATTGATGGAGACTGATTATTCAAAGATTGCCTGTGTGAGGGGTAAGTTGGCAAAAACTTGGAAGAAGAGAGAACCTAGTCTTTTGGCTTGAGCTTTGAGAAAGACAACACTAGGTTCCTGAATGTCTTCATGTTCTTAAAGGGAGAAAAAGACTCAGGAAAGAAAATGACTTGATTGAGGTTCTGACTTCTCTACATGTTAGCTTCTAGTAGAGTCTTTCTTCACGGATCTCTGAACTGAATGTCTTCTGTCTTAAAACTGGAATCCAAAATATCAAGATCTCTTTTCTTTCAACTTTCTCATCATGTAGTCTTGGGGCATTGAATGATCCATGACCTTCAATGAGGAAAGTCTTTTGCAAACTGGCTTTGAGACGTTGCTTCTTCCTGCATGCCTCTGTACTTGAGTGTCCTCAGTTGTACAATGAGGGGGTTAGGTTAGATGCCTCTGAGGTTCCCGGGCTGGATCATTAATGGCCTGATGCTATCATCAGTTCTGTAACTCTAATTTCTCTTAATCCCTCAACAGTAGGTTGCCATCTGAAAAGCTAACGTTGAGACTCTGAGGGCCAGCGTTATTTCTCCTAGGCCATCTTCCTTCAGCTGCTCTCATTAACAATTGTCCAAGATGGGTCATTTACTCATTTAATTTGATGGCCTTTTTCCTGCCGTCTGAAGGAAGTCCCAGCCTCTCTGTAGTACTTTCTTGTGTGGGTGACTTGGCTCCTGTTTAGTTACACATCTCCTTCACTCCCTGCACAATTATCAACATGATTTTGATTCATGTGGAACTTAGGGAAAGGACATCTACATCTCAATTTGTCTTCCCTGGCTGGTAAAACACTTAATTCACCACTGGCATTGTTTGTCTTTTCCACATATACTTTTCCTTTGATTGCTCTACTTTAAAATAATTCTTCCAGCTGTAACACAAAAAAGGAAAATCTTTTCTCTCTCCTCAGAAGGCATTGGCTAATTTGACTATTTGGCACATGGCAACTTAACCTTTCTTTGTCTTCCTTCCATTAGTTTATTTCATCAAGTGTTGTGTGACTGTACATTTCCTTCCCAATTTTTCCATATTTTCCCAATATTAAATACATTTATCTTAAGAAATGTAGTAGTTACTATGCAACAATGTCTTTGCACCACCCTTACATGCTATGAAACAATGTCAGATGCGTTACCCCTACATGTTCTCTGCTTACTCCCCCTTTTCAATGGCCAACTTCTCTGGCTAAATGTGATTTTAGTTGCACTCTACAATTGTGTAACTTTGTGAACAATAGGAAAGTTATTTGCATATACACATGTTTCATGTTATATGTATATAAACATATATATATGAATGTGTATACACATGTATATGGGGGTATATATGTATATACACATTCAGGAAAGTAGGGTCTTGTTTTTATATATTTTTCTAAAGTAGACAAGAAAACATGAAGAAATACAAAGAAAATATGACATAAAACGTTTTATGAATTACCTACTTTCCTTAGATTTCTGAAAGGCATTGTTTTTAAAGGCTTAATTTTTATCCTTGTGGAAAATGGGTATGCAATTTAAAGTAATAATGCAATTATCTAGACATAATTTTATTAGGGAGTAATTGACATCATTTTAAAAAGAGTTATTTAAAAAATTCTAAAGGATATATACTCTCAAATTGTATTCTAGTCACTTTCCATGGACAGGAGTAGTCAAAAATTTTTTTTATAGATTTTTATAGATTTTGAAAAGGGTGGAAAATATGGTAATATTAGAAAGGTGGATAGGGAGAGGAAAAAAGGAGGATAAGAAGACAGAGAGAAAGAGACGGATAGACAGATAAAGAATCTGGGAACTGGAAGATAAGTTGACAATCGTAGGGCACTTGAAGGTTTACAGAATACTTTACATGCATTTTTTTGTTAGAGTCTCACAACAATCCTGTGAAGAAGAGAGGACAGGTATTATTAGGCCCATATTACAGATCAGAACACTAAAACTCAGAGTGATTAATCCCATGGTTGTATAACTAAGTTAAGTACTAGAGACAGGAATTGAACTTCCGTCTTCCTCACCGCAAGTCTAAACATTCTGTCTCTCAAAGGAACTCTGAAATGGATTTCATGACCTTACAGACCTACTCTGCTTTCAAAAAAGCTTTCAGAAAAGGAGATTCTGTTGATAATCCATTCCAAAGTTTAACAATCCCTATTAGTTGGTTATTCCTTATGTCTGATCAAATAAGTCATTCAAGCTGGATTTTACAGTCATTTCTTCTTTTTGATTTCAGTAGAAACAATGAACTCTTGTCTATATGTGTTAGATTCCTTTATATATAATCTATCTTTATATATAATCTATCTGTTGACATGTATAATGTCAACACTACATATACACACATATATGGATATAGCCTTTTGCAATATGATTTCATGTGGGGTCTGTCTTAAATAAGCCACTCCAGATTTTCAGTTTTTCTGCCTCTTTTCTCCTAAGGAGGTGAGAAGGGATTGATGTCTATACATGCACATGTCCTGTCACGTGAACACACACGTATGAATACAAAGCAGATTCTCACCAAGTGGGAAGTACACACAATATAAATAGCACATTTAGAACCTTAAACACTGTATAAACATTAGCTATTATTTTAAAATTATTATTATGGCTGTTAGGATATTGCTTTCTTATCCATTTTCCCAGGTTAATCAATTGCAGTACCTTTGAATTTTTTGTGTCTTTTTTAATGGGAAATCAATAATTTTGTTGGCCTCACCTTATCCTATATAGATGTGAAGATGGGAAATGGATACATTACCCTAGTAAAAATCTGATCAAACTCTGAGCGTATACCTGAAGCCTAAC
The DNA here is from genome assembly GCA_023548195.1 of Bettongia penicillata ogilbyi. Lineage (NCBI taxonomy): Eukaryota > Metazoa > Chordata > Mammalia > Diprotodontia > Potoroidae > Bettongia > Bettongia penicillata. The sequence goes on from JAJHZJ010000024.1 coordinate 4,615,455, forward strand.
TGTATTTCCCAATCTTTACTATAATGTGATTTGGTTAAAAGAAATCTGTATTCCCTACTGAGGACATGTCTTGCCATGTCTTCAGTTTTCCAGTGATCCATGGGGTGGACACTTGGGAGCTAGGGAGAAGAAGGAAGGCAGAGGTAGCAGAAGCTAGTTGGATAAAGGGAGAAAGAGGAGGAGGAGAGTTAGCTTTTTAAGGTTATAGATTTGAAGTAGTAAGGCCCTCTGGCAAAAAATGTTTTGTGCACTTATAAAGGTTTCTATGACTTGTTGTTGACCCATAGACTAGAGTAGGAGTAGGTAAGCTGTGGCCCAAAAGCCACATGTGGCCACACTTGAGGACCTAGAGGCTACATGTGGCCTCAAGGCCCCTGGACTGGAGTTTTAGAAACTTCCCTAAACTTTCCTTTTCCCTTAAACTTTGAATTCTTTATATTTCTCGGTATTGTAACACTTCATTAATATTTTATTTAAATATTTTATTGCTTATTTTCCCCCATCACTGTTGCTTTTTACTATTTCATCCACTCCCCAGCAATCAATTTTCCTTTTATCCAGATAAAACAAACCAACACATCACTATGTCCATCACTATATGCAACACTTTGCATCCATTGTCCACCACTTTTCCATCAGAAGTAGTGACATGAGTTCCATCATCAGTCCACTGATAGCAAGATTTATATTTTAACATTCTACACATATATCCATATTATACACACACACACACACACACACACATATATATATATATAGTCTGTAGGTTTTCAGTCATTTCATGTATTTACTCTTTGCTTTTGGGGTTTCCTTGGCAAAGATACTGGAGGGGCTTTCTGTTTCCTTCTCCAGCTCCTTTTGCAGATGAGGAACACAGGCAAACTGAATTAAGTGACTTGTCCAGGGTCACACAGCTAGTAAGTGTCTGAAGTCAGAGTTGAAGTCATGAAGACAAGTCTAATCACTGTACCACCTAGCTGCTCCAAAGTATAGTCTACCACTTCTCTCTACCATGCAGCTTTGCCATCAGTCTGTCCTCCTAAGCAATGATGTTTTCCTACTCCACCTCCTCCTGGGCACCATGACTTAATCTATAAAGTTTGTGAGCATGTTTTTTGTTTCATTGTCCAGACTCCTTAGAGTAGTGTGCTCATTCCAGATCACCACTATGTCCCCTGATGTTGATGCTGATCCATCCCTTGGCTGGGAGCAACTGTCTAACTAGTTGTCTACCACCCCAACTTTATAAAAGTCTAGACTAGTGATCTCCAAATGTTTTTGCATCAACAAAATTTTTGAACATTCCTCCAAAATATGTATATTTACTTATTGATCAATCACATCTATAGACTCTTACAGATAACAAAGTCCTTGACACTAACAAGTAGGTTCAACATCAGAAATGGATCTGATTCTAACAATGGACATAACACTGTAGATGAACTATCACATGATTTGCTGTTGCAAACTAAGGACCATGGTCCGATTTGCTGCTGAGACCTCTTTTATGCATTGTCTACCCCATTAGAATGTAAGCTCCTCCAGAGCTAAGACTTTCTTATTTTCCATATGAATCTACAGTGCTCAGTATAGTGTTTTGCATAGAGTGCTTCATAAATCCTTTTCATTCCAAAACCTATACAGTCAATAAGTAAAAGAAAAAGGGTAAAATAAAGATGAAATAATATTGATGCTAGAATCAATAGGGAACCATTGGAGTTTATTGAGTAAGGGGGTGATATGAGCAGACATACACTTTAGGAAAAATCAATTTGGCACCTCTTCAGAGTAGACATTGGATAGAGGAGATTCTTAGAGGCAGGTAGAACAGTTAGAAGGCTATTGTAATGGTACAGGTGAGAAGTGATGAAGGCTTGAACTTTTATGTTTGTATGAGAGGAGAAAAGCATATGGAAGTAGAGGTAGATGGAAACTAACACTACTGGGCAACTGATTGATTATGTGGGCTGAGGGAGAAGGAGCAGTGGAGGAGACTTGAAGTTTGGTAGTGCCCTTGATAAAAGTGGGGACATTGGGAAGATTTTTGTTTTTGGAAATGATAATGTGATGCAGTTTGCAAGTCAATACTTTTTTTATCATTCTTTTTGACTGAGGCTTTTTAATCAAAAAGGAAAAGGGGGAAAGCAGGCCTCCTACTCAATGCCCAATGTCCCAGAATACAGAACTTGTTTTCTGAGGGAGTACCTGGTGAAACTACAAGGTGATGAAGTGATCTAGGTGATCTAGGAGTTAGCCTCTGTGTGTGTGTGTGTGTGTGTGTGTGTGTGTGTGTGTGTGTGTGTGTTTCTAATGGTATCATTGAAGATGCTGCTTTGGATGCCTAGTTACTGATTAGAATATAACTGCCCTAATATAACTGTTATATTAGAATATGACATTTGAAAGGGTGTAGAAGTCTTCTGAACATGTGTAGAAAGATGGGAAATCTGGGAAACAGAGTGAGTGAGGGACTTTTAGAGGAGTATGTAGACTGGAATTTGGGAAGGTGGAGGGGAACTCTTAGAGGGCTTGGTGGGATGGGGAGTAGGAGGGTGGGGAGAGAAGGTAAGACAATAGGGACAGGGTAAAAAGAGAGGCTGAGGAAGAAAATAGTGAGTAAAGTAAGATGAAGGGAAATTCACAAATAGTCATTATAAGTTTGAATGTGAGTGGGATGTTTGTAGCAGTTCTCTTTGTGGTGGCAAAAAATGGAAATTGCAAGGATCCCCATGAATTGTGGTGTGTGGTTGTGAGGGAATCCTACTGTGCTATAAGAAATTGTGAGCTCAGTAATCTTACAAAGACATGGAAATACTTGCATGAAATGGTGAAGGGTGAAGTGTAGAACCAGGAGATCATTGCATACAGTAACAGTAATATTGATTATTATAAATATGCAAACTAAAAATAAAGGATATATGAAGAAAGATGCTATCTACATCCAGAGAAAGACTTGATCAATAGAATATGTATAGAATAATTTTACATAGATATACCTATTTTCATCTAGTGGTAGCTATCTCAAGGGCAGTGGGGAGAGACAGGAAAGAAAAATGGAAAAAGAAGAAATTGACATGGTAGCTTTATTTTATATTTAAAAGGAATAACAAGTTGTACATGATAGATTTGCAGTTTCATGTACAATCATCTTTTTATTATACTGTTTTATGGAATGCTAGCTTTATTCCATAAATTAAAAATAAAATAAATTAAAAAAAAAGAATATAGCTGCTTTGAGAAGCCTAGGCCCAGGGCAGAAGGGGAGAAACTGAGATCTTGCAGAGTGGAGGGAGGAGGCAGAGTGGGAAAATGTTGGGGGATCAGGAGAGTTGTGTTTGAGTTCGAGCCCTGCCTCACAACAGGCTATCATGGGATGACTGGGATGACACTTGTCTCTCTGCACCTCACCCCCACCCCCTCACTGGTTACACAACCCTTTGGGTCATGTCTTGCAGCAGCTCCCTTTGGGGCAGGCCGTGGCCCCTACCTTGGAGACCTCTGGTCTAGACGGTATTTTCTCATGTTGTTGATGAATATGCTTTGTGGAACAGAATCAAAAGTCTTGATAAACTTGAGAGATTCCACTTATCTCTTCCTCTTGATCTGCCAGGCTCCACCACATTGCAAATTTAGGTTAGTCTGACAGGAGCTGTTTTTTATAAAGGCAAGTATGCTGTTCCTTCTTAGGTGTTTGTAAATTTATTTTGTGATTTTTTTCCCCAGTGGTTTTCAAGTAAAACTGAGTTGTCTGTAGGGTTTTTTTTTTTGAAGTAATTTTCCCCAGTCTTTTTGAAAATATTGATAAAGGTACTCTTTTTTTTTATTCTGTCTCCCTCCTAATCATCCAGAGATTCTCAAAAAGATGACTTAGACCTGAATTGTATTTGGTCAAATTTTTTTTATCGCTCCTTAATATAATTTATCAGAATCTGCTGATAAATACATTGCACTTCTTAAAGCATTTTTCACTAAATCAATCCTTTCCCCTCACTTTATAACTCTCCATTCCCTCTCTGACTTCATATTTTAAGAAGGAGATGTAGGTTTAAAAAAATGAAATAATAGTGTCTTTTTGGTGTTATTTAATTTTTAACCTTTCTTTTCACTGCTTAATAAAGGAGAAACATTTTATTAATACTTAAATTTAGAGGGGGGTATATTTAAAGAACATGTGCTTTATTTTTTTATGTACTGGTTTGAATTCATCCATTTTAAAATCTAGTGATAGAAAATTCAAGTTCAGTTGGTTTTATTTTTTCAGCATGTGTTCATATAATTTTTTTTTTTCCTTAAGGGACCTCATTTTTTCACTCTGACTTTTTTCAAGGTGAGGTCTGGATTCACAGCAATATAGTCTTAACAGTACACATATACGAGAACTTCCATTTAGGAACTCCTTCCAAAAATGCTTCCACATTCTCTATACCTTGAAGGGATGGGGAGCCTGTGGCCTTGAGTCTTTTGAATCCTTTGGATTCAGTCAAAAGACCTCCCTTTAGGACCTAGAAGGCCACATGTGGCCTCAAGGTTGCAGGTTCTCCCCCTGTCATATAGTCTCTGAAAGATAGATGCCTAGGGCTTGGAAAGGTCATGCAACTTGACCAATGACTAGTCAGAGTTAGTTGTGGAAATTCCCTCAAAGGCAGACCTAACCTGTTTGTAATTTAGCTTTAGAGAGTGGAGTGAGACTTAACTCATAGTGTGGGAAATCCTCTCCAAAGCAGATCGCAAGCTGTGTGTAGATACGAGTGAAGTTCAGAGAACTTGAGTTGCTTCTTTGTGGTACCAATATTAACTCAAACGCAAAGGTTTATTAAGCTCTTACTAAATTCCAAGCACTTTAATTGATGAGATACAAAAAAAAGCAACAATAGCCCTTGCCCTCAAAAGGTGACACTCATAAAAAAAATATATATATATATAATATATATATACATAATGTTTATGTATATGTGCTGACATATATGAACATATATATTCAATGAATGTTGATTAAGTCCATCAGAACATAGTTGGGATGTGTCTCTGTATTACACAGTAAATGTCAGAGGCAGGATCTGAACAGACTTCCATATTGCTGGTCTAGTATGCTATGCTGCCTCTTGTTCAGTTGCTTCAGTCATATCTGACTCTTAATGACCCTGTTTGGGATTTTCTTGACAAAGGTCCTAGAGTAGTTTGCCATTTCCTTCTCCAGGTCATTTTACTGATGAGGAAACTGAGGCAAACAGGATTAAGTGACTTGCCCAGGGTCGCACAGCTTGTAGGTGTCTGAGACTGAATTTGAATTCAGGATGATGATTCTCCTTGACTCCAGACCTGGCACTCTATCCACTGTGCCACCTTGCTGCCCATATGCAAATAGCAATTGAATCTTAAAGTAGTGGAACTTTCCAAATGTTTCCTTCTTCAAATTTCCCAGGCATCTGGAGAAGCTCTTGAACAATGTTTTACAAACATAGAAATTTATGTTTTTTAAGAAATCATACTCAGTGGAGCCCTCAGTCCCTGAAGTTGGAAATCTGAATGCACTTGATTACAGAAGCATTACTTCTCTGCATTGATGGAGTTCTTTCTATGCAAGAGTCTGGCTTTTTTAGGCTGGGCTGGAAAATGTGTTTGGAGCTCCAGGACAACTGACTTATAAATGAACAATTGATTTATGATCCTTCCTGTAAATTGGTGCCTGCTTGGAGAAAGCAGAAGCTGGGGAGGTGGAGTGTGGGGAAGAATAGGGAATTGGGTGCTAATAACCTATTATTCATTGTGCAAAAATGGATGGATTTTTGCAGTACAATGGAAACAGAGAGACAAAATTAACCTCTTAGGGAAGTCTAGTTTTTGCTTTGTACCTCTTTAGATTTTTCTTTTTTTTGCCTTAAATGAATGTACTTTAGAGTTTTTTTTTTGATAACTAGAAAGATGCTTTGGAGGACAGTGTGCGTGCATTCTACAGAGAGATGCTTCTAGATCTGGAAGCAATGAAGGGTGAATTTATGAAAGACATTCATAACGGGAATACTTTCAGAGTAATTAGAGGAAAGGAGCAGCTCTGTATTTGCAACCTGGTGTGAAGATTTTTCCTCGCCTAGCCTTTTTCTACTCTTAGTTCTCCATTCTCCATTTCTACACTCATGCTCCCCTTTCTTAGAAACTTTGCTTCCCTTCATCCAAGGCCTTTCTTAACAGCGGTCGCTATTCTCCCTGCTGGCTGTCAGTTCTTCTTCTCTTAAAGTCATTTCAGTCATTGTTCTTCATGTTTCTCGGAGGAATAGGGAAAGGGCTTGTCTCTGAATTATTATTTTTCTTTGAAGCAAGGAGAATGTGGAATGTACTAAAAAGGAGAGAAAAAAATTGGCTCGATTTTAATGTCTTTCCCCTAAGTAAATGCTGATTTTCTTTTCTTTCTTTCTTTTTGGAAAGTGGGATATAGGAAAAATATCCCTCTGATTTTCATTTGTTTTAGTATTTGCTCTTTCATCTCAGTTTTATACTCTTTTCTAAACAACAACCAACATTTAGCATTTAAAAGGATACTGGCACTTGACTTCTCTTTTTGGATTTACCTTGAAGCAGTTTATGAAAACAAGATTTCTTTTTACCTTTGAAAACCCTTTGACTTCTTAAAACAAATCTCAATGCAGGTTTCTCTTGGAGTGAAATAAAGTTAGAGGTGCATTTTTTTTATTCTTTGCTATTTTCCCCACTTTTCCCCACAATGCTCCCTAGGCATATCCCCCAGCATTTTTATGTTAAATAGTATATGGGATAGTGGTGGGACTGGAGAGCCCTCATCAATTAATTCCCCAAAGCACTTGATGAAATAAAGGATGGAAAGGAGAGGTAATAGAGCAAATGGGACTTTGGGTGGTTGGATTCATAACTTGTAAAGAATGTTTGTAGCCTGGGAAGGATGAGACATTGGGAGGGCATCTTCTCCCTTTTGTACTCTATTGGACCAGTGTAAAAGAAGTGTAAGAAAGTCTTTGTGCTCTTTTTTGATTCTTATTCAACCTAATGGAATGATAGGACTTATAGCTATTGGCTGGCCAAAGGATCAGTCATACTTCTGGCAGCTGTAAAAAATATAAGCAAGTTCTATGAAGAAATTTATCCCTGATAGTTGATAATAGTGATAATAACGAGCGTTTGGTTGGCGAAGGACTTTACAAATATTGTCTCATTTCATCCTCACAACAACTCTGGGAAGTAAATGCTATCCTCCCCATCATAGATATGAGGAAACTGAGGCAGACAGAGGCAATCACTTGCCTAGAGTCACACAGCTAGCAAATGTCTAAGGCAGGATTTGATCTCAGGTCTTCCTGACATATCTATCCATTAGATGCCTCTAGAGAGCCTGTTACTACGAACAAAATCAAGCAAAATATGAAAAGGGCCAAACCTTCACAACTCATTGTCTCTGTGGTTTGTTCCTTGAACTCTATAATTTTATCAGATGGTTGGGGAAGCTCCAAAGATCAGGGCTCCCCTGAATACTATCTCTCCACACACACATTAACATACATTTCTCCACATAAGTCATATTCTACATGGTGGTTAGTTTCCCAGAAAAGTTTGATTAGCCTATGAGATACCTGACTTATAGAACTAATAATTTTGTTCACTTTTCTCTAATCATTATATATAATGTTGTTTTTATAGGAAAATTCATTCTGAGTTAAAAGTTTGGATGCCAGGAACACAACTCCTTGAGTCCTAGAGGTAATGGTGATAAGATCTTGCAACAATAGATCCTACAATATGAGGACGATTCAGAGTTTGGGGTTGGGGTATAGTAGAGGCAGAGGTCTAACCAGGCAGGGCCATTGGAGTTTTGACCAAAGGCAGAATATTTACAGGGAACAAAAATTTAACATAATCCTTTCTCCTGTAGAATAGAAGCTAGTGAGGGGAATACAAGATTAGATGCCATGGAGTAAATGAAAGGAGGTTCAGATTCAGGGCAGATGTGGGTGTAGCAGAAAGTTTAGTTTGCTTCCTCTCTGTATTCCTTTGTTCTTTAAAGAAATTCCCAGTCTGCTTCTCCCACAACCCCCACCTTCCACAGTAGTTTCCCTTCTCACTCTTCTTTCCATCCCAATCAGCCTCTATTTAGCACATCTTCCGCAACAGGCCATACTTTTTTCCAGCTGAGAGTCAGTAATTCTGGCACTACCTTCCCTCCCACAGTCCCGACCCTGAATCCCAAGGTTGGATTGGCTGACTTTTGAGGCTTAACTCTGCGATTCTATCTCGCCATATGATTATAGCAACCAATTCTCCCTCTCACTCAAATGTATCTTATTGACTGGTAATATTTTTACACACTGAATCACAAAGTTGATTTGGGGATATAATTCCTGCTATTTCCTGAGTGCCATTTGATCCAGGTGGCAATTGCATAAGGGTAGAGGGGTTGCAGGATTGTTGGTTACTGAGCTAGATAGAGAGGAAGACAGAGAGAGACAGGAGACAGAGGACATTTCTTTCAAAAAAAGGAAAGTTAGGTACTCCAAAAAATCAGGAATTTATCTGTGTATATTTACATTAAAAAGATAATTCTTTGCTATGTCAGAGAATAATTCTTTGAGTCAGTTTATGTTATAGGGCATTAAGGTACAGATAATAGAGACAATGAGATGTAAAAGTTTTGCCCAGGTACTCTGAATTGGTGAAAAGGCCATCAATTATATAGAGAAAATGTCGCTTACTGAATAACTACATATAGCTATTTATGAGAAGCCGGCAAATGAGGAATAATTTTACATGTAATCATAGGAATGAAGGGATATAAGAAATTGACACTGAACTTTGGGGAGCAAGAGTTCCTTTGTCTCTTTCCTTTGAGAAGCCAAAGATTCTTAAATGGGTCTTTGGAGGTTCTAAAAGTTTTTATTTAACATCTATTGACTAGGGCATGAGGAATAGAAATAATAGGCTTTTCCTTGTTATATAGTTGTTTCATTCATTATTTTATGCAGGCTCTCCCCTCAAATGTCTTTATTTTCCTGTATTTGCCAGCAGTGAACACCCTTAGAGACTTTAAAGGAAGGCTCTATATTTATTTCTGAACCAGCAGGATGGAACAGAAGTATTATAAGGACAGGTCAGAGTCATAGGATTGTGAAATTACCTGGTCAATGTCAGAAGAACCACAGTAGCCTTGTAGTTCATCACAAACCAGAACAAGAATCCCTTTATAACACAATGGACTATTGGTCTAGCATTTGCTTGAAGGCCTTCTTTTGGGGGAGTCCCCAAGATATCTCATTTAACCTAAATCTGTATCTTTTAAATTTTCACCTGTTGTTCCTTGCTTTGCCCTCTGGGATTTGAGGGAAAAGGTTTGTTCCTGTGTGTTCTAAATCTAAGGTCCATGAAATGGTACTGTTATTTTTAAATTTTGATAACTATATTTCAGTGTAATTGGTTTTTATTGTAATCATATGTATTTTGTTTTGTGAATTTAAAGGCAATATTCTAGGAAGGGGGACATAGCCTTAATCCTGAAAACTCAAGAAAGCATATTTGCTATGTTTAGAAGATGATCTATTAAATATAGATGCTGAAAACTTGTTGGGGAAATAACTGGGATAGTATCAACAGGAAATTATGAGGAAATAATGGATTTATTTTATAAACTTGTTCAGTAACCATGTAAAATGTTCAGAATAAAATTATTTGATCAGCTGCAGACAAATAAAATAAAACGAAACCCCAGAACTTCCCAAGGGGTCCATGACATAAAAAGCTTTTGGAGCTTTGGTTCAAGAAATCCTTGGTCTATTCCCCCTTTCACATGAATGCTCTTCAAATATTTCAACACTGAATTTTAATTTATAGTTTATGAACTAAGCACATTAAGTGGAAAGTGAATTTGATTTTATATTGGAGTTGAGTGCCATGACCCTTAAATTTAATAATAAGTGTGGAGAGTTTGAACCCATATTTTGGAAGAAGTATTGCAAATACTTAGCACTGAATGTTCATCTAAACTGTACCTTTCTATGCCCGATCTACCATTCATCTCATTAGACATATGTCCGTCATAATGATGCCACATCTAACCTTTTTCTGTCATCTATTAAACCAGAATCTAAACATTTAGAAATTCAAATGAATAAAATCTTTCTTTACTCTCCTGTGTTGAATAAGAAACAAAATGATCACAGAATGTTAAAATTGGGAGGGACTGTATAAGATCTTTATTGAACTAATGAGGAAACTTATGACCGGAAATGGTATGGCATGCTCCATCTACATCATGTGATGGGTTTTTCTAGACTCCAAGTCTTTAGACAGCAGACTGAGCTGTTTCCACACTATCATATTGTCTACTAGCAGGATCCTATTTCTTTTAGAAGTCAGAGATATGTTGTGACAATGACAACTTTGGTACAGTCTTCAGGGTCTTCTTTTCAAATCTTATCTCGTATGCATTGTTCCAGTTCCTTGGTGTTTGAGTCATCATGAAGGCTCAGAATGGTCATACGGAAGCTCTGCATGATCCCTAATCAAGATTCCATTCATGTTAGTAGAGTTTTATACTGAGCATGTTTATTGCTATTTAGCTCCATGAAATGTTACATTACTTGGCTCATTGTTCTAGTCTGTTGAGACAATTTGAATCCTGACTTTGTCATCTAAAGTGTTGTCTATTTTTCTAGCTTTGTGTTGTCTATAACTTCGATAAGCTTGCTACCTGAACTTCATCCAAGTCATTACAAAAAATTTTTAATTAACACAAAGCTAAGGACAGTTCCCTACTATACTCTGTTAGAGAACAGTCTAACAGGTCGACATCAAACCATTATTAACTGGTCTAGACAAGAGTTTGAGTAAAAAAGTCTGGGGGTTTTAGTGGACTCTAAGATAAATGAGTTATTAATTGTGTGACATGAGAGCCAAAGTCTTACAGGGAGAGGCAATAGCGTCCAGAACATAGAAGATGATAGAGTTGCTGTACTTTGCCTCGATTGACTCTGTATGAATTCAGTTTGGGGTACCCTATTGTAGGAATCTACCTACAATCCATGAAGTTCAGATTGATCCACCAAGCAATATCCATAGAAGGACAATAAGATGGTGAAAGAGCATGTTACACAAGAAAGAAACTGGGTACTTATTCTGAAAAAGAGAAGATGGGAGGATTGTTATGTAAAACGAAGCATTAGATTTGTTCTGCTTGGTCCAGACCAATGGTCATATTATTGCCAAATTTAATTGTCTTTTCTCAATACTACCAATTCCAAAATTTAGACACTGAGATATTAAAAAAAAAGTCTAGGAGTTACTAGCTTAGACATTGAGCTGCCTAAAGAGAAAAGGCTAGACCCCATTGTCTTTTTTGGTGTAGTACTTTCCTCTTCTGGTACTTTATGCTCCTAAGACTATAACAGAGTTAGAAATCTTAGGGACAGCTGGTGGCACAATAGAAAGAGTGCTCATTCTGGAGTCAGTAAGATCTGAGATCAAATCCAGCCTCAGACACTGTGACTGTGTGAACCTGGGCAAGTCATTTCAACTCTTTTTGTCTCCGTTTCCTCAATGGTAAAATGGGAATAACAGCAGTACCTATCTCCCAGGGTTGTGAGGATCAGATGAGATGTTTGTAAAGTGTGAGGCACATAGCAGACATTTGTTCCTTCCTTCTGAAAATGGTGTAAAGAAAGAACAAGAACAGGAAAAAGAAGAAGGAGATTAACTGACATTTATATAGCATTTCAACGTTTTCAAAGCAATTTGATTCAAAGCAAATGTATGCATTATCCTATTTAAATGTTTTAATAACCTTGTGAGGGAGATTTAACAAATATTATTCTCATTTTATGGATGAGCAAAATGAGGCTAAGAAAAGCTGACTTGCCCAGCATCAGTCAATATAATAGTAAATATCAGAGCCAGGATTTGAATTCAGATCTACCTACCATACAAGAATGATCTACTAATAAACTTTAAACTTCAGAAAAGAAAACAGAAGTTCTGTGTATGCCCTAGACTCCATGAGGTTGGATAGCATTAGTATAGCGCAGAGGTCATACAGGACTCTGGTTACTGCTAATCTATTACCAGATTTAAATTGGATTCCAATTAGCGTTAGTATGGCATAAGAATAGTATAGGATGTTGGTTAGTGCTAATCCAATACAGGACTAGTAAAAGCCCCTGGTTAGTGCTAGAAGGTTGTCCAGGGCCATACATACTACCAGTCTCCAAAGAATTAGAATGACAGAATCTTAGAGCTGATTCTAAGAGAACATAGAGTTCATTAGGTATAACTCTTTCATTTCACATGTGAAGAAAACCAGGGTTTCGAGGAGTAAATTGACTTGTCCAAGGTTGCAAAGGTTATTAATGAGAAATCAGGACTGGAACTCAGGTCTCTCAAAACTTTTCTAGCGTAGAATTCTTTCCCCTACATATGAAATGGGTTAGAAGCCATCATTGTGGTTGTTTAATAATATCTTACTCTTCATAATCCCATTTGGGATTTTCTTAGTGAAGATACTGGAGTGGTTTACCTTTTCCTTCTCCAACTCATTTTATAGATGAGGAAACTGAGGCAAGCAGGATTAAGTGACTTGCCCAGGGTTACAAAGCTAGTAAATGTGCTACTCTTATTCTCATTTTACTGTTGAGGAAACGGAGGCAAAAAGAGTTGAAATGACTTGCCCAGGTTCACACAGTCACAGTGTCTGAGGCTGGATTTGATCTCAGATCTTAATGACTCCAGAATGAGCACTCTTTCTATTGTGCCACCAGCTGTCCCTAAGATTTCTAACTGTGTTATAGTCTTAGGAGCATAAAGTACCAGAAGAGGAAAGTACCAGACCAAAGAAGACAAAGGGGTCTAGCCTTTCCTCTTTAGGCAGCTCAATGTCCAAGCTAGTAACTCCTAGACTTTATTTTAATATCTCAGTGTCTAAATTTTGGAATTGGTAATATTGAGAAAAGAAAATTTAATTTGGCAATAATATGACCATTGGTAACTTTGGACATGACAGTTTCATTTGAGTTATAAGGTAGGAAACCAGTTTGCAGAAGGTTTAGAATAGAATAAGACTGAAAGAAATGTAGACACTAATTGTAGAAGGCTTTTTCAAGGAGTTTAGCCATGAAAAAGAAGAGCTATATGGGAAAATAGCTCATGGCGATGGTCGGAACAAATGAAATGAACATGGGCACACTTTCCAACAATGCTGTGCGAATTTGTGGGAGAGGGGTGCTCAGGTTTCTAAAGGTGTAATGTTTCATTACTATTGCTGTTACGGTTCCATTTCAGTAAATGCCCTTGCTTTGACCTAAGTGTGTCACTTGGTTTACTTTTAAATGAAGTAATACTGTGGCAGGTTCTTGTAAGTTATTCTTTTAGGAATCACAATCCACAGCAGACCATCACTTTGGGAGAGGGACTCAACCTATAAGTATCAATGGATGGGGGCCATGTATTTATTAATTTATGTACATGTTAGTTCTCCTCCCATCATCACTCGAAGGTAGGAGCTGTTTCATTTTTCTTTTTTGTATACTCAGCCCTTATAAATGTGCCTAAATGAATGAATGAATGAATCTGTAAGGCTACTTGATAGGAAATAAATGATTTCCTAAAGACTAAGTCATTGTATGAGCTATGCATGGCAACAACTTTTTTTAAAAATTGTATTTTAAAATACATTTTTGGTGGAGTCATGATGGCAGAATGAGAGGATACATTTTGCCTTAGTTCACCCAGTATACCTTTTCTATGGCAATCTAGAAAGTGCACCAGACTGAAATTCTGATTGGGAAAGCCAAGAAAAAGTCACAGTGAATCATTTTTTCAGTCCAGTACAGCTTAGGGAGAGGTTTGTGGATACTGGGCATGGGGATGATTATGAGCTTGGACAGAGGCAGTAATGGAAACCATTCCTCTACCCAGAAATAGAAAGAGGGCTGAAACAGATTACCTGGAGAGAAAGAAATCCCAGGGTATCCTTGAAGTAGCAATGGGTGAAAGTATTCATGCCATCTGAAAGATCTGTTGTCCATTACCCAGTTCTAAGTCACAGGTCCTGGTTGGAGAAGAGTGATCATGAACCATTTTAGCTTACTTTTGTGCTGAGCAGGGAACAAGAGCTGTGTGGCTCTGAGTTCAGCAGCAGAGTTCTATCTAATCTTTATCTTTAGTCAACCTGCAGTAGAATCACCAGGGTAGGAGACCCAGACTAAAGGGGAACCAGAAATTCAGTTGCTCTAAATCTGTAGAACCTCTGAGCAGGATAAGAGTGATTGATTCTGGCATTGATCTATGTAAACTCTATTATACTAGTGACCAGACCCACAACTGGGTCAGGAATTTACAGAGCTTAGAACAGGAGGGCCATGAACAAACTTCTTTCTTGATCTCATCATTCTGAAAGCATTGAAAACTTGCACTGCCTCCACCCCTTCCAATCCCTCCCCCCCCACAATATGTTGTGAAAGCAGCAGAAAGTCATAAAAGGACAGAAACTCAGGACAAACATTTCCCTTCTTCCCTCAGAAATACATAGAGTCTGGCACTAACAGAAAGTTCAAAGTCACAAAGTACACTGGAAGAATAAGAAAATAAAAAAAGAACCCCACCATAAAGAGCTAGAACGATGAGAGGGAACCTCAAGATATGAGAATGACTTGAAAACATTTATAAGTAAAGCCTTAAAGAAAAAAAAGTATACATTAGACATGAGTCCAACAAAAATTCTTACGAGTTAAAAAAAGAACAAAAATTATTTTAGAAATGAAATGAGAGCCATAAAAGAAATATATGAGAAGAAAATTAACAGCCTAGTAAAAGAGGTACAAAATCTTACTGAAGAAAATAAATCCTTGAAAATTAGAATTCACCAGATGGAAGCTAATAACTGTATGAGGCATCAAGAAATAATAAAACAAAGTCAAAAGACTGAAAAAATGGAAGAAAATGTAAAATATCTACCTTATAGGGAAAATAACTAACATGGAAAACAGATCAAGGAGAGATAATTAAAGAATGACTGGATTTGCTGAATAGCATGAACAACAAAAAAGAGCCTTAGACATCATATTTCAAGATATCATAAAGGAATACTGTCCAGATGTCTTAGAACTAGAGGCAAATTAGAAACCAAAAAAACCCACCAGTCATCTCCTGAAAGAAATACTGATATAAAAACTCTCAGGAATCCAGAGCTCCTATGAAAGTAGCCAGAAAGAAAGAATTCAAACACCACAGAGCCGCAGTGAGGATCACATAAGATTTAGCAGCCACAAAAATGAATGAGTGAGGAGTTTGTAATAGTATATTCCAGAAAGCAAAGAATCTAGGTTTACAACAAAAATAAATTACCCAGAAAAACTGAATATAATCCTACAGGGGAAAAAATGGATTTTCAATGAAGTAAAGTATTTTTAAACATTCCTGACAAAAACACTAGGGTTGAATAGGAAATTTAATATGCAAACACAGAATTCAAGAGAGACATAATCAAGTAAATCATAAGGGACTAAAGCTTAAACTGTTTACATTTTATGTGGAGAGATGATACATGTTAGCCCTTAGTGCTTTAACATTACCAGGGCTCTTTATCATGTTAAGATTATCTCAGAACAAAAATGGCAGAGCAGTGAAGAGTAATTCATTGTGGAGAAAGAGGAAGAATGGGGAAAATCAACTCACATAAATGGGGTATACAAGGAAAAATTTATATGGTGTATAAATTGAGAAAGAGTTGGCAACACTCGGACCTCATTCTCATCTGAACTGGTTCAAGTAGTGAAGATATACATAAGCACACAACTGGATCTAGAAATTCATCTTACCCAACAGGAAAACAGGAAAAAAAGGGATTAAGGGAAAGGGAGGGAATGAGAGGGCAGGGCAGATTAAGACAGTATTCAGAAGCAAAATAGACTCTTAAAGAACGGACAGGGAAGAAAGAGAAGAGTATAAGAGAGTAGGATGAAGAGAAATATGTAGTTAATCATAAAATTGTGAATGAATAAGATGAAATCACTCAAAAAGTGGAAGAGAACAGCATAATGGATTAGAAATCAGAATTCAACAATATTCTTATAACTTAAAACAGAAAGATACTCAAATAGTTAAAATAAGGGGCTCTAGAATAGAATCTATTCTTTTTCAGCTTTAGTTGAAATAAAAAAAGGTGAAAGTAGCAATCATGATCTCAGACAAAATAAAACAAAAATAAACCTAATTAAAAGAGACAAAGAAATTACATTTTCCTAGGAAGGTACCACAGACAATGAATGAATATCAATACTGAACATATATGTACTAAATGGCATGACATAAATTCTTTCTTTAAAATAAATTTATTTATTTATTTAACTTTCAGCATTCATTTTCACAAAATTTTGGGTTCCAAATTTTCTCCCCATTTCTCCCTTCCCCCACCCCAAAACACTGAGCATTCTAATTGCCACTATCACCAATCTGCCCTCTCTCCTAACATCCCTCTCTTCCCTTGTCCTCATCTTCTCTTTTGTCCTGTAGGGCCAGATAACTTTCTGTTACCTGTATTTCTTATTTCCTAGTAGCAAGAAGTTCCTAAAACTTTGACTTCCAACTTCTCCCCATCCCTCCCTCCCCACCCATTCCCTTTGGGAAGGCAGGAAATTCAATATAGGCCATATCTGTGTAGTTTTGCAAATGACTTCCATAGTTGTGTTATGTAAGACTAACTATATTTCTCTCCATCCTATCCTGCCCCCCATTGCTTCTGTTCTCTCTTTTGATCCTGTCTCTCCCCAAGAGTGTTGACTTCCAATTGCTCCCTCCTCCCACTGCCCTTCCATCATCCCCCCCACCCTACTTATTGCCTTCTCCCCCACTTTCCTGTATTGTAAGATAGGTTTTCATACCAAAATGAGTGTGCATTTTATTCCTTCCTTTAGTCTAATGTGATGAGAGTAAGCTTCATGTTTTTCTCTCTCCTCCCCTCTTTTTCCCTCCACTGAAAAGTCTTTTGCTTGCCTCTTTTATGAGAGATAATTTGCCTCATTCCATTTCTCCCTTTCTCCTCCCAATATATTTCTCTCTCACCACTTAATTTCATTTTTTAAAGATATGATCCCATCCTATTCAATTCACTCTGTGTGTGTGTGTGAGTGTAATCCTACCAACTACCCAAATACTGAAAAGTTTCAAGAGTTACAAATACTGTCTTTCCATGTAAGAATGTAAATAGTTCAACTTTAGTAAGTCCCTTATGACTGCTCTTTGCTGTTTACCTTTTCATGCTTCTCTTGATTCTTGTGTTTGAAAGTCAAATTTTATTTTCAGCTCTGGTCTTTTCATCAAGAATGCTTGAAAGTCCTCTATTTCATTGAAAGACCATTTTTTTCCCCTGAAGTATTATACTCAGTTTTGCTGGGTAGGTGATTCTTGGTTTGAGTCCTAGTTCCTTTGACTTCTGGAATATCTTATTCCATGCCCTTCGATCCCTTAATATAGAAGCTACTAGATCTTGTGTTATCCTGATTGTATTTCCATAGTATTTGAATTATTTCTTTTTAGCTGCTTGCAATATTTTCTCCTTGACTGGAGAACTCTGGAATTTGGCCACAATGTTCCTAGGAGTTTCTCTCTTTGGATCTCTTTCGGGTGGTGATCGGTGGATTCCTTCAATACTTATTTTGCCCTCTGGTTCTAGAATATCAGGGAATTTTTCCTTGATAATTTCATGAAAGATGATGTCTAGGCTCTTTTTTTGATCATGACTTTCAGGTAGTTTCATAATTTTTAAATTGTCTCTCCTGGATCTATTCTCCAGGTCAGTTGTTTTTCCAATGAGATATTTCATATTACCTTCCATTTTTTTATTCTTTTGGTTTTGTTTTGTGATTTCTTGGTTTCTCATAGAGTCATTAGCCTCCATCTGTTCCATTCTAATTTTTAAAGAACTGTTTTCTTCAGTGAGCTTTTGGATCCCCTTTTCCATTTGACTAATTCTGCTTTTGAAAGTATTCTTCTCCTCATTGGCTTTTTGAACCTCTTTTGCCAATTGAGTTAGCCTATTTTTCAAGGTGTTATTTCTTCAGCATTTTTTTGGGTCTCCTTTAGCAAGGTGTTGACCTGCTTTTCATACTTTTCTTGCACCTCTCTCATTTCTTTTCCCAGTTTTTCCTCCACCTCTCTAACTTGATTTTCGAAATCCTTTTTGAGCTCTTCCATGGTGTGAGCCCATTGAATATTTGTTTTGGATGTTTGGGATATAGAAGGCTTGACTTCTATGTCTTTCCCTAATGGTAAGTTCTTCCTCATTGGAAAGGATGGGAGGAGATATCTGTTTACCAAGAAAGTAACCATCTAGGGTCTTATTTTTTTCCCCTTTTTTGGGCATTTTCTCAACCAGTTACTTGACTTTTGGGTCCTTTGTCAAGAGTAGGGTGTACTCTGGGAATCTGTGAGATCTCAGTTCCTCCAAGGTGGCACAATCAAGAATGCACTGGTCTGGACACAGAGACAGCTTTTTATGTCCAGAATCTTAGCAATTACCTCTCGACAGCCACCTAGCCTCCAGTTCCCAAGTCAGCACTGGGGGCTGATTTTCAGATAAGCTGGATGGGCAGGGCTGCCATTCAGTGTGAGACAAAGACCAGCTCAGCCAGGGCCTCCACCCAGGCCTGAGGCAAGACTCAGCTCTTCGATGCCCCCAGGGGTTTTTACACTTCAACAACAAGCGGTCTGTATTGGCTGCTGTGCCACTTGTGTGGCTGCTGCCTGATGCTGGAGCTATGGGAAAGCCCTTTTCCCTTCCTGGGCAGCTGATAAAACCCTTTCACGGACCTTTGGCACCTGTGGGCAGAGGGATCTGAGGACCCACTACTGTGAGTGGAGATTCCACCCCTGAGGTGTCCTCCTCCCAGAATCTCTTCGCACCCTGCTGCTGGGGCTGGGGTGGGCTCCATGCTAGGCTCCGTGTCAGGTGCAACCTACATTTCCATGGGCCTTTCAGGTCACCATGGGCTGGAAATCTCCTCCACTCTGTTGTTCTCCACTTCTGCTGCTCCAGAATTTGTTGAGAGTCCCTCTCTACAGGTATTTTGTGGGCTGTGTGGGGAAACCCTATGTAAGTGTGTCTTTCTAGTCTGCCATCTTGGCTCCGCTCCCAACATCTAAATTCTTAAAGGAAAAATTAAATGAATTACATGAGGAAATAGTAAAAAATAGTAAATGGCAGGGTAACTTCAGCCTCTCCTTATCAGACCTAGATGAATGTAATCTTAATAAATAAGAAAATAGGTTAAAGAGATGAATAAACTTTTAGAAAAGTTAGGTATGATAGACCTCTAGAGAAATTAAGTGGGAATAGAAGGAATACCAATTTCTCAGCTGTTCATGGTACCTTCACAAAAACTTGTATGTGTGTATGTTCATCCTTTGTTGCTGAAGAAGACCATGCCATCAGAGAAATGATGACATGCCTTGCACCAGTGACCAGATATTTATCAGGATGACTGAAAATGACCCAGAATGAGGCAATTGGGGCTAAGTGACTTGCCCAAGGTCACATAGTTAGTGAGTATCAAGTGTCTGAGGTGAGATTTGAATTCAAGTCCTCCTGAATTCAAGTCCTGCACTGGTGCTCTATCCACTGTACCATCTAGTTGCCCCTTCACAAAAATTGAGCATGTATTAAGATATAAAAACCTCACAAACCAAAACAGAAAAGCAGAAATATTAAATGCATCTTTTCATGACTATCATACAGCAAAATTATGTCCAATAAAGCATCTTTGAAGAAAAGAGAAAAAATTATTTGGAGCCTAATTAACTTGATCCTAAAGAATAGGGGAGGAGCCAATGTGGTGGAGTAAAGGAAGGGACTCACCTGAGATCTCCCCGAAACTCCTCCAAATACTTTTAAATAATCACTGTAAACAACTTCTAGAGAGGCAGAACCCACAAAAAGATGGAGTGAAAAAAATTTCTAGGTCAAGACAACTTAGAAGGTTGATGGGAAAGGTCTGTTGCATTGGTCAAAAAAAAGAGCCTAAACATCATCTTTCAAGAAATTATCAAGAAAAACTTCCCTGACATTCTATAACCAGAGGGTAAAATAGAAATTGTAAGAATCCACTCATTACCTCATGAAAGAGATCCCCAAATGAAAACTCCAAGGAATTTTATAGCCAAATCCCAGACCTCTCAGATCAAGGAGAAAATATGGAAAGCATCCAAGAAGAAGTAATGCAGATATTGTGGAGCCACAGTCAGGATAACAGAAGATTTAGCAGCTTCTGCATTAAAGGATTGGAGTACTTGGAATGATATTCTGGAGAGAATGCCATCTCCAGAACTAGGAATATAACCAAGAATCACTCACTCAGCAAAACTGAATATAATTCATCAGGGGGAAAAATGGACATTCAATGGAATAGAGGACTTTCAAGCATTCCTGATGAAAAGACCAGAATAGAAAAGAAAATTTGAATTTAAAATACAAGATGCAAAAGAAGAACAAAAAGGCAATTAGCAAAGAAAAATCATAAAGGATCTGATAAAGTTAAACAGTTTATATTCCTACATGGGAAAATGATATTTATGACTCCTAAAAACTTTCTCATTATTATAGCAGTTAGAAGGATTATGCATAGACAGAAAGCACAAGTGTGAATTGAATGTGATTGTATGATTATTGAAAAAAATAAAATTAAAGAGTGAGAAAGAAGAATGCATTGGGATAAGGAGAAAGGGAGAGGTAGAATAGGCAAATTATTTGATATAAAAGAGTCCTCAAAGAGATTTTACAGTGGAGGGGGAAATGGGAGAAGCAGGAAGGGGAGCACATAAACCTTACTCTCACTGAACTTGGCTCAAAAAGGGAATAATATATGCACCTAGGTGGGTGTAGAAATCTATCTTACTATCCAGGAAACTAGTAAGGGAAGCAGGGAGGGAAGCTGATAGAAAGGAAGCAGTTTGGGGGGAGGTAAAGGTCAGAAGCAAATCACTTCTGAGAATGAACAGGGTAAAAAGAGAGGGAGAGTAGTATAAATGGGAAAATAGGATGGTGGGAAATACAGACTTGTTAATCATTACTGTGAAAAAGACATATAGTGAGCTTTTTTGATAAAGATTTTATTTCTCTCACATATAGAAAACTGAGTCAAATTGATAGGAATAAGACAATTGACAAGTGGTCAAAGAATATCAATAGGTAGTTTTTGGACAAAGTAACAAAGCTATCTATAGTTGTATGAAAAAGATGCTCTAAATCACGATTGATTAAAGAAGTGAAAGTTCAAATAACTCTGAGTAACTACCTCACACCTTTCAGATTGGCTAATATGACAGAAAAGAAAAATGGCAATTGTTAGAGGGGATGCGGGAAAATTAAAACACTAATGTACTATTGATAAAGCTGTCTTAATCATTTTGGAGAACAATTTGCAATTATGCCTAAAGAGTTGTAAAATCATACATATCCTTTGACCAAGCATTATCACTACTAGGTATGTATCTCAAAGAGATAAAAAACATGAAGGAAAAGAATCTATGTGTACAAAAATATTTATAGCAGCTTTTAGTGGTGACAAAGAAATGGAAATTGAGGGGATGTCTTTCAAGTTGTTCTATATGATTATGATGGAATAGTATTGTGCTTTAAGAAATGATGAGCAGGATGCTCTCAGAAAAACATGGAAAGACTTATATGAACTGATACAAAGTGAAATGAGTAGAACCAGGAGAACATTGTATCCAGTAACAGCAGTAGTATATGATGATCTACTATGAATAACTTAGCTACTCTCAACAATGTAATGATCCAAGTCAATTCTATAGGACTTATGATGAAAGGTGAAATCTCCAGAGAAAGAACTGGTCAAGCCTGAATATAGATCAAAGATACTTTTTCTCTACTTTCTTTGTTTCTCTTGATTTTTTTTGTGTGTTTTCTTTCACAAGATGACTTACATGGAAATGGGCTTTGCATGACTATACATGTATGAAATGCCTTCTCAAATCTTTTCTTTGATCCTTGGTCATTATAATTTTGCAGCATTCAGTTCTGATTATTTTGCTGTTGTACTTTGCCTTTACATTGTTGTAGTCATCATGAATGTTATTTTCCTGGTTCTGATCACTTTACATCAATTAATATAAATTTTCCCATGTTTCTCTGTATTCCTTATATTCATTTTTTCTTATAGCAGAGTAATATTGCTTTACACTCAGGAGTACAGTTTGTTTAGCCATTCTTAATTAATGAGTATCTTCTTTGTTTCCAGTTCTTTGCTACTACAAAAAAATGCCGCTATAAACAATATGGTGTATATGAAGTCTTTTTTTCTTTTTGGAGGACTCTTGGACCCCTTGGAATATATGACATACTAACAGGGCAACTGTCTTTGCCTTTAGGAAGAGAATAGAATCTCTCCCCCGTGAATTTATTTCTACTGTATGGGGAGGGAACTAAAAAAAATCAAATCATTCTGATTTCCAGATGGAGGCTGTTCCATTCTGTGGCTTTTTTCCCCTTGAGTTAAAAAAAATCCTATACCATTGTTTTGGGGTCAGACAGCAGTTTCCAAAAATGCTTGCTTCATGCAGATCCAACCTAAGATCAAGCAACATTAGTATTAGTGCAAAACAAGCCAAAAAGCTATTAAATGTACTTTTGTTATAAGTTAAAATAATACATTTGAAATCCAGCACTCCTGCTTTACTAAGTCCATATATTTTAGAAACATTAATCTTAGTATTTCATTACGCTTGAATAAATACTGTATTTCTCTTTCCACTTGTTTCTCTAGAACATGACATATGAGCATTAACATTGCTATCATACCTGATTTGGCAGAAGCATTTGTGAAAAGAGAGGGAAAAAAATCTGGGGGAAAAGAAATCGAAGGGATTTTTTAAATGATGAATGACCTGTTATTTTGGTACATTATGAAATCTGTTTCCATTTAAGATAGCAAAATGTACAAGTTAAGAATAGTTACGCATGCAAATAGAAAAAAAGTACCAGATTAAAAGTCAGGAGATCTGAATTCTACTTCTACTAATAGATTGTGTGACTGTGAACAAGTCACTTCATTTATGAGTTCCTCATTTTTCTCTTCTGTAAAACAAAGGAGCTGCACTTAGTGATCTCTAAAGCCCCCTCCATTTTCACCCCAGTGTAAACTTGCTAGATTCTGGATAACATATGGATAAAAGTAAAATCCCAGGACAACCAGAAGGTGGCAGTATTGATGCAGAAAAGAAGCCCATGATGTTAATCCTAGGAAATACAGGTGGGTTCCTCCTGTATGTAATGTTTGCACTTTGATAAAATTAGCGCGGCAGCCAATTAGTGACAAACCACTCATTTAGCAGGATTAAGATATTCTTTTCCAACAGTTATGTGTTTTTCTGGGGGTGATAACCTCATTACATGTGACATTGCTTCTCTATGAAGTGAGGCAGAACCAAATGTGTTCACCCAAAGCCCACACAAACGCAGAAGTCATGCCAAGTTCAGAGCTTTCAAGTGAATAATAATGATGGCTATGTTAGTTTCTGGTGTTCGAAAGAGCCTGTGTGGCTATTACTGAGTGACAACCTTCCCATACATATTTGCGTTTTGGCCAAGATATTTTTAGCCAAGGAAAGTTTGACACTTCTTTCTTGTCAAACTTTTTGAATTTAATATCTTTCCAGAATGTGTGTTTTTATGGAAATGTGGAAAAGCATGATATTTGGCTTTTGAGGTAGCACTTAGTCTTAGATTTAGTGCCACCCTTCATTTTACAGATGAGGACATGCAGACTTTGAGAGTCCTCAAGGGCACACACTCTTACATGTGCTAGGGAAGATTTAAATCCAGATTCTCTAAGTGCAGATGTGGGGATCCTTCTATTATACCTTGCTTTGGGGATTCTTCGTGTTCCTTTAGTGACACTTAACGAATAGAAGTTGAATTGTTATAGTAGGACCAGAGTGAGATAAGGGGAGTTTAGATCCGTAATTTATCACTAGCAGCTCTTTTCACTTAAAACAGCTACCTTCTTTATCATCACTGGTTATCGGATATTTGTCCACATTCAAATTACTTTGAATTTAGAATAGAAAAGAAATTCAGAATTAAGAAAAAAAAACTATTTTATTAGCAACACTAAACACCAAGGCAACCAATTAAATTATTTTTGCTACTATTTACATTTAAATAAGGGAATTTTCAATGCATAAAACGTCAGTCTCCATCAGAATTCTTTGTCCATTCATTTTTATTCACCTGCCCTCTTTCTGCATTTACAATGTATACTGCAGTCTGTTGGTTGCTTTGCTTTGCATTAGTTAATAAAGGTCTCTCTAGACTTCATTATTTTTGAGAATCATAAAATTAGAACTGGAAGGGACTTTTGACAGGGGTCATGGAGTTGAACCCCTCATTTTACAGATGAGGAAACTGAGGACCAGGGAGGTTAAGTAAGTTCCTCAAGGTTATACAGGTATAATTGATAAAGGTAGTATTTGAATCCAGATTCTCTGATACCAGAACCACTGTTCCTTACAATCTAATTCTTTATATTTAAAAAAATCTATATGTATATACATGATTTATTTAAGCATTTATCTATAGCTGGTATTTAGGTTGCTTCTGGGTTTTTGCATTTACAAATAGTACTGCAATGAAAATCTTTGAATGGATTACTTTTTTTTTTTAAATAACACTTCCTGGTTATATCCCAACAATGGAATTATTGAGTCAAAGGGCATGATTACTTTTATGGCATACTGCCAGATTAGCCTCAAAGAAGATTTTACAGTTAGTAATTCTACAAGTAATGAATGAGTGTACCTGATTCTCTCTAATCCTCCCAGTACTGAAAACTCAGGATTGTAAAGAGAAATCAATTTATTTCCCAATATGAAATTTTTCAAGCCATTAGAAAATCACGTTCCTTTTTCAAAAGAATAGGAGGGACAGATATTCAGAAAAGGCATCACATATCCTTTGCAAGTGTGATAAATATCTTTCAATTCAATTGAATAAACATTAAGAGCCTATTATGTGTAAGGTACCAGACACCTGGGATAAAGAATGAAATACTCTCAGCTCTCTAGGAGTTTATGCTTTACTGGAAGGTAATTGTATAGAACTAAAGAAAGGACACACATTAAGAAATGCTAGCATACATATTTAATAAGTGGGATAAGATTTCTAAATATTACCTCAATATTTCTTCTATTTATGACAGAATCATGGACAACTTTTGGAAAAGCAAGTGACAAAGTAAGCCCAAAGTTCACTTCCATTTGTCTAGGAAACATGGTCTAATGGTTAGCATCACTTACAGATGTCACTTCTGGGGATAGATGCCAGCTCTAGATAGAGTCTGCCTTACTCTTCAAATTTGTCTGTTTCAATTCAAGGTTGGGTCGCTGACATAAAGTAAGTTGAGCAAATTCCCTTGATGACAGTTTGCTAAGCAAAATATCCAGGAGTAGAAGGGTATTCCTCATCTCTTTTTGTCTTCCCCCCTTTCTTTTACCGAATCCAAAAAGTACGACCCCCCTCCATCCCACTCCCTCCCAACTCCCTCCCAATGACTTCTGAGACTTCTTTGCCTACTGTTCTGCCATTGTAAGCTAAGAGCACAGGATCTGCAAAAGCAGCATTTTAAGATTTGGCTAATGTCACAGTATATATTGGAAGTGGAGTTGATAGAAATAGGAAGCAGGGAAGTCAGCTTAGAAGCAATTACAGAATAAGGTTCAAGGAGATGAAATGAGGTCCTCAGTTTTAATGTAAATAAGGGAAATGGGCAGAAAAGTTGGACAGATATATCCCTAAGTAAACTTTTCAAAAAGTTGGGTTCCTTTCCAATGTCACTGTTTTATTTTTTTAGATCCTGTTGAGTTTTTCTAGGTAGATTGTTCTAGATTTGTGCCCCATGTTTTTTTTTTTTTTTAAATTTTATAAATGCCATTTTCCAATTTCTGTGATTCTCTTTAGTCTTGAAAAGTCTACTGAGATTCCCTCCCCCTCACCTTAGAGGTCATCTAATGCAGAGAAAACTTTGGCCTAAAAAGATTAAGAGACTTGTTCAAGGTTACACAGGTTATAAGAAACAGAGGAAGGATTTAAATTCATGTTCTCTTACTACAGACCTGCTTGATTCGGGTTAGCATTCTGAGGAAGTTCCATTTTGGATATGTTGAGTTTAAGATGCTTATAGCACATCAAAGTAGAAATTGTCCAGCAGGCAGTGGCATTGATGGATTGGAATTTAGGAGAAAATAAAGACTAGATATGCAAATTTGAGACTCACCTGTATAAAGACGATAATTTAAATATTGAGAGCTGATGAGATCACTGAGAGAGTATAGACAGAAAAAAAAGAAGACAGGCTGGTGGCATAGACAATTGCTCATTGATCTGAGGAATTCTGGGAAAAGAACCTTGCCCACAAATTTCTCTCCCACTGGCCCTTCCAACGGGTCAGATATATAACCACATTAGTCAGTCCTTTGGATAACTACATGGAACTATTAACATCTAAACGTTGTCTGAGAGAGGGCATCATCAAGGCATTATCAATTAATTTGAGTCTTGGCTCAAAATGATTTGTCAAAACTGTGGCAGAGATTAGGGTCTTTAGGGAGCAGAATTAAGACCAGGGAACTTTTAATTTCAGGGTGGGAGAAGGAAGGGAAGAAAGACAGTTGAGAAGCATGAGATGGTGCCCATTCTAGGAGGGTACTCTGGAGAGGAATGAGAGAGCGAGATGAATTCCCTGGCAGGCTGGTTTGTGGGAGCAGAACAGGGACTGTAGGGGAAATGAAACTTTGCTTAGACTACTATTTTACTTAGGTCTTTTCATGCTTGATGGAGAAGGGGAACTGGGAACAGGGAGGCTGTCAAGTAAGCCCATGAGGTGCTTTCATCTATAGGTGTCAAGTCTATTTACCTATTAAAAATTTTAAAATGAAAAGTGTAGTGGAAAGCGCAGCAGACTGGAAATCAGATGACTTAGGTGGCTCTACCTGCTGTTAATTATCTGCAAATCTGGGCAAGTAGTTTTTCTGAGTCTCAGTATTCTTACCTGTGAAAAGAAGGCAATTTTACTAGATGGCTAATAGACTGCCTTTTAGTCTACAGAATTCAATCATTCGTTGAGTTCCTGAAACCTTTCTTTTCATCTGCCTGTTAAAGTTTTCCAAGAAGCCAAATTCTTATGTTCCCTAGATTGGGGTATGAAGCGTAGTTATTATAGAGAAGTCTGTATTGAATCTAGTCTGTGTGAACCCAGAGCTCCAGTAATGGGCTCTGGGTTCCTGTCATATTGTAGTTATTTTTGAATAAGTCATTGCCTCTATTAGATGGTAAGCTCATTGAAGGAGTTTGTCTTTCTTTTCCTATCGATGCTTTTTTAGGTGTTACATAAATGTTAAATTGAACAGTGTGTGATGAGGAAGCATGATGTGTGCTTGGTAAAGATGTTTCACATATAATATGATGCAATATAAAATGTCAACATTCTCTGGGGAAACAAAGAAGTTATATTCTATATGAATGCAAATACCGATGATAGTAAAGAATTAACTGCACTTATGGGCATCTCTACCAAGCAGAGAATCAAAAATTGTATGGCCTCTGTGAATACAAGGTAAATTCTTTGCTTGGTTTCTGTAATTGCACTTAGTACTTGGCAGTAGAAGGAAAAAAAAGTCAAATTTCTGACTTGAAACAACCATGTGTGTGATGTCTTTATAGGTTACTAGCAAAGTATTTTACAGAGTAGATGCTTAGTAAGTATTTTATCGATGAACAGATTAATTCAAGTGGCTCAACTTCCAAAGGTATAGAGACGCAATATTGAGTGAGTTCAGCTTTCAGTAATTGTCTAAACCTATATCCCTTTCAATTCATATGACCCTAGGGGTTAATTGTTCAGTCAATGAATCAGTCAAGAATCCATCTGAAGATCTCTGCTTGCCAATCTTGGAGTTGGGAATCCCCTAGTTGGAAGGGGAGATATTTAGGCTCCCAGTCTAACCCAGCTCCAATCCTGTTTAGAATAAGGGGAGAATTTCTTGGCATCTATTGCCTTTTGTCTACCAATTAATAGTTTTTCCTGGAGAAAGACATCATCTGCACCTTTGCTCAGAAGTCTTCAGTGGTTCCTCTATTATGTAACACGGAGCAAAGTTTGAACTCATTTACCTGCTAATACCTTTCCATGCACAAGTCATCCTATCCCATGCTTTCTTTTCCCTCTCTATAATCCTTACTCTCATGAATCTTCATTCTCTCCCTGGACACTAGTTGCTTCTTTAATACCTATAAAAATATTCATGCCTCCTCCATCCTCAAAAATTTCTCACTTGATCTGTCCATCTCCAGTGTTATATATCTCTTTCCTTTTGCAGCCAAACATCTTGAGATGGCTGTCTGTAATTAGCACCTCCATTTCCTTCCATCTGGCTTCTGACTTCATCCATCAGCTGAAACTGCTTTCTCCAATGTTGTCAATTATCTTTTAATTGCCAAATCCAATAGCCTTTTCTCAATTCTCTTCCTTATTGACCTCTCTGCAGCCTTTTACAATGTCAATCGCCCTCTTTGATGCACACTCCTGGTTCTCTTACCTGTCTGCTCCTTCTTAGTTCCCATGGAGAGATCTGCCTCCAGGCCATACCTTCTAACTATGTGTATTCCCCAAGGCTCTTGCCTGGGACCTCTTTTCTGTCTATACTGTTTCTCTTGGCGAAGCTCATTAGCTTCAATTCAATTATCTTCTCTTTGCTGATGATAACCAGGTCTACACTCTTCCCACTCTCATGTATCCAGCTGTCTATTCACCATCTCAAACTGGATATCCCTTAAACTCAACATGTCTAAAACTTAGCTCATTATCTTTTCTCTAAAGCAACCCCCTTCTTCCTAATTTTTCTATTACTGTCAAGGGTAAATCATCCTCCCAATCACCCAGGCTCACAATCTAGGTATTGTCCACGACTCCTCACACTCTCTTTCCCCATATCTAGCTTATTAGAAAGTGCTGTCAATTTTACCTTCCTAAAATCTACTGTATATGTCTTCTTGCCTTCTATTGCATTGCTACCACCCTGGTGTATTCTTTCATCACCAGATACTTGGACTATTGCAACAGCTTTCTGATTTGTCTCTCTGCCTCCAATCCCTCCCCACTCCATTCAATTCCTCCCTCATCTTCCTAAAGTTCAGGTCTGACCATTTCATTTCCCATTCAACAAATTTCAGTGACTCCCTATCACCTTCAGGATCAAGTATTTGTTTGGTTTTCAAAGTCTTTCATAATATAGCCCTCTCCTACTTTTATAGGCTTCTTATATCTTATTCCCTCTTTATATTCTACAATCCAGTGACATTGGTCTCCTTGCTGTTTCTTGCACAGGACACTGTAGGCATTTTCTCTGACTTTCCTTCATGCCTAGAATTCTCCCCTTCCTATCCCCTTTGTATTCTCTAGCTTCTTTCAAGTTCCAGCTAAAATCCCACCATCTAAAGGAAGTCTTTCCTGATTTCTCTTAATGGTGATGTCTTGTTTCTGTTGATTATCTCCAATTTTACTTGTATATATTTTGTTCGAACATAGCTGTTTGCACGTTCCTTTCCCAGTCACACACCTTGAGAACAGGGACTGTCTTTTGCCCCTCTTTGTAACCCCAATTCTTTTTTTAAATTTAATTTAATTTAATTTTTCTTAATGTTTTACAATCATTTCCTTAAAGTTAAGATTTTATCCCCCCCACCCTTCCCTCACCACCCCCCTCCCTCCCCATGACAGCATACAATTCTGTATAGGTTCTACATATACTTTCCTATTGAGCACATTTTCACTATAGTCATGCTATGTAGTCGCACTAAAATAAATGGAAGAAATCATATAACAAATCAAAACATAATATACTGAAACCCACCCACACACAAACATGATCTGCTACATTTTGCAAATGACTTCCATATTTCTTTCTCTGAGTGCGGAAGGCATTTTGCCTTAGAAGACCAACATTAGGATTTTTTTTTTTCTCAGTAAGTTCTTGTGTTATTACAAAGTTCGAAGTCTACCAGAAAAAACTCTCACACACTGTGGTCGCTGCTGTGCACAAAGTTCTCCTGGTTCTGCTCCTTTCACTCAGCATCAGATCATATAAGTCCTTCCAGGCCTCCCTGAAGTCTTGTTCATCATTTCTTATGGCACAATAGTACTCCATTACATTCATATACCACAACTTATTCAGCCATTCCCCAATTGATGGGCATCCCCTTGACTTCCAGTTTTTGGCAACTACAAAGAGTGCTGCTATAAATATTTTTGTACATGTGGGACCCTTTCCTGTTTTTATAATCTCTTGGGGATACAGTCCTAGTAGCGATATTGCTGGGTCAAAGGGTATGCACATTTTGGTAGCCTTTTGGGCATAGTTCCAAACCGTTCTCCAGAAGGCTGTAACCCCAATTCTTAGCACAATGCCGATACATAGTAGGCACTTAGTAAATACTTATTGATTGACAGACTAATTGCCATTGAAGGTCATCCACAATGTGATGCTATCCCATCTTTCCAGAATATTTCACAGTATTCCTTTGTACTTTTTCTTTATAACCCTACTTGTTTTTGCAGATCTTGAAGTCTAGATAAATGCTAGCTATTACTTTTTTAAAAACTCTTCCTCCTAGATGATAAGCCCCCATGAAGGTGAAATGGTGCCTTATCTAAATTTTTCATGTCCTTCAGCACCTATCAGAGTGTTCCGCACATAATAGGTGCTTAATAAATATTTGATTCATTCATTCATCCTTGGAGTCAAATCTCCCTATTAAAAAGCACTAATCCTGGAGGCATTGGCAGAATTTCAGAAACTAGAACAATCCTGTCTGTAACATTTAGTATTCTGAATGCCATCCATTTAATTAATTGCTTATGGCACAGAATTACTTTGACTGTTATCATCTGCTTCCAGAAAGTTTGATTTGCTGACCCTTCTGAGAACAGAACTGGGTAGGTGAAGTGGGAAGTGAAAGTATCTTTACAGCATTAATGAAACCTCGAGTGGAGATTCCTGGAGCTAGAAAGGAACTAGACAATTATCTAGTTCAACCTTATCAAATAATAGTAATAGTAAATAATAATATGTGATTTCATACAGCATAAGGTTTGCAAAGTTCTTCACGTACATTTTTACACTTGATCTTTACAACAACTGTGGGTATGCTATAAGGTACTCTTAGTATCTTGATTTTTGAGCTAAGCAAGCTGATTTTCAGAGAAATTAAGTAACTTGCCCAGCCAGGGTCACAAAATCCGATTTTCCTGACTGCATCATCAGTATTCTTAAATTGCCTCTTGCCAAACTGCTTTTTTTAAGTCCCCCAAATCTGCTCATATAGACAGGAGTCTGAAACCTACTTCTGGGAAGGAATTGAATACTATGACTGTGGGTGAACATATGTGTACATATATTTATATACATATGTATATATGTGTATATATATATGCATATATACATATATATATGTTGGATTACAGACCCATTGCTTTTCCTTTCTTTTTGTTTTAAAAAATATCTTATTGATGTCTTTTGTCTTTACATCTGTCATTTCTGAAACCCCTTTGCACCTTGAAAAATCTCTCCTCCCCAGCAATAATCTTCCATTGTGACAGAGTAAAAATTAAGCAAAAAAAAAAAAATCAGTGCAGTCACTGCATTGGCCAATGTAAACTACACTCTGTCCTTGTAATCCTTTATTTATCTTCAAGAGGTTTATTTTGTTACTGGGGACCTTCACTGATTTTTCAAGTACTCAGTTATAAACTTTTTTTAAGTGATTTTTTTCACTTAATTTGTTATAGACCTTTTATAATTTTCTTGATTTTGCTCATTTTACTGTATCAGTTTATACAAATCTTCCTATGTTTCTCCAAATTCCACTCCTCATAGTTGTAATTTTTCATTGTATAATAATATTCTAATACAATAATGTACTATAGTTATTTTTAGCCTCTCCTTTCTAGTTCTTTGTTGTTTGCTGCCATGGCAATTACTAGAAACATTTTGGTATATTTTGCACCTTTATTTCTCTATCTTTTTTGGCATATAAACCTAGTTAGTAGTGGTATCATTGGATCAAAACGTATGGGCATCTAGTTACTTTTCTTGCATAATCTAGATTATTCTCCAAAATGACTGGATTAATTCACAGTTCTACCAAGAGCATATGAGTGTGCCTGTTTTTCCACAGCCTGTCCAACATTGATGGTTCCTATGTTTTATAATTTATGCCAATTTTCAACAAGTATAATTTCAGTTGCTTTATTTTGTTTCTCTCTTGCTATAAGTGATTTGAAGCATGTTTTCATGGGATCATTTATAGTTCACAATTCCTTTGAAAGCTATTTGTTCTTGTTCTTTAGCCACATTTGTTGGGAAATGACTCTTGGGGTTATTTATCTACTTGTGCCAATTCCCTATACATCTTGGCTATCAGACTTTAGAGATGCCATTACTTTTCTCAGCAAGGCTTTCACTCATTTAGGTCAAGTCTACCTAGGAATCTCTCAGAAAATAATAGCAATGGGGGCATACAGCATTCTTTTTAGAGTCAACACAGGTCCAAATGATTGAAATTTTTGTACTCTCAGATCCCAATTTTATTTATAGTTTTTATTTTTTAAATATCACAATGCCTCACCTCATAATGAAAACAATTATGCAGAACAAGTCAACACATGAACTACGTTACATAGTCTCTGTTGTACTATGTACCCATAATCTTCCACCTCTCAAAAGATGGAAATAAATTTCATCATCTGCCTCATTTTCAGATGAGGAAACTGAGGTAGAGAAAATTTATGTGACTTGCCCAAGGTCATACAGCTAGTAAATGTCTCAAGCTGGATTTGAATTTACTATCTTCCTATCTTGATGAACGTGATCTTTCTTTCTTCAGGTTCAATGTTCCATTCACTGTATCACCTTTCTCTATTCATATAGCAGCTATGCAATTGGAAGAGAGACCTCAGAGTGTGTGCTATATGCTTGCTATATATGTATACACACATATACATGCATGTGTATATGTCTATGCATGTGTATATATGGATACACATGTGTATAATTATGTGTATATATGGATATATCCATATATATCTATATGAAATTGTCCTGTTTGTGCTTTCTTCATTCTGCACGTGTTCACATGTCTTCCCACATTTCTTTAAATATCACAGTTTATTTAGACTTTCTTCAGTTGATGGACATCCATTTTATTTCTAGTTTTTTGCTGTCACAAATAATGCTGTTATGAATATTTTGGTGGATGTGCAAACTTTTCCCTCTATCTTTGACTTCTTTGGGGGAATATATCCTAATATAGTAACTCTGGGTCTAAGACAATGTAATATAGTGGAAATAGCATTAGATTTAGAGTTAAAGGAAATCAGAGGAGCTGCATTCGAATCCCATTGTGGCTGTTTATTACCTGTGTAACCTTGAGTAAGTTACTTTGGATCTCAGTTTCTAGTCTGTAAAATGAAATGATTGGACCAAATAACCTCTAAGGTCCCTTCTATTTCTAAATCTATGATCCTATGGCTTAAATATCTTAGTTATTTTTCTTGTGAAATTTTATTTCCCCCACCCCATAACAGTTGAATCACTTCACAGCTAAAGAAATACATTCCTCTCTTTGAATGTAATATTTATGTTCCAAGGTGCATGACCTATAAATGACTCTCCTAGTCATTGGCTGTGCTATCCCTTCACTGTGTGTTTCCAGTTCCTTGAGATTCTCTGATAGATGGTTTCATGATGTACACAATGAGTCAGGCATCTTTAATCTCTTTGGCTGCAACTCTGCACATATCTCACAGATAGATCCATAGTCTTTTTGCCTTAATCTCTTTGATGAGTGACATATTAGCAATGAAGGCTATTTTCAAGTTATTGTTTTAATAGACCTTTGCCATCAGGCTTGAATAAATCATCACTACTTCGCATCAGCTGGAAGACAGATTTAGACTTAATGGGAGAGCACAACTAAATCACAGTGTAATCTAGGAGAAATTTACTTCCAGTTAATGTCATATTTCTTACTAAATAGTTGTGATGAGTGTTTTTTTTTAAAGGTTTATGAAAGCAGTAGAAGATTAAAAAATGTTGTTAGATTTCATGACAGCATTCAAATATATATGTATATATAAATATAATGTAGCTATATATGTTCAAATTGAAGTTTAATAGTTCCATGTTACTGAATCCATAATTTTTAAAACTTTTCTTGACCATTGAAAAAGATACCAAATGCTGAAAAGTGATGTTAAAGAACTCTTAACCAAATGAAATCAGGCAAGGTTATTAAGTAAATGATGATGATTGATGATGTGGAATAGGGAAGAAGGACAGATGTCTTTCTTAAATTATCTAGTTCTGACAGTATGGAAATGATTCCCCCAATTCTCTTCTTCTGGCTCTGAAAGTAATGATTTTTCTATTTCTGATTTTTTGGTTTTTTTAGCCAAATTTCTAAAACTATGGGAGATAGGGTCAGTTCCTAAATAGAAATGAGAAGTACTTTTGGGCTCTTAAGTTCTCCTTTCCATGATTTTCCCTTTCATTGTTGCTATGTTTTCCATGGTTCTCCCCATTCACATCAATGCCAAAGTATCTGCCCCTTCAAAACAAAAAGATTCTATATCAACTACCTCCACTTTAGAGCAAATTTATGCCAGTGGGTGCCATTTCCCAGGTCTTTTACATTTCATTTTTGACCTCTAGTTGTAGAATGGAAGACTTTGTCCTCTGTTAAAGGAATTTTCAGTCATAAGTGAACTTTGTGGTATACTGTGTGGAGGTCTACCTCAAAATCAGAATGGCCTAGGTTTAATATCTATCTCTAACATATACTGATTGCATGACCCTAGGAAAATCACTTATTTTCTCCATATCCCAGCAAATTCTCTAAGAATATAAGTTGCAGAAAAATTACTGAGCTACACTGAGAGTTTCCCTAGTGAGAGTTCACTATTCTAATTCAATTTGATTCTAGCTCCAGACCCCCTACACCCAAGAACAAACAAATAAACCAAAAACTCCCATGGAAAATAGAAATGTGCTTCTCTTCCCACCTCCCTGGGTGATGGTGGATGGTTCAGGAAGACTTCCATGCTATCTCTGAGATCACCCAGGAAGCAGCTTCCTATATCAGCCTGTAAGACCAACTGCAAAAGGAAGAGCAGACTGACTGTGTACTCCCAGCATGTAATAAACAAAGCGCTGATGTGTGGGTTGATTTCTTGCTGAATTTGTCTGTGGACAGCTAAAGTGCTTCTAGAAATGAAAACTTTCTTCAAATGACATGGGTCTCTAGGTGATGCCTGGATGATTTGATTCCTTATCTTTAGACAAGCTGTATTTATAGAAAATTCCGTAGCCCCATACTCCTATAGCCCCATACCCCTAACTGAATGTACATAGTACTCTCTGGAACAATCAGAACCAGTCAGCAATGGCTGTTTTGTGGGTTGAGTCAGCATAAAGTTGTGGGAAAAGTTTGTTTTGCTGACTGAAATATTGCGCCAAAGCAATTAATCTTTGCTTTGATCAGATATGCATAATAAAGATTAGGTGGGTGAAGAATTCTGACTTTTCCCCTTTAGCTTACCTTTTATAAGAAATATGGGTTAGCTAGGTGGAGAATAAATATTGACCTTTGTTCAAATTCATTTGCATCAAAGCCAGAGAGGACCTTGAGAGTATCTCAGTATCTAACTCTAAGTTATAAAATTATTTCTGATAGAAAACTTTTATCTCTGTGTCTCAGTAAATACTCAACATACACAGGGGGGCCTGCTATCACAGGTTCTTTGATCTGCATCTCTAAAAGGAAAGACTACTTTTTAGGGGTTAGCAATCATTTTAATCAAGCACATATATCATTCAGTTAGTTCATGGGAAAAAGTCAGCACCCTGAACTTCAGAGAAAATACAAAGAAATCAAAGATCAACACACATGGCTTCCTCTGTCTGACCCTAATCAATAAATATATTGATTTATATCAATATAACAGACAGATCCAATGTCTGGCCATAGTTACCAGACAGGAAAGCACCAACATCTGAGTTTTCAAAGCTGGGGGACTGCTTAGTGACTTCCCAGTCTCTCATCTGACATACAAACCTTCTTCCAAAAATTAAGTCCCAAGGTAAAATCTCACCCTCAGATTATTTATAGCTTTTTTTTTTTTTAGAGCCAGAGGGCATCCTAACCCTTGAGAATCAGTGCCTCATTAACAGAAGGTATGGGCCTTCCTACAAATCTGTGGTAATCAAACTCTCTTTAATGGACAGTCCCATTAATGGGTGGGGAAGATCTTTAATCACATTAACAATACAAATATATATATACTGTTTCTAGTCAAAGAAACTCTTGTTTCTGTACTTTATTCCTAGTAAAGCCTCTTGGTTGATAAAGGCAAGATTCAATCAGAGGCACTTGATGATACTAAAACAAAAACAGCAGAAGATCCTACTTTGCTTGCTCTTACAATCCACCCTTCCAGGATCCTTGGCCTTACAATCTAAATGTCCGTGGATCATCTCGCCCTATGGTTACCTTGCTAGGTTCCTGATAGCTGAGTCTTATGACTAAAGAGTTGACAATATGTTCTTATGAGTAGGAAGGAGAATTTGGGGACATAAAAGATGTATCTTTGGAGGGAGAAATTCTAGCCACTATACTCTATAAAACTGGTGAAACTGAGTTAGCTGAGCTGACTCTAGAAGAGAAGTCCAGTAGAGTAAAATGTTCAGCAAAGATGATAAGCCAAGACATGTATGTATGTGGTAGTATAGTTTCTACAAAGTAGAGTCTCTATGATATGGAAGAAGAGCAGAGAGTAGTTTATTTTACTGGAGCCATACATCTAGTAGAAACTCCAGATGGTTGGTTGTTGTCCTTTGTCTTTGAAGAGGACCAAAACGATATCACCATTGTAAAGTGAAATTTCAGTGTGTCCAACTGTGGCTGATTAGACCAATATGAGCTTGAAATGCTCTACCACAGGTTGGGCACAGATAGTCCATATGAATATTTGGGGTAGATATCCCAAATTTGTGCATCCTGTGTTTACTTTGTGCTGTCTCAATGCTGCTTCGCTCAAAGAGCACAGCACCTTTCCTTATGTGGGCATGCCACATTGAGTGGTCCTGTGCCAGTGTCTCCCATGTCACACAGTCAAATCCAAAGTTCTTGAGAGAGACCTTGAGAGTGTCCTTGTATTTCTTCTTCTGGCCACCATCTGATTGCCTGCTTCATGCGAGTTCTCCATAAAATAGTCTTTTTTGGCAAGTGTACATTTTGCATTTGAACAATGTGGCCAGCCCATTGGTGTTGTGCTCTCTGAAGCATAGTTTGAATACTTGGCAGTTCAGCTTGAACAAGGACTTCAGTGTCTGGTACCTTATCATGCCAAGCGATCCTCAGAATCCTTCTAAGACAGTTCAAGTGGCAGCAATTCAGTTTCCTGGCATGGTGCTGGTATACTGTTGATGTTTCACAAGCATATAACAATGAGGTCAACACAACAGCTCTGCAGACCTTCAGTCTGGTAGTCAGTATAATACCTCTTCTCTCCCAAACCTTTCTTCAGAGCCTCCCAAACACTGAGCTAGCTCTGGCAATGAGTGCATCAACCTCATTGTCAATGTGTACTTCCCTGGAAAGTACACTACCAAGGTAAATGAACTTACCCACTTCTCCATACATCCAAAACTTCTCTATTTATTGTAACCAATGGTTCCATGTATAGATGGTGTGGTGGTGGCTGATGGAGCACCTGTGTTTTTTTTGTTAGACCAAAATTAGCACAGGCAGCAAAGAATTGATCCATACTTTGTTGCATCTCATCTTCAGAGGCTGCATTGAGTGCACAATCATCTGCAAACAGAAAATCATGCACCAACACTCCCTCCATTTTTATCTTGGCTTGTAACCTTTTCAAATTGAAGAACTTACCATCAGTACGGTAGTTGACCTTGATACCATGTTCATTCTCATTGAAAGCATTTGTCAACATGGCTGAAAACATCATGCTAAAAAGCATGGGAGAAAGCACACAGCCCTGTTTCATTCCATCAGTGACTGGAAAGACATGAGAGCTTTGTCCATTATCCAGAACCCAGGCAAACATGCCATCATGAAATTGACATAACTCCAGACAACCTCGGTGAGAGAAGCAAAATGACATCAACAGAAGACATTGGGAGTCTTACAATGTTGGAAGTAAAAGTTACCCCTCAAGTCATATTATATCCATGTGGACTCTTCATGAGTGATGCTATATTTACTTCACTGAGTGATGCAAATTTTTTAAGGAAGATTATACTATAGGTTTATGATGGGGAGATAGGAGGACATTTCACTGCATATTTTTGTATGATGTTATTTTATTAAATGCCTTCTCTTTGAACTGTGTCATGAGAAAAAGTAAGCACATTAATGGGATTCATGAGCTGTTGTTTTGAGGGGATGTGGATCCATTGAGTATTTTGGACCTGGGATAATTATTCTAGGATGCAGATGTGTGATTGGGAGATACTTCAGGTAGTAATATAGCTATGGAGGTGTTTACTTTCACTTAGAAACTTTGAGAATGGAAAAGAAATGATGATACATGGTAGAGATATAGAGAAACTATATAAACAGGGCTTGGCCTATCCCTCTCTAATAGAAATAAGCTGTGTTTTCCTTTTGGGCATATGGTTAAAATAAAAACGTGTTGATTGAAAACTCCTGTGTCCATTGTGATATCTGAGTTAATGCTCTTCATGTATGGAGTATCTCCTCATCTATAAAATGAAAATATCTTTTAAAAATTCTTCCCAGATGTCCTATTCTATGATTCCTCATATAGTTTGGGAGCACAATTCTTGAAAAATAAGTATTAGTATTTTTCTTTTTGACTATATTATATTGAAACATGACCAATTCAGCCTATATCCACAGAACTATGGAATTATAGAAATGGAAAGCACCTTTGAGATTATCTAGTCCAACTCTGGCATCAGACATCTGAAAAAGATGGAGACTGAGAGATCAAGTGTTTTGAACAAGATTGACTAGAGAAGGGAATCCCAGTGTGGTTATAGTAAGGAACAATGGAACAGCTTCCTATGTACTTTAAGAGAGTATGAACTTCCAGTTAGAAGACCCATTTTTGAGTGCTGATTCCATCATTTATTATGTAACTGTTGTCAGGATTTATCAGTTCTCTGATCCTCAGTTTCCTCAGCTGTAAAATGGGGATAATACTTATATAGCAATATATCACAATACTGATATGCAAATCAAATGAGATAAGGTGTATAAAGTGTTTTATACTTGCAAATATACTTCAAATAGATTTGAAATTTCACTGAGGTTGATTCTCCCTCCTATGATGTATATAGCAGCTCAGCTAAATCTACTTATCCTTTTTGATGTTTCTTCACATAACTCTCATAAATTCACTATAGCTTTGCATCTCACACAATTACAAAGCAGTATATAAATGTAAAGCATGTGATAGTATAGCAAATTTGAAGGAGATTGTAGGAAAGAGTGGCTTAGTCAGAAGACTAATTAAACATTTATTAAGCTACCACTTTGTGAACTTTGGAGATACAACAGATCGATAAGTGGAACACAGACCCTTAAAACTGTATGGGATGGGGCGAGAGAATCGTCTTTTCTAGAATACTATTTACTTTTGTATGTCTTTCAATCCTTCTTCTCCATCTCTATCTTTGTATCTGTTGCTCTCTTTTCTTTCTTTCTTTTCCTTCCTTCCTTCCTTCCTTCCTTCCTTCCTTCCTTCCTTCCTTCCTTCCTTCCTTCCTTCCTTCCTTCCTTCCTTCCTTCCTTCCTTCCTTCCTTCCTTCCTTCCTTTTTCTTTTCCTTTCTTTTTCTTTCTCTTTCTCTGCACCTGTCTTACTTTTTCTCTTGCTCTTTCCTCTTTTCTCTGTTTTTCTTCCTCTCTTCTTCACTCCCACCCTTGTCCTCTCCTTCTTCCCCCTCTCAACTGTAAGGTCAAGGAAAATAGGATATTTTGCTGTTTTTATTTTAGTACAATCAAGAAGTATAATGCCTCTATTTGAATGTGATTAAGCAGGATCTTTCACACCCATTGTCCAGCTTGGGAAGATTTGTAGGAAGATCCATACCTTTTGTTAACGAGGCACTGGTTCTCTAGGCATGTGATGCCCTCTAGCTATAAAAATTGTATAAAGACTTTGAGGTGTGGTTTCATTTTGGGACTTACTGACTGGAAGTGTTTGTTTGGCCAGACAAGGACTTTGGGAAGCCCCCAAAGGAGACTTCCAGCTTTGAAAACCCAGATGTCAGTGCTTCCCTCTCTGGTAACTATATCAGACAGTTGGGGTCCAAATGTCTGTTGAATTCAGGCAGAGGAAGTCATGTCTGTCGACTTTTAATTTCTCTGTATTTTCTTTGAAACTCAGGGTGCTGACTCCCCTGAACTAGGTGAATGATATATGTGCTTGGTTACAGTGACTGTTAACCCCTCAAAAGTTGCCTTTCCTTTTATGAATGCAGATCTAAGAACCTGTGATAGCAGATCCCCTTGTGTGTGTTGGGGTGCTTACTGATACACCAACACACACACAAATATATCTCTAGGTTTTTGGGACATCATTCATTATTTGTTCTCCTATCTCACTACTCCTACTCAGTCTTCTTTGTTGGATTCTCATCCAGATCATGGCTTCTAACTGCAGTTGTCCTGAAGGATTCTGTCTTGAGCCCTCTTCTTTTCTTTCCCTGCTATATTTCTTCATTTGGTGATCTCATCAACTCCCAAGGATCTAATTATCTTCTCTATGGTAATCTCAAATCTACATCTCTGCTGACCTCCAATTTCTCATTTTCAACTGTCTCTGTTAGACCTCTTGAGCTGGCTGTCCAGTAGACATCTTGAACTCAACACGTTCCAAACTGAATTAATTATCTTTTCTCCTATACTTTCCCACCCTCCCAAGCTCCCTATTACTATAGGGAGCCACATCATTCTCATAATCTCTCAGGTTCCTATACTAGGTATCATCTTTACCTCCTCGCTATTTCTCACCCCCATTCCCCAAACAAGTCTGTTGATTTCACCTTTGCAACATCTCTTGAATATGTTTCTTTCTCTCCTCTGACTTTTTGCCACTACTCTGGTACAGGGCCTCATCACCTCACACATGGATTATTGTAATAGTTGCTAATGGATCTGCTTGCCTCAAATCTCTCCCCACTGTAATTCACCCTCCATTCAGCCACTGGAGTCATTTTCCTAAAATGCAGGTCTGATCATGTCATTCCTCACCACTCCATAAACTCCAGTGATTTGCTATTACCTCCAGAATCA
This sequence comes from Bettongia penicillata ogilbyi, assembly GCA_023548195.1. NCBI lineage: Eukaryota > Metazoa > Chordata > Mammalia > Diprotodontia > Potoroidae > Bettongia > Bettongia penicillata. Next base: position 4,656,863 of record JAJHZJ010000024.1, read on the forward strand.
AATACAAATCCTATTTGGCATTCAAAACCCCTCATAACCTAGCCAACTCCTATCTCTCTGGTCTTCTTACACCTTTCTCCCCCACACATACTCTTCAGTCTGGTGACACTGCCTTCTTTACTGTTCTACAAACATGACTACTTTTCTTGACATTCTGTTTTTTCTCTGGCTGTTCTCCACACCTGCAATGTTCTCCCTCCTCATCTCTACCTATTGCCTTCAAATAGCTTCCTTCAAATCTCTCCTAAAATCCCATCTTCTACAGGAAGTTTTTCTCAACCTCTCTTAATTCTAACATTTTCCTTCTCTTAATTATTTCTAATGTTTCCTATATATGGTTTATTTGTACACTTTTGTTTGCTTCTCATCTCCTTCTTAGATGAGAAGCTCCTTGAGGACAGGGACTGTCTTTTGCCTCTTTTTATCTTAGCACAGCTCTTAGCACAGTGCCCGTCATATGGTAGACACTTAATAAATATTTATTAACTGACCAAGTGGCTGAAACACACAGACTCACATACAAACAAAATGTCAGGACCTCTACAATTCTCTCGCTTATTCTTCGCAAAGCAATCAGACATCTTTCATCAAAGAATTCTTCTGTTCCTCACAAGATGCCCTGAATAGGTTAGAAGACTTCTAAGATCATCCATCTGAGAACTATAAAATAAACTAAGGCCTTTTTTCTTCCTCAATTGCAAAGATACATTGCTTTTAGAGCTTCCCAGGGTTGAGCTCAGAGGTCAATCCATTGCATGGACAAGTGGACTGAGGCTGTGCCCACCCTGCAGGAGATTCCGTTCCACGGATCCCTGATCTCCCTCTGTGCTGCAGCTCACCCTCCTGGGGCTTGCACGTGGCTAAGTTGCCAGGGGCCTGCTTTTGAGCATTGTTCTGTTGGTTTTCTGAGTGCTTGATAGAAATCAGAATTGCATGGGTTGGTATCTGAAAATTAGGAGCTTGCTACAGTGGTGGGCTCGCCTTTGTGTGCTCCATTCCCCTCATTGAAAAGCTTTGCTGAGCACAACATGCTTGTAAATAAAGACATTATTGTTGGAGTAATGAAACTCAGGGGATGCCTCCTCTGGTAGGCATGTCTGTCAATCTGAGTTCAGTTGACTTCTTCAGCCTACCCATTCTAATTACTGCTTTCTAGGCTCCTAGAGTAGGAATCTGTGAAGGGGATTTAATATAAGGAGAGAAGGAGGTTATTTATCTGTAAATGGAATTTTCCAAATATACAGTATCTCCTCCACTGATCACGCGTTCACTCCCCCATTCCTTCCTGCTTGCTTTAAAAGTTGTTGGCAGCCTGTTATTATGAACTGAAGGACAGGCCTTGAGCCCCCACTCTTTATAAAATGGTTGAGGGCCAATCAGCACACTCCCACGTGCTTGGGATTATTACTTTATTTGAAATTTGACTGTGACTTCTGCTTTGCCTGAAGAGGGGCATGCCTCTGGGAAGCTAAATTCATCCATCTATAGAAACTGTTACACATAACTTGGCTGTCTTAGAGATCAAACATCTGCTCTGATGTTGGAATCAGTACAGATTATTCAACTCTTCTCTCATTCTTTCTATCTTTTTCTTAAAAACAAATAACCAATAATTTTCGCACATCACATTTTCTCTCAAAGTTCAACTATTAAGTTAAAAGTACAGTTGTGAATACTGCCTTGAAAGATGACATTACATAAGGTGATTGTTTCCATGCTTTGCTTTCTTTAGGTGAATATAGTGGTGATGGATGGTACTGACATATCTGTCACTTCTCGTATGTTCCTATGTGTAGGTGGAAGACACCACAAAGCTAGCTAGTCTATGACTTACCAGTGGCAATTGATATACTCTCCTGAGCTATGGGAGGAAATTTCTATCTCCAATGTGATACATAATTTTTAACAGCAGATTTTAAGACAAAATATACACTTCTCGGTTTAGCATTTAAAGCCCCTCTGTACTCTGGATCCAACCTCCCTTTCCATGATCATTTCCCTTCATTCCCTCAACATTATAGAACAACTGGCCTCCATCTCCCATTTCTGGAATGCACATTCTTCTCAATATCATCTCTTAGAATTCCTTGCTTCCTACAAATTTCTGCTCATGACCCTAAGGTTTCCCCAAAGATGCAAAGAAAATGGTGGCACACAGGTTGCATTTAGAAACTGGTTTCCTCAAATGCTTTTAAATACTTTGCTCACTTCATAGCTTGACTGTAGCGTAACTTCCTACATGATGACTCTTCTGTTCTCTCCTCTCCACCCCAGATAGTAGTACTTCCCACAAATTGCCTTGGTTTTATAGTCGTTTGTATATAGTTTACATTTATTTATATGTGTACATGTTGTTTTCCCCCAATAGTTTGTAAGCTTCTTGAGAATAGGGACTGTTTAATTTTGACTTTTGTTTTTCCAGGGCCTAGCACTGGTGGACATTTGGTGCATAACAGAAATTAGACCAATGAATAGAAGTCAAGTTATTTTTTTTTAGCTCCATGGAGCAGGTAGTCCTTTCTATCCAGCTTATAGCAAGGTACGGCAATGTTCCAATTAGTGAGAATAATGAATCCTATGAAGTGGTTGCTTTATTCAAATTCACACTACATATTTCCATAGGGCAGGAACCTATTTTACATAATTATAACTTTAAATTGTTACTTGGCAGTTAGCAGTGCAAGTCGATAGAGTGCTGAGCCTGAAAGTCAAGAAGACTCATCTTCCTGAGTTCAAATCAGGCCTCAGACACTTGTGAGCTGTGTGACCCTGGGCAAGTCATTTAACCTCATTTGTCTCAGTTTTCTTATCAGTAAAATGAGCTACAGTAGGAAATGGCAAAGCACTCCAGTATCTTTGCTGGTTGGTTGGTTGCTGTCCGTCTTCAAAGAGAACCAAAATGAGATCACCATGATAAAGTGAAGTTTCAAAGTGTCCAACTGTGGCTGATCAGATCAATACAAGTTCAGAATGCTCTATCACAGACTGGGCATAGATAGTCTGCATCAATATTTGGGGTGGTTACTCCAAATTTGCGCATCTTACATTTAATTTGTGTTGTCTCAATTCTGCTTTGCTCATAGAGCACAGCACCCTTTCTGATGTGGGCATGCCATGCTGGGTGGTCCTGTGCCAATGTCTCCCAAGTTTCACAGTCAAATCCAAAGTTCTTGAGAGAGACCTTGAGAGTGTTCTTGTATAACTTATTCTGACCTTCATGTGATCGTCTGCCCCATGTGTATTCTCCATAAAATAGTCTTTTGGCATGTGTACATTTTGCATTTGAGCAATGTGGCCAGCCCAGCAGAGTTGTGCTCGCTGAAGCATAATTTGACTGCTTGGCAGTTCAGGTTGAGCAAGGACTTCAGTGTCTGGTACCTTATCATGCCAGGTGATCCTCAGAATCTTCCTAAGACAGTGCAAATGGAAGTGATTGTTTCGTGGCATTGCACTGGTAGACTGTCCATATTTTACAGGCATATAACAATGAGGTCAGCACAACAGTTCTGTAGACCTTCAGTATGGGAGTCAGTTTAATAACCTGAACCCTTAAGTAGTTTACATTCTATTGGGAGTAAACCATATTCATAAATAAAATAAAATGTGTATGAATATAAATAAAAATAAGTATTTATAAATAATGTGTGTATATATAAATAAATATACATAAATAAAAAATATATATACACATATATGTACACATATACACACAATACATATATTTATATACACACATATGTATACATAATATATACACACACATAAGAATTCAATCCTCAACATTCATGTGTTTAATTTTCGTGACTTCAAGCAGTCACATGATTTTATTGTAACCTCATTTTCCTTTTTTAGTTGACAACCAAATATATTTAAGGCTATACAGAGTAGAGGAAAAAAATAAGAAGTGTGATAGGCACAAGTTTCTGGAACTGTAGGTGTTCTACTCGGCAATTTGCAGGTCTTGTTTGCTCTACTGTTGGAAGGAGCTTCCCATGGTTTCATTGCATATTTTCATCGTTTGTCTTTCAAACTCAAGTTTTGTGGGTACGCCCCTATAGTGTAGTACAAGTTCTTTGGGCTCTAATCCCAAGCATACAAAGCCAGTGACGCAGCTTAGTAAGAAAATTAAGGTGTCCGATGAACTTCACTGTAGAATATCTGTGGTCACTTTTGACTTAATCCGCTACTTGTCTAGAGACAAATAGGCTGCTGATCCCATTTTGGGTTGCAGCCTTAAGGTTAAATGTAAGCTGTCCTCTGCTATGTTCTCACTTATTTGTGTTCATCCTTCTTTGCCGAAGAAGACTATGCCATCAGAGAAAGGATGACATTTTTAGATCTTAAGAAAGACATCAAATTGGGAGTTAAACAGCAGCAGTTAGTATTGATAATCACTCTAAAGTTAGGAGAGTCCAAAGCCCTTAGCTTTGGGTCCATTGGCATCTCAGCTTCAGAGTGCAGCAGGTTTAAGGTTTTAGGACAGCACAGGAGAAAGGAAAGGAAAGGAAAGAAACAGAAAGGAAAGGAAAGGAAGCAGTAAAACCCAAGTCAACTGGGTATCTTTTGGCCATCCAAGTTTACCTTCTTTGGAGAGGAGAAGGAAGGGGAGGGGGAGGCAGACAGGAGAGGAGGAGTTCAGTTATCCACCCAGCTGGGTCCTCATTCAGCCAACTGCATCTGCTAACAGGTTTGAGTTCATCCTGTGTTGCTGAAGAAGACTATGCCATCAGAGAAATGATGACATGACTTGCACTTGACTTTGTTTTGAATGAGGGAGTATGTTCTCATACTGAGACCCTTAAGGATGTTAAATGATGAAGTAGTTGTGTCTGAGGGATTATTTCAAGCTAATGCATCCTTCATGATCTCCAAGGCCATCTACCATCTGTGAAGGACAGAGCTTCAGAGGTGATGTTGAGACTTCACCAGTCTTGGTGTCTTCTGACAGCAGTGACTACAGTCCAAGTGACCTCTTCCTTGATATTCAGAAGCCATGGTAGAGAAGTTTATAGTGGCATAGTATTCAGTAAACACCCTCATAGTACCATCTGACATAGTGGAAGGTAAGATTTAGGTTAGGAAATGTTTTAGTTTTAAGAATTTTATTTGTTGCACAGTATGAACTGTAGATTTCACATGTTATAAAAATTACTATTGTCTGAAATCAATAGTTTTTTTATTGAGATGTTAGCATACAAGGTCACAGAATTCTAGTGAATTTCTAGGGAGAAAAATGTTTTACATGTTACCAATTTTATTTTGTGTACTGCATTTTATGGGTTATTTCATGGTTACTGTAATAGGAAAAGTACATATTATCAGATTTAATGTTTTGTTAATAATGAATTATATTCAGAAAAGTGCATTTTTACCAATCTCTAGCAAAAGATTATGGTTTCTGGTGATTGTGGGAACATAACCTCCTACTTCCCATAGGTTCAATGTATCAAAATGTGCATTTTTTATTTTTGTGCCATGTTCTAGGACCATCAACCCATGAAAATTGGAGATTGACTAGTGAGAGAGAGAGAGAGAGAGAGAGAGAGAGAGAGAGAGAGAGAGAGAGGTGGGGGAACACCCAGATAATCTCATGTAGGTGGCATTAAGGGCTAGGGACTCTGGAAAGGACTGAATTAAATATAATGGAAATCAGTAATTTTAAGTGGTTGAGGTCATGAAGAAGGATATTTCAGTTCTGGAGGTTAGACAGTAAACTTAGTCACATCTTTGCTTTAGCAATATCAGTTTAGCAGCTATATACCCAACATTTTTCAGTTACTTAGGCTTGAAGTTTTGAAGTTTCCTTTTACTTCTTGTTCCTCCCTACCAACAAGTCTTCTTGTCTTATCAATTCTTCCTTCATAACATCTCTTAAGTACACCTCTTCCTTTCCATTTTCATTATTACCACCCCAATCTAGACACATCATTTTGACAAACAGTTCTCAAACTTTCTGGTCTCTGGACTGCTTTGTGCTCATAAAAGTTATTGAGGATTTGATGCCAAATAGCTTTGTCTATGTGGATGCTATCTATTGACATTTACTATGTTAGAAATTAAAATGTCTTAATATTATTATGAAAATAGCTTTGAACCTATGAACAACCTAAAGGAGTCTTGAGGACCATAAGAACTACTGATCTGTCCTATTGTAAAAATCTTTCTGTCTCTAGTATGTTCCTTCCCACTCTCCAATCTATCATTGTATATTGCTGCTCAATAAATGTTAGTGTTGAAGTCTAGGGGTGCTGTGAATCCCAAAAGCAAGAGTAAAGGCCATGAGTCTGCCTTGACAGAATTTGACCACTCAAGCCTTCTTTCAGTCAGAGACAAGGTTTATTGTGTTGTCAAAAGAAGTGGTCCGATTTTAGGAATCTGAGCTATTTGTGACACCAATACAAGTGGGTCAGATGTTAAGAATCTGAGCAATTTAATGGTGAAATGATGGGCACTTTTATACAGAAAGACTGTGGGAAGATCTCATGGAGTGAAGGAGTGGGGAATAGCCTGGGGTGGGGCCAGGTGCAGACAATGAGGGTCACAATGAAAGAGCAGTTAAGAGGAATATTTTTGGGATGGGCGATGTCATAGATGAAGGGCAGAAACTTTGTTCAGGGGCTTTGGGGTTGTATATAAGGAGAATTTTGTTACCATTTCTAGTTTAGTTTCTCAGAATCCATGGCCATGGCAATGTCTAGTTTCCAGGTGTTAGATAATAACTCCCAGAATAGTTTCAAGGATTCTAGATAGTAGTTCTTAGAATCATAGTGACAGACAGTTCTACTGAGGCTGCACCATGAGATAAGGGTTTGCATAGTGCAATATTTACTATGCTTGCACAAAATGGTGATATTGCTAAAGTTAACCTGTGGGCTTAATGTTGGCAAGATGTCTTCTTTGTCTATTATCCTATAAAGAACAAGTGGGAACTGGTCAGTGAGTGGGGAAACCCACGGGAAACCCACAGGAGAAATCTATATGTGCCTCAACTGGCCCCCATTGAGGCTTTAAGGGATTTAGGAGAGTGCGCAAGTGTACCTGTCTTGATTGACCCCATCATGACGTAGTAGGGGCAGTTGCCCTCTCCTTCTTGCCAGCCCCTGGGAGAAGGGTGATTAGAGAACGCTGTAGGGGCTGGTTCTCCCACAATCTTTTGAGAAGACTAGTCTAGAATAAAGCTGATTATTAACTCCTCCGAAACTGTCTGCCTGTCTGACCAGATCAAGAGTGAAGCTGTTAGAGGCTGGAGACAGAGAACTCCAATGCCTCCTGTGTGTTATCTGTTGAACAGGGGTCCAAGTCCCAAAGACATTTTCCTCTTAGGATTCCAGCGTGAATCCCATCCCTATGCACCATGTTGCATGCTATACTTCTCTTTTCTCACCTGCCCCAAATTTAAAAAATCTTAAGTGGATCTCCATTATCTATATTATAAAGTCTATCCTTTCTTCTATCCCACTACTTTCTGTCTCAGGGGAGTCTGAGTAGGAGAGCTTCACCTTTGGGCAGCCTCACTTCTGGTGGTGTGTCTCATCAACTCTCTTCTATCTGTTCCCCACTTTAGAAGTTTCCTGGGCCCTAAGGTATCTACCTAGAGGAAAAGGTAATGTAGAAGCATTGACTAAATTTTGAAAACGTAAACTCTGGTCTGTTAGGTACTGGCCTGGGGCATCCCTCGATTCTTTTAGAAGCCTATCACCCTTTAAACATGCTCCCTTTAAATCTCAATTTGGTTAGAACTCTCCTGAGGCAGATAGTGCCCACTTCACCTTGAAATTACCTTGTATGCCTGCTATATTTACTCATTTTCATACAGTATCTGGCGCTTTCCCCTGATAAAATGTAAACTCCTTGTATTTTTTGTAAAAGTTTTTTTTGTATAACACGTAGTCAGTGCTTAATAAATGCTGGCTAATTGAGTGATATTAAGAGCATAATAGAATCTAAATTAGGTTTTTTGTGCAAGTTTTTATTCCCCAAGGAATAAATCAGTCTTCTACACATGGAAGGAACTTGCTATTCAATTCAGTAAATGTGTTCCTATTCATGTCTGCTTTTCAAAAAACCTTTCCTTCTCTCCCTGTAATGCACATGGGTGTTGGGTAGTAGAGGGTAATCCCAGTGCGGCATTGTGTAGTAAGGCTTTTTCTGCATGGGTGACAAATCCATCCCATTTCTTTTCTTTTATTTTTAATATGAGCCATAAATGACACAACTCTCATTGGGAGCTATGTGTTGTGCTCCAATTTTGAAGAATTTTTTGCACTGGTTTCTCTAAGGCTTTTTGAGGACTAAACTCCAGAGAGTAATTTGTTATTGGCAGCTTCCAGTGAATAAGCCTCTTAATCACCTGGTTTTTTCCCCTTCCCTTTTTCTATTTTTTTTTCAAACTTGAATGAGACTCACTACTAGACATCTGTATTGGATTCAAGGCAGAGCTACGAGTCTCTTGGCCTTGACTTGCCATGTATCATGAGGACTAGAGTAGAAAAGCTTGAAAATTAAATTCCTCAAGGTATTAGGCTCACTCCAAGTGTAAAAGTTTTAAATTAATTAGAATTTTAAGAAATCTTTCTTTCAAATGCATTAGTTCACATTTCATTTCACTCTTCCATGGTGGCATAGGATTAGATTTTTATGGATTTCCTTCTGATATTGTGTATCTAATCTCATCAGAGCAATATACTGTGTCCTTGTAAGTTCTCATTTTGTACTCCAAGTCATGAACAAAGCTTCTTTGTAAATATACCACTCCCTCAAAGGCTGTAATGTGTGTAAATTGATGTGCACTGTATGCAGTTAAAGGATTTGCCTTTTAAGTTACTAAATTAACATTTTAAAAACAGGGATCTCAGAATTTCCATATCTGAGGAAACATCTTAGGGCTTGTACATAAGCAATGCCACTATTTTTTTTAAAGTAGCTCTTTCACATGCAAATTGAATTATTCATATTTCAATGGGTTGTTCTGCAAATACAATCTTCTTGCCTTAGAGAAGCACAGAGAAGCAAATGACGAGGATGTAGGAAACACTTCAGGGGTGTGTGAACACAGCATCTAAAGAATCAAGGAGTTGATGTGGAGTATTGATATTTGATAGACATTTTTTGATCTCTTCCTAGATGTCTTTGCTGTGACACAATTTTAAGAAGTTTTAAAAAAACTTTTCTTAAATTTAAATTTTACATTTTTTAAACTTTTAATTGGATTAGATAATGATTGTCTAAGCATGATTTCTCTGGAGAAGTCTAGTTTACAACATGAACTGAGGGGTATTGTTGAGGTTGGAGTGTTGCTGGGGACACCGAAATACTGACACGCCAGGTTGTCATGAATGCTTGAATGAATTCGACACAAGCCCTTCTTAAAGCCATAGAAAAACAAAGTTTATTAAAGACTCGCCATACTGGGTTGACTCTTAAGGAGTCTAAGCATTTGTAATAAGCGGGCCAGATAGAATCTCAGCTAGACAGAATCTGAGCTGGATTGAATATGAGTGTCTTCATGGAGGGGAGATGGAACTTAAACACAGAAAACGACTGAGGAAAAAATCCACTTGTCACCAAGTAGTCTGGTGTTCCAGGGATGGTCTTGATAGATCAAACCCAGGGAGGATCCTGATGGAAGTGGCTGGTAATAGAATCAAAGGGGGATATATCAAAAGAATGCTAAATAGAAAATAGGGAGTACCTGGGAGATATGGAAGGGGAATCCAAGGAGCTTCCTCCACCTCACCAAGGTCAGGCTTTCCAGGGGCCCTTCAGACAAATGGAACAAAAGCCCTCTGATCCAAGGGGAAAAGGTCTTGGCTTGGGCTTGTACCCTGTCAATATCACTTCATTCATCAGTTCATTCCATTATTAAAGACTTCTGTAGGAGTGGATGATCTGGAAAGGATGAGGAAAGAGTGAATTTTATTATAGACAGTTTCTCTGGTGCTTAGGTATCTTTGGCTAAATGTTTGCTTACTCATCTTCTATTCTGTTTCTTTTATATCTTTGGTATCCCCAGCTCCCAGCTTAGTGTTCTGCACATTTGTTATTTAATCATTCAGTTATATCAGACTTCATGACCTCATGGACTATACTGTCCATGGGGTTTTCTTGGCAAAGATATTGGAATTGTTGCAGTTAGGGATGCTGTGAACTCTAAAATGCAAGGGTACAGGGCAGGGCTATCTGGAAAGAATTTGACCACTCAAGCCTTCTTTCTGTCAAGAGGTAAGGTTTATTGGGTCACCAATAGAATTGGGTGAGATTCCTAGTGCAATTTAATGGGGGTAAGATTAATACTATTATATAGAAACAGACTGTGAGAAGATCTGAAGGGGATCAAGGAATGGCAAATATCTTGGGGTGAGCCAGGTACACAACAGGAGTTAAGTGGAAGGGTCACAATGAAAGGACAGTTAAAAGGATTATACTAGAATGAGCCAGGGCCTGGCTTGTGTGGGAAAGTTTCAGGGTCCAGGACTCATCACCCCATCAGAATGATTTGCTATTTTTTTCTCCAGTGGCAAGGCAAATAGAGGTTAAGTGATCTGCCCAGGGTCACATAGCTAGTAAGTATCTGAGGCTTGATTTGAGCTCAGGTCTTTCTGATTCCAGGTCCAATGTTCTATCCACTGTACCCCTAGCTGTTTCCTATGTCTTGAACCTAGTAGGCACTTGACAAATGCCTATTGAATTACAAGATCATAAGGTCGCAGATATCAAGTTGGAAGGAACCTCAGAGGGTAACTAGTTGAATCCCCTTATTTTATGGATTTATTTTATGGAAACTAGGGTCTAGTGAATTGCCCAGGGTTACTCATGAAGTAAACATCAAAGGTGGGACTTGAACCAACCGATCTAGTGCAAACTACAATAGATTTATACCTTATTCCCATGTGCAACTTTTACCAATGTCCTTCTCTAAAACTTATACAAGGAGTACATGAAGGGTGCTGGGCTTCTTGACATTTCATGCAAAGTAGTGGAGCATTTGAGGCTATCTCTTGTTCTCCTTACATGAAAGGCTCATCTCCATTTTGGGTCAAATAACTAGCTGGTGATATAATGAGTCCTCTCCTCATGTGCAGTTCTTTATGAATAGGAGACCTATAAACACAGACATGTTGAAAGAAAGAGCATATAATTTAACCCTTAATGGAGAGGGTTCTTTTTATTTAACAATACCCCAAAGCATTCACAACCATTAAGTCCTGTCATTGTTGAGATATTGGTGCCTATGGCCTTTGGTTTATACTTATTCAAATTTCTCAAGAGACACATCTTCCAAGCTTTATAGCTTCACACTGACACAAAACACAGAATATTCTTAGGCAGAGCAGTTCAGGGGACAATTTAACCTTTATATTTGAGAAGGGTCCATTTCTAAGACATCTTCCTACTTTTGCTTTAAGATCAACAGTTTCTAGGTCTTGGATATTGATACTGGTTGAGGAAGAGAACACATGAAAAGTTTGAGAACATAGTAAGCAAAAGCGTGTGTGTGTCTGTACTTATACTTTAAAGTTCATTTGCGTGTCTCCTTATTGACAGACATTAATCATTCAATATTCCATGCCTGTATGAGGGGAAGAAGTGACAGGAGTTTGGGTAAAGAGAGATTCTGATCTTCTGGCTTCTAATTTTGAGAGAGAAGACATGGTTCTAGATTCTCTTCAGGCACTTTCTCTTCAGGGAAAGAATCTAGGAAGAATTCTACATGTAGAGGAGCCAGTGCCTCCATCTTGTTTCTATCCCCAGCTTACTACACCAAAGGTTTCAGGGAATTTCCCCTTTGAACAAGACTTGAGACTCTCTTGGTTGAGCTAAATTTTTTTGCTCCCAGTGGGACAGGTCATTCATTTTCTTTATTTTTTTAAAAATTCTGATTTATTTAGTTTTAGTTTTCAGCATTCATTTCCATAAGATTTTGCGTTCCAAATATTTTCTCCCCATTTCTCCCCTCCCCTCAACCGAAGACACAACGCATTCTGATTACCTCTTTCTCCGATCTGCCCTCCCTTCTATCTCATCCCTCCCTTCTGTTTTCCCCATCCCCTCTATTTTCTTGGAAGACAAGATAAATTTCTATACCCCATTGCCTGTCTATCTTATTTCTCAGTTGCATGTAAAAACAATTCTCAACATTTGTCCCTAAAACTTTGAGTTCCAGTTTCTCTCCCTTCCTTCCTCCCCACTCATCCCCACTGAGAAGGCAAGCAATTTGATATATGTTATAGATGTGTAATTATGCAAAAGACTTCCATAATAGTCATGTTGCAAAAGACTACCTATATTTCCCTCCATCCTATCATGCTCCACATTTATTCTATTCTTTCTTTTGACCCTATCCCACCTCAAAATTTTAATTACATCCTCCTCTCATTTGCCCTCCCTTCTGTCATCCCATTCTCCCCTATTTTCCTGTACTATAAGACAGAGTTTCATAGCAAATTGAGTACATATGTTATTCCATCCTAAAGTCAAATGTGATGAGAGTAAGGTTCACTTTTTTCCTCTCACCTCCTCTTTCTTCCCTTCCACTGAAAAAGCTTTTTATTGGTTCTTTTATGTAACAGATAATTTGCCCCATTTTATTTTTCCCTTTCTCCTCCCAGTACATTCCTCTCTCACCCCTTAGTTTATTTTTTTAGTTATCATCCCTTCCTATTCAGTTCACCCTGTGCCCTCTGTCTATATGTATGTAATCCCTCCAACTACTCTAGTACTAAGAAAAGTTTCAAGAGTTATAAGTATTATCTTTCCATGTAAGAATGTAAACAGTTCAACTTTAGTAAGCCCCTTATGATTTCTCTTTCCTGTTTACTTTTTCATGCTTCCCTTGATTCTTGCATTTGAAAAGAAGTTTTTCTATTCAGCTCTGATCTTTTCATGAAGAATGCTTCAAAGTCCTCTATTTCATTGAATGACCATTTTTTCCCCTGAAGTATTATACTCAGTTTTGTGAGGTAGGTGATTCTTGGTTTTAATCCTACCTCCTTTGACTTTTGGAATATTCTATTTCAAGCCCTTCAGTCCCTTAATGAAGAAGGTGCTAGCTCTTGTGTCATCTTTATTGTATTTCCACAATACTCAAATTGTGTTTTTCTAGCTGTTTGCAATATTTTCTCCTTGACCTTGGAACTCTGGAATTTGGTTGCAATATTCCTAGGAGATTTTCTTTTTGGATCTCTTTCAGGAGGTGATTGGTGGATTCTTTCAGTGTTTATTTTATCCTCTGATTCTAGAATATTGGGGCAGTTTTCCTTGATAATTTCTTGAAAGATGTCTAGGCTCTTTTTTTGATCATGGCTCTCAGGTGGTACCATAATTTTTAAATTATCTCTCCTGGATCTATTCTCCAGGTCAATTGTTTTTCCAATGAGATATTTCACATTGTCTGCTATTTTTTCATTCCTTTGGTTTTGTTTTATAATTTCTTGATTTTTTCCTAAAGACATTAGCTTCCCTTTCCTCCATTCTAATCTTTAAAGAATTATTTTCTTCAGTGAACTTTTAGATCTCCTTTTCCATCTGGCCAATTCTGCTTTTTAGGGCATTCTTCTCTTAAAGGGCTTTTTGGATCTCTTTTGTCATTTGAATTAGTCTATTTTTTAGAGTGTTATTTTCTTCAGCATTTTTTTTGGGTCTCCTTTAGCAAGTAGTTGACTCATTTTTCATAATTTTTCTTGCATCATTCTCATTTCTCTTCCCAATTTTTGCTCTACTTCTCTTACTTGATTTTCAAAATCCTTTTTAAACTCTTCCTTGGCCTGAGACCAATTTGTATTTTTCTTCTAGGCTTTGGATGGGGAAACTATGACTTTGTTGTCTTCTATTTGCATGTTTTGGTCTTTATTGTCACCAAAGTAAGACTCTATAGTCTGATTCTTTTTTTTTGGGGGGTTTTGCTCATTTCCCCAGTCAGTTACTTGACTTTTGAGCTCTTTGTCAAGGTAGATCTCTGCTTCCAGTGGGTCTGGGGTGTGTACTGTGAGCTGCTCAATTCCTTCACAGTTTGTGGGCCTAGAACTCCAGAAACAGTAGCTGACCCTGCTGCTACTGTGGCTGCTATGAGTTCCCCTGCCCCCTTTCCCCTCTGCTGCCCTGGGGCTGGGGCCAGACCACTCCTTTCTCCCACACTGGATCCATTGGCTTTTCCCATTAACTTTCCAATTTGTCCCAGGAGTTTTGGGGTCCCAAAATCTGGAAACTGCCACAGGTATGAGAGATTCAGTCTCTCCAAGGCCTGAGCAGGTCCTGTCTGCACCAGTGTGGCCCACACTGGATTGTTCCCTGCCCCCTACATGGTGCAATGGACACTTCCCTGAGACATTCCAGGTTATCTTGGGCTGGAAATTTGCTTCACTCTATCATTCTGTGGGTTCTGCAGCTCCTGAATTTGTTTAGAGCCATTTTTTTACAGGTATTTGACTAGACTTGGGAGCAGTGCTCTAGAAAGTGTGTGCTGTTACTCCACCATCTTGGTTCCAGCTCATTCATTTTCTATATTATCTAGTATTTTCAAATATGTATACCTTGCTGCTTGTTGTTGGTTCAGAGAAATGAGTTTATTTGCTATATGTGTTTATTGTAGAATTGGCAGATATACATACACATATATATCTCTATCTGTCTATCACTCCACATATACATATACACACTTAGCACATGCTGGTTTCTTTGTCCTCAATTCCCTCTGACATTGCAAGACTTGGTCCACAGAAGGTGTCTTACTACTTCTCTTGTCAGGGTAACCAACTCTTCCTTTCACAGGTAAGGAAACTGAGGCATAGGGAGATAAAATGTTTTGTCCAAATATATACAAGTTAGTGATTGAGTTGGGATTTGAACCCGGGCACTCTAAGTTCAGCACTTTGTTCTTTACCACTATCCTGCATTAATGGAGGCAAAGTCTTTCCCTGGGCCTGGCAATGCACTGATGTTTCACTATCTGTCACCTCAGTTAAAATGATATTGGATTCCTAGTACTAATAATTCTAATCTCTCCTGGCCAGGAAGCTACTGAAAATATGTAGCAAAAATGAAAAAGAGAGTAAATTTTAGAGAGGTTGAGAGAAAGAATGTTGGGTTTGAAATCAAAAGACCTGGGTTCAAGGTCCCATTCTTCCAAGTATGAATTGTGTGATCTTGGGCAAATTGCTTCATCTTTTTAGACTTCATTTTCCTCTTCTAGAAAATGAGAATATTGGACTAGATCGGTGGTATCAAATGCAAATAGAGAAAGACACTACAGCATATGCAAGAATCCTCATATATTTATGTAGAAAACCACATATTAACAATATCTAGGGACTGCTAAGTGGCACCATAGTGCATAGAGTGCTCGAGCTTAGAGTCATGAAGATTCGTCTTCCTGAGTTAGAACCTGGCTTCAAACACTTACTAGCTGTGTGACTCTGGGCAAGTCATTTAACCCTGTTTGCCTCAGTTTCCTCATCTGTGTAAAAGAAGCTGGAGAAGGAAATGGCAAAATATCCAATTATTTTTGCCAAGAAAATTCCAAATGGGGTCACCAAGTGTTGGATGCAACTGAACAACAGTAACATTATCTATGTTCTATTGTATTTTTATTTATTTTGTTAAATATTTCCCAATGACATATTAATGCACTTGGAAATATTGTGGACTGCATATGGGTAGGCCATGTGTTTGACTCTAAACTTTCAGCCCTGATATTTTATGATGCCCATATTGGAGTTTGGGGAGAAGTTCCCTTGGAGCATTACTCTACAATCCAAGAAACTTGAATGAGTATAAAAAAGCTTTGGAAATGGGGTTAAAAGATCTGGGTTTTCATCTTTGCTCCAACACTTAATGACTGTGACTATAGATAAGTTAACTCAACTCTCAGAATCTCAGTTTCCCCTCCTACAAAATAAGGACAGTAATTCTCCTATTCACTACAGCATGGGGCTGTGTTGACAGTTCCTTCTAAACTTGGAATATGCTAAGTAAATGAGACCTGCTATTCTGAGTGATACATTGGAAGTCAAAACCCAAAGAGGCAATCTCTAGATAAAGAGGGTCTTCCAGGTCTTCCATTTTGAAGACTGCTAAAGTCATCCTAAGGAAAAGGAGACAAAGTTTGTACATATCTTATAAAGGCAGCTGGTAGTAGAGTGGATAGAGTGCTAGACCTGGAGTTGGGCAGACCTGAGTTCAAATCTAGCCTCAGATACTTAACAGCTATTCATATAGCTGTAGGCAGGGCACTTAACCTGTCTGACCCAGTTTCTTCAGTTGTAAAATGGGGATAACTCTCAGGGTGTCGTAAGGATTAAACAGTACAATTTATTTTTAAAAAAGTACTTAAAACAATGCCTGGCACATAGTAAGCATGGTCTAATTATTCCCCTTTCCCCCTCATCAGGCTATGTTTTTTGCTTCTCAGATGAGAACTCTCTTGATTTCACTCCAATTCTCAGCTTGGCCTCCTATTTAGAGGCTAAGAAATGGAGATGTGGCTGATTTAAAGAGACACAAGGATTTGCAATGTCTCTTTCAGCAAGTGTGTCAAGGCAGATGAGAGAGAGAAGGGAGCAGAACTGGCTGCTGGAAATAATTGCCTGCTTTTGTGAGCTGTTCCATGCACACACTCCCACCTCCAGCTTCCAGCCAGCTAGGCAGAAAGGGCTTTGTTCCACCCTCCTAGGGGACCTGGAGGTAATTTAATACTGCAACACCATCAACCATTTGGGTGTTTCTGAGCTCCCATGAGCCAGAAATGTTTCCTTGGGGCTTTGAAGTCATTATTATAGCCCTCTATACATTAGAGAGAGTGGGGCTGATGAGATAGGAGTTCCTGGAGTTAGAATGAGAGGATACAGGCATATTTGCCAAACAGGGTAATCTGTACAGGATGGCCATTTGAGAGACCTTGAAGATCATCCAGTCCAACCACAACATATGAGGAAACTGAGTCCTACAGAGGATTTACCTGACCCTCCAAAAATCTCTCTCCCTAATTTTCAGTCTATTGACTCCTTCCCTATTGTATCAAACATGCCTACATCTCCCCCATCCTTACAAAACCTTCACTTGATCCTACCATGCTTTTAAGCTTGTCCTACATCTCTCCTTCCTTCCAGAGCCAAACTCCTAGAAAATGCCATTTATACTAATTGCCTCCATTTTTATTTTACTTCCCCTTTCACTTCTCAATCTTTTACATTTTAACTTGAAATGAGAATGGTTTCATTCAACTGAAATTGCTCTTTCCAAGGTCACCAATGATCTCATTATTTCTAAATTCAATAGCTTTTTGTCAGTTCTCAAACTCTTTTTGACCTTTATGTAGTGTTTAACATCATTGACCACTCCTTCTTTCTGGATACTTTCACTTTCCTTCTCAGGTTTTTCATTGCATTGCTTTGTCCTCTTCATTTTCCTTCTTACCTACATACTCATCCCTCTCAGTCTTTTTCTGGATCAATAATTGATTAAAAAACAAGTGTTTATTAAAAATCTATTATATACTTGGCACTATAGTAAGCACTGGAATCATTATCGATGTTCCACTGCCGATGGGTGGTTATATCTCAGGGCTCTGTCCTGGGCTCTTTCTTCTTGTTTCCATTTATTCTCTTTCTTGGTGATCTCATAAGTTCTAATGTAGTCAATTATTATCTCGAGGCAGATAACTCATATATATATATATATCCAGCCCTCATCTCTCTCTTGAACTTACATTCTGTATCTCCATACACTTATTAAACATGTATTTCTACCCACTGGCATCCGAAAGTCAACATATACAAAGCAAAATTCACTATCTGTTCCCCTAAACCTCCCCTTTCTCCTAACTTCATTAGATGAGTACATAACAATACTTCTACTCAGTCTAAGAGTGCTCCTTGGCTCTTTTCTTACTCAGCTCCCATTTCTAGTCAGTTGCCAATTTTTGTCAGTTCCACATCCTCCAATATTGGTCTTAAAAAGAGGAGCCTTCATTTCAGGGGGACTCTCTGGATCATAAAATCAGTGTGAAAATTCCCCAAATGAAATTTAGCCTACTTGTGATCTCCCCCTATTCAATTTTTGGCCTAAGTAGTACATCTTCCATCTATAATATCTGCTCAAAGTATATGCAATGATGGACCACCAGATGGCTGTTTATCCATGCATATCATAATGTTAATCTTCTCCATCCACTTGGTTTTTTCTATGTGAATATTTAAACTGAACTCTTTTGAATTATTATGGACCTCACTTAAGAGGCTCTTCAATATTCCAGGGCTTGATATAAGGGCAATGGTGCCACATAAAGTTGTCAAGCCAAGTCAAATCAAAAAACAGTTGATAAGTCCTTACTATGTGCCAGGTGCTGTGCTAAGCTCTGAAGATATAAAAGAATGTTAAAAAAAATTCCTACTTTAAAAGAGCTAACAGACAAATATCATTCTAAACATAGCAAAGAGAAAAAAAGAAAATCTGAGATAGTACGAACATAAGTTTTTTAAGCGATTAAAAAAAATATTCTATCTGGAAAGCCAAGATATAAAAGAGCACATGTCCAGTATTTATCTGTTTGTTGTAGAACCAAACACACAAGTGTTCAGTGAACCAAATAAGCTGCTTGCAAATGAATCATGAAAGTCTATTTTTTATTAAAGCAATAAACTAAATTATTAAAAAAGAATGGAGACTTATTTGGCATACATTATGTAGAAATGGTGATTGCTTATCTTTCAATAAAAATACATTAAAGAGATCCAAACAGAATAACAAGGACAATTAATATCAGGATGAAGAAAACATATGCTGCTTCAACAAAATGAGTAAATAAAGCAGATCCCTTCCCCCTTTCCCATGCAAATGGTTTTCAGCACCTGTTTCCCACATACATAGCCCATTTATATCTGTATTCCCATTCTCCTTTGCTGTGTATCTCCCCCAACCCCCATCTTGCTTCTGTGTATTACAAGAATGGTGTGCTGTACCAGAAGGGCAGCTAGAAAAGTAGTTTCTTATTTAAGAAAATGTGCTACTTGTTGTTCTTTCTCTGTCATTTATATTCTGTAGGCAATGTTGAAAGAGGTGACTTTTTTTGATGTTCATTTACGAGACGAGGCATGGCAAATTATACGGCTTTACAGAATTTTCCAATTTTCCTCATCTCTCCATGCTTATTTAATTCATTTTCTTTTAAAGGGGTCTGCTCCTCCAGATAAAAGCATTCTTTTCCTCTCCCCCACCCTGCTTATTTGCAACTACAGGAAAGGCCAAAACCTGGAGGTTCAGAATCTGGATGGAATTGATGTCTGCCTAGTTATTTAAAGGAGGACTTTGCTTCTCTGCTAGTTAAATAAACACGTTCCCAAACCAGGTGGTCTTAAAAAAAAGACCATTTGGCTATAAGTAACATACATCATCTCTCTAATAAGTTGGACAAGATACTGAAGTGGTACCCCCTGACCTGCCCAGTATGAATAGCAAAACAGCATCCTTCGTTGTTCTGTGCAAGTTAGCACTCTTTAACAGACCTTCCTCAAAAAACCACGTCTTTTTTCCTTCATTGTAACACACTGGATTGACTGTCTAAAAGGTATCTCATGTCAATGATGGTCTGCAGAGAACATACATAGAGTCATGGGATTTAGATCTAAAAGGGCCCTTGGAGGTCAAGAGTACAGATGGGGAAACTGAGGCCCAGAGAGAAAATTCATAACAGGTAGGTTTTGAACGTAAGAGCTCTGACTTCAAACCCAGTTCTCTTTCTACTATATTATTTCTATTGCAAGGCACTCTCCTGTTTTGTTCTTTTATTGTTATCTTTTCTGTAGGTTATTATATAGCTGAGTGGAATGATTGCTATTGTAGTTGAATATAAGTAAGCTCATTCTCAGTAGGTTCATTGTAAGCTTCATTGGTACAATGCTGGTAGTAGATGGAGAACAGGCATGATAAATGACTTTTATGATTTCATCTAAGGGAAGCTAGATAGCACAATGGGTAGAGTGCTAGGCCTGGAGTCAGGAAGACTCCTCCTGAATTCAAATCCAGTCTCAGATGCCCTGAGCAAGTCACTTAACCCTGTTTGCCTCAGTTTCCTCATCTGTAAAATGTGCTGGAGAAGGAAATGGCAAATGACTCCAGGATCTTTGCCAAGAAAACCCCACATGGGATCATGCCAAACTGGACATGACTGAAAAACAACAGTTCCATATAAACTGATCTCTGCTAGGACTCTATGTTTTGAAGGTTTTTTATTCTATGTAAAGTGGAGATTGTGTGTGTGGGGGGAGGGGGGGTAAAAATGGTAGAAATCACTCTGGTGTTAGTCTGGCATTTAAGGCGCTTGACAATTTGGCTTAAACCTATCTTATTTCTCCTTTCTCCCTTAAGTCTTCCTCTGGTCCTAGTGGCTAGACTCAGTCCAGATATATTAAGCCTTCTGGGTGTACCTTGTTCATTGACCTTTCCACCCCTGTGTTGCCTAAAACTTGTATATTTCTGTCTTTCTCTTCATCTCTCTACAACCTACTTACCTTTCAAGACCAGTTCACATTCCTCTTCCTCTATGAAACCTTTTTTTCCTTTTGTTTACCTGAAGGCAACTGTAGTGTCATGACAAGGTTATACTCTGGCTTTGGTCAACTGTGCCCAGCTAGCCTCTCACCAGTGGATGACTGGAGCTTCGCAGAGCAGGCTAGAGACAGGAGAGTCAGGAATAGAACAGAAGTTTAATTTCAAAGTAAGGAAAACAGCTCACAAGCAAGGATACATGTGCTCCTAGTGGGGGGGCAGGGAGGACCTGCTTTAGTGTTTGCAGATCTCAATACTTGTATGACTATGCAGTGAACTATAGTCCTGACAATGAGGGGTATCAGCACCAGTGTGACATATTTGACTCATAGTAGGGATTTGTGACCAGAACAAGGATACAGCAGGTGCTTGCCCGAGATCAGTGAGCACCTGGTGCTGCTCAAAGCAATACAATAATTATATGAAACAGTTCTGGGATTTTGCTGTGGCTGAGACCATCTAAAGGGTGAGCACAAAGGATTGTTGCTACGCTAAGCTCAGAATACATGTGGAAAATAGGGTATCTCCTAATATCTGGATACTTTAAATTCAGAAGTCCTTGGTTCAAAGACCAGCTTTATCATTCCATAGCTATAAGACTTAATGCAAAATCTTTACTTTCCTGAACATATTTCTTCCTTGTAAAAATGAAGGTAATAATAGCTTGCCTTATAAGGTTGTTGTGAAGATAAAATGAAACAAGCTATGAGAATGACAGGTATTATTCTTATCTGAGACTACAGTGATCGTTTCCTTCTATGAAGAGGTAGGACTCTTACCTTTCCAGCTTAGAGTTTTATTTGACATACTATCTAACAATGTCTTGCTAGATATTCCACAGATATTTGGCAATCGATTGGTATTTAAACTTAGCTGTGGACAGCCCATATTTTGGGTTGCTGAGTGGCACAGTGCAGAGTGCTAGGTCTGGAGTGGGGAAGACTCATCTTCCTGAGTTCAGATCCAACCTCAGTCACCAGCTATGAGACCCTGGACAAGTCACTTAATGCTGTTTGCTTGTTTCCTCATCTGTGAAATGAGCTGGAGAAGGAAATGGCAAAACCACTCCAGTATATTTGCCAATAAAATCCCAAATGGGGTCACAAAGAGTTAGACACAACTGAAACCACTGAACGACAACAAATATCCTACTATAACTGTCTCAAATAGAACTATAGAGGCATAGGACAGGAGATCTGGACTCCCTCCAGCTCTACTCCATCCGCCAAAAAAATAAAACCCAACAATAACAATGACAACAAAAAAAAGTGTTGCTAAAGAAATGGATTGACATACTAATTATAACGTAAACCACACAGGCAGAATAGCACATTTAAGTGACACTATCAGAACCCCTGAGTATAGGAAAGCATCATCCTCTCATTGCAATGAAAGTCTGTGACCCTTAGAAAGTTGAAAATGATTGAGAAAATTCTCAATCAGAAAAAAAAGTTTTTTCCCTTAGAAGAGATATTTAATCATAATTGAAATGATGAGATAAAGGACGGGAAGAAAATTTGGAACTCAAGATCTTATGGAAGTGAATGTTGAAAGCTAAATAATAAAGAAATAAATAAAAGAAATGAGATGAATGGAAATACATTGTGATGAAAATTTAAAAAAACAAAACAAAACAAAAAACCTCTGACCAAACGCAGAATATGCGAGGTACCTAAGCTTTGTTGTCAGCTTGGAGCAGTAGATTGAGCAGTGGATTTGGGTTCAGGACAAACCTGGGCTCAATTCTGCCTCCCCTCTGCCCCCTGCCACTTGCTCCTATGTGACTGTTGGACAGATTATTTAACCTCTTTTAGTCTCAGTTTATGTGAATTGTTAGATGGACTTAATACCTGTTATATTTGCCTTTTAGGGTTGTTGTAAGGCAAAAGTAAAATAATGTAGGTAAGCAATCTGTAGACTTTAAAGCTTATGTAGTTCCATCTATGAACATTATCTTCCCAATTATATAAGTTAGGACATTAGAAACCCTGGAAGTGCTTGAGTTGAGCCTCATAGAACACTATCATCCATCTTTTGATGCTATGGTACAAACTGGGCAGTTGGAGTTGATTTTGACCTCAGGTAGATTGCCCTAAAGCTCAGCCTTTTAAGTATATAAGAACCACACTATGATTCTGTGGAGAGCTTCTGAGACCCTCTCCTCTCTCTCCTTCCTTCCGTGCCACCCCAACCTCCCTGTGACCTGCTTTATCCTAAGATCATAGAATATGCCTTTATTATAGTCACGGTTTTTCCGAACCTTCGTATTTCTGAGTGTTCCATTGTACTGAAAGTAGGACCCACTCTCAGGATGTCCTCTACTGCTTACTTGAAAATGAAGTATCGAAATGGAAGACAGCAGTCTTCTCACCAAGTGGCCTAGCCTTTTTCATCATCCACAGAGCATCTGTTCTTTCTACTGGAGGCATTCGCTTCTAAAAACTCCTGGGATAGAAATGTTGGTTTGGTACTTTAGAAGGATTTCTGAAATCTCAGTTGGAGCCCTCTAAAGCTTGAGTGGTTTCTGTTTGCTTTCCTCTAGGTTGTAATCATCTGAATGAAAGAATTCTTCTTGTTAATGTAGGCATAAAAAATGTAGGGAAAGTCACATTGGGTCAACCAATGGCCCATGGAGCTAAGTTTTCTGTCTTTGAAGGAGGCAACAAAGAATGTTTGCAGAGAGGGCATGATATCAACTTCCCAAAGTTTAAGTTCTTAAAATTTCTTGACTTCATCATTTTCTTCCTTTTGTGTGCAATACTGTGTAAAACTTAAAGCATATTAGAAATATAATCTGCCTTTTTGATTTAAATCTTTCGATTTAAAGAATATTCCAGTTATGCCTTTCACAGCTGATACTTCCAGATGTGGGTATTAAGATTCCTTTGCATCCCATATAACTTTTCTTTTTAGATAACAGCATAAAAAGTCTAATGACTTTGATGAACACTTGCAGCCAACATCCTATATTTAGATGGTAAGTGCTTTGATAAAAACTTGATAAAACTACAGCAGAAGATGCAGTCAGGGCTTTGCAAAAAATGAACCCCACATAAGGGTCACTTCAGTCTCCAAAAGTACCATTTGCTTTTTTTGAAACATACGAATGACAGCTGAGGGAGAAAGAATAGGTACTGAGAGTCAGCCTGGTACCATGAAAAAAGTCCTGGATTTGGAGGCAGAAGACAGGAGTTAAAATACCATCTTGTCCATTTACTACTCTTTGATCTTGGGCAAGTTGTCTGTTTCTTCAGAGCTGTAAGAGGAAGGGGTTGAACTAAGTGACCTCCAAGGTCTTTTTCAGTTATAGTGTACCCTCTCATGATGTCCTGATGAATGATGACATCATCAGTGGGATGTCAGGGTTTGCTAGTCAAGAAACTGGATTGCATCAGATTAGGATATAGTGTGGTTTTGTTAGTTACAAATGATATCTCCAGAAGTCAGGTGGATTTTAGAAATGATCGGGAAAGAATTTTTAACACAACAGCTGACACTATTCCCACATGAATACTTCTTTTAGTTAAATCTTTAAACAAACAAACAAAAAGTGCTAGAAAGTATATGGAGGATCTAATCTAAAGGAGTAGATCTTGTTTTAGAATCTAAATATTTCATAGATCAGACCTGCACAACTTGGCAGTAGGTAGGGGCCAAAATCAAAATAGGCTAAACTTATTTGGGGCACAGATAGATTTTTAGTGGCTCACTTTCCAAATAAAGGTATAATAAATGATTAAATTATTTTGCAAATAAACCATATTAACAAAAGGAAATTAATTACTTATTACTTAAGATTTTTATTTATCACGAAATCACATTAATATTAAAAATTATTTTGCTAAGTGGTATAAGTTTTAATACATTTTTTCAAGTTTTCTTAATGTTTAGAAATTGGTTTAATTGGTTTATCTTACTCCAGAATTATGTTTGAAATTGATTTGTTTAGAAATCCCAAAACTAACCTTAGTAGTCACCTCATTTTCTGAGTTTACTTTCTTGAAAAACCATTGCTCCCCACTGAGATTTTTCAACAATTTGGATGCTTTCATTTGTTTTTCATTGGTGTCCAGTTTGCTTAAGGTAGGATGTTTTGGTCAAAATGACAATGAAGATTATCTTCAGAGTGGCTACTACTTCTCAACAAACAAGGCACATTTTTTCTCTCATGTAAGTTAACAGGTATCTATTTGTTCGCTTCAGATTAAATACTCCATGCTCTGATTCAATCTTTCATTTCTTTTTATCACCCATTTTACAAAATCACACCAAAAGCTTTATTAGAACCAAAAGATCTCAACAGCAACTGCTCATATATAAAGAAATATTGAACCGAGTGTCTGACCTTGGAGAGAGAGCCAGACACTCACGTAACTTGTAAGGCGTTCGCGCAGCAAGGGAGGGGAAGAAGGCCTTGTGTTGTTGCTCCTTGTCAGAGAGAGAGTGTCAGCTGTGTTGGCACATGGCTGTACTCACTTTGTCCCTGTTCAACACCACTCCTCTCAGACTGGAGAGACTGACCATGTTTGGTGGCTGTGGGTTGCTTGACAAACAGGAGGCAGTGTGCAGTGACAACCCACCCACCAGGTTCCACGATAGGCACAATATTGAAGTGGAAGGAGGGTTAAGCAGGGCAGACAAAGCACTCATTGCATCTTTACTTTCTTTTACATCTTTTACATTTTTCACGGGCCACCTGAAATCCTTTGGTGGACCATGTGTTGTACCGGCCTGTCATAGATCAAGACAATTTTTTTTTAAAGATTGACTCATGTAGGAATTTGTTTTGCTTGACAGTATATATTTGTAACAAGGGTCTAGTTTTTCTCCCTTCCTTAGTGGGGTGAGGATATGGGAAGTGGGAGGGAAAGAATGAGAATCTTCATTCGCAAATAAAATAAAAGATAATTAAAAAAAGAATCTTACCATTTAAGGCTTCTTGCATCAAAAACAAGGTAAAAATAGTTCTGTAACAGTCATGTAATTTTCTTTATTTGCCTAATGCTACAACCTCAGAGTCCAAAAATATTCAAATTTCTTCTTTTCCCTTATGACACCTTGAATATAACCTTTTTTTTTTAGTTAAAGAAACTGAGGTACACAGTGAGGGGTAGACACCTGCTCAAGACTCTACAAGGGATCAGGAGCAGTGTTATTGATGTATCCTGACTGTTTCTGAATCTTGGGCTGCTTCTCAACAGCACTCAAATAAACAGATTATGTATAGAGGATATTGACGTTTTAAGAAGCAGATCATGAGATATGTCCTCTTCCAGAAATCTATTAAGGGCTATAATCCTATTTCCAGTGACAACATGGTATAGACCATAACTAAGCATTGTAATTCCATAGGAGAAATGGCATGAACAGTGGATAAAGCTTTAGAACACAGGTCAGAAGACCTATGTTCAGATCTCTCTTCAGGTATATATTAAACATAGATAGATAGGTAGATAGATAGATAGGTGTAGATATAGATATATAGAAAGATGTAGATATAGATACAGATATTGCTGACTGCACTGATGTGACCCTGGGGAAACTATTTAGTCTGTCTAAGATTTAGGTAACTCTCAAGATAAGGCAAGACATGTCTTAGT
The DNA here is from genome assembly GCA_023548195.1 of Bettongia penicillata ogilbyi. Classification (NCBI taxonomy): domain Eukaryota; kingdom Metazoa; phylum Chordata; class Mammalia; order Diprotodontia; family Potoroidae; genus Bettongia; species Bettongia penicillata. The sequence continues at coordinate 4,683,001 of JAJHZJ010000024.1, forward strand.
GGAGGGAGTTCTCACATTGATGAAGTCATAACTCCTTGTTATAACCTTATTTTTTATATTTATTATGTGTTATGTATATTATTTTATAAATCTTATTTTTTAAATGTATGCTAAAGCAGTACTAGTTCATTCCAAAAGCAATTTGACTCAACTATAAACCTGAATATCCTCTGTTGCATGTGTTTTCTATAGACTAGGAAGACTTACATGCACAACTGGGAGGCATTATAATCAGTTGAAAGAGTATTGAACTCAGAGTCAGAGGCCCTGAGTTCAAATCCCAACTCTGCCACTAACTACTCACGTCACCTTGGATAAATTGTTTCTCTAGAGAGGTAGAAGTGGTGATGCAGTAATCCCTGCTACTTGGAAGGATGAGACTGGACAACCTCTCAAGTCTGGAAGTTCTGGGCTACAATTGGTCATCCTGATCCACACAAAGTTTGGCATTAATGTGGTGAGGTCCCAGGAACAGGGAGCTAACAGGTTGTTTATGGAAGGATAAACTAGCCTAAGTTGGAACTGGAAAAGGTCAAACCTCCCGTGCTGATCAGTAGTGGGATTAGGACTGTGAGTAGCTCCCAAAATTGCCATCTGGATTAGAGGGGGAGACATTGCCTTTAAAAAAACTCTATGCCTCAGTTTCCTTATTGTAAAATGAGGGATTCTATTAGATGACTTCTATAGTTCCTTCCAGATGTATCTCTGCTATTCTATGAGCTGTCATTCACATCATTAATGGGAACCTCATTCTCATGTAAACCAATGTAAATATATATATATTATATATATACACACACACACACACATATATATATATATACATATATATGTATATATATATATATCCTTGTATATATATATATCCTTGATTCTTAGACCATTCTCATAGAGATTTTATATTTATAGGAAAGTACACATATTGGTCTCCAATTTCCTTTCTCTATCCATGTTGAAAGTATTATCTGTAATAATTTCAATTCTTTTGGAACCTTGCCCTTTTTCAGATACCTTGAAAAATTAAATTCTAGCACAATTAAATTTAGTATTTCTTCTGTGTTCATTTAGTTAAGTGTAAGCCCTCCCATTAAGTGGCCTTTGCCATTTCCTTATATGATATAGTACTAAGGTGGTAGAGTACAAATGAAAGTTTCTACTACAGTTATTAATAAAAAAGCAAATTGCTGTAGAAACACCATCAGATCTGTTCAATTAATATCTACTAGTTAAACTATATTTATCTAGGGTGACTAGGTACAATTAAAAATTACATGCAAGTTTTCTTTAGTATCTGCCTCATTTCTGATTAGAACTTCCTCCTTTTCTTATCACATTCCTTCTGACTTTATCGCTCAAGAGCATTTTGTCATTTCCCAGCTACTCAACAGTGTTTTCCTGTGGTTTTCATTTCATGTCAACACCTGGACTCTGAACCTTAGAATGATAGACTTAAATTTAGAAGGGACTTTGCTGGGTAATCTGGTCCAACCTATACCCAAGCAGCAACCTTCTCCTTGTCCATCAGCTTCTGCTTGAAGATCTGTGGCAATAAAACATTTACTGTCAGGGAAACACACAGTATTTTATTTTTTTTTAGAAATTTAGTCGTTAGGTAGACGATTCTTACTTCATGTTAAAATCTGTATTTTCACAGCTTCTTCCCAGTGTTCAAAATCCTTCTTGCAGAGGTAAGAAAAGTGAATCTAGCTTAAAAAATAATCTGACAATCCTTCCAATGTATGAAGATGATACAGCATGCTCTAGATTAAATCTTTCATCTAGGTTAAACATCCACAGTTCATTCGACCAGTCCTGGTGTAACATTACTTCCAGTGTTCTTATGATCTTCATTGTTTTCTGTACGATACTTTCCCTAACTTACCTTCTTTCCTAAAATGTGGCTTCTATAACTGAACTCAGTATGCTAGATATGTTCTTGATATATGGATCATTCTCATAAAGATTTCATATTTGTAGGAAAATAGGTATATAGATCTTCTAATTTTTTCTCTGATGAGGTGTGTGTGTGTGTGTGTGTGTGTTACTTTCCATTCTTTTAGAATCATGCCAGAACAGAATATCTCAGTATTATTACCTCTCTTGCTCCAGATGTAATTTTTTGGACCATCATAACACGTTACTGACACATTAAGTTGCAGTCCAACAAAACCCCTAGGTCTTTTTCACTAATGCTGCTATCTAGACATGTCTCTCTATCCTTTGTTTCTGTACATGACTTTTTGAACACAAGTATGGGATTTTATATCTCTCTTAAATTTCATCATATTTGGACAATTGTCTTAGTTTGTTTATATCTTTTTGGAGATTGTTTCAAGCATCCAACATGTTAGTGATTTCTCCCCATTTCATGCCATGAACAAATTTTGTAGATATGCCATTCATATCTTTATTCAAGTCATTGGTAAGAATGATGAATGGGGCCAAGGACAGTTTCCTGGGGTATTCCACTTGAGATCTCTCTCAAGGATGAGATAGATCTCTTAACAACTACTCTTTGGTTCCATCATTCAACTAATTTTGTACTATTTATACTATTTTGTACTATTAAATAATATATTTAAATATGGTATTATCTAGTCCATATACCTTCTCCTCTGCTACCTCTTTTCTTTCATTTTAGCTATCTAATGTCCCTTTACCTCTAGACCCTGTCTTTGCTTAGAATCTAGCTCAGTGTTCCGTACCCAGTGGGTGATTATTAAACATTTCCTGAGTTGAGTTCTGGAAGTCTGAAATGTTAAAATATGTTGATGATGTCAATAGGTGAAGGAGGTTTTTAATGGGACTCCACTCTTGGGAAGTATACTTGCATTGTAACTTTGGAAACATGGTGCCCAAGTCATAATACGAATGATTCTAATGATGGAATTTTCAGGTATTGTAGCAGGGGATTGGGGAAAAAATTATTCAGTTGGTATACTGTCTGGGAAGATTCATGCTGTAATCAGTAGATTTCTGGTTTTTCTTCTTACTATGGGCAATGCACTTTCACTCTTTCCCTACCTTCTTTAAACAGTTGTCAAGATCAGATGAAATAAAAGATGTGGAATCAAACTAAAATCAGAAAGTGAGATATGAATATAGTTGTTGCTACCATCTTGAATTATCTGAGGCTCTCCAGCAAAGATGTCTTTGTGTTACTTCTGGGATCCAAGAAATTCTATTCTTACATTATCTGGATTAGAATACTGATCCTTACCAAATATCTTAGCTGACAATAGCTGAATCAGAACAATAAGTGCATAGAAACAAACTTTTCCGAACATTTGAGTGTTGGTGGAACAATGCCCAGTGAAATAGAAGGATCAACTTCACACATTCCATTCTTGAGATGCTAACGGATCTCTGGTTCAGGACTTAACAGCTTGGAAATGTAGATGCCATAAGGCATAAAGAAAAGACCCAGGAACATGACCAGGAAATTCAATTATTCAGGCAGGGATTGAAAAAGAACAACTTTTGTATTCAACTTTTCTGCCGACTCCCATAGAAAGAGAGAGGTAGCAACAACCATAACCTCCATTTGCAAGTTAATAAATAACCCAAGCCCCTAACTAGAGTTTGCACATTTGGAGACAGTCTCAGTTTTGAAGAAAGCTGCTGCTTGTTCAACCCTTGTTCAACTGATGGAACAATCTGCTTCCGTTATGGTGCCCTGCTACCTCTGTGAAAGAGTTAGATTGCAAGCTGTCCAATTGTGAAGTCCCTGAAAGTCAAACTGCCCTTACTTTTGGAGTTTAGCCCTCGGAATTGTTAACTTCAGCATCAGTGGGAAAGTGTGCAGTGCAGAAGGAGGCCCATTTTGTACCCTCAGATGGGGCAGGACTGTCATTTTGCAAAAGCTATCATTTTAAATTTTCTTAAAACATCTTATCACTCCATGGAACACAGAGACAATATGGCCAGTGAACCAGACAATGACTGAAAATGATACCATGGTCCTTTTTTATGTGAAGTCACAGGGACTTTCGTGTTATATATCAGAGCTGGACCTGTCAAGAATGATTCCTTTCACTGTAAAAGGGCTTCAGATTTGGCCTGAATTTCCTTCATTATTATTTTACTTTAAAAATAATGTGTTAGTCAATGAGCATTTATTAAACACTTGCTATGGGCTAGGGGTTAAACAGCTTATCAAGGCGTTCAGATGCATTAGCTGGATAATTTAATATAGAGCTGTGTCTAGTTGAAAATATTTTCATGGGATCATAGTTGGACGATGAGATTTCAGAATCTATTTTGTCCATCTTGTACTTGAGCAATAGCTTCTCTTGTAATATATTTAACAAATGGTCATCTAGACATTGCTTAATGACCTCTGTTGAAGGTGAGCTCACTTATCCATCAGGGAGGCCTATTCTACTTTTAGATAGCTCTTATTGGTAGGTTTTGTTGTTCTTTTGTTTGTTTTGGATTTTTTATATCAAGTAAAAACCTCATTAAAATAACTGTCCCTTACCCCTAGATTGAACCAGTCTACCCTTCTTTCCTATGTCAGACTTTAAAATACCTCAAGATGTCTATTACGTCCCCCCTAAGTATTGTCCTACTCATCCCAAGTGATTCTCCAACCAATCATCATATAGGATCAAGATAGTTTATCGACACTCTTGTCACCTTGCTCATGATGTTTTCTAGCTTATCATTATTCTTCATAAAATCTAGCTGCCAGAATTGAACACAGATTTGAACTGACCTAGTCACAGTAGAAGGGCACTATTAACTTCTTATTTTTGGACACTACACTTTTCTTAATGGAGTTTGATGTTGCATTAGCTTTAATGACTGCCATAGTACTCTGCTTACACATGTTGAGCTTGTGACCTACTAAAACCTTGGATCGTTTTCAGATAAACTATTATTGTCTAGCCATGCCTTCCCCATCTTGTACTTCTGAAGTTGATTTTTCACAGACTCAAGAGTAAGACTTACTTTCATTAAGACTTCATCACATCTTATTAGATTTGGCCCAATATTATAACCTGTCAAGGTCTTTTTGGACCCTGACTATGAATTAACTATCCTTTCCAGATGGTATCATCTGCAAATTTCATAAGCATTCCATACATATATTTACCCAAATCATTAATGACTATGTTAAATAGAACAGCTAGGCACGAGACTCTGGTTAACTCTGCTGTGGACCTTCTTTCAAGTTGATATTAAACTATTAAGGAATATTTGTTGGATTTGGCGATTCAATCAGTCCAAATGATAAAGTTCACATCTCTCCATCTTTTCCATTAAATTTTGGTACTCTTCATTTAAGTGCTGTGTTATTTATCTTCTAAGAGTATATTGAATTTATCTTCATCATCCTCTCCTACATGTTTTTATAATTCTCCATACACCCAAGTTTGAACTCTTGCATTATTCTTGTTGTTTCTTTCTGCCTCTCTTTATTTGTCTTTAATATTCCTATAATCGTTAAAAATATCTTTTCTTAATTGCCTTTCTTCTCCTCTGTAACCTAGATCTTGTAGGAGATTTATATTTCAATTCTAGCCATGTCACTAACATTAAATTTATAGAGAATTTTAAGATTTGCCAAGCACTTTCCATACATTCTTTCATTCAAAACTTACAATAACCCTTTGAGGTAGATGTTGCCATGTACTCTAGCCCACATTTTACCATTAAGGAAACTGGGGCCTTAAAGGTTAAGCAAGTCACTTCTATTGAGTCAGCTAGTACTTGTCAGAAGCAAAACCCAAACCCAGGTCTTCCTGATTCCAAGTCCAGAATGTTATTTACTATGCCATGTAAAGGCAGCTAGGTGACACAGTGGCTAGAGTACTGGACCTGGAGTCAGAAAGACTCATCTTCTTGAGTTCACATGTGACCTCAGACACTAGTTGTGTAACCCTGGGCAAGTCACTTAACCTTATTTGCCTGATTCCTCATCTGTAAAATGAACTGGAGAAGGAAGTGGCAAACCACTCTTAGATCTTTGCCAAGAAAACCCCAAATGGAGTCATGAAGAGTCAGATATGACTTAAAAGCAACTGAACAAATAATTAACTTACCACATTATCAATATGCATAATATTGGGCAAATTGCTTCTCTTTGGAACTCAGTTGCCTTCTCTAAATAATATTGACTGTCAGTGTGGTAGAGTATGCATGTAATCCCTGCTACTTAGGTATGAGGCTAGTGGAGAACTTGAATCTGGAATTCTGAGCTACAGCAGTGCTAGTGGTGATCAGGTGTCTGGTACAAATACTGTGAGCCTTTAGGAGTGGGTAGACACCAGGGGTGAACTGGTCCTGGTCAGAAAAATGTAAAGCGTTCAGGCCAATGAGCATTGAGTTTAGGCCCATCAATCTCTGCTGTACTTCTGAACAGGGTAAAGTAGGGGAAAAAGATTATTGGATAAGAGAAAGTGTAACTGATGTAGGTCAAATTCCCTTTGCTTACTTTGCATGGATTATTTAACTTAATCTTCTCTGTTGATATTTCCTGTTGAGTAGAATATCCTGAGTGCTGACTCTGGGAACCAAAGCCTGGGCTTTGAATCTTACCTTTAATGTTTATTATTTGTAAGACCTTGGATAGGACATGATATCTTTGGGCCTCATTTTCTATGTCTGTAAAATGAGAAGGTTGGAAATGCATTCTCTTCTATCTCCATATCCCAAATCCTATGAATATGCCCCCCTTTTTGTCTATTTCTATACCTTAGCTCTCTTTTATTCATAGGATCATAGATGGAGACTTAGAAAAGCATTAGAGACCATCTGACCCAACCTTCTTATTTTACTGATGAAAAAACTGGAGCCCAGTAAGACACAACTAGTATCGGAGGTCACATTCTATACATTATTGTTCTGACCACTTCTTTCTGTCTTCTCTTTCTTATATATTCATTATGTCTCTGGATATGGATACAGGTTGGGGGCTGGGCAGTGCTCTAATTCAAGGCACATGCCTGTATTTACTTTCACTAAATTTTTACAAATGTTTTCACCACTAGACAGCCTGGGGCAGCCATGATAGCTCCTTAAAACAAGTCCCCAAATATTCAAAAGAAGGAAAGCAATTCTAATAAAGGATAGGGAAGGATTTTTGTTGTTGTTTTTAAATTTGTGAGTATACATTAAACTCTTGAAGTATCATTCTTTGACTTCTTGGTAACCCCATTGGGTTTGGTCTGGCTCCATGCTTTGAACATCTCCTACCAGTTTAGAAAGAAATGCATGGTATTTATGCAGCCCTGTTCCCAAGGGGACAGCTGGTAGAGGCTTTGGCAGCTTCCATAGAGAGGGCCTGAATGAGCACAGGGATAAAAATAACAAACTTGTTTGGAGAGTGAATGTTTCTAGCACATGACTGGAGATGGGGTGGATTCCTTGCTTTTATTGTTGGAAGGTCTAACAGTTATCTACTGCCCTTTGTGCATATAAATAGAGCTTTAAGAGACCTTTCATTCCCATGACCTTGGCTGTCCTTATCAGATAGTTGCTTGGTGGAATAGGAAGCACACTAAATGTGGAGTCAGAAATTCCTGGATTGAGCCCTGATCTTGTTTATTTGTTGTGTATGTGTGGACAAGTCTCTCTTTTTTTTATGTACACCATTTTTAGGAATCTCAGTTTCAGTACCAGCTTTCCACTTTGTCTCCTATCCTTTGTCTCTGTATATTCCAGACCACAAAAATGCCTTTTCTAAGGATTGTTCATTAATATTTTTAAAATAAACATTATTGATGGCCTCTCTTTCTTAAAAATTCAAATTTATTTTATTTTTAATTTTCAACATTCATTTCCACAAGATTTCGAGTTCCAAATTTTCTCCCCATCTCTCTCCTCCCCCACCCCAAGACACTGTGCATTCTGATTACCCCTTCCCCCAATCTGCCTTCCTTTCTATCACACTCCTCCCTTCCCTTATTCCCATCTCTTCTATTTTCTTGTAGGGCAAGATGATTTCTATACCCTATTACCTGTATTTATTATTTCCCAGTTGCATGTGAAAACAATTTTTAACATTCATTTTTAAAACTTTGAATTCCAACTTCTCTCCCTTTCTCCCTTTCCACTCATCCCCACTGAGAAGGCAAGCAATTCAATAAAAGTTATACACGTGTAGTTATTCAAAAGACTTCCATAAAAGTCATGTTGTGAAAGACTAACTATATTTCCCTCCATCCTATCCTGCCCCCCCATTTATTCTATTCTCTCTTTTGACCTTGTTCCTTCCCAAAAGTATTTACTTATAATTACCCCCTCCTCCCATTTGCTCTCCCTTCTATCATTCCTCCACCCCACTTCTCCCCTTCTCCCCTACTTTCTTGTAGTATAAGATAGATTTTCATATCAAATTGAGTGTACATGTTATTCCCTCCTTAAATCAAATGTGATGAGAGTAAGTTTCACTTTTTCTCTCTCACCTTCCACCTTTCCCCCTCCATTGAAAAAGTTTTTTCTTGCCTCTTTTATGAGAGATAATTTTCCCCCTTAGATTTCTCCCTTTCTCCTTCCAATATATTCCTCTCTCACTTCTTAATTTTATTTTTTTAGAGATCATTCTTTCCTATTCAACTCACCCTGTGCCCTCTCTCTATATGTATGCGATCCCTCCAACTACTCAGATATTGAGAAAAGTCTCAAAAGTTACAAATATGATCTTTCCATGTAAGAATGTAAACAGTTCAACTTAGTCTCTTATTATTTTTCTTTCCTGTTTACCTTTTCATACTTCTCTTGGTTCTTATGTTTGAAAGTCAAATTTTCTATGCAGCTCTGGTCTTTTCATCAAGAATACTTGAAAGTCCTCAATTTCATTGAACAACCATTTTCCCCCCTGAAGTATTATACTCAGTTTTCCTAGGTAGGTGATTCTTGGTTTTAATCCTAGCTCCTTGGACTTCTGCAATATAATATTCCAAGCTCTTGGATCCCTTAATAAAGAAGCTGCTACATCTTATGTTATCCTAATTGTATATCCATAATAGTTGAATTGTTTCCTTCTGGCTGCTTGCAATATTTTCTCCTTAACCTGGGAACTCTGGAATTTGGCTACAACATTCCTAGGAGTTTTTCTTTTCAGATGTTTTTCAGGAGGTGGTCAGTGGATTCTTTCAATATTTATTTTACCCTCTGGTTCTAGAATATCAGGGCAGTTTTCCTTGATAATTTCATGAAAGATGATGTCTAGGCTCTTTTTTTGATCATGATTTTCAGGCTGTCCCATAATTTTTAAATTGTCTCTCTTGGATCTATTTGCCAGGTCAGTTGCTTTTTCAGTGAGCTATTTCATATCGTCTGCTATTTTTTCATTTCTTTAGTTTTCTTTTATAATTCTTGATTTTATACATAAAGTCATTAGCTTCCATCTGCTCCATTCTAATCTGTAAGGAATTATTTTCTTCAGTGAGCTTTTGAATCTCCTTTTCTATCTGGTCAGTTTTGCTCTTTAGGGTATTCTTCTCCTCACTGGCATTTTGAATCCCTTTTGCCATTTGGGTTGGTCTTTTTTTTAAAGTGTTTTCTTCCTTAGCATTTTTTTGGGTCTCCTTTAGCAAGCAGTTGACTCGTTTTCATTATTTTCTTGCATCAATCTCATTTTTCTTCCCAAGTTTTACTCTACTTCTCTTATTTGATTTTCAAAATCCTTTTTGAACTCTTCCATGAACTGAGACCAATTCATATTTTTCTTAAGACTTTGGATGGAGGAGCTTTGTAGATGTTTTCTTCTGTTTGTATGTTTTGGTTTTCCTTGTCAACAAAGTAAGATTCTATAGTCTGATTCTTTTTGTAGTTTTCGCTCATTTCCCCAACCATTTACTTGATTTTTGAGCTCTTTGTCAAGGTAGTTCTCTGCTTCCATTGAGGGTGGGATCTGTACTGTCAGCTGCTTGATCCCCCCACAATCTGTGGGCCTAGAGCTCCAGAAACAGTGGCTGTAGCTGCCCCTGTTGCTGCTGTGGCTGTTGCCGGCTTCTCTGCCCCCTCCCCCCATCAGCTGCCTTGGACCTGGGCCTGGACCACTCCACTCTCCTGCACTGGTCCCACAGGCTTTTCCCACTGGCCTTCCAATTTATCCTTAGCATTTTGGGGGCATGAAGTCTGCAAACCATCACAGGTGTGAGAGATTCAGTCTCCCCAAGGCCTGCTCAGGTCCCCTCTATGCACTCACTGCCAACACTGGACAGTGTAGATTAGATCACTGTGCTCCCAATGTGGTGCAATAGACACTTCCCTGAGATCTTCCAGGTTGTCTTGGGCTGGAGATTTGATTCACTCCATCATTCTGTGGGTTCTGCAGTTCTAGAATTTGTTTAGAGCCGTTTTTTACAGGTATTTGGCTGGGATTGGCCGGAGCACTCTAGAAAGTCCATGCTGTTACTCTGCCATCTTTGCTCTGCCCCCTCTTTACCTCCATGGGTCTGTTCTTCCACTTGAAAAATGAGAAGTTGTATTAGATGGTTTCTAAGGTCCCTTCAAGCTCCAAGTCCTAGGATTTTGATATATAATGTCTTATTTGGTCAACCATGTAGTGCTTTGGGGCTTAATGCCATTAGCACAATGTTCTGTGTAAACTGAAGTATCTGGAGGACTTATCATCCACTGGGTATTCCTCTTCCATTGGAACTTTTAACTTATCAACCATGACAGTGTCAAATGTTTTTGATCAGCATATGTCCCTGTTTCATGCCTTGTTCGATACTGATAATCAGAGGGTTGTAGAGAAAAGTTATTGGACAATTTTTTTTTTCTAATGTAAGTATTTTTCTGATGAGGACAACTAGGTGGCAGCATAGTATATAGGGCACTAGGCCTGTATTCAGGAAGACTCATCTTATTGAGTTCAAATCTGGCCTCAGACATTTGTTATCTGTGTGACCAGATCTGTGTGCAAATCATTCAACTTCTGTGTCTCAGTCTTCTTGTCTGTAGAATGAGAATGATCACAGCATCTCTCTCCCCCAGGGCTGCTATAATGACTAAATTAAATGCTATCAAAATGCTAGCCATTAGTATTATTGGTGTTGTCAATAACAACTATAGTAATAAATGGTAGCTATTATTGTCATATCTCTTATGTGGAGAAACAGAGAGATTACAGGTGGTCAGCCTGCGCGCTTCCCTTGCTATCTCCTTCCACTGACGTTATTTTGTAATATATATATATATATATATATTTATATATACGTAAGTATGTATGTATTTGCATGTCAGTTATTTCTATCCAGTACAATGGAAGGTCTTTGAAGGCAGACACTGCTTTGTTTTTATTTTGTATCTCTGGTGCCCCATGTAGTTCTTGATATGGAGGCATTAAGTTACTTATCAGGGCATGATTCATTTGTCATTTTGTTTTCCCTTGCCAGGAGTCACTGCAGTACCATTCCAGATCAGTCCAAAGACTGCTAACCAGCTATCACATTTAATGAACACCTACTATGTGCAAAGGCTGCCAATAGCTCCTTCCCTATTTTCTTCTCTCTCTTATGCCACTTCAAAATGCAAATTGATCTGTGAAGGGAAGCGATTATTCAAACAGAGTAGCTAAATGGACGGGGAGAGGTAAAATCTGCGATATTAGTTTTTTCTTAGTCACTCCACTTTTAGAGTTTCTGAGCAAGGAAAAGTAGGAATGTGTCAGTAGGAAGGCTAAGGGGCTTTATCATCTCTCTTGATGATTCTGTGGTGGTAGTCAGGGCTTGTGGTAGCTGTTGAAGATTGATGGGGGAAGGAGGGGCATCATATTGGAAGTCACTGAATCATAGAACTAGAACTCGAATGCCTGTAACGGTTAAGTTTTGCACAGTACCCAGCTCACAACAACCTTGTTAAATAAAGGATGTAAGTATTATTGCCCCCATTTTGCATACGAGTCTGCTAGGAGTCAGAGGAGTTAGGAGCCTGGGGTCACGTCCACTACTAGGTGGAAGATTCATTATTGGAACCCAGGTCTTCTGACTCCATGTGAAAATCTGTTCCTGTTATCACTTACAGTACCTTGTAATGCCAATATGATACCCATAGCAGGCACTGTGAATATGCAAGTGTATTTCTAGGGTAAATTCACAAAATAGAAATAACTGTTCTTCAAAGGCAGAGCCAAACTCTTTATTTGAGAAACCATTAGAATACCAGGAGGTAAGATTTAACAGGGTACTTATCACTAATCCAGGGAGCTCCAACATCTTAAACCTTTTTTCTGTTAGGCCTCCCCACAGAAACCATTTCTCCTAAACCAATTCCTCCCTCCACCCACTCACAGCTTTCTTCTTTCTCTCTGCTCCTTGGGCCGACTGCTCCCACTCACAGCTTGCTTCTCTCACTCTGTTCATGCTCTCTATTCCTAATAAATATGAAATAAAATTGGAAAATTAAGACTGGAGTTTTTATAGAAAGATTCTGATATTGGAGAATAAAAGATGTCAGGAAGCTTGTTAAATTGAAAATTTAAGCAATGATAATGTAATTGATTTATGCTGAGCAAGATATTCAATTCAGTTTAATTGGACAAACATTTATGAAGTGCTTACTGTGTGTAAGGTGATGGGTTAGGCTCTTATAATACAAAAGATCAGATGAACCAGTTCTTGCTGGTAGGATTTTATAATCTACTACACATGGTCAATGGTAACGATTCCTGGATGTGGAGTCAGAGGACCTGGATTACAGTTCTGGTTCTGATACTTTCTACCTATGTGACCATTTGCAAATGGCTAAATCAGGTGTGGTCTGGTCAATCAGAATCTTTGTTTTCTCACCATGTCTTTACAAAGTAATGATTTCTTATAAATCTAGAAATTCTACCCTTTTCTGTCTGGTTCCTGAAAGGTAGGCTTTTATATGGGAGCAGACTTTCCACATTTTCCAAGCTGCTTCTCCTGGCTTAAGAGTAATGGGATTAAATTCAAGCAGATCTTCAAAATTCCTTTGCAGAGACAAAAATGTTGGCAATTTCATACTGCAGAAGGTATGAATGCCTGGTATTAACATAAGGAGGAGGGTAAATAGTAATTAAAAGTTGGATTATAGGGCCTCTGAAGTTCCTATCAACTCATCCATAATACCAAATGATCTCAGTAGAATGAGAAGCAGTTTGTTATACAGGGACAAGTACAGGATCTGGAGGCAAAAAACTTGATTTTAAATCCTAGCTCTGATACAACATGTGTGACCTTGGACAAGTTATCTTGGTACTGTGATGTTCTCTTTCTTCCTATATAAAATGAAGACGATACATTATATGATGTCTAAGATCCCTTCTGTTTCTTCTTAAGCTTTGATCCTATGCTCTAAGGAAGAGAAGGATGAGCTACTAATAAAGTATATATGGCATGTTATGTCAACAAAAATGAAGAATAACATTAGGTATTGCCTTCTCGTAGTGTTGCTGAATCTGTGTCATTTTTGATGGATTAAATAAACTTATTTTTGGGTTAACTAGATTTCCCTTTCTGAAGGAACATTTTTCCTCTTTAAACTTTCGTGTTGAGGTCTTAGGTTTCTTTTTCTAATTGTGTAGGAAATAGCCCAGATTTCCTCATTTGTAAAATGAAGGACTAAATATCTTCCAAAGTCTTTTGTAGCTCTGAATGGATGACCATGTAGTTCTATGTATCATAGAAACATGGATAAAATCTATATCTCTGAAAGAATTTTCTTTAGGCAAGCATATCAGATTTTTATGTGCTTATTTGAATAAATGAGATTCCTCTGGATATGTGGAATAAATGCATTTTACTAGGGTAACCCCTTTTCTCAGTGTTTCTGTTAAAAAACATCATTTTCTATTCCTCCATGTTGAGCTTCCTTCATAATAAGAAAACCACCTAATGTAGTGACCACATATCCTAATGCATACAACCTCCTTATCATTTTCTGTTCTCTGTGAACTTCACTGGTTTTCTAATTACTAAGAATTTGACTTCCTTTTGGTAATCTTTTCATTTTCACAGCTGTCGTTATTTTGCATGTTGTTCTTTTGTTTTTGCCTGTTTTGTTCTACATCAGTTCATATAATTCTTCCCATGTTTCTCTGAATCCCTCATTTATTACTGTGAAATAATATTCCTCTCTGTACATATATATGTATATATGTATGAATATATATATGCATATGGTGTGTGTACATACACACACACCCCATAATTTTTTGTGTTAGCCACCAACTAATGAGCACATAGTAATTCTTTGCTACCACAAAGTGTTCTGCTGTATGGTATACAGAGGACCTTTGCTTCTATTCTTGACTTGGTAGTCTAAATCCTTCTCTCCCCTTGCCCAGTTTTGCTCTCAGTTTTAGAGTCTAGATTATCTTTAAGTAAGTTGTCTCTTCTTTTGACATGCCCCTCCTCCTCTCAGCACACGCCTCCTCACCCCGCATTCTATCTCTTTGCCATGTACAATCTCTTCTAATATTTGGAATTTTCTACATAAATGAAATAATATATTGATAATTGGCACCTCCTTGCTGGTGACAGTAGAGGTGGAAAACCAGTCAGATATATGGATTAAGACTGTATGCCTTCCTATAAAATCCCTTGCTCCTATTCACAATCCCTCAGTGACCCTGTTATATGGAATACTCCAGAGGTTTCTCTGTCAGAGTGAGAGGAGTAATAGGAAAGGAAGGCTGCTATGTGCCAAGCACTGTGCTAAGTGCTTTCCTACAAATATCCCATCTGATTCTCACAACATTCCTGGGAGGTAGGTGCTATTATAAGACTTATTATGTGTTTGAGGAAACTGAGGCAAACAGAAGTTAAATGACCTGATTACCTGTTTGACCAGGATTACACAGATAATGAGTGAAATCAGATTTGAACTCAGATCTTCCTGACTCTAGGCCCAGCACTTTATCCCATAATAACAGGAGACTGGGTGCCAGCTGGGAAAGGACTCCTTATTCTATCATTGCTCCCCTTCTTATATTTGTTATGGATAAAAGGCCATCTCATCTGAGGCCTGGACGCTTCCCATTGACCAGGTCAAGGATGTATTCTGGCTCCCTGGAGATCAGGTTATATGTCCTGGGCTCCCTAGTGACCTGGATTTAGAGCCATCCTAACCTGTTTTTCATTCTCATCATGCCCAAATTTCTCAAATTAAGCCATAAGCCCCTTGTGAATGAAAATATGTTGAATCACATCTTTGTTCTTGCCTATAACTGTTTACAAACTGTGGAATCTTCAAAGTCTGAAAGTTGTTGACAAAAACATGACAATGTGGATAGAACAGGACAATGGTAACCAACCTACAGAGGTACGAATATATGACTGGCACTTTCTATTAACCACCTGAGTTGGTATGTACAGATAGGAAGTGTTGGAGTGCAGTATGGGGCCAGTCTAAGTGAGAGCTCCACTCTGATGTGTTATAGGCTTGGGGTCCTGGTAATGTCCAGCATACTCTACTTTTCATCTCGTCTTTGATCTCTGTGTCTGACTTTGAACTGAGCCACAGTCAGCTCTGTTGAAATGCGGTTGACCCAGGGCTGCTGTGGAAACAGCTATAGAAAAACAGCTCAGAGGAGTTAAGTTGAATTCTGTAGAGTATTTTTTGTCCCTGTGGAATGAGTTCCTTTGAGGGCCAGGGGATTCCTGAGGACTTTTTAAATAATACATAGGAGTAAATCATAGGAATTAGAGTTTTGGGGTCCTTAGAGATCATTTTGTTCAATCCCTTAATTTTATAGACGAGTAAAGTAAGGCCTGGGGAGATAAAGGACTTACCTAGAACCACACGTTGTAGGTAGCAGAACTGAGTTGTGAACTCAATTTCTCTGACTTCCATTTCCAATTAATTGACATTTGAGATTTTATGACAATGAAAATCACAAATTTTTTGACTTATTGGAGAAGTGGCTGTGAGTACAGCCTTTTTTTCTGTTATCCCACTGTACTTGACTTCCTCCTTCATATATTAAAAAACAAGAGTCCTGCCACTGCCTCATGATGAAAACAGCTAACGTGGCAGGCAGACACAGAGGATAGTATATTGTCCTTGGAGTCAGGAAGACCTGGGTTTGAATGCTGTCTTTAACACTAATTAGCTACATGACCCTGGGCAAACCACTTAAATGCTCTCTGCTTCAGTTTTCCCAACTGCAAAATGGTGGTAATAATAGCACTCATCTCCAAGGGTTGTTGTAAGCATCAAATATGATAATATTTGTAAAGGATTTAGCATAATACCTAGAAAATAGCAGACACAATACATACTTACTCCCCTGATATAGCAGAGAAGTGTCTTGGCTAAGATCTGAACTGAGCTCTCCCTAATTTGGGGCAGCTAAGTGGACAAAATACCGGGCCTGGAGTCAGGAAGACTCATCTTCATGAGTTCAAATATGACCTCAGACACTTACTAGCTGTGTGATCTTGGGCAAGTCACTTAATCCTGTTTGCCTCAGTTTCCTCATCTGTCAAATGACCCGGTGAAGGAAATGGCAAACTACTCTGGTATCTTTGCTAAGAAAACCCCAAGTGGGGTCATGAAGAGTTGGACATGACTGAAAATGACTGAAAAACAACTTCCTGATTCCAGATCCTGCACTTTATCCATTGAGCCACCTAGCTCCCCATGGTACGTTAGAGAGATAGCTAGATCTAGAATCAGAGGACCTGAATTCAAATCTTGTCTATGCCACTAAATGCCTATATAACCTTGGAAAAGGTTCTTAACCTGTGGAGGGCTCAAATTCCTCCTCTGTAACTCAGAGTTGGATTAGCTTAGTGGTACCAAACTCAAATAGAATCAGAGTCTTCATTTTGACTTAGAAAGCTGCAAATGAACATTATCTATGTTGTGTTTTGAGTTATTTTTTTCAAAGTTTCTCAAATACATTTTAATCTGGTTCTACCTCATTCAGAGTTCTAGGAAGGAGTCTGACTTCTGATATTTCCTTCTAGTTCTAAATCTAGTATCTGATGACCTCATCTAGGTGCCATAGTAGATAGAGTGCTGGGCTTGGGATCAGGAAGACCTGAGTGAAAACCCAGACTCAGACACTTACGATCTGTGTGACCCTGGGTAAGTCACTTGACCCTATTTGCCTCAGTTTCCTCATCTATAAAATGAACTGAAGAAAGAAATGGCTGAACCACTCCTATATCTCAGTCAAGAAAACCCCAAATGGGATCATGGAGTCAGAGATGACTGAAAACAACCGAGTATCTACCTCACAGGATTGTTCTGAGGCTCAAGCTTGATAATAAAATCCTGGCAAAGCAGGATTTTACAAACCTGTCATCACTGCACAAATGTCAATTTTCATTATAATTAATAAAATTATTTAGTTCTTCTCCAATCCCGTGTTGGATGGTGCACAAAGAGGAGTGGAAAAGAGAATACCTATGAGCCAGGGCTGTTGGTGAGCTCCAGACAAGGTCATAGAAACCACGTTTCTTTTTTTTTTCTAGTGGTTGTATCATTATCAGGTCTCCCATGATAGATCTCTCTGTACTGAATATGCGGCTAACTTACCTTGGTGAGTCTGATTTATTAGCATTGCAGCTGACAAGGTTGCCCATTTGTTAATGCTGATTTTATATTTGAATAACTTGGTGCATATAAATTTGAAGTATTGCTGAAAGTTAGCTCAGCTGTTTCATATTTCACAGAGAAGTCTGCCCAGAGGAACTTCTGCTTTTGATATTTCTATTGTGATAACTGTCCAATTTTTAATACAAACGTGTGGGGCCATTATGAGGATGCTCTGATTTGTACTTGAGAGCCTCTCCATCTGTGATGAGAAGAGGATTTACTTGAAGTTGCAAAACACTTCCCATGTTTCTTATGGCTCTAGAAGAGAATCAGGGAAGTGATCTATGGAATGAATTCCACAGATGGAATGAATTTGAGATGCATAGAGTTCTAAAGCTGGAGGAGGGGGCCTTAGACAGGAGCACAGTTCTAAGAGACCCCAGAGCCATCTCAACTCAGTGCTCTCATCTTATAGAACTAAGGCCCATGATGGAAAAGTGGCTTGACCAAAGTCACTAACAATTGTCGAGTAGGATTGAAACTCAGGTTCTCTGACTCCAAGGTCAGGGCTTTTTCCATCAAGAATATGGAGAATCATGAATTTAGAATTGGAAGGGATCTTAGGTATCGCCAGACTAATAACACCCTCTCCTTCATTTTACAGATGAGGGAACTGAGGCCCAGAGAGGGAGAAGGAACTTCATGTTCATTTGGGGAGCTCAAGATAACAAATGACTTCCTGAAGTTGGTTGATGGTTAATCAAATGTTCCTTCATTTATTTTGTCTGCAAACCCATTTATGAAACTGACACAAGCATTCTCTGGGACTCAGCTTATTATAATTAAGAATCTTATATCCACCTGTGAGGTGATCGGAAAAGATGGCTAAATGAACTGAGGAGACCAGAAGGGAGGCTTAATTAATGAAACCAGGTTTCTAAGAGCCAGAAGAGACAATCAATTCTAAAAGTATAAACCAGAACCCCCTGCCTGTTCACAGTCCCACAGTTCTTCTTCCTTGACATTCAAATGAAGATGCTTTGTATGAGTAGGAAGCTTTCAGGTTAATGTTCCCTGTCATGATGATGCAGGTCCAGAGGGAGAGGTAGCAGCAGCCATGGGTCTGCATCATAAAGAGGTCACAATCTCTGCATTATATAATTAGCAGCAAGGCTTGGCTCTCTTAGTTACTCAGAAGCTGACCTCATTCAGCTTGACCTAACACTTGTAAGTCTCAGTTTCTGTTCACTGCATTTAGTTTTATATTTTCCAACAAGTATGAATTATTACTTCTACTATAATCCTAATCTTTTGTCCCCTCATTGTGTAGTGATGACTGTAAGCTCTTAAAAACTATGCCAATGGTTCTCAAGTTCCTGTGGCTTGTGATCTTGTGAACACACTATGTGTTTGAGATGTAGAGACCTACTCATCAGTCTGGTGATACTTTTTTGGCCATAGAAAGTCATTAAGATGACTCTCCTGAGGTGAAGAGGGGTTGTGATCTTTTTCAGTACTGGAAAAATCCACGTTGATGAAATCAAGGAGTTTTGAAATGACAGAGCTAAGGAACTGATAGGACCAGAACTGATATAGTCAGTGTTTGGTGAAATTTTGTGTTTTGATTTGTTTGGTAGTGATTTATTGCTTTCTTTTGTACAGACATTTGTCTCATTTAAGGATACTCTGGTTTTAATACTCAGGTTATCTGGAAAATCCTATCCTTTAGTAGTGACTTCTCTTGACAGTCTTGCCAGATCAGGAACAGTCTTTAATTCTATGAGGAATTTTACTTTTCACTTCAGTGGGATGCTCTGGTCTTCACATAGAAGCAAAAATTATTAAAGGTTTTGTACATCTGAATAAGATTTCTCCCCTTTCTTCTTTGGGATCATTTGACAATAGCCTTGGGCTGTAACTGACAAGTCAGTGCTATTGGCGTTCTAAGATTCTAGAGTGATTCGTGCTATTTCCAGTAGACTGTAACCATGGGAATGGCTACAGCTAGAAAATCATTTAAATTCATTATTTCTTTGTTAATATGTTTAGAGTTTATATCCCATTTATTTCCGAAAGAATTTGAGGTGGCTTAAAAAAAATAAAGTTAAGATAAAATAGAATAGCAGAGGATTAAAACACAACATCTAAAAAAGGATGAAACAGGAGCATAGATTTGGAGCTAGAAGGAAATCATAGGCCATATAATCTGATTTCCTCATTTTACAGATAAGAAAACTTAAGCCTGCAGAAATTTCATGGCTGAACTATGAACTAAGACCACACAGGTATTATGAGACAGAACTGTGATTTGAATCAGGTCCATTAGTTCCAAATTCATTCATTCACTCAATATGCATTTTTAAAGAATTTATATGCCAGGCACTGGGGATACAAAGACAAAAAAAAAAAGGAAAAAAGAAAAAAAAAGAAAATAGTCCCTGTCCTCAAGGAAGTCAGGAAGTCACATTCAAATCCAGGCTGTTTTCTTCTCAGCCATTCTGTTTTATATGTTGCCAGATACCTAATAGGAGGTTAAGTACTATTCTTGGGCACTGAAATTGATTACCAAATTTCCTGGCAATTCAGTGGGAGAAAAAAAGAACCTTATATAAATTAGAGGAAAATGACTCAATTTGTGGTCTCATCGAAGACACAGACACTGTACCTTGCAACTGTGGTCTTGATTCTCTGTGGAGGCCCAAGAGACGAAGTTCTGTGGGGCATTTTTTGAAGCAACCTGTTGTTGAAGTTCGGGGTGCTCGGGACCCCAAAATACTGACACGCCGAGTCCTGTCAAATGAATTTGACTTAAACCTTCTTTCAGCCAAAGTAAAACAAAGTTTATTGAAGATTTGTCATATTGGGTTGACTATTAAGGAGCCTAAATATTTGTAATGCTTGTATTAACAAGGAGGCCAGATACAATCTGAGCTAGATTGAGTCTGGGTTAAAGTGAATCTGAGCTGCTTCATGGAAACAAGAAGGATTTTATATACAGAAAGACTGTGGGAGGGATCTGGGGGTGATCTAGTAGTCTGGGGAGTTCCAGGGATGGTCTTAATGCGAGTGATCAGTAGCCTGAGGTGAATAAAGATTGAATCTAGGGAGGATCTTGATAGGGAGTGGGAAGGGTGGGAAGTACAACAGAGATTTGGGCACAGTGATAATGAAAAGTTTTGGGTCTCCAGAGACTGCCAGATCTGGTGGGAACAGGAGAGTTCAAGGAGGTTCCCAGAGTCTATACCCCATCACGGAGATGTTCTGGGCTAGGGCTGTTGTTTTTAGGTGCTACAACTTTGTAGAGGTGGCAAACTAGGAAAATCTGGAAGAATATAGTTAATTAGATTGATCTTCTCAAATATTAGCACTTACTTAGCTTTCTTTTCTCCAAATTGCTTTATAATCACTTTGTATATATTTATAAGTGGATATGCTATTTCCCCTGGGCAAGGGCTGACTCATTTTTCAGTCTGTTCCCTTAGTGTAAGAGGCAACTTGTGCAGTGAATGAAGAACTGACCTGGGAGTCAGAAAGACTTGGGTCCAAGTCTTGCTCCTGGCATACACTTGCAGTGTGACCCTAAGCAAGTCACTTCATACCTTTGTCCCAGTGAATTAAGATTAAATGCTGTAGAACAGATGCCATTCTGCTTTAGTAGAGGGACTCTCCTATATTAGTGAAATCCCAGATCCTTTCCCATCCCATCTTACCGTTATCATCGGGTGCAGTGCCTAGCTTATAAATAAATGCTTGTTGATCGGTGTTATATGTTTCATGGCAAGCCTCTTGTTAAAGATTCTATTAAAGCTAGATGGGTAAGTTGTACGATAACAACTAAAGATCAGGTGATTTGCGCTTGCTTTCCTCGCCCTGTCGTTTTCCAGGGGTAGGACATTCAGTCAGCAACAACGTCTTTAGAGTCAGAAAGTATACATCCGTTCATTTCCTTTCTGGGGCTTAGATGACAGCGATTACCATACTACTCAGACTGCTAGACTTGTTGGTCTGACTCCTCTGGGTTACAAGAGAGCATAGGGGTCCAGTTTTCCACTGTGGAGGAATCAGTGATTTTAGTCTATTCCATCTGAGTAAGGGAGCTCAAAAGGGAATTAGTCAGAAACTCTGATGAATTATATAGTGAATGCCTTGGAAAAGTAAGATGAGACGGTGGATTTAATAAGTTGGGTGCTCTACTGAGAAGTCTGGGCTGGGACCCTTTACATAAAAAAGACTTCAAATTAGAGGATGGCTCATGGAGAGAGTGTGACAGCTTGATTGGCTGCTTTCAGTTTTGAGATTATTGAGCAAGGTGTTGGGCTCTGTACTGCTGAGATGCTTTAAAATGTCTTGAGCCAGTCCAACATAGCCTCTAAGAAAAATAAAGGATGTATGACTCTTGCTACATTTTATAAATTAAATGAAAATTCCTTCTTTAAACAGAGGGACCTACATTTTTTAAGATATACTGTATGTTTATTTGCTACTCTTGTGGGATCTATGAAAGGCTGTGATTTTAAATGGGCCATGTTGCATTCATGGTGCATTCAATATCCATT
Organism: Bettongia penicillata ogilbyi; assembly: GCA_023548195.1. Classification (NCBI taxonomy): domain Eukaryota; kingdom Metazoa; phylum Chordata; class Mammalia; order Diprotodontia; family Potoroidae; genus Bettongia; species Bettongia penicillata. Next base: position 4,705,026 of record JAJHZJ010000024.1, read on the forward strand.
TATTAAGTGACTATTATGATTTAGACTTGGTTACTAGTTAGATTCCTCATTCTAGTGTGTGACTGTGAGTTCCTGAAGGCTTACCAGAAAAGTGCAAGCTCACACAGTCTGTAGTGCCTGAATGGAGAGCCCATGAGAATTTCCCTGTCAATAGGATGTATCTGTTGTTGGAGGACCAGTTTATCTGAATATGAAGAGCCTTAGCACTAGAGGTTGGCTACCAGGTTGTTGTATCTGTCCTTTCTTCTCCAAGAGGACCATGAGATCAGGGAGATGAAGACATGACTTGCAGTTGATGTTCATTTGAGTGATGGAGGGTTGTGCGAGGTCACTAGCATCATTTTCTTCTCCAGAGCCATCTGAGTCCAGTGGCCTGATATTCATCAGGACAACTGGAGATGACCCAGGATGCAATGGGAAACCCTGGACCTTCTAGGCTGAGGCCTTTTCAAGAGACAATAATGCCTATTCAGTGAATAGGCCTCTTTAAGAAGTAAGTCAAGGGATTGCTCCTTTAATTAAAAAAAATCAAACTGGTAGGGGAAGACCCTCAGGGTTGCTGACCAAAGGAAAAAAAAGTTACTATTTACATCCACTCTAAGCTAGAAGGGTCCAAAAAGTAGCCATTAAGTGGTGGTTGGTCAGGAACCTATTGTCAAATCTAAGAGCTCCAGAGTGAAATGAGTTTAAGTTTTGAGGAAAGAAAGGAAGAAAGAAAGAAGAGAAGAGAAGAGAAAGGAAGGAAGGAAGGAAGAAGGAGAGAGAAAAATAAAGGAAAAAATAAAGAAATCTAACTAGTAAACCCCAAGTTAACTAGCCATACAAATTTACCTTCCTTTGGAGAGGAGAGGGAAGGAGAGACCTAGTGGACAAGATGAGTTAGTCAGCTGGCTGGGCCCCCATCCAGGTAGCTCAGACTACTCACAGGTTGTGTTTGTCCTTCACTTTTGATGAGGAGGATGACGTCAGGGAGGTGATGACAGGACTTGCAGCTGGGCTGTACCAGTGATGATAACAAGAAGGAAGAGAGGAAAAGACACCCTCTAGCTCTCTTTATTTGGGGTTTAAGCTGTCCACCAGACTCCTCCTCACCCTAATAGACATACTATGACAAATGAGAGGTCTGGGGAGGAAGAAATAAGCATTTATTTGCTGTTTATTAGATGCAAGGCACTGTGACAAGTACTTTTCCTAACTCCTTTGATCACCACCACAACCTGGGGAGGTAGATACTGTTATTATTCCCATTGTATAGGAGAGGAAACTGGGACCAACTGAAGTGAAGTGACTTGCTCAGGGTGATACGGATGAACCCAGACCTTCCTGACTGCAGGTCCAGTGTTCTACCTACCGTACAACCTTACTGCCTCTAAATGAATTAAATGGCAAAGTAAAGAAAGTAAAAGTGTGATATATAGGAAAAAACTGATTCATCTGTGATCAAAGGATTTGCCTTCAAATCTCTGACCTTGAGGATTCCTGGCTGTGTGGTCTTGGACAAGTCATTTTATTTTCTGATTCTCAGATTCTCCCTCTGCAGATCTAACTGGTAAAGGCTCTGCCTCTATAGTACAGGATACAACCCAACCAGACCTTCTCAACCTGTGTGATGCTTGTCTATGTCCTTCCATCAATAATCCACAGAGAATCAAACCAGTATGCTAGAGGCCTTCCTCCAGGTCTTAACTTTCTTAGGTACCAGCAGAGCACTTAGTGTCTTCATTTATTATCGGTTATTCTCACTAACTGACTCGCCCACTTCTCTTTCCATTCAAAACAGTGGCAAGGTTATCTTTCATGACAGTCCTTGTGCACAAGGGATGCCTGGTGACATGTTACAGTCTGTTAAGGCCTACCATATGTCTCTCTATTGCCCTTTGAGTAATTTGCAATTTTGATTCTTCAGAGAATATGGTATCGCAAATCTTTCAGTCATAAGCTTCTTGGGGATATACTGATATTAAAACTGAGTTTTAAGGTTCTGAGTTAAGGAGCAGCTTGGGACCATTGAAAGCACTGGAGAACTTTCCAAATGGAATTCATCTTCTTAAGCTATGGGCCAGTCTTATGATTCAGCAGCAAGGTCTGCGGTATCTATAAATCTCTCTATGTAGATCTACAGAGCTAAATAAAGATGAAAAATAGATACACACATATGTATGTATGTGCATGTGTACATGTGTGCATATGTATTTATATATGCATGTGTATAAATTTAAACACATGTACCTACATGTATATGCATACATATTTATATATACTTACATACATAGTGTATAAATGCATATACTAACTGATGAGCTAACTCAAAGGACTGCTTACCTAACTCCATATTTCATAGTCTAGGTAGAAGACTAGCTTTATGCATTTGTCTTTTCCTGAACTTATCTGTAAAATGTGGATGAAAATATTTGAAATACCTACTTCATGGGATTGTTATGAAGAAAATACTGCGCAAATATTAAAATATTGGCAATGTGAGCTGCATTTTGGGAGTCTGGTGGTTCAGATATGAGATTTCATCAGTGTAGAAAACTCTCAGCATGGAAATTCCATCTATCAATGCAACCCATTAGGTCTTCTGTTACATAGAGTTTTAAAGAATTGCCTGGTTTCATTGAGAGGTTAAGTGATTTCCCAGTGGTCACACAACTGATTTTCTTGAACCCTAGGATCAGTCTTCCATCCACTATATCACACTGTCTCTATCATCACGAGCTTTACTACAATCAAATATTTATTAAAATTCAAGTAACACCAAATGTCAAGATGAAAACTACAGAAGTTAGTGTAGCTGTATGGTGCTATGAGAGAAACTTGGCAAGTTGATGTTGAATTTCTTGGAGGATGGAAGGCTAGAATTCTTCAGAAAATGGAACTTTATTTCAGGCTGAATTAAAGGATGAGTTTCAAGTGAACAGCCATTCATGGCAGAGATCCTTTTTTATTTTAATTAATTAATAAATTATTTTAGGTTTTCAACATTTATTTCCACAAAATTTTGAGTTCCAAGTTTTCTCCCCATCACTCCTCTCCTCCCCAAAATGCCACACATTCTAATTGTCTCTTCCACCAATGCGCCCCCCCTTCTAATACTCCTCCCTTCCTTATTGCCATCTTCTCTCTTGTCCTATAGGGCAAGAGAAATTTCCATACCCTATTACCTGTATTTCTTATTTCCCACTTGTACGCAAAAGTAATTCTCAACATTTGCTCCTAAAACTTTGAGTTCCAGCTTCTCTTCCTTCCTCCCTCCTCACCCATCCCCACTGAGAAGGCAAGCAATTCAATATAGGCTATATATGTGTAGTTTTTAAAATGACTTCCATAATAGTCATGTTGTGCAAGATTAACTATATTTCCCTCCTTCCTATACTGCCCCCTATTTCTTCTATTCTCTCTTTTGACCTTACTGCTCTCCAAGAGTGTTTACTTCTAATTGCTCCCTCCTCCTGTTTTCCCTCCCTTCCATCACTCCCCCCCCCATCCTGCTTGTCCCCCTTTCCCTTACTTTCCTGTAGGGTAAGATAGATTTTCATACCAACTTGAATGTGCAAGTTATTCCTTCCTTAAGCCAAATTGATAAGAATAAGCTTCATTTTTTCCCTCTCAACTACCCCTTTTTCCCTCCATTGAAAAGCTTTTTCTTGTCTCTTTTATGAGAGATAATTTGCCCTATTCCATTTCTACCTTTCTCCTCCCAATATATTCCTCTCTCACCCATTAGTTTTATTTTTTTAGATATGATCCCTTCCTATTCAACTCACCCTGTGCTCTCTCTCTCTCTCTCTCTCTCTCTCTCTCTCTCTCTCTCTCTCTCTCTCTCTCTCTCTGTATAATCCCTCCAAATACCCAGATGTTGAGAAAAGTTTCAAGAGTTACAAATATTATTTTTCCATGTAGGAATGTAAACAGTTCAAATTTAGTAAGTCCCTTATTGTTTCTATTTCCTGTTTACCTTCTCATGCTTCTTTTGATTCTTGTGTTTGAAAATCAAATTTTCTTTTCAGCTCTGGTCTTTTCATCAAGAATCTTGAAAGTCCTCTATTTCATTGAAAGACCATTTTTTTTCCCCTGAAGTATTATACTCAGTTTTGCGGAGTAGGTGATTCTTGGTTTTAGTCCTAGTTCCTTTGACTTCTGCAATATCATATTCCATGCCCTTTGACCCCTTACTGTAGAAGCTCCTAGATTTTGTGTTATCCTGATTGTATTTCCACAGTGCTCAAATTGTTTCTTTCTAGCTGCTTGCAATATTTTCTCCTTGACCTGAGAACTCTGGAATTTGGCTACAATGTTCCTAGGAGTTTCTCTTTTTGAATCTCTTTCAGGAGATTTAATTTTTCAATTAAATAAATAAATTTATTTACATTTATAAATATTATAAATTTATATTATATATTATATTTATATAATTCACATTTATATAATTTATATTATATATACTTATATTTATATATGTATATATTTACAAATTAAATTCAATATTTATTTTGCTCTCTGGCTCTAGAATATAAAGGCAGTTTTCCATAATAATTTCATGAAAGATGGTCTTGGTTTTCAAGTAGTCCCATAATTTTTAAATTGTCTTGCCTGGAGCTATTTTCCAGGTCATTTGTTTTTCCAGTGAGATATTTCATATTATCTTCCATTTTTTCATTCTCTTGGTTTTGTTCTGTGATTTCTTGGTGTCTCATAAAATCATTAGCCTCCATCTGTTCCATTCTAATTTTGAAAGAATTATTTTCTTCAGTGAGCTTTTGAACCTCCTTTTCCCTTTGACTAATTCTGCTTTTTAAAGCGTTCTTCTCTTTGGCTTTTTGAACTTCTTTTGCCAATTGAGTTAGCCTATTTTTAAAGGTGTTATTTTCTTCAGCATTTTTTTGAGTTTCCTTTAGCAAGTTGTTGACCCATTTTTCGTGATTTTCTTGCATCTTTCTCATTTCTCTTCCTAATTTTCCCTCCACCTCTCTTACTTGATTTATAAAATCCTTTTTGAGCTCTTCCATGGCCTGAGACTACTAAATATTTATTTTGGATTTGTGGGATACAGAAGCCTTGACTTTTATATCTTTCTCTGATGGTAAGTATTGTTCTTCCTCATCCAAAATGATGAGAGAAGATATATGTTCACCAGGAAAGTAACGTTCTATAATCTTATTTTTTTTTCCTTTTTTGGGGCGTTTTTCAGTGAGTTACTTGACTTTTGGGTCTTCTGTGAAGAGTAGGGTATATTGCGGCAATCTGTAAGATCTCAATTCCTCCAAGGTGGCACAGTCAAGCATGCATGTACACTGGTCTGGGAACAACCAGAAACTTTTATGCCCAGAATGTGCAAGTAGTAGAGTTTCCTCTCCACAGCCACTTGGCCTCCAGTTCTACCAAGCCAGCACTAGGGGCTGTGATTCAAATGAACTGCTCAATTCTCCCAGGGGCTTTATCCAACAATGGATGCTGACTGCTGCCTCTCTGTCTGGCCACTGTAGCTGCTGTGGCCTGCTGCTGCTGCTGCCATCTACAACTCAGCTGCTGCCTGGGGCCAAAGCTAAGGGAGGACTCTGTCCCTTGTCACAGAGGTGAAAAAGCCCTTTCACTGACTTTTGATGATGCCTTTGGCATCTGTGGGTTGAGGAATCTGCAAACCATGGCTCCTGACACCGAGGATTCTACCTCTGAGGCCTGCTCTATTCATCCTCTCCCAAAGCTGGGCTGGGCTCCATGTCTGGTGTGACAGACTTTTCCTGTTGGCTTTACAGGTCACCCTGGGCTGGAAATCTCCACTCTGTCATTCTGTGGCTTCTGCTACTCTAGAATTTGTTGAGAGTCTTTCTATTTTATGAGCTTTGGGGGAAGAGCTAGAGTATGTGTGTCTTTCTACCCCACCATCTTGGCTCCATCCTGTTGGCAGAGATTCTTTAGTTGTTCATCATCTCTTACACCTTTACAGGTTTTGAGTTAGAAGAACCTCTGAGATTTTCTAGTTCAACTCTTCATTTTGAAGATGAGGAAATTAACTCCTCAAAGCATTGACCTACTTGTCCAAGATCACACAGGTAGAAAGGGGACAAGTCTGGATCCAAACTTTTTCTCCAAATCCACCATGTCTTTTATGGCATCAACCCTAAAATCTCAAATCTTCTAGGGCTAATATCCACATCCTTCCTACTTTAAAAAGCAAACAAACAACTTTCATCAAATTATTTTAAAACAATAACAACAAAAATCTTGTCCTTTTATTTTCTCCAAATTAGTTAAGATGTTGTTATCTTTGGGATATTTTTTATGAATTGATCAATCTCATTGTGGTTAAATGTTAATTTGAGACCAGTTTCTAAAAAGGTACAAACTAAAGGCAGAGGAAGAAAGGTAGTTTAGTTCTTCAAGGACGTAAGATTTTAAGGCTGGTGTCAAAAGACCTAGAAATCTGAGACTGCAATTTATTGTGAAGCTTGTAGAATCTTGAATCCGTGCCTCTACTTGTCTCCTGGGACCTCTTGTGTAGCAACAGGTCCCCTAATACATTTTATATTTTTTGAAAGCAGGGACTATTTTACTTTTATCTTTGTATTGCTAGTACTTAGTTTGGTTCTTGACACATAATAAGCTGTTAACACAGTTATCCCTTCCACATTGGTACTATCCCCATTGAAGTTTCAATATATCATGAGTCAGCATTAGAAATTAAATGGGATTTTTTTTGGGAGTTTTGTGGAAAATGTAGAAAACATGTGAAGGCCAGTAGATGACACAGAAATAAAGTTTAGAAACTCAGAAATGTATAAAATATATATGTATATGTAGTATCATATAATATCAACATATCTTATCTTTTAATACCATAATTTAAACTTCTTTGACATGAAGGAAGGGCAAAAAAATTTTACGCTGATTTTCTGGATTATGAGGGCCCTTCACCTTTACCACCACCACCACTGTCATCCATCCTCCTCTCCCCGCATGTGATACAAATAACTGCAATCATTTACTGAATACACTTGAGTTGAAGGAATTGTACTGCTAATTCAATTATTGAATTGAATTGATTGATCTGAAGGAATTACACTACTAGCCCAGTTGATAGACACCTCATATCACCTAATCAACAAAGAAATACAAGTTGGCACAAAACAGGAAAAAAGAAATCTGGCAAATAGGTGTCTACTTCCAGAAGCATTTGAGTCAAGTGTCCAACTCCTCTGTCATATGACCATTTCATATCCAGGAGGGGAGGTAGAAATTTTCCTGCACCCCAAAAGAAGTTACTGTGCTCCACAGTTTGTGCAGAAGAGCAGAACCCTATACTCTAATTTGTGAAATGAATATCCTTTCTCTTAACTCATCTTTGTTACTGTTCCCTCCTAAAAATGCACAAGAATGTTTTAGTTAGTGCTAATTTCCAAGACCATCTATGTAAAGATTACCCAGAGATAGAGGATTTTCTCATAATACCTCTCTTACGATGTCCTAGATTCTTTACTTTCTCATGTTGCTTGAAATATTACCAGTTATATATTCATTTGGATCAATTAGCATCTCATTTCAAAATGTAAATATCTCCAAGACTAAAGAGTTTATCAGTCATTTTTACCCTGATGTTGATTAAGTTTAATAATTGCCTTTCTTCTCACTTACAGACTAAAAATACTGGGATTTTGTTGGGAGTGAGAAAGGAAGAGGTGATTTTATACAACTGATTAATTTAGTAGAGGTCATTATTTTTCTAATTCAGTAAAACATGTTTTTGGTAATTTAATCAGGATGTTGTTGATTATATAAATTTGGGTAAAATTGTCATTTTTATTATTTATTTATTATTATATTGGCCCTGCCAGCACATGAACAATTGGTATTTCTCCAGTTATTTAGATATGATTTTATTTGAATAAAAGCTAGGTGGGGCACTGAAATGGAAGAATTTTTGTCACTAGAAGGCAGAAAGAGATGAGTGTCTTGAATATCTGAGGTTAGGGAGGAGGAATTCTAGAAGGGATAAATAGGGTGAAGGAAAGAAGGTGGGCATGCACAAAAGATAAACTTCCTACTTTAAAACTTTTGTTATGGTTCCCTTTGCTTATTACTATAATAGGCATTTAACTATTAATGTGTGCTGGATTTATTAGAGAAAACCTGGTTCTGATCCTACCTTTGACACAAGGAAACCTATTTGAAAGCATTATAGTACTGTGAGAAGATCTGAAAGAATTTTAAGTCAAGATCATTAAATAGGTCCTAGAACTACAGAGGCTTCACAAGAAAATACTTAACATAAGCCTTTAAAAGCTGTTTGTTTGTTTAAGAAGGACAAGTACATATGTTCAAGAGAGCACTAGTGTCTTTGTATTAATGTTCTGGAGTGTGCTAATGTTCACCACATGACCGCAGATACTGAGGTCCTTCTGATACTGCTATAATTTGATGGCATTGTACGGACCATGTCCATTCCCAAAACATTCACTCCTCACTAGGTTGGCCTTAGGGGATGAATTTTTAGAACACAGCCACTCTGAAAGACTAAATTGTAGAAGAGTTAAGATCTTGGCTAGTGGAAGGGGTATCCACACTGAAGAAACCATGACCACTGAAGCATTGCAACACACATGGTAGAAAAACCAAAATAAAACAAAACTCCACATTTCTGTGGGAGAATTGTGCCAAGTTCTGTGCAGATGTGTTTTTTAAATCTTCTGGGAAAAGGGATCTGCCTTTAAATGCAGGAAGTCTATATTAGGATCCAGGTTGCAATTCATGTGCTGGATGGCTACATACAACCAATCATATGCAACTGTGGAGATAATATCAGAAAGGAGGAAGTCAGCCTAGAATAAATTAGCAGAGCCATATGAAACTGCTGAGAGGGGGAAAATGATTACCAAAGATCTGGATTCAAGTCCAACCACTTTTACATATTGTTAGTGCAACCCTGGGCAAATCAAATTGTCGAATTTCTTAGAATCTGAAGCACCATTCTAAGGCTTTGAGTCATAGAACCAGTTGCAGATTGGCATGGTAGAGGGAGCATCCTCAATGGAGATTTCCTACATATCCCTGAAGCCAGAGATCCAGATTCCCTCTCCCTCTTTGGCATTTAAATAAACGTTACTTAAAAATGCAAATTATATGTCTTGTGGATCAGGAAAGAAGAGCCTCAAGGTGTGACAGAGTCATAGAATTTTATTGCTGGTAGGGACATGAGACACGATCTTGTCAAATTCTTCCTCTCCTTACCCCTTTCAAGAGACAACTGAAGCCCGGAGGCAGGAAGGAACTTGTCCAAGGTCACAAAGTGAAAATTAAAACTCAGATCATGGGATGATGGATTTTAGCATTAAAAGGGACATTAGATTATCTAGTGCAACTCCTTATTTTTTTTTTGAAGAAATGTCTATTTTAGTTGTAAACTTAATGATCTTCAACAAATAATTCAATGTTTAAGTGAAGCGGAGTTGTAGAGTTGTCAGCCTCCCTCCTTTTCCAGTCATCACAGTCTAGTGGTCAGACAAAAGGCAAGATGGCTAGCAATGGCCCAGGATACAGTTAACGCCTTTGGCATCGCTGATGCTTGACCAAGCTCTTAAGAACGCTACATTGGCTGCTTCACCCACCTTCATGGCCATTGAAACAAATTGTTCTCATTCACCCATTCTGCCTGGGGAATCTACATATGTCTGGGGTAGACATCCCTCCAACTCACCTACGGGTTTGGGGCTTCTTGGTTACCCTCATGTTGGTTTAGCACAGGGGTGAGGAACCTGCAGCTTCGAGGCCACATATGACCTTCTAGGTCGTCGTTCGAAAGAAACTTTCGAAGGAGTTCAAGTTTTACAGAGCAAATCCAATTATTAAGGGAATTTGTTTTGTGAAGTTTGAATTCAATCAAAGGGCCGCCCTTGAGGACCTAGAGGCCCACATGTGTCCTTGAGGCCGCAGGTTCCCCACCCCTGGGTTAGCCTGTCTTCTGAGATGATTTACTGGAACGTGGCTGCTGTGCATGCTACAGCTTCTCAGAGTCACAGATGAAGGTTGGGTGAAAAGAAGAACACCAAAGATAGATGAGCTGCCCTGAAAAGGGCCTCATAGTCCTCACACCTGAGGTGCTAGTCCAGTGCACAGTTAAAGGAGAGGTCCTATAAAGGGAGCCTGAGAAAAAAATGAGGTAGAGAAAAGGAAGATCGCCATTGAAAGTACTACCAAGAGATGTGACCACATAGGCTCATAGATCTAGTGCTGTAAGGGATCCCAGAGACCATCTATCCAACCCGCTCATTTTACAACTGAGGAAATCGACATCAGTTTTTTTCTTCCTTTTTGGGAAGAATAGGGTTACAGGTAACTATGACCAGAAAAATTTAGGATTCTATCTGAAATAAAACATGTTCGCATCAGAATCACTTGATCAGAATCAACAACAATCATTAAGCACTTACCAGGTACCAGACACTGTTGTTAAGTTCTAGAAATACAAAGAAAGAAAGAAAAAAAACCTGTTCATTTTGAATAGCCAGCTGATGCAGGCACATGAAAACTCAAAGACTTTATATTAGTTTACACCAGTCAGAAGGTAAGTACTTTTTTATGCCAGCTGTATAAACTAGTAAGTAGATGTAACACTCTCTTAACACTTCCTAATTAGGCTGTAATTCCAACAAGAGATTGCTGCTGACCTCATAAACAATGAACATGAAGCTTAAGTTAAATGTCCTATGTCACCAGTGCCCAACCAGGAAATAGGCGCCTGGTTAGCATCATGGCAAGAAAGTGCTGAAAATCCCTCAAAATTTCCTTAATATTTGTGAAGGTGGTTCAGGGAAAGGAGCATTGGCTCTGGAGAAATTCTGAAACGTATTTGTGTGATACTGAACATCTGTAAGATGAAGATATGGACTATGACCTCTGATGTCATAAGTATGTGTCGGCCATTCTGTGGAATTTGGGTGGTTTCCTTCGAAAATTTGTTTCCACCAGTGTTTGTTCCATGACATGTAGGTTTCTTCTCACTTTTTCTGAAGACTGTTTACCTTTCTAATACTTTGGGACAGAAGCACATAGTCAATTAATCAAAAACATTTATTGAAGGTCTATTATTTGCCAGGTACCGTTCCAAATGCTGGGTATACAAAAAGAAGTAAAAGATAGTCCCTGCCCTCAAGGAGCTGATAATCGAAAGGGGGAGAGACAACATGCAAACAAATACATGAGAAGTGAGCTATGTACAGGATAAACAGGAAATAATAAACTGAGAGAAGGCACTGGAATTAAGAGAGGTTGTGGAAGGCTTTCTGTAGAAGGTAGGATTTTGGTAGGAATTTAAAGGAAGCCAGGGAGGGCTCTGAGTACTGTCGGAGTGGAGGAGGGAGAGCCAGGGAGAATAACAGGCGCCACTGAGAGATGGAATGTCTTGTTCATGGAACAGCCAGGAGGTCACTGGATTGAAGAATTCATATTAAGGCATTAACTGTGAGAAAGCTGGGAAGGCTGGAGGGTGCTAGGTTATGAAAGGCTTTGAATGCTAAACAGAATTTTCATGGCTAAATACCAGCAGGCTGAAACTTCACTGCAGAAGGACTTGGTGAAGTGTAAGGAGAAAGGCAATCAGAAGTAAAGAAAGGATGAAACATCCAAAGAAACTCTTGCTAATTGTCTGCCCTGGAACTCCCCCTCCCCCCATCTTCATGGCTCAAGCAATGGCAGACTCCTTTCCTCGGTGCTCTTCTTACCCATGGCTAGCAAAGCTGCTATTTGGCTCAAGTGTGTAACTTTAGAAAAATTACAGAGTGGCTGTTTTAATTATAAGACTATGTAATTATCAGTGGGGTGCCTGGGAAATTTAGTATTTAATTGAAAAGTGCAGAATTATAGTGTAATTTTATCAACAGTCTTGCTGGATCAGAAGTCAGTTAAAACAACTGGGTTGTTTTAAGCAACTTTCATGTTTTCATGGAGGAAAGTATTCTCCTGAGAACTAAAATATTGTATTTTAGACTGTGTTAATCTTTTCACTGAATAAGCATGAGTTCCCCTCTCATATAATGAATGTAACCCCTACTATTCAGTAGAGAACTGAAGTGTTGAATCATACATAAGAAAGTGGCTAAGAGTATTTCATTACCCAACTAATTCTGTAATTTCCATAGACTTATGGAAAATGTTATTCACCTCTTGGGGAAAGCCTTTGGCAGTAAAACTACATTTTGCTTGGCATTCCATTTGCATCAGCTTTGCCTCTGGTTAGCCTGCTCATAATGTCAATAGTATACACACAATTTTCATGTAGTGGAAGAAATAAAAAAGGTCCAACTATCTCTGAGTTTGACCTGTATTTATTTTCCTACTGGTATTTAAACTCAGTGCTGAGTTGAAGATTTAGTAGGCCTGTCTGACTGTTGAAAGTGTGGACAGAATACAAAAATGACTGTTTTTTAAGGAACCCTATGGGAATTTGGAATTTTTATTTCTTATGCCTTTGTAAGCTCTTTGTTTCACTGCCCCTTTGGTGTGAAATGAAAGCATCTAAAATAGGATTGTGTTTCTCATGTGCAGAGAGGCTTTTAGACTTCTTTTTGTCATCCAAAAGCATAGCTTTAGCTATAAAACACTCAAAAATACTTCCTTGTACATAAAGCATACTATTAGAATCAATGAAAGATAAAGAAGGCAGTAATTTCCAGCACTGATAGCTTTTAGCATCATGGAGGTGATGGAGAGAGGGCCAGCCTTGAAATCAGAACTCAACTGAGTTCTCAAATCAATCAAAAAGCATTTTTAAGTGCTTACAGCATGCTAGGCACATTTCTAGGTGTGGGTGGGAGATAAAAAGACAAATCAATGAAAGAATCCTTGCCCTCAAGGACCTTATGCTTTTTTCCTTTGGAGGAGATAGCATGTAGAGATAATATATATATATATATATACACACATATATATGTATGTATTATATATATATGTATATATATATGTAAATGTATGTACATAAAAGATTTTTTTTGAAGGAAGCTCTAGTTAGGGACTATTCCCAGTCCTCCTTAATTTTAGTGCCTTCCCTCTAAGACTATCTATGGATATTTAGGAAGAACTAAGACTTGTGGGATGAGGTTTTGCTGAGTTCTTCTTAGGGCTGCTCATCCATCTTTGGTGTTCACCTGGTACTCAACTCTCCCCTAGGGTTCCAAGAAGTTTTAGCATGCAAAGCAACCGCATACCAGTAAACTATCTCAATATATGGGCTAAATCAGCCTAAGGGTAACTGACTGACCACAAACTCATTGGTAAATTGGGGGAGGGGGGGTGTCTACCTCAAGCATATGAAGACTTCCCCTGGTGGAATGACAGTAGAGAACAGTTTGTTCCAATGGCCATGAAGGTGGCTGAAGCAAGAGCAGCAGAGTGCTTTGAACTTGATCAGACATCGAAGATACCAAGGTCTTCTGCTGTATCCTAGTTCTGACTTTTGTCTTGCCACTGGACTTGATGACTCTGGAAGAGAGAGTGAATCTGATGACTGTGTAACTCTGCCTCCCTTAAATTCAATTTCTGTTTAAATTATCACCTGATGATATTGGATATCTTTGAAAACAAAGGACAAACGACAACTTCCTAATCCATCACACATCCATCCATCTATTCATTCATCTATACATTCATCTATCCACCCATCCATCCATCCATCCATACACACATAATACGTACAAATTATTTATCTATAAACATACATACATATATACATACATAATATGTGCAAATTATCTATAAACATATATGGAATTTGTATATAGTTTTTTTTAATATGAAGTCTACCTCATTAGACTGTGAACTCCTTGAAAGCAAGGACTTTTTTTGCCTTTGTATTCCCAGAACTTAACATGGTACCTGGCACAGAGTAGGCACTTAATAAATGGTGATTAACTGCAGTGTCACCTTTAACAGGTCATATTATATTGGGTATCCAATTCATTTTAATTTTTTGTTTGATGGTTCTAATGGTGAAAATTCTGATTCTCTAAATTGTTATTGCAAGTGGAATTAAAGCTTCCATAGGTTGCTTTACAAGGTGAAAATAGTCTTAAGGAACATCATTTTTCTCCAAGACTTCTTGATTATTGAACTCTGATTATAGTAAGTTTCTTTTCCTAAAATCAATGAGTTCATCTTGGGCTAGGTCAACATCTTTGATACAGATTATGGTTCATACTATTAAGCTAGAAATAAAGTTTGGAAGGGTTCTGAAGTGTTTCCAGGTCTTGGCAGATTTCTCCTTTCAGAGAAATTGATCAATAATTTTTTTATCTCAACTCCATCTTGGTAAAGTACTTTCTTCTGAAAGGTTTGCAAGCATGTCAGCCTTTATTTTCTTCTTCCAAATAGGCAGCTTTGACAAAAATGCATTTGCTTTTTAAGTAGAATTCATACTATTGATTTTAGAATGCTGAATTAAAATATTACATCTAGTATATACATATATATGTGTGTGCATGTATATACATACATATATACATATATATATACACATATATATGATATGTATCTCTCTCATTAAAAATATTTTCCAGATAAGCAAACCAGTGGATAAAATACTTTTCTTTGAAGTGATCCAAGAATGTGTTTTCTTTCTCTTTTTTCAGAAAAAGTGAAACTTTTGTCCTTAGTTTGAACAAATGCTGGCAGATATTTTAAATTATCAATCTGTGTATCTCACTTTTTTTTACTAGTTGTGGAAGGCAAGAAGGATTTCTTGAACTAGAGGCAGTATAGTTTATTTGTGTTTTTGTCAATGCCAAGTAACAGCAATGCATGAATGAAGTATTTGTTGGCCTTCCTCCTATGGGAAACATGTCCTCTTAAAAAGTAGTGAACTTCTTTGTAGTAGCAGGCACTTCATGTTTTGCTCCCATTTCTTGTCAAAATCTTTGAAAAATGCAATGCTTCAGAGCTTTGCTTCTGATAAAGTTTATTACTTTTACTGACAAAGCTTCTTTCCAAGTTGTTAGAAGAGTCTTTATTATCAGTGCAGCATGTCTGTGTAAAAAGCAAGAAAGATAATGATGTGAGAAGCATCCATTTTCACAAAGGTAGCAAAATCAAATGTATTAGCAAGCACTGCATGCACTCCATCTGTGCAAAGACTGAAGCTTTTCTTTCTAGTCAAAATTTTGTTTGACAAAACAAAACAAAAACCCAGCAACAAAAAACTTTTTTAATATTTCTAAAATGTCAATGAACTTTGTAGTTTTCAGTAGAGTTACAAAATATGTTTTTCAATGACATTAACACACACATGGTGAATAAAAACACAGAGCTACCTATATTGAGTTATCTGTTCTGTTCAGTTATGATCTAGTGTTGGGAATAGCTAGAATAATTTTGAAGTAATGATAAGCATAAGTGATATTTTGATGTATCTGTAATAATAGTAATGTGATTATGAAAATATCTGTGATTTTATTGGGGACAAAGTCACAGAAATTGCTGATAATACACTGATTTGTTGTCTACATTCATAATTGAAAGAAATGCTAACTTTCAGTTAGAAGTTAGTGAAAATAAAGATGTATTTTTTTCTTATCACTTTCTTGTAACCCTGCAATTTATCCATGGGACCTTAGGGGCATATTGGTCTGCTTTTCTCTCTGAATCTTGAAGGAAACAAGGTTATTCTAAGAGGTGTACATGAGGAAGGAGTATGTTCTTTGAATGGGGGAGGAGGATGGGAAATAGAATGTCATATAGGAAAAGAGAAAGTTGGTTTAGGTAGACCTGCTTCTGACACATACTAACTAGATGAACTTTGGCAAATCATTTAACCACTTGCTGCCTCAGGCACCTCTCGAAGACTGAAAGGTATAGATTTGGATCAGAAGATCTGCATAGCAAGGATATAGCAGTTCTGCAAAGAAAAAAGAAAACCCAAGAAAACAAGAAGCCAAGTTAATTGAGTTCCCTGAAATAACTATGCCAAAGAATAATATCGCAAACAATTATCATTCAAAGATTTAGTTAGAAATAGTGGTACATATTCTGAAAAAATTATTTTTCTTGTTCATCTTAATTGACAACCATTTTATGACATTAAAAATAATCATTGCCCTTTTTCAATGAAGTCACCAATATCACATCTAATAGTGGAATAAGGAATATAGTCTTTATATATTGCTTTATGCTAATATTGATGCAATACATTAAAAAGTTTGGACTTTTAAAATTTGGTTGACTGATTTACTAAATTTAATTAAACTGCTAGATCTCATTGCTTGCAGATTTATGAATCTAACAAGTAGGTTCCGTGTCTATTAAATTAATGCTGTATGAAAAAAGAATATATTTTATTACTTTGTCGTATGTAGAATTCTGGACTGCAAGGCTAGCTTGGGTGGTTATGGGATATTGCTAATGAGGCTGTAGCATGTTGCTGTCATTTTCAATATTTGGCTTTCAATTCTTAGTCTTGGCCACTTAAGGTTTTCACTTAAGAAATTTCATCTAACTTGTCTATAATTAGCAGGGCTCATCCTTATATCCTTTAACTTGTTCTTGTGTAGCCTCACTAACACCTTTGTTTTAGTTACTAACTTTTCAATCTATAACTTCTGGATGTTGAAACTTCCATACTAGCATTCCTTTGATTTGTCCTAGGGAATAAAGCTTACCTTCCCAAGATCCTTTAAATTGGATATTCGTCTTCTTAAGTTTGGATGGTACAACTTCACTGGATTCCTGTCAAAACTTTGTATCAGAAAAAAAGGCTAATGGATTATTTCAGTCACTCTAATTGTGCAGGCTTGTTCAACTGAGGATTACTTGGCCCAACTGGATAGAGCTCCTGACCTAGAGTCAGGAGGACCTGAATCCAAATGTGGACTCAGACATCCTGGGCAGATCACTTAACTCTATAGTGTCCTCAACTATAAAATGAGCTGGAGAAGGAAATGGTAAACCACTCCAGGGTCTTTTCCACAAAAACCCCCAATGGGGTCAAGGAAAGACTGACATGACTCAATAACAAAACCTGGAAAAGTTCTGCTATCCTCTTGCTTTCAGCTCTTCTGGGTTTATCAGTATCAGCTTTGTTTTCTTTTGTTCATAGACTTGGTGGGCCAGAAACAGTGAATTTCGATGAGCAAACATACAGTGCTACTTAAAAAAATACATGCACACTGGCAGACAATTGACATTTACTGGCAACCTTATCAGAAATCATATATCTGCCAGTACATTCTGTGTTTGGCCTTGAGGCTAAAACTGAAAATGAAGTGGGGAGGAACTAGTTCATATGCACAATCTCCTTCCGGAACCTTTGTTATTGAGAAAAAAAATGTGTGTGTGTGTGTATTGCCCCACATTCTAGGCACTTTTAATGAGTAAGCACAAATTAGTAGTCAGTTTGAGTCCAGACATAATAGTACATTGTTCATGGGATGTTAATGGATTAGTCTGCATTCAGCCTTCTCCCTATATTTTGTATTTCACCATCATGAATAGTAAAATCACACATTTGAGTCTGTATACAATATATTGATACAGGTGACCAAGGATCTGCTTCCACCATCTTCATATTTTCTCTTACCTCCTTAATATGTCTTCCACACAGCAACAAAAGTAATTTTTTCTAAAGCAGAAGTCTGACCATCTCTCCTCAGGAAGCTTCAATGGTTTTTTATTATCTCTGGAAAAAAAAATACAAAAATCCTCAGGTGGTTGTTTAAAATCCTTTGCAATATGGATCCAGTAGATACTTTTAGCATCACTTCATGTTATTCTGTGCATTCTACTTTCCACTGTAATGATCTTTTTGCTTTTTCCTGAATTCAGCATTCCATCTCTGTGCCCTCATACTTCATTCTTGGTTTTTTCTAGCAATGTATTTGTCCCCATATGAATAAACAGGAAAGCTAGGGGGCACAGTGAATAGAGCATGACCTTTGAATCAGAAAGATTTATCTTCCTGAGTTCAAATTCAGCTTCAAATACTTCCTAGCACGAAGGCTACGTTTATGAGTCACCACTCAAGGCAGCTGTGAATAATCTTCACTTCACCACAGAGATGCTACTTGACTTTCAACATGGCAGTCACAAAAATCTAACATTTTTTTAGTGGTTACAGTAGAGGAGTTTCCCAGTGAAGTAGAGACAAAATTTTGCGTTTGTGTTTCTGGCAATACTAAGTAACAGCTGCGTCTAGATACAGTATTGGTTAGTCTTCCTCCTGAGAGATGGTAAAAAGTCTAGAGAAATGTTTTTGTTCTCTCCAGGTTCTCAGGAAATATGAAGTTGCTTTGAAAGAATGGATGAAATACTTCAAAGAAAATATAATCTCTGAAGAGGTAGAGTGGAGCTTGGATCTGTGTCAGGAAGTTGGAGGGTGAATGAATGTGACTCAGAGAAGGACAGAAAGAACCAAGAAACCCTTGGTGTTAAGTAGTTGGCATGAAGTTCTTCCTGTAGAGGGGGAGAACTAGACCCTTTATAGGGAAAATATTTTCTTGTCTCTTATAGAAAAATGATATGGAATTAGAGGGGAAGCCAGGAGGGTGATCATTCAGTATTGGCCAGAAGAAGAGATGACTATAGTGGTGATTGATGACTCAGTTGAAGGGTTACTGAAAGAACCATTTGTAGACCTGATATAAGAAGTCAAGAAGTTTTCCATCTTCGTAGGTAAAAATCTGGAACACGATGAACTTTCTGAGCTTTTTTGGTCAAACCTGATGGTACCTGTTTATTCATCATTGGTTCAGTCTTTTTCAGTACTGTCCAACTCTTCATGACACCATTTGGGTTTTCTTGGCAGAGATGTTGGAATGGTTTGTCATGTCCTTCTCTAGCTCATTTTACAGATGAGGAAAATGAGGCAAACAAGGTTAAGTGACTTGCCCAGGGTCATATAGCTAGGAAATAATTGAAGCTGGATTTGAACCCAGGAAGATGAATCTTTCTGATTCAAAGGTCATGCTCTATCCACTGGGCCACCTGGATGTCCTGTTTATTCATATGGGGACAAATTACATTGCTAGAAAAAACTGAGAATGAAGTATAAGGGCACAGAGATGGAATGCTCAATTCAAGGAAAAGCAAATAGATCATTACAGTGGAAAGTAGAATGCATAGAGTAACATGAAATGATGCTAAAAGCATCTGCTGGATCCATGTTGCAAAGGGTTTTAAACAACCACCTGAGGATTTTTGTATTTTTTTTTTTCCAGAGATAACAAAGAACCATTGAAGCTTCCTGAGGAGAGATGGTCAGACTTCTGCTTTAGAAAAACTACTTTTGTTGCTGTGTGGAAGATACATTAAGGAGGTAAGAGACTGGAGGCAGGGAGAACATTTAGGAGGCAGCTTCATATAGGTCATGTAGCTTGTCCTTCATAGCATTGACTCATGGTTGAAGTTTTACTCTTATATTCTATACGTTCTATAGGATGTGTCAGTTCTTTATAGGTTTACATCAAGTATTTTTCTATTTTATATATATATTATATATTGTATTTTATATATTTATTAATATATAATTTATATATTAATAAATATATTAAATAATGTATTTATATATTTATTGTATTTTATATATTTATATTTTAAATATTTTATATTTACCAGAAATATTTTTCATTTTTATTTTCATTTTTTATTTTACTTTTTAAATTTTATTTTAATTTTAAAAATATTGTTTTTTTTTTTACATGGAATTCTTTATCATCATATAATCAAACGCATTGATTTTTGTCTTCAAGAATCACTTTCATTTGATAAAATATCCATCCTCTTTTTAGGTGAGGCAACATGTTACTTCTATTTCTACACTTTTTCATGATTTAAAATACTTAAGTCACTAATCCAGTTAAGGTATATGATGAATACAAACTCATTTTAGTCATTTTTATTTTCCTCAACAGTTTATATTGAATTTTATTCCACTTTGAAATGTCTGACATATATCAATCAAACATTAACCTGCTGTACATTTTGGGATCTATTTCAGGATTCCCTATTCTGCCCCAGTGATCCCTTTTTCCATCCTCCCCCCAAACCCTAGTACTGGACTCTTTTAATAATGATTGCTTTATAGTAACCCAGCTATATAGCAGCCCAGTTTTTAAAATTTCAGTATAGGTATTCATATAGGAAACCCCAGATATCAAAATTTCCAAACATTAAGGAAGGCAAGTGTTTCTTGCCTCTTAAGAATTAGGACCATGTCTGTACATTTGCATGTACTTTACATTGTTTTAGAAGATCCAATTTGGTTTGCCACTCAATCTTTCAGTATCTCTTATCTTTATTGCTTTTTTTTCTTTTACTAGTTTAAAAGGATTTATTTTAGAGTTCCATATCTTCTTGCATTATAAAATTTGCAAAGGCAAGTTCCTCTCTTCCTTGACCATCTACTCCCCCATATAAATTGCATTATGATGTTATTCATAAGAAATAGCCTCTGGCGTTTTGATTGGTAATTAATTTCTAAAGTACTGGCATTTTTATTATGTTTTCTCAACCTACTCATGAGCAGAGGGCTATCCCTCCATGTGTTTTGATCTTTTTAGATTTCTTTCTTTTTTAAATTTGTATTTGTTATTTTTAATTTATGGGATAAAACAAGCATTTCTATAACATAAAATAGTAAAAAGATGACTGTACATGAAACAGCAAACCTTATGTACAACTTGCTATTCCTTTTAAATATATAATAAAGTTATGTAAATTTCTTTTTTTCTCTCCCCCCCAGGCTCTCCCCCTCCCACAAATGGCCACTTGGTCTCCTTTGACTTATTGATACAGGTCTATCTATCTATCTATCTATCTATCTATCTATCTATCTATCTATCTATCTATTTTTTCTATCTATCTATCTATCTATCCATCTCTCTCTCTCTCTCTCTCTCACTAATCTAGATATATCTATATACCATCTAGAAGAGGGATCAGACTCCTTTTCTCAAAGTCTTTTGGCTCATTGCATCTCCTATCCTAGTACTCCATTGGAAAACTTGATTAAGCTTTAGGTTTTAACTCTTGTCTAGGTCTCCCCAAATGGGAAATAGAAAATAAGAATGAGTATGTGATGTATTTTTATTTGCTATTCACAAAATAAATGCTAATCACAAAACACTCTTAAGTGCATACTGGCAGGCTTAGAATATATTTTTTTAAAATTTTCCTAGGGGTTTAAGACTTCATCTAAACATAAGGTTTTTGGCTGGGTCTAGTAAGTAGGCATGTCCCATTTCAGTTCAGTTTTAAATTACTCCTTTCATGATTTTATGGGTATATGTGTAATACATATATATTTATACGAATAAACACATAGCTTCTGGCAAACTTGGCTCATCTTCTACTATCCAGGGCTAGTATAGTTTCCAGGAACTTCTTTCTTTGCTGCCAGTTAGCAAGTCAAAGGATTGAGGACTGCCACATCCCTTGAAAATCACTAAGTGGTCTTCAAACTTAGACAAATTCATCTCTATATCTACAATTGTTCACCTAAGATCAGGAAAGAAGAAACAGCCTCAGATCTAGGATTCAGAAATTCATGGACTTTAGCTGCCATGTACTCAAGACTGTGTGGTGACTGAGGTGTCCAGTTGTGCTTCCCACCACCCCTCAGGGAAATCCCAGAGCCACATGATACCATGTGAAGGGTTGAAGGAAGGAAGAACCAGAGATGGAGTCACTTTCTTTTTAAAAAGACCACTGAGTCAGGCTCCTTCTGCTAAGCAGCTTATAAGGGGATTACCAGTCCCCCTTAGCACAAAGTCATGCACACTGCCAGCTGGATGCAGAAAGGGCAGCCCTGTGTGATCCCCTAACCTGCCTGGAATATTTGCTCTCTTTACCTCCACCTCTTGAACATTCTTGTTCCCTTCTATTCTTGCCTTGAGGTCATTCACTCTGGAGCCCTTTTCCTGAGTCCCCCAGTTGTTAATCCCTGTCCCCATGAGGATATAGTTTATATTATACCCCAATGTCAATGAGGGAAAGAAAATTAAAGAGAGTGAGAGAGTGAGGGAGAGTACAAGGGAATGATTGAAGAGGGAACTTGAGAGGAGAAAATGGGATCAAAGGCAAAAGTGGATGAGTGGTCTTGACACAAGAAGGTCTACCTTTTTCTTAGTGCCAGGAACAATAAAGAAAGAAGGATAATGCAGAAGACTTGATTTTTGGAGTAGAGGAGAAGAGGAGCTCACCACAGATGGCCTCAGTTCTCTAAGTAAAATATTTATTATATTGTAGAGATTTATATTATCCTTCTAAAATTTAACCTTTTAAGATTATTAAGTTTTAACTGAGATTGAATATCTTAGGTTTGGAATAGGAATGATGCAAATAGGTGTGCGGTTTGTGTGTCAGAGAAGCTTTGGAGGAGAGGGGAGAGGGAGGAGGTTATAAACATTTATAAAACTCTAACTATGTAGCACATTCTGCGCTAAGTGCTTAAAAAATATCCTCTATTGCATCAGTTGATTGTGGTTTCTCTTCATTTAGCAGCTTAGTAGACAAGCTGTAGAGCTAACACAACAGGGATTGTTAGGTGTATCCACTTCCTATAGAATCAACCTAAGTGTTGACTCCTGATAATAGAAGCATGTATAGAATAATTTTACATATGTATGTGTATATATTTACATATATACATATAGCTATGTGTGTATATGTATCCATACACATGTGTGTATATACATACATGTGTGTACACACACACACACATATATATATATATTTGTGTCTAATGGTAGTCATCTCTAGGATGGAGGTGGGGAGGGAAGAAAAAAAATGAAAAAATAAATTTACACGTTAACTTTATTGTATTTAAAAGCAGTAGCAGTTTTTATATACTTGATTTATTGTTTCATGTGCGATCATCTTTTTTTATTATGCCATGTTATGAAAATGTTACTTTTATTCCATAAATCAAAAATAGAATTTAAAAAACAAAGAAAAATTTCTTGAGGGAATTTGTTTGATCCTGATGTATTCAAATATATTATTGATAAGTTTTATGAGGGTGATGAATATAAACTTATTAGTCATTTAGTCCTTCCTATGGGGAAAATTGAGGAACTTATCCATAATTTGTTTAAGGAGGAAATGGTTAAAACCATGTAAGTAACAAGATTTGGTGTGAAATGAATTCTGGGCATTATATGTACCAGAAAATTTGTCATCACTCTTTGTTGTATGGTGATTTCCTTGTTAAACATGAAAATGGTTATTATAGTATAGGGATGTGATTTCCCTTGTAACTTCTTGAAAACATTGACAGTCTATAGATAGATTTTGAGGCTCGCTAGATGGTGCAGTGGATAGGGTACCAGACATGGAGTCAAGAAAACTCATCTTCGTGAATTCAGATCTGGCCTCAGATACTTCCGAGCTGTATGCCTGTGGGCAAGTGGCTTAACCCTATCTGCTTCAGTTGACTCATCTGCAAAAATGAGCTGGAGAAGGCAGTGGCAAATCCCAGTATCTTTACCTAGAAAACGGCAAATGTGATCACAAAGAGTGGACACAACTGAAACAAGTAAACAACAAAAGATAGATTTTGACAAGCAGAGATAAACTGTTTGCAGTAATGTATTCAAAGCAATTCTGCAGAGAATGCACAATCTATAATACCATAAAGCTAATCTGGTCACATTGTTATTTGCATTTAATTGACTGATTTTAAAGATCTCTCTCTCTCTCTCTCTCACTTTCCTATCTGTACTTACTATATTATATACTATGTATATTATATTATATGTACTATATTATATTACAGATATACCTATCTGTATATACTATTTAGGGAATTCAGACACGGTGTTAGAATATTGGTAGTCCAGTTAATCAATCATAAGACAAGGAGTCAGGAGATCTGGGTATTGCTCTTATTTCATTTTGTTCTGACCTGGGGCACCTCTGAAAATCCAAGGTTTTTTTTGTAATGTTTATTTATTTATTTTTAATTTTCAACATTCATTTCCACAAAATTTTGAGTTCCAAATTTTCTCCTCATTTCTCCCCTCCCTCCACCCTATAACACCTTGCATTATGATTACCTCCTTCCCCCAAAATACTCTCCCTTCTATCACACCTGTCCCCTCTCTTATCCCCATCTTCTCTCTTTTCTTGTAGGGCAAGATGGATTTCTATATCCCATTACCTGTATTTCTTATTTCCCAGTTGTATGCAAAAACAATTCTCAACAGTTGTTCCTAAAACTTTGAGTTCCAACTTCTCTCCCTTCCTCCCTCCCCACCCATCCCCACTGAGAAGGCAAGCAATTCCATATAGGCTGCATATGTGTAGTTTTGCAAAAGACTTCCATAATAGTCATACTGTGTAAGACTGATTGTATTTCCCTCCATCCTATCTGCCTCCCATTTATTCTATTCTCTCTTTTGACCTTGTCCATCCCCATAAGTGTTTACTTCTAGTTACTCCCTCCTCTCATTTGTTGTCACTTCTATCATCCCCCTGATCCCATATGTCCCCTTTTCCCCTACTTTCCTGTACTGTAAGACATACCAAATTGAGTGTGCATATTATTCCATCCTTAAGCCAGATGTGAAGGGAATAAGCTTCATGTTTTCCCTCTTACCTCCTCCCTTTTCTTCTCCATTGGAAAAGCTTTTTCTTTCCTCTATTTTGAGAGATAATTTGCCCCATTACATTTCTCCCATTTTCTCCCAATGTATTCCTCTCTCACCCCTTAATTTTATTTTTTAAAAAATATCATCCCTTCTTATTCAACTTACCCTGTGCTCTCTGTCTATATATGTATGTGTGTGTGTGTATAATCCCTCCAACTACCCAAATATTGTTACAAATATTATCTTTCCATATAGGAATATAAACAGTTCAACTTTAGAAAGTCCCTTATGATTTCTCTTTCCTGTTCATCTTTTCATGCCTCTCTTGATTCTTGTGTTTGAAAGTCAAATTTTTTTTTCAGCTCTGGTCTTTTCATCAGAAATGCTTGAAAGTCCTCTATTTCATTGAGTAACCATTTTTTCCCCCTGAAGTATTATACTCAGTTTTGCTGGGTAGGTGATTTTTGGTTTTAATCCTATTTTCTTTGACTTCTGGAATATCATATTCCAAGCTCTTCAATCCCTTAATGTAGAAGCTGCTAGATCTTGTGTTATCCTGATTGTATTTTCACAATACTGGAATTGTTTCTTTCTAGCTGCTTGCAATATTTTCTCCTTGACCAGGGAATTCTGGAATTTGGCCACCATGTTCCTAGGAGTTTCTCTTTTTGGATCTCTTTAAGGCGGTGATCTATGGATTCCTTCAATACTTATTTTGCCCTCTGGTTCTAGAATATCAGGGCAGTTTTCCTTGATAATTTCATGAAAGATGATATCTAGACTCTTTTTTTGATCATGGCTTTCAGGTAGTCCCATAATTTTTACATTATCTCTCCTGGATCTGTTTTTCCAATGAGATATTTCACATTATCTTCTATTTTTTTCATTCTTCTGGTTTTGTTTTGTAATTTCTTGGTTTCTCATAAAATCATTAGCACCTGCTTCATTTTATTAAAGAACTGTTTCCTTCAGTGAGCTTTTGAACCTCCTTTTCCATTTGGTTAATTCTGCTTTTTAAAACATTCTTTTCCTCATTGGTTTTTTGTACCTCTTTTGCCAGTTGAGTTAGCCTATTTTTCAAGGTATCATTTTCTTCAGCATTTTTTTGGGTCTCCTTTAGCAAACTGTTGACTCACTTTTCATGAATTTCTTGCATCACTCTCATTTCTCTTCCCAATTTTTTCTCCACCTCTCTTACTTGATTTTCAAAATCCTTTTTGACCTCCTCTATGGCCTGAGCCCATTGAATATTTATTTTGGAGGTTTTGGATGCAGAAACCCTGATTTTTATGTCTTCCTCTGATGATATGCATTGTTCTTTCTCATAGGAAAGGATGGAAGAAAATATCTGCTCACTAAGAAAGTGGGCTTTCATAGTCTTATTTTTTTCCCCTTTTCTGGTCATTTTCCCAGTCAAGTACTTGACTTTTGAGTCCTTTGTCAAGAGGAGGGTACACTCTGGGGACCAGCTTGCATGGGAGCAACTGAAAACTTTTCTGCCCTGAATCTGGGAGTAGAATTCCTTCTCCACAACTGCCTCCAGCTTCACCAAGGTAGTGCTCCTCCTCACCTTAGGGCAGTGATCAGTGCTGAGATTCAGATCAGCTGCTCAATTCCCTTAGGGTCTTTAAGCTGAGAGCTCCAAAAATGGACCCTGCTGATGCAGTTGCTGCTGCCAGCAGTCCAGACTGCGTTCCTCTCTCCTGGGTGAAGGAGCCCTCCCACTGAACTTTCAAGCTGTCTATGGGATTTGTGAGTTGAGAAATCTGGGAATTGCAGCTGCTGCTGGTGGCTCCCTGAAGCCTGTTCCAGGTCCTGTTCCTGCTGTGCTGCATGGCCCATGCTGGGTTGCACTTCACTCCACCCCCGGCGTGACAGATCC
The DNA here is from genome assembly GCA_023548195.1 of Bettongia penicillata ogilbyi. Lineage (NCBI taxonomy): Eukaryota > Metazoa > Chordata > Mammalia > Diprotodontia > Potoroidae > Bettongia > Bettongia penicillata. Next base: position 4,731,468 of record JAJHZJ010000024.1, read on the forward strand.
TTCCCATCAGCCCTCCAGGCTGTCTTGGGCTGGAAATCTCTTTCACTCTGTCGTTTTGTGGCTTCTGTTGCTCTAGAATTTGTTTAGTCATTTTTTACAGGTATTTTATGAAATATGTGGGAAAACTTCTACAGGTGTGTCTTTCTCCTCCACCATCTTGGCTCTGTTCCCCAAATGCAAGATTTTTGACTTGCAAAATTGAAGTGGTTCTTGCCCTTATTTCTCCTTATTGCCATGTTTGATTACACTGAAAATAAATTAGAAAAGCTTTATGGATATCCTTCATATCTTTATCTGAATGTTGAATATTGTTATTACTTATGCACTTTCCTCTACAATTTGTTTTTAATAGCTAGAGTTTTTCTATAGAGTATTTATTTTCATATATCCTGATCTTTCTTTCTTCCTGTAATGAATCATAGGATCAAAGTTTAGAGTTGGGAGGGACTTTAGTGGTCATCTAGACCTGTTGTCTCATTCTACAGAAGAAGAAAGCAAGACTTTCCTAGAGATGTCGCACAGGTAGTAAGTAGAAGAGCCAGAATTTGAAACCCAGGTTGTTTGATAAATAATATCCAGGGTTATTTTCACCTTTTCATGGTTATTTTTTCATTTTTCTAGCCTTTACCCTTCATTAAAACTTCTAATTTCATAGGGAGGCCACAATGGTATCATTTTGAGATGGGCTAAGATTGGTGCTTCTGTAATTTCTAACCTGAAGACAATTTCCCCCCTTTTATTTAACTGATCACAATGTTTACCAAAATCATTTTGTGGACACATTTAATGAATTCTTACACATCCCTCAATGCTTTGACTCCCTTGTAAATATGAGAAATTTAAGAAAATATCTTTGCTTAGAGAGTGAGGGGGTAGGGAATTGACTTTATGTAGCCTGCTCGCCCAATATATGAGCTCTTGAAATTCTTAGGTAGAAGACAAAAAAAAGAACCCAACATGCTTACTAGTATTCATTAAGCATTTACTCTGTACTCCCTCTGTGTATGAGTTATATATTGATTTACTGTAAGCAATCCATGAAGAATATGCTATTAATCTATTTTATTTTTTATTTTAGAGTTCAGATAAACCACATCCAAATCCTTCTATATATGATCATGTTCCCCAGCATGGAATCGTTCAGTGATTTGTTAAAAGACTCACCAAAGGTAAGATGTGTAGTGATTTGGACTATTTGCCCCATATGTAATGTTATATGTTTCTTGTTTGCAGCCCCAATTCCTGATAAAAATACTTAAAAGAGATAATATCTTAAAAATGACATAAAAGTAGAACTTCAAACCTTCAAAAAATTGTCAATTTTATACTGGTGTGAATGTTTGTTACATCATATGTAAAAAAAAGTGCAGATTCAATTTCACTTTGCTATATCCTAAAAAAGTGGCTTTTTCATGATTAATCTGATATTGCTCTTGGTATATTTATAATGGCTACCTCTAACAAGAATGCCCAATTACAGATACTCCTTGCTGTTCAGGCTGAAATATGCGTATATTGTGGTAAGACCTTTAGTATATTCTTGTTGGAAAGGAAATTCTACATTACGTCTTGATTTAAAAGAAAGCTCTCCTGTTTACTTCTTGGAAAGGAGGCAATATCAAAGGATTTAGAAATTAGGAGTAAGGATGGAAGGAGTCATTTAAATATACATTACAGTAACATTGTAAAAGAGAAGAGCAAGGGATGATTTCCCTCTGTTTGTCTTTGTCTCTATGGTGCACAGCACAGTCTGGCATAGGGGAGACCCTGAATAATTACTTATTAATTGATCGATGAAGGCAGCTAGGTGTAGTGGGTGAAGTACTAGGCTTGCTATCATAAAGAACTGGGTTCAGACTTTGCCTCTGCTATTTACTGGATATCTAGCATGTTCTCTGTACGTTTCTTTAAAAACTGAGATGTGTGATTTCATTGGTATGAGGAACTTTTGGTGAGCAAACTCCCCTCAGCAACTGCTCTTCAAGTTGTCCATTGATTAGCAAGCACTTATTAAGTACTTATTATGTGCTAGATACTGTGCTAAGCTAACTTATAGTCTTAGAGAATTTTCTGAGGCAGTGAGAATTTCAGCACCTTTTCCAGGGTCTCCAGCTAATTATGTCAAATATGAGATCTGAACCTGGGTCTTCCTGATACTGAAGTCTTCTGTCTATATACTAGCCCAGGGGTGGGGAACCTGTGACCTTGAGGCTGCATGTGACCCTTTAGGTCCTCAAGTGTTGCCCTTTGACTGAATCCAAACTTCACAGAACAAATCCCCTTGATAAGAGGATTTATTCTGTAAAACTTGGACTTAGTCAAAAGGCTGCATCCAAGGATGTAGAAGACTACATATGGCCTCAAGGCTTCAGACTCTCCACCCCTGCATCCATGATACTGCTTGCCTTTTACATACATAGTAGATGCACATTAATTGCATATTGAATTAAATGGAGTCCTCTTAATTCATGAAGACCATTAGCAACACTGCTACTGTATGATATAAATTGCCCATTGACAACTAGTTACTCTGGTCACTCTTCACCTAAAACTTCCCAAAACATAAAAGAATATTTTTCTGATGTTATGAGCCTATCCTATAACTGAAACAAGGCATTGAAAAGGTTCTTGTATTTTGGAAATATACTGCTTGTTAAACTTAGTGATGTTAAGGAGCTGCGTATAGTTTTAGCTTCCTAGCCTTCCTTTATAATTCTCAGGTTCTAGACATTTCATTATTTGGGATCACCTCAGTCTTCTCAGGGCAGTGTCGTGGATAGAGAGTGCTGGACTTCAAGAAACAAACGCCACTAATTTTATAATCCTGGATAAGTCACTGAATGTCTTTGAAACTCATATTCATCATCTAAAAATGAAGGGGCTGTATTTGTTGGTCTTTAAGCTTCCTCCTCACTCTAAATATGTGATCTTTCATAAACTATACAAAAGCATGGTAACTTTTTGGGACTTTGCAGAGGGGATTTTGGGACAGAGTTAACTTTGAACTTCTATCTAATTTTGAAATTTTTTCATTCTGAAAATCAACTAAAACCAATCCCAACTTTCCAACAAACCAGGAAAGTTGTGTGTGTGTGTTTTTTTTTTTTTTTTTGATGTGTGGTGATGGTGGAATGCTATTGCACCCATTTGGAAGCTGGGCAGTGGAACAGCCCACATTTAGCTGGAGAGGATGAGTCCAGCCTCAGCCTCTGTCCAGGCACCTGAGCAGCCTCTTCACCCTTTCAGCTTCCTGCTACCTATGAAGGCACATCCTGATCTGCCACACTGATTTATTGGAAAAGATAATGCTTTAGTTTTCCATTACTACCAAGTTGCCTGGTAGGTTAAAGTCAGGTAGGGGGAGGTAGTAAGCTCCCCTAATGTAGAAATAAAACCTATTCCGCCCTAAGGCCACCAATGTTATTTGTAAAACCAGAATGATTTGGGAAAGAGAAGGAACACAGTTTTGAGATGAGGAAAGAAGGGAAAGAATATGGTTATAGGGCAAGGGGTTCTTAACCTGTGATTTGTAAACTTTAAAAAAAACTAATAGTTGTATTTCAATATAATTGTTTTATTTTACAATCATATACATATTTTATTTTATGCATTTAAAAACATTATTCTTAGAAAGGCTCATCAGACTGACAAAGAGGTCCATGACAAGCAAAGTTAAGATCCCTGTAACCCTGGGCAAATCTGCTCTCAACCTCAGTTTCCTCATCTGTAAAATAATAACCTATTTCACAAGGTTGTTGTCTCAAATGAAATTATCTGTGTGCGTATCACGTTGTACACCAAAGTACTTTGTAGCACTACAAAAATATTAGCTATTATTTTACTTTGTAACTGAACTGAGTCTAAGAAAGTCTTGTTGCATAAAATTTCCTCCTTACAGAGGATATGCTACACATGGGAGTCAATGCCTATGTGGTATTTGTTTGAAGTATTGACTTATGTGATGTCACATAGGTAAAAATACAGTTAAGTGATTTGAATAAACTCATTGTGCAAGGGTCGAATTCTTGGTTAACCTTCAGCTGCTGAGAAATGAAATTAACCAGAACTCTTCATTCCCCAGGTGTGCCCTATAATCAATGTTTTACTGTATTGTTGTAGTAGGTTCCAGCGTGGTTGGATTATTACATCCCCAGATTGTGGACCATGAAAGATAATGTGCTCAGTCCAAATGGGAGGCTATTTGGGCATTTCAATCAGGTCTTAACTGCGGTAAACAGACTGTTATTTTACTGACTCTGCTTTTTGAGAAAGCTTTTAATACCCTCTCTACCACGCTTAATCTGCATACACTAGGCTAGATACCTCAAGTTGTCTTTAAATATCTTATTTAATTTACCTCTTAGATATTGCAAAGGAATTCTTTGTCTAAAGGAACCAATTAAACCAAAGTACCCCAAAGGCTTTAAGTTTATCAGTGTTTTGTTAATAACTCACCGGTCACAAGAGTAACAGGCAATTCATTCCCAAGATCTTCACCCTGCGCTCATAAGTGTCACGGTTCACCAGCTTTTCACTAACTGTCCTGGACCTCTGTTTCATGACTAAGTTGAACTCTGAATTTCAGAGCATGTTAGGGCAATCTCATTGCAGACAGAAATGTTATGCCTATAATCTACCAAGTCTTCCACACACTCATAACCTAGGACAATAGCCAGTCTGCTGAGTTAAAGGAAAAGCCCGAGAGAGACAGAATTTCTGGGATTAATAATCAATTTATTAATTATAGTTAGCAAATAATCAATAAATTGAGTTCACAGGTTTCTCTCATAACCAAAGATGAATCATGGAGAACTCTGAATGTTTAAATACACTTGGAAAAAAGGAAATGGAGATGTGGGCTTATTCTAATGGGGAGCTGGGAGATAGCACTCTTGGACAAAGAGACTCATCTCAGGCCGGAACAATTCCACAACACTCTACAGTGCATCCAAACCACTTTAAATTGTAAAATGTAATTACTAAGATAAAAATATAACAAAGCTTAATTACATTAATAGGTGGTTAAATGGGGCTTAATTCCTTTTTGGACCCATTCAAGTTTGTTGCAAAATACATTAATGTGGTCAGTGAATATGAAGTCTAGAAAGCCTTCTGTGATATGCACAGGACATATTTGTTTAAGACTTGGATCTAGGGTGAATTTTTCTCTGACCTTCCTGACAAGCACACCTTGTCTTTTTTCTTTGAAGATGGGTCATGATGACGATGGCCTAGAAAAGAATGTTCTCAGAGTTTTGGTTTCATTCTTTCCATTAATTTCAAAATTATTGATGATGGTAGAAGGCTGTGTCTAATTTGCTCTACTGCTGATGAGCTGTTCTCATGTAACTGTTTCAACTGTCAGATATAGTTTTTTAGTCACCACTTAAAATTCTTCTTAACATTTTACCTAAATTTTTCTTACTGTCTCTTAGCCTCATTATTTCTTCTTATTCCATTGCACTGATTAATGAGTCTACTGAATTCCGACCCTCGTTTTACAAATTTGTCGACCATTATCCAGTCTCCTCTTAGTCATCTTTTCCCTTGAGTGAACATACCCAACTCTCAACTTTTTCTCATAAATCTTATTTTTGGACACTCTGTCTTCCTTTTTCATTTATTTCATGTATATTTTCTACAGTCTTCCTATGTCTTTCTAGAAACAGTATTCTACCTGAATACTATTATACTAAGTGAAAAAATTGAGCACCACTCATTCAAATTTTAATCTTATCAATATAATCTTAGCATAATGCTAGTTTTTATGGTGGTGCTAACAAGAATAAAATTATATATATGTGCCCTTTTCTTCTCACTAAAGATCTGCGCCAAAGCCATCATCAGTTTTGATTGCTTTTCTTCTCCTCTATCTTCTTTCTTCATAATCTCTCCCCTGTGGCCAAAATACAGTGCCTGGTACATAGTAAGTGTTTAATTAATGCTTCTCCAACCTCTCCAACCAGAACAGTCTCACAGTAACACAACTCAGAGCTTGTCTTTTTAAGGAAGGTGAGTAAATCTAACCAATTCATAGGATACAGAGTAACTGCAACGCGTGTGTTTTCCTATGCTTTTCCTTCTCAAATCAGGAGTGGCAGTAGAGAGCAACAGTCACAAAAGAAGCTCTTCCTTTAACTAGATGTCACTGTCGTTATAATTCTTGGCCAGTGAAACCAATTCTCTCTTCCATTAATTTGGGATCTCTCAACTGAAGTCTTCTGTCAGCTAACTACTTCTAGCTGCCACAGCTCAAACAGAATACTTTCTCAGTCATCTGAGGTGTCTTTAGATTCCTATGTTAGGTTCCTTTTTCAGGTTCCATTTTATTTAAATGCCTAAAATGAAAGCCTCTGGATTCTTAATGAATCACCTTTTAGATCACTACCCTCCAAATTTCCCCTGTGAAATTTATAGTCCTTATAAATCTAAAGTCTTTTTAGCCATCTTCAAATTTTTTAGTTTTGCCCTTTTTACTTATCAAATAGTTCTATGCAAATAAACTGTTACCATAAACCCATGTAGCTAGAAGTCCTCAGCATCATCCAACATTGTACCTTGTTTCATTAAAACTACTTTTTCATATTCATGTTTTTCCACTTAACAAATAAAAGTTCTTTCTCTTAGTAAAATGTTAATCTGTTCATATATGTGTAACATCATTCTATATTGTTTCCAAGGTGATTTGAGTCTTTAAATTTGTATCATAGTTCATTTTCTATCTCAAAGTCCACAAATCCCATATGAAAACTTTATGTTCATATTTTAATCATTTTTATTAAAACAAAGTTGTTATTCTATTCATCTTAGGCACCAAAATGTTCATCTGTAGCAGCAGTAATATTTTACATTTTTTAAACAATTGACATAATTTTTTCTTCATATAAAAATACTTTTTTTTTGTTCCTTTCAACACAGCTCCATATGAACACAGCATTATCTTAAAGGAATAGTACATTATATGCTCTCCCCACAGTGAATGTTTGCAGTCTTCTCCAAATGAAAATTTCAAGATAAAAGAAGCATGAATGCATCACGTGATTAAGAAAAAGTCATACATTTTACATGAACAATTTTACACTAGATATGGAAAACATTCAATTGTCTTGCTCTAATATATAGGCAAAGGTAAACATTCTCCTTTATGGAAATAATTTCATACACATGCACAAGATTTGAGGAAAGAGACAACCAAATATATAAATCTCACATAAAGTTTTTTATAAGCAAATCTCAATATATAACAAAAAATATAGTACCACAAGTTAATTGTACACAAGCATATATCACATAGAGGAACTGGAAGCAGTATGTACCAGGCAAATCCAACCACCACTACCATCACCTTGAATGCCTTCTTTCCCTTCCCCTCCAACATTTTTTTAAAATTTATTTATTTGTTTTACATTTTCAACATTTATTTCCACAAAATTTTGAGTTCCAAATTTTCTCCCCATCTCTCCCCTTCCTCCACCCCAAAATACCGAGCATTCTGATTACCCCTTCCACCAATCTGTCCTCCCTTCTAACATCTCTCCCTTTCCTTATTCCCATCTTCTCTTTTGTCCTGTAGAGCAAGATAAATTTCTATACCCCATTACCTGTATTTCTTATTTCCCAGTTTCATGCAGGAACGATATTCAACAGTTGATCCTAAAACTTTGAGTTCCAACTTCTCTTCCTTCCTCCCTTCCCACTCATCCCCATTGGGAAGGCAAGCAATTCAATATAGGTTATATATGTATAGTTTTGCAAATGACTTCCATAATAGTTATGTTGTGAAAGACTAACTGTATTTCCCTCCATCCTATCCTGCCCCCCATTTCTTCTGCTCTCTCTTTTGACCTTGTCCCTCCCCAAGAGTGTTGACTTTTAATTGCTCCCTCCTCCCACTGCCCTCCCTTCTATCATCTTCCCCCGCCCTGCTTATCCCCTTCTCCTTCACTTTCCTGTATTGTAGGGTAAGTTTTCATACCAAAATGAGTGTGCATTTTATTCTTTCCTTGAGTCAAATGTGATGAGTAAGCTTCATGTTTTCCCTCTCACATCCTCCCTTTTCCCCTCCATTGAAAAGTCCTTTTCTTGCCTCTTTTATTAGAGATAATTTGCCCCATTCAATTTCTCCCTTTCTCCTCCCAATATATTCCTCTCTCACCCCTTACTTTCAGTTTTTTAGATATGATCTCTTCTTATTCAAATCACCCTGTGCTCTCTATCTCTGTCTCTCTCTCTCTGCGTGTGTGTGTATGTATGTGTGTGTATAATCCCACCAACTACCTGGATACTGAAAAAAGTTTCAAAAATTGAAAATATTGTCTTTCCATGTAGGAATGTGAACAGTTCAACTTTAGTAAGTCCCTTATGATTTCTCTTTCCTGTTCATCTTTTCATGTTTCTCTTGATTCTTATGTTTGAAAGTCAAATTTTCTATTCAGCTCTGGTCTTTTCATCAAGAATGCTTGAAAGTCCTCTATTTCATTGAATGACCATTTCCCCCCCTGGAGTATTATACTCAGTTTTGCTGGCTAGGTGATTCTTGGTTTTAGTCCTAGTTCCTTTGACTTCTACATATCATATTCCAAGCCATTTGATCCCTTAATGTAGAAGCTGTCAGATGTTGTGTTATTCTGATTGTATTTCCACAATACTTGAATTGTTTCTTTCTAGATGCTTGCAATATTTTCTCCTTGACCTGGTAAATCTGGAGTTTGGCTACAATGTTCTTAGGAGTTTCTCTTTTGGTATCTCTTTCAAGTGATGATCAGTGGATTCGAATATCACGGCAATTTTCCTTGATATTTCATGAAAGATGATGTCTATGTTCTTTTTTTTTTTTTTTTACTAACTTTCAGGTAGTCCCATAATTTTTAAGTTATCTCTCCTGAAACTATTTTCCAGGTCAGTTGTTTTTCCAATGAGATATTTCACATTATTTTCCATTTTTTCATTCTTTTGGTTTTGTTTGGTGATTTCTTGGTTTCTCAGAAAGTCATTAATCTCCATCTGTTCCATTCCAATTTTGAGAGAACTATTTTCTTCAGTGAGCTTTTGAACCTCCTTTTCCATTTGGCTGATTCTGCTTTTTAAAACATTCTTCTCCTCATTGGCTTTTTGAACCTCCTTTGCCAATTGAGTTAGCCTATTTTTAAAGGTGTTATTTTCTTCAGCATTTTTTCGGGGGGTCTTCTTTAGCAAGTTGTTGACCTGCTTAGTATGATTTTCTTGCATCTTTCTCATTTCTCTTCCCAATTTTTCCTCCACCTCTCTTACTTGATTTTCAAAATCCTTTTTGAGCTCTTGCATGGCCTAAGACCATTGAATATTTATTTTGGATGTTTGGGATACAGAATCCTTGACTTTTATGTCTTTTCCTGATGGTAAGCATTGTCCTTCCTCATCTGAAAGGATAGGAGGAGATATCTGTTCACCAAGAAAGCAACGTTCTATATTCTTATTTTTTTCCCCTTTTTTGGGGCATTTTCCCAACCAGTTACTTGACTTTTTGGTTCTCTGTCAAGAGTAGGGTATATTGTGGGGATCTGTAAGATCTCAGTGGCACAGTCAGGTGTGTACACTGATCTGGGAGCAACAAGAAAGTTTTGTGCCCAGAATCTGCAAGTAGTAGAGTTTCCTCTCTACAACCACCTGGCCTCCAGTTCTACCAAGCCAGCACTGGAGGCTGAGATTCAGATAAGCTGCTCAATTCCCCCAGGACCTTTAGGTGGGGGCAAGGCCACCATTCAATGTGAGATAAATATCAGCTGCTCAGATCCCCCTGGAGCATTAGGTGGGGGCAGAGCTACTACACAGGGCTGAGGTAAGAATCAGCTTCTCAGTTCCCCCAGGAGTTTTATGATCCAACAATGGATGTGGCTGAATGAGGTTGGAGCTATGGGAAGACCCCGCTCCCTTCTTGGCCAGCTGAAAAAAATCTCTCACTGATGGTGCCTATGGGTTGAAGGATCTGCAAACAGCCGGTACTGCCACTGGGAATTCCACCCTTGAGGCCTACTTGGGTCCTCCTTCTGGTACCATGCCATGCAGTCAAATCTGAGCTGGGCTCTGCTCCACATGTGGTGCAACAGACCTTTCCCATTGGCCTTTCAGGTCACCCTGGGCTGGAAATCTCCTCCACTCTGTTGTTCTGTGGCTTCTACTGCTCTAGAATTTGTTGAGAGTCTTTCTTCACAGGTATTTTATGGACTGTCCCCCTCCAACCTTAAAGGCCATAAAACCTACTTGTAGCTCAGCTCCTGCAGTAATCACAAAGAGGAAAAATCATTGTGGATAACAGGCCCATCTTCTTCACCACCACTAACAACTGCTGACTAAGTGGTACTAAGATAAAAATGAACATACAAGTCCTGGAAGTGGAAGCACTGTCCAGGCCACCAGTCCTGATTATAGCGCAGTACTTGCAGCCATCATCTGAGGAAGCAGCTCCTACAGAGGAAGGGACCTACTATCTCCACCAACTGCCAGCCAACTGGGTAACTAGGTGACACAGTGAATAGTAGAACACTGGGCCTGGAGTCAGGAATACCCGAGTTCTAATCTGGTTTCACAAGTAACTTTTATTTGCCTTGGTTTCAAATGTAAAATATAAACAATAAGAGCATCTACACTGAAGGATCACTGTGAGGATCAAAATGCGATATGTCTAACATGTGTTTAGCACAGTGCCTACCTAATACGTAGGAGATACTTAATAACTGCTTATTACATTCATTTCCAACTGCCATCCATAATACAAACTAACCAGCTTAGCTAAAGTAGCAAGGAAAGATAGGAGGCCACATATGCCAGACAAGTCAACCTCTCCCCCATTGTGACACCATCTCTCCTCATAATCCAATGACACCATCTCTCCTCATAATCCAATGGAGACAACGTAGGCATCTGACCCCAAGAGCCTTGGGAAGAGCACTACTTTCAATCCATTGTCCTCACCCATCATCCTGGGAAGCAACATCTATGGAGATGAATCTGATAACTGCTCCTGAAGCTATCAACTACTGAAGACCCAGAAAAGGGAACTGTAGTCACCAATGTCCTTGGCACTGTCAAATGTTTAAAAATTAGCAAATGTTATGATTTAATCAGAGGATATGATATTAAATAAGAGGCACTGTCACTTGCTTTGCTGTTGTACCAAAGGACTGTTCCACCAAACTTTCATCTGAAATCTTCAATTTGTGTTGTCTTTCCCATTATACTGTGAGTTTCTTGAGAGCAAGGACTGTCTTACTTTTCTATTTGTAGCTCCAATCTTTAGCATATCACTTTGCACAAAAGAATCTCTTAAATGATTTTTTGTGTTTTTATTGATTCATTTGTATGTGCCCTTACATAGCTGTATTTAGCTATATGAAAAATTACTTCTCCAGATTTTACTTGGTAAATGCAAACAACCCTTAAAACTGACTTAATATTTTTTATAGTCATAGCCTTAGTTTCTAAATTTCTAACTGTCTTAACTATATATCACATACTAATATGGGACTATTGGGTTAAGTGACTTGCTCAGGGTCATACAGCTAGTAAGTGGCAAGTGTCTGAGGCCAGATTTGAACTCAGGTCCTCCTGACTGTAGGGCTTGTGCTCTATCCACTGTGCCACCTAGCTGCCCTAATACTTTGCTTAGTCTGTTCATTCTCTACAACTGGTGTATCAGGATAACATGGTATTGCTATTTGATTCAATTTTTCATTCTCCTTTGACCTATTCTTTATTTTTTTCAATTTTGATTGAGATATATACAGTGGATAGATTGCTGGACTTGAAGTCAGGAATACTTGAGTTCTAATCCTACTTCAGACACTAGTGGTGCACCCTAGGACAAGTCACTTGAACTCTGTTTGCTTCAGTTTCCTCATCTACAAAATGTGGATAATAATAGCACCTACCTCACAAGGTTGTTGTGAGGATCAAATGAGATAAAGGGCTTTGCAAACCTTAAAACAGTATATAAATGTTGGCTTTCACCAACAACATTTCATCAGCACCATCAGCACCATTTTCACCATGATCATCATGTTGATTACCATCAGAACTGGAGTCTCCCTCAATTCTAGACACAGGTTGTTTCTTTCCCCCACAGCAACATTTTTCTTATCAATTCTCTTTATTGTTTCTGGAAGACATTGACTTTCAGTAGTCTTTGGTTTCTGTTTCAATATAACTTCTGATGTATGACTTGAATTTCTAGTTATATTAGGAGTTTTGTGCACATAATTTTTGTTTTTTTTCTTTAATTCAGATACCTTCCAGTTAAGAATCTCAAACTGGTTTAGAAATTTCTTCAATACTCCATGAACAGCAAATTTTTTGTTTTCATAAAACTTTGAAATGTAGTTTTACTTTTTAGAAACATACTCAGTCCTTGTGTCATCTCAATTTTTGACTCTTGTTCTGTCAGCATCAATTTCCTACAAATCAAGTGACAATATAATTACGACCAGATGATTCACAGTTGTAATAAATAGTCATTCTCTTCTGATGGCATCTTGATAATGTTCCTGCATCAACTAGTGTGCAGACTTAGTTGAGAATGAGGTCATTTTTACTGTGTTCCTCATCTAATATTACTGTCATTATTAGCCTAATTTTAATTTTTTCAAACTTGAATTTTCAGAATTCAACTTTTAAATGCCCAAACTACATTTTCCTTAATCTCTCTCTGTCTCTGTCTCTATATTTGTCTCTCTCTCTCTTCCCACCCTCCACACCCTCCCTTCCCCCACCTGGTCTATTCATATTCTACAATAACTATCATAGAAGACACTATTGTTTCTACTGTGCTGGTGGCAGACTTCCTTTAAAGGGGCTGAATCTGTTACTTTGTTCTCTCATTATATCAACTGGAATGGGCTGATCTGTTGTTTCCTCTATTAGAATATTCTGAATTTCCTTCTTTTGATTTTCTGCAATATGAAATGACTATTAAAAACATTTCTGTAACATACACTTGAATCGATGCTCTGAAACTAGTTATTAGTTGAATTTTCAACACATTCACTGATTATCTAGTATAATCCATATTCCTTCTACCCTTGGAGATATAGCGTACCTGAGTACACTTCTCTCCATTCTAATGGTGCCTCCTTCTTCAGGATTTACTGTCCCTTTCACTATTAATGGTCTATATGTTTTCTCTACTTCAGGTACTTTCCACAGCTGTAAAGTTTCAGTTTCATTTCTAACCCAAACATTGCAAGTTTCTTCCTCCAGGGGACATGATTCTTTCTTTATGAAAACTCCTAACTTAAGTATATGACTCCACTGTGATGTTGTATTCTATGGGATATGGAATCCTATTAATAAGTCAGCCATTTTTAGTATTTCAAATGCCTTTTTATTTCAGTTGAATGTAAATGCATTTTCTCCAAGTGATCCTTCCTTAACTAGCATCATTCATCAGTTCCCTAGTCCAGAGGGGTCTGCCCAGAGGTAGAAGATTTCATTTGGAGATTCCAATTGGATCCAGCTCCTAAGAGGGAACCATTCTTGGGGAAGCAGAGTTTTTTCTCTATGCTGCTCATCATCTGTCTTTTCAGTTCCTCCTTTAGATTGTTGTCTGAGTGTTGCTGATTCTTTCTAGCTCAGTTTATTAGGTCCTTGTATAGGACTATTGAGGTCATTTTCCCACAGCTACTTCTACTGCTTAGCTCTAGCCATCCCTGTCTGTATCTCCATGAATGCATGTGTCCTTTAAGAAGAGTGAATTATTCAGCTGTCCTTCCACTTCAAAGATCACAATAGTCCTAAATGTTCTCAGGCTGAGAGGGAATGCTTATTTCTCTGAATTACAGATCCTAGAATGTCAATCAGGTCTCAGACCCCTGTTACAGAGAGTAATGAACCTATGATTTCATGGGTAGAGGGAATTCCCAGATGAAGAAACTTCTATCAGTTGAAGTTGGCATATTCTCTTCAACTACAGTCTTAAAGAATTGCCAGGAGCAGAGAGAGGTCAAATGATTTTCATAGGGTCATATATCTGGTATTTGTTAGAGGCAGTGCTTGTCAGAGACAATATATTAAACTTTTTTTCTTTTTTAACTCTTTGACACCTCAGTGTAATTGAGTTTTTGCAATGGAAGGATCCCTAAATTTGAAGTCTGAAAAGCTAGGTTTGAATCCTATCTATCATTATTACTACTTCTATAACCTTGGACAAGTCATAAGATCATAGACTTAGAATTGAAATGGACTTCAGACACTATCTAATGCAACCCTCTCATTTTATAGATAAGGATATATAGGACATTAAGTGACTTGCCCAAGGTCACAATGTAGTAAGTGTTAGAGGCAGAATTTGAGGCCAGGTACCAGAGTCAGAACCCATAACTTACCTTCTTCTGTTTTTCCTTATTAAATTGAGCATGTTGAACTAGATGACAGCTAGGGCTCCTTTAGGTTTGAGACTTGGTCAGTCCCTTCATAATCTAGTTGCTCAATGAAAACAGCTTCCCATGGGAATAAGACATAAAACTTCCAAGTTCTGAGTGGAGTAGTGGTAGAAAGAATTCCAGTATAGAGTCTTACCAGGAGAGGGCAGGTTTGGGGAGATCATACATGATCATGGAAATCTGGGTGAATACAGAACCTTTCCTTAGGTAGTGAGCCTGGTAATGTAAAAGGAAGTGAAGACTTTTTGTCTGGCTTTTATGATCTTATCTTTGACCATTCCTGCCATAATGAAATTCCTCAAAACTCAAACAAGTGAATTATAATAATAGCTCATCTGTTTGTGCACTTCAAGGTTTACAAAGTGTTTTTTATATATTCACTTGGTTGTCACAGCCACCTTGTCACATAGAAACTACACACCATAGTCATGGACATGGAGAAAACCTTAGGTCTTTTAATCCTCTCTGCTCATTTTACTGATGAACAATCTGAGATCCATTAAGGTAAGGTGATATACCTGAAGTCCAACAGGTAGTAAGTGAAAGACCTAGGATCTGAACTCAGATGCAATGGCATAGGAACACACAGATCTAGAGTGGAAAAGGGTATCAGAGGCCATCTAGTGTAATCCTCCCATTTTACAAATGAGGAAACTTAAGGAGGTTAAATGACTTGTTGTAATGTTAATAGAACTTAAGATCTTCCCTGTCCATTAATAGGTTTACATGGAGCTCATTAAGGGAAGCTTGCTTAGGGGAGGCGTCCTTGTAGGAAGACTTTTACACCTATTTCTAATTAGACACTGAGTCATGAAGGTTGTGATGCCTTCTGACTCTAAGAAGTTTATATATGCTCCAAGTTGGTATTTTGCTTGGGGGGGGGGGCGGGTTTCACTTATGAGAAGGATCTTGTGATTCTCTGGTTGAGACTCTGAGTGGCCATATGTTCAGCACTCCCCAACTGCTCAGATGTAAAAGTTCTTTCAATCCAGGGATGTATGTAAAGTGTATAATAATATTGCTTTGATTTAGGCAGTAGAGCCCTGTCTGTTGGTCTTCATTTCTCTGCTTATATTTTCTTTGTTTGTATTTCCTCAAGTTCAGGGTGCTGACTTTTCCCCTGAACTAGTCAATATAATTAAAAAAAGATTGTTAACCTCTCAAAAAACTATCTTTCCTAGTAAAGCAGATCTAAGAACCTGCGCTAGCAGCCATCCTGGGTATGCCGGTGTGGTTGCCTTTACACTTGTCCAAAGTACCACATGTACTAAGCAAGTGACCCCCAGTTCCTTGTTCTATTCACTATTATCCACAATTTTCAGATGAGGAATTAAAATCTCCGAGAGCCCATAATCATTTATAGCTAGTCAGAGGCAGAATTAAACTACAAGTCTTCCTGACTATAGGTCCACACTTTTTTTTCTTCTTGGGCAGTTTTTTATATTATTCATATGTAACAATAACAAAATACTCCAATCTTTAAGGTTTTACATGTCATATACTTTGTCACCATTAGGTGAAGGAATCAAATATGTATGGGGAAGCGGTGCATTGAAGATATTTTTTGAGTGGTGGTGGTTTTTAATGAATACTTTGATTTCTTATTCAGATGTACAAAAGAACAATTAAATTCACTCTCAGCCTTCTTTTAAGTTATTTTAATTCTGTTTAAATAGTTTTTAACAAAGTCACTTTAGGCTAAATTGATTTTATTTTAGGTAATGTTAGCTTTTTGGTTCAAAACGAAAATACACGGAATGCCAGCATATGGTACAGTATACCAACTTGCATTGGTAGCACTGTAAAGTGTACTAGGTAGTACTTTCCTTAAAACAACCCCATGAAATAGGCAGTGAAAGTATTATTATTTGCATTTTGTAGTTGGTGGATGTGAGGCTTGGGGAGTCTTTTAGAGGTCAAGTGAGAAGTTAAGAGCTCAGAGAGATTGTGAATTGTTTCATGGTCCACATGCAACATGGTTGCATGTTGCTGGAGTGTTCCAGCCAGGGTGTGAATGTAGCTTTCTTGAATCCAAGTCTAAGATCACCTCCAATGTTTTTTTTTTCCAAATTGCCAGTTGTGTGTGCCCCTTTTTACCTTACATAGCATGCACAGTTCCCTTTAGTAATTCTTTTTCTTCCTTTCCATCTCATTTGTACTGTCCCCTCCTCTACGTGGACATAGTATGGTGTCTCTGGGGAGAGTGTTCTCTTCCTGTGTTGCCCCATTCACATTCTTCACTTAGAAGATAGTGCTAGTAACAGCAACTTGTGCGATGATCAACTATGAATAATGTAACTCTTCTCAGCAATACAATGATCCAAGTATTTCAAATGACTCATGATGGAAAATGTAACCTGTAGTCAGAGAAAGAACTGACTGATAGAATCTGAATGCAGATTGACACATACTATTTTCATTTTCTTTATCTTTTTCCTGTTCCCCCTTCTTCCTTTGACCTTCTTTTTACAACAATGACTAATATTTGATTTTTTCTTCTTTTACAACATGACTAATATGGAAATATGTTTTACATGATTGCAAATGTATAACTCATTGAAAATTCTTACCTTTTTAGGGAGAGGAGAGGGGGGATGGAGGAGGGACTGAGAAAATTTGGATCTTAAAATTTAAAAGAAATGTTAAAATTATTTTTCCATGTAATTGGAAAAAAATAAAGTCATGAAAAAAAGAAGATAGTGTCCCACTGTGTGTTTCGTTCTGTTCTCAGCTATCTAAGTTGGGAAGTATCTTAATAAAATAATTCAGGCTTCAGGGCTAAAGTTTCCATAGTAATCCACATTTAAACATTTTTTAACTCAAAGATATTCATCATAATGGGGAAAATGAAGAAGATATTTTTAGGTAGGGGACCCAGGACCTTCCCTTTAAATCATCCCAAATAGAATGATTCCTTTTCTACCTACTCACTTCTTTTTTTATGAGCTAGTTAGCTTAAGACATGAAAAATTCTTTTCATAAATTTCTTAATGCTAGCTATAGTAAATGTATGTAGGTGATATAAGGAGGACCCAAGCAAAGAGAGTTTAGATGACAATGCACATGTTCATTAAAAATACAAAAAGAATAAATCAAAGTGAATATTTTCCTGGAAGAAGTCTAGTAATGCCTTCTTTGTATAGGAAGGACAATGTATATTGACCAAAGTTCTGTTAAGCAAGACTGCTTAATGCTTAACTTGTTTTCATTTGGGAAATGTTTCTATCTGTATTTTCTCTTCCAATTTCCCACATGTAAACAAAGGGTTGGAATAATAATCCTCCATAGAAGAGATGCTGTATATAACTGTAAATAAAGCATCTCTTTCTTCCCTAGAACAGAAAGACAAGCAAGAAGATGGACAAAATGATAGAGTGGAAAGATTTGCCATGAGGATCTGATGGCACAATGGGTAGAGTGCTAGGCTTGGAGTTAGGAGTTTCAAATCCTGCTCCAGACATTTATGGGCCATATGACCCTGGCAAGTTTCTTAACTTAGCTAAATCTCACTTTCTTCATCTGTAAATCCAGGAGGTTATACTTGATACACTTTAAGGTCCCTTCTAGATTTAAATCTTTACTCACTTTCTTATTGCTGTGATTTCCAGTCTTGTCTCTGAATCTTATTAGCTATGTGACCTTTGAGGAGTCACTTAACCTTTTAGGGTCTAATTTTCTTCATCAAGAAAATAAAGGGATTGAATTAGATCTTTTCTGAGATCTTTCTTTTTCTTTTTCTTTTTTTTTTAGCTCTAAGCCCTATGAACATTTTTCTTTGCCCCTAACACACTACCATCCATTTATTTTTTTCTGTTCATCTATTTGTGGAGTGAATGAAGAAATGAAGAAAGAACTTGTTCTTTGCAAAGAGAATAGAATGATTTTTAGTTCTCTTGATTGACTACTCTTTCTGCCTATAGAATATAGAGATCTTTTGGAAAGACCTTACATTTTTGTCACCTTATCCTCACCAACCTTTCCCCCTTTCTATTCTGCCAGTCCAAACTTCTGTTCCAAAAATAAATTTTCATGTTCTCCTCATTACTATTCTACTTGCCAGCATACTGTACCATTAATTTTCTCAAAATAATAGCCTACATTTGATACTTGTTTCTCCCTACCCCCCACAAACATACATACCCCTACATCATTAAAAAGGGATTAAAATGCTCATTCTCTTCTATAATTTTTCTTCTTCTCACAATATTCTAGGCAAAATGTCCTTTCTAAAATCAACAAATGACTTTCCTTTAGTAAATTTAAAAATATATTTCTCAGTCCTCAATAGGTCAAAATTAGCAATACTAAAATTCAGAAATGCTATGAAGAAATTAATTACAGAAGAGAAATAATTCAGGGAATTCATGAAATTCTGATTTTCAGAGATTTATTAGCTTTAATTAGATTATTTATTACAAGTTAGATTATTATTATTTATTAGCAATCAATACTCAGTGGACAAAAATTGGTTATAGAGGATGAAAAAGTTGAGAAATTTGGAGAACTCTCCAAATTAAAACAACATATACTTTGATATGTAGTGACTTCAGTGCCAAGATGGAGCTAGGTGAGGACAATGAGAAATATGTCAGATAAAAAGGCAAATAATTAGGAATGAGAGGGAGCAAAACCTTGTATATTATATAAAGCTGTCATGCCCATTTGTCATGAATCCTTCTGAGAAAAGATCCAAGTAGATACTGAAAAACATCAGAAAAATAAAATTGTTTATATTCTAATAGATAGGAAATAGCTAATTTCAGTTGTGGAAGTCATACCTGTGCATAATATGGGCAGTGATTCCTTAGATTAAAGATAAAAATTAAAACAAAGTTAGAAGAATTAAAAATCAGAAAACATAAGGTATGCAACTGAAAACATTCAATCCTGAGCTATTCAAAAAATTATTGAAAGTTAAAAAATGGGTAGTGGATGGAAGAAATGACCCATATAGAATATAATTATTGTTTTTGTTTTGTTTTCTTTTTAAAAATTTATTTATTTAGTTTTAGTTTTCCTCAATCATTTCCTGAATATTTCTCTCCATTTCTCCACTTCCCTCACCCATAGACACTGTGCATTCTGATTACCTCTTCCTCCAATCTTCCCTCCCTTCTACCATACCCCTCCTCTATTTTCTTGTAGGGCAAGACAGATTTCTATATCCCATTACCTGTATTTCTTATTTCCTAGTTGCATGTAAAAACAATTTTTAACATTCATTTTGAGTTCCAACTTCTTTCCCTTCCTCCTACCCTACCCATCCCCACTGACAAGGCAAACAATTCAATATAGGTTATAAATGTGTAGTTTTGCAAATGACTTTCATAATAGTCATGTTTTGGAAGACTAACTATATTTCCCTCCACCCTATCTTGCCCCTATTTTTTCTATTCTCTCTTTTGACCTTGTCTCTCCCCAAAAGTGTTTGCTTCTAATTACTCCCTCCTCCCATTTACCCTCCTTCCATAATCCCCCTCACACCACTTATCCCCTTACCCCCTACTTTCCTGTAGTGTAAGTCAGATTTTCATCCCAAATTGAGTGTGCATGTTATTTCCTCCTTAAGCCAAATATGAAGAGTAAGCTTCACTTTTTCCCTCTCACCTCCTCCCTTTTCTCCTCTATTGAGAAAGCTAATTCTTCCCTCTTTTATGAGAGATAATTTGCCCCATTCCATTTCTCCCTTTCTCTTTCTAATATATTCCTCTCTAACCCTTTAATTTTATTTTTTTGGATATCATCTTTTTCTATTCCACTCACCCTGTGCCCTCTGTCTATATGTATATAATGCCTCCAACTACCCAAATACTGAGAAAAGTCTCAAGAGTTACAAATATGATCTTTCCATGTAGGAATGTAAACAGTTCAAATTACTAAGTCCCTTATGATTTCTCTTTCCTGTTCACCTTTTCTTGCTTCTCTTGATTCTTGTGTTTGAAAGTCAAATTTTCCCTTCAGCTCTGGTCTTTTCATAAAGAATGCTTGAAAGTCCTCTGTTTCATTGAATGATCACTTTTTTTTGCCTGAAGTGTTATACTAATTTTTGCTGGGTATGTGTTTCTTAGTTTTAATCCTAACTCCTTTGACTTCTAGAATATCATATTCCAAGCCCTTTGATCCTCTTAGTGTAGAAGATGCTAGATCTTGGGTTATCCTGATTGTATTTCTACAATACTCGAATTGTTTCATTCTAGCTGCTTGCAATGTTTTCTCCTTGACCTAGGCACTCTAGAATTTGGCTGCAGTATTCCTAGGAGTTTTTCTCTTTTGATCTCTTTCAGGTGGTGATCTGTGGATTATTTGAATATTTATTTTACCCTCTGGTTCTAGAATATCATGGGAGTTTTCCTTGATAATTTCATGAAAGATGATGTCTAGGCTCTTTTGTTGATCATGGTTTTCAGGTAGTCTCATAATTTTTAGATTGTCTCTCCTGGATCTATTTTCCAGGTCAATTGTTTTTCCAATGAGATATTTCACATTGTCTGCTATTTTTTCATTCCTTTGATTTTGTTTTATAATTTATTGATTTTTCATAAAGTTATTATCTTCCATCTGCTCCATTATATTCTTTAAGAAATTATTTTCTTCAGTGAGCTTTTGAATCTCCTTTTTCATCTGGCCAATTCTGCTTTTAAGGGCATTCTTCTCCTCATTGACTTTCTGAAACTCTTTTGTCATTTGGGTTCATCTACTTTTTAAAGTGTTAGTCTCTTCAACATTTTTTGAGTCTTCTTTAGCAAGCAATTGACTTATTTTTCATGATTTTCTTGCATTGCTCTCATTTCTCTTCCCAAGTTTTGCTCCACTTCTCTTACCTGATTTTGAAAATTCTTTTTGCGCTCTTCTGTGGTCTAAGATCGATTCATGTTTTTCTTGGAAGCTTTGGATGGAGGAGCTTTGACTCTGTTGTCTTCTGTTTGCATGCTTTGGTCTTCCTTGTCACCAAAGTAAGATTCTACAGTCTGATTCTTTTTCTGACTCTTGCTCATTTCCTCATTTACTTGACTTTTGACCTCTTTGCAAGGTAATTCTCTATTTGCAGTGAGGGTGGGATGTGTACTCTCAGCTGCTTGATTCCCCCACAATCTGTGAACCTAGAGCTCCAGAAACAGTGGCTGCAGCTGTTCCTGCTGCTGCTGTGGCTACTGCAGGTTCCTCTGACTCCTCCCCCCTCTGCCACCCTAGAGCTGGAGCTGGACCACTCCACTCTCTTGCACTAGTCTCACAGGTTTTTTCCACTGACCTTCCATTTATCCTCAGGATTTTGAGGTCATGAAGTCTGAAAACCACCAGAGGTGTGAGAAATTCAGTTTCCCCAAGGCCTACTCAGGTCCCTTCTGTGCACTCACAGCCTACACTGGACTGTACTCTGCTCCCAGCTTGGAGTGATAGACACTTTCCTGCAACCTTCCAAGCTGTCTTGTGCTGGAAATTTGCTTCACTGTCACTCTGTGGGTTCTGCTGCTGTAGTATTTGTTTAGAGCTTTTTTACAAGTATTTGACTGGGCTTGGCAGAAGCGCTCTAGAAAGTCTGTACTGTTACTAAGCCATCTTGCTTCTGCCAAATATCTCCTTTGTTTTCAAAAAGGACCAATGATAGCACAGGTGATATTTTGACTTGCACATGAATTGGATTTAAATGAGGCAGAATTATACAAAATTATCAGCCTCACTCTCTCTCCCAGAGTTATTGAAGTCCAGTGACAAGACAAAAGTCTACATGACTGCAATGGCCTGGATTGCAGGGAATGACTTCGGCATCCTTGATGTCTAACCAATCTCTAAGCACTCCGCTGTATCTGCCACTGACTATAACAATTTCAAACAGATTCAAATTCTCTAACAAGGAGAGCAAAAAGGCCTAAAGAGAATCTGAGTCAATAAATACCTCACTTGCTTACCAAGAGGTAGAAATGGTAGCTGAAGGCAAGTTTGATTTAGAATTCTAAGCCTATTTATAAAAAATCTCATGTAGAAATTTGATGAGAGACTATGAGAAATATTACTTCATAAAAAAGAAAGAAGCAGAGAAGGGAAAGCCAGTTTAAAGAATGTTTGGCAAGAGATCCAATTGAGGAAAGTTATTCTGAGGACATTTAAATATTAAGGTGGGAGGGAGAAGATAAACTGAAGAAACATGGAAAAGATTGGAACATAATTTTTTTTTAATAATAACATGTTTTCCCTGTCAAGGAAGAATAAAGCCACTATACTTGGACTATAACATTGCAGTCTTGGATATGCTTATGGAGGAGGTAGAAAATGAACTTGAGGTAACAAAAATATGAAGATCTAGAGGATTAGACCAGAGGTGTTCTGCAAAAGTCTCCAGTGAAACCAGAATAAAATGTAATTGGGAAATGTTCAACATAATAAATAAATATTCAATAAGACAGAGTTGTTTATTTTTGTGGTTTTCTAAATCAATATAGGGTCTGCTTAGCATTTGTGTTTGAGTTGGATGCCATTAGATTAGACCAAATATACATGAACATGATAGGATGAAAGTACTGAAAAGGACCTCAGAGAACATCTAGTCTACTGCCCTCATTTAATGTATAACTGGACTTTTGGTGGAAACTGGTCTCTTTGTAGGTGGAAGGAGAGGTAGCCAGAGAGACCCACTGAATCCTGGGAGTTGTAGTTCTGGAAAGTTAGTCTTTTTCCACCCTGGGAGAGACTCAGACTATTATGGGTTCTGAACTGAACAGAAAGGAGTTCCAGTTGTGCCAAGTGTTTTTAATAGGTCTGTGATAGAAGAGAAGAGGGTATGGCAGTGTATGTGAGGGGAACACTAGCAGAAATTTTGCGATGTGAATCAAAATACTTGAAATTAAGCATACAGGCTGGTTCCATGGGGTGATGAAGGTGACTGGAATGTCCTGATGGAGTTCATTTAGTAAGTCAATAAACCTTTATTAAGTACCTACTGTGTGACAGGCACGTAAGTGCTAGGGATACAAAGGAAAACAAAAGACAGTGCCAGGCCTCAGGGAACTCACAATCTAATGGGAGAAAACAAACAAACCAATAGGTACAAACAAGCTATATACCAGGTAAATATGCCTTTGGGGATGAATATAAGGACATTATCAAGTTTAGCTCCATTCCCTGTACCTGTGCTAGCAAGCATATCTATATGACTTTTTCCTATTTCTTTAATCTGTTTCTATTTCCTGATTTAATTTTAGATAAAAGCTATGACCAATCATATATATATACATATATATACACACACATATATATATATGATTTGTGATGTGTCTATATAGCATATACATGTATGTATATATATATATGTATATGTCTCTGTGTGTGTATGTTGATACAGTAATTGCATTCAGAGGGGAAGGTAAGAGAAATTACTAGTGACTTGTTTGGTATATGTGGAATAAAAATAGGTCAGAAGATTAGATCTCTATCCAGATAGCCATGATTTCATCTTGGCTTGGGGGCTGAGATGATTGAGAAAGAATCTTATGGTTTTGATTATTAATAATTCTTAATAAGCTCCTAAAATAGAAAAGAAAGATGATTCTCATGAATCAGGACCATTTTGTCCTTGGGCTAAAATGAGTCATTATAGAAACCAGAGGCAAGCCAAGTGGGATTTAGAATTCAGGCACTTCAGGGAAAACTTTAGGCTTTGAAGTGAAGGGCCTGAAGTTTGGTCCTGAAACTGGGGAGATGGGTTACAACTCTGAGGTTGAATAGTTGATGGAGAAATGTGTGAAATGGAAAAAATGCGCCAACTTCACTCATCCTTTGGGAGGAGGGAATTCAGAAGAGTGAATACCTTTTTAATTTTGTTTTTTAGAAAAATGATAGCTAAATCTTGCCATGCAGTAATGCCTTCTGGTTACCTACGGATCAGGAGACTGAAGCCAGGAGAATGAAATGATTTGTTCAAAGCCATACACTTAATAACAATGAAGGCTAACACTTAAACTCAGATCTTCTGCTCTTTTTACATCCCAAATTCTGACTAAAATGGTCTCTGCCTCTTCAACATGGCGCCATGTTGGTTCCACTAATTTTTCTCACAATTTCTTCTGCCTCCTTTGAATTCATCTTTTCCTTACCCTAAATTATATATATGTTCTCCTCATCCAATAATATAAACGTACCAGTTATTACACTTTCTTTATGTATACTCAAAGCATCATAGGATTCTATCTCATGGCTCCACCTCTGACCTTTCTTCAAATGATGTTCACCTCTACATCTGTAGCATGGAAAGATATCCAGTGTAAAGAGAGACTGGGGTAGGAAGGTGTAAGAATGCTGACTCAAACAATAAACATTAGGAAAAAAGAAGAGAAAATTTAGGTCATAACTATGAGGAAATCTCTTTTATTTTTGAAGAAAAAAATAGCATTTTTGGAGTAGGAGTCAGAAGCCCTGGGTTCTGTTCTAGGATCCGACACTAATTTCTTATGTGAACTAAATTTCTTTACCTCAGTTTCCTCATATTAAAAAAGGACTGAAATACATGACCTCTAAATTTTTTTACCTTGTTTATTCTGAGATTTTCACCTAGTCATTTCTTAAACAGAAAAATCTGAACAAATTTCCTTACAAGTAGCACTTGATTTTTTCCATGACCAAAAAATGGAAGAGAATTGAAAACAGAAACAATGTCTTTCTATACCTCATTCTATGTTCTAAATTAATATAGACCAAACCTCCTTTCCTAGGGTAGGTAGGTGATAGTGAATAGAGAGTTAAATTTGGAGTCAGAGAGTCTTGAGTTCAAATTTGACCTCAGATACTAACTTTGTGACCCTGGGCAAGTCACAATTTCTATCTGCCTCAGTTTCTTAACTATGAAATGGACACACTAATAATACCTGCTTTCCATGTTTGTCAAGAAGATAAAATGAGATATTTATAAATTGTGATATAAATGTTAGCTATTGTCATTATTCATGTAGTAATATGATCTTGGCATAGTACAACATAATGAGAACTGCAAAACTTTGCTGAATGAAATTATTAACATTTTTTGACCTTTAATGTATTTTATTTAATTGGGATAATTAACTTTATGGTCTTTTTACTGTTTTTTTTTTAAACTGTGTGTGGTAAGTCCCAAATTTCTCTGCAGGAAGCACTTTTTTTATAAATATTTTGTTCTCTATTGCTATTACACATTAATGACTTCTATTTAAGGCATTTGTGATTAATAGCTAAAAGAATGTACTTTTCTGACAGCACTATAGTAATCTGTGAAAATTACAAAAAAACCCAGAATCATAATATGCCATGATTTTTATTGTATGCATAACTGCATGCATTAATAAGGGAATCTCCATAATAAGATCCTCAAAACTCATTTTAGAAATATGTTAGTGTTTAGAAAATAAAGCAATTTTACCTTTTATCTTCATCTGTGAGTCATATGTTCTACATATACTGATACATTTTTAATTGAGTTGTTCCTTGCAACTTTCTTAAAGGCACAGCCTCAACTATTTTTATGTTGTGTCATGGAAAGATTATCTTTGGAAAGACATTCTGAGTCTCTATGTATTGAACTCAAAGGCTGAAAATTTGAGAAACGTAAAAGGTGGAGTGATAGGGGACTTTCCTGAAGCCTTAGTCATAGGTTTTTTTTTTTTAATTCATAGATTTTAGGGAAATAAAGTATCTCATTCATTTCAAGTTTGCACACTTCATCATGGACCAGAAGAGTTAGCTCCTTTTGCCATATGGATAATTATGATTTTGCACTCAAACACACCAGAAAAATGAAATAAGAAAAGCATAGCCCAACAGCCACACTTAAAAAAAGGCATAGATGACTGTAGGAAATTCAACAGTGACCCAGCTGCAGAGAAACCCAAATAAACATTAGAAAGACAGGAAGAACATGGTGAAAAAGTGATGATTTTCTAGTCTTTCTTTGTAGGAATTAAAGTCAGGTTCTTTTTTGAGTATTCCTGAGAGATAGGGTGATATTATGGATAGGACATTGGATTTGAAATCAGGAAGACTTGGTTTCTAATTCTACCTCAGATACTTACTGGGTATTTGACTCTGAGTAAGTCCATTAATCTCTCTGGGTCTTGGTTTCTCATCTAATATAAAGAGATCAGAATCGTTGATCTCAAAGGTCCCTTTCTGATACAGGCATATTACAGTCGATGAAGACAAATGCCTACATCAGGAAGTTTTCCTGGAAACTCAGAGAGTGTAGCCATGTATTTTTCCAAGTATCAGTGACTTCCCTAGATCTGACCTTTATTACCCAAACAATCAAACTTATCTAAAACAGGGGCTCTTAACCTGGGGTCCATGGACTGCTTTGGAAAGGTCTTAGATGGGTAAAAAAAATTATCTCACTTTACTTTCACTAACTTTTGGTTTCTTTTTTAACTCTATGTATTTTATGCATTCAAAAACATTATTCTGAGAAAGGGTTCATAAGCTTCCTCAGATTTCCAAAGCAGTACCACCACAAACAAAAAGGTGTAGAACTAAAGGGAACAAAGTTGCAGTCAACTTAATTATCTACTATTAATTATGAATAACTCTTCCTATTCTTCCCATGAAAGACAGTCTCTTGGGGCCCCCTCACCGATTGGATTTGGCTTTAAAAGTTGATTTGATGGTGCATTTCAAACAAAAATCGTAAGCCATATCTCTGCTAAGATCACACCCTGCCTCCACAACCCCTAAATAATCTAATTCATGCTGCTATTTTCCTTCTTTCTCTGATAGACTTGAAGTCCTTATACATCTCACTTTATACTGAACTCTGAACACACAGGCTAAATCTCTAGCCACGTGCTTCCTTTCACCAGAGATTCCAAAGAGCTCAACTTTTGCATACAGCTGCGTGTTCCCACAATTCTCACTAGACAATATAATGATGGCACGATTCAAATATTAGTTTTACTGTCTGCCAACATAAAATAGTAACAATATAATAGCAACAATAGCATTTATATAGTGCTTTAAGATTTTTAAAGCACTTTACAAATGCCTCATTTGATCCTTATAGCAAGCCTGGGAGGCATGGGCTATTATCTTCATTTCACAGATGAGGAAACTGAGGCAAACAGATTAAGTGACTTGTCTGGGATTATATGACTAGTCAATGCCTTAGGTAGGATTTGAACTCAGGTCTTCCTGACTCAGGTCTAGCATTCTATCCCTTTCTCCAGTCACTTGTCTATACAAGACAAAATGGGGGGGGTGGAGCCAAGATGGGGGAGTAGAAAGAGCCACGTATGCTAGCTCCGAACCCACAGACCATATATTTCCTGCAAGAAGAACTCCCCACAAATTCTGGAGCACTGCAAGGCGTGCAGAAACACAGTGGAAAAGATTTCCGTTCCAGAGAGCCCTGGAGAGCCATCCCCAGGGGTCCATCGCACTCCGGAAAGCGGAGCCCACCCCTGTGCTGCCCTGGCCCGCGCGGCCCCAGAGGAGCAGAAATGAGCAGGCTTCAGGGACAGAATCTCCGGTGGCCTGGAAGGTCACTCCACCCACAGATGCTACAGGTCAGTGAGAGAGATGTCTGGGCTGGCCGAGAGGGGCGGGGTTGTCTCCGTGACTCGAGCCCCCTCGGGAGGCAGCGGTGCAGGGAGCGGCGGAGGGAGTGGCAGAGGCAGCAATGGCGGCCCGGTACTCCCCAAGCAGCAAGCAGAAGTTCAGGTCTCTGCATAAACCCCCTGAGGGAACTGAGCCTGGGAGACGGCCCTGCGCCCACCTGCCCCATTACTGAAGGTCTCTGCATAAAGCTCCTGAGGGAACTGATCTTGGGAGGCAGCCCTGCCCCCACTCAAGCACCAGAACTTAAGCTCACATTGAATAGCAGCCACGCCTGCCACTGAAAGCCCATTTGAATCTCAGACCCCAAGTACTAGCTGGGCGGATCTAGGCAGGGGTGCAAAGGAATCTCAGAAGTCAAGTAACTGGCTGGGAAGATGCGCAGAAAAGGGAAGAAAAATAAGACTATAGAGAGCTACTTTGATGGGGTACAGATGTTCCTGCCTTTCAATTCTGATGACGAGAAACAATTCTTACCATCAGGGAAAGACGGGGAGTTCGGGGCCTCTTTATGCCAGACATCCCAGGTGGATGTCCGTTGGGCTCAGGCCATGCAAGAGCTCAAAAAGGACTTTGAAAATCAAGTTAGACAGGTGGAGGAAAAACTGGGAAGAGAAATGAGAGAGATGCAAGAAAAGCATGAAAAACAGCTCAATACCTTGGTAAAGGAGACCCAAAAAAAATGCTGAAGAAAATAACACCTTGAAAAATAGGCTAACTCAATTGGCAAAAGAGGTTCAAAAAGCCAATGAGGAGAAGAATGCTTTCAAAAGAAGAATTAGTCAAATGGAAAAAGAGGTTCAAAAGCTCACTGAAGATAATAGTTCTCGCAAAATTAGAATGAAACAGATGGAGTCTAATGACTTTCTGAGAAACCAAGAAATCACAAAACAAAACCAAAAGAATGAAAAAATGGAAGAGAATGTGAAATATCTCATTGGAAAAACAACTGACCTGGAAAATAGATCCAGGAGAGACAATTTAAAAATTATGGGACTACCTGAAAGTCATGATCAACAAAAGAGCCTAGACATCATCTTCTATGAAATGATCAAGGAAAACTGCCCTGATATTCTAGAACCAGAGGGCAAAATAAGTATTGAAGGAATCCATCGATCACCGCCTGAAAGAGATCCAAAAAGAGAAACTCCTAGGAAGATTGTGGCCAAATTCCAGAATTCCAAGGTCAAGGAGAACATATTGCAAGCAGCTAGAAAGAAACAATTCCACTATTGTGGAAATACAATCAGGATAACTCAAGATCTAGCAGCTTCTACATTAAGGGATTGAAGGGCGTGGAATAGGATATTCCAGAAGTCAAAGGAACTAGAACTCAAACGAAGAATCACCTACCCAGCAAAACTGAGTGTAATACTTCAGGGGAAAATATGGTCTTTCAATGAAACAGAGGACTTTCAAGCATTCTTGATGAAAAGACCAGAGCTGAAAAGAAAATTTGACTTTGAAACACAAGAATGAAAAGAAGCATGAAAAGTAAACAGCAAAGAGAAGTCACAAGGGACTTACCAAAAGTGAACTGTTTACATTCCTACATGGAAAGACAATATTTGTAACTCTTGAAACTTTTCAGTATCTGGGTAGTTGGTGGGACCACACACACACATACACACACACACATACATGTACATGTGTGCATGCACACACACATACACACATGCATGCACATACAGAGATAGAGAGCACAGAGTGAATTGAATAGGATGGGACCATATCTTAAAAGAAATTAAGGTAAATGGTGAGAGAGAAATGTAGTGGGAGGAAAGAGGGTGAAATGGAATGGGGTAAATTATATCTCATTCAAGAGGCAAGCAGGGGACTTTTTAGTGGAGGGAAAAAGCGGAGAGCTGAGAAAAAAACAAGAAGTTTACCCTCATCACATTTGACTAAAGGAAGGAATAAAATGCACACTCGTTTTAGTATGAAAACCTATCTTACAATACAGTAAAGTGGGGGAGAAGGAGATAAGCAAGGAGGGGGGGATGATGGAAGGGCGGGCAATGGGAGGAGGGAGTAATTTGAAGTCAACACTCTTGGGGAGGGACAGGATCAAAAGACAGAATAGAAGCAATGGCGGGCAGGATGGGATGGAGGGAAATACAGTTAGTCTTACACAACACGACTATTATCGAAGTCATTTGCAAAATTACACAGATAGGGCCTATATTGAATT
The DNA here is from genome assembly GCA_023548195.1 of Bettongia penicillata ogilbyi. Lineage (NCBI taxonomy): Eukaryota > Metazoa > Chordata > Mammalia > Diprotodontia > Potoroidae > Bettongia > Bettongia penicillata. Next base: position 4,761,633 of record JAJHZJ010000024.1, read on the forward strand.
GCCTGCCTTCCCAAAGGGAATGGGTGGGGAGGGAGGGATGGGGAGAATTTGGAACTCAAAGTTTTAGGAACACCTGTTGAGTATTGTTGTTGCTACTAGGAAATAAGAAATACAGTTAATGGGGAATAGAAAGTCATCTGGCCCTACAGGACAAAAGAGAAGATGGGGACAAGAGAAAGGAGGGATGATAGAAGAGAGGGCAGATTGGTGATAGGGAAAATTAGAATGCTCAGTGTACTGGGGTGGGGGAGGAGATAACAGGGGAGAAAATTTGGAACCCAAAATTTTGTGAAAATGAATCTAAAAAAATAAATAAATAAATTTTTATTTAAAAAAATGACAAAATGGAAAAGTGTCCAACAAAACAGAGTTAAATCAAAAATTTTTCTAACCACTTGAAGGCAAGTGGTGAACCCAATGTAGATTTGCTTTGATAACAAGTTAAAAGGGAAGAGAGAGACACTGCTTTCCTTTTTCAAGGTTTGTGTTCTATTTGTAATAAGTCCTTTAAAAAAGATCTAGAATACTTGAGATTTTGATTTAAGGTTTAAGTTTTTGCCCATTGTTAAGGAGAAGTAGAAGAGCATTACTCTAGTTTTAGAAACTTACGACTTTCAAGCTGAATGTTTAAGACTCTCATTTTGCAGGTAAAGAAAATTAGTCTGAGAGAAGACTTGTGTAAGGTTATATAGCTAGCTTGTGGCCCATCTGGGACTGGAACTCAGCTCTCTGTATTCCCAGGCCAGTGTTTTTTCTGCTAAAACCCCTGCTGCCATATTAAATTTTTATATTTGATAGCTCTACCTCCTTCTCCTCCTTCCCTCTCTGCAGCTTCGGTTGCTGAACTGACCTTGTTTAATTAGAAAACCAAAGGGGCGCCTATGCCTTGGGAAAGCAGCAATAATCCATGTCTTCAACATCGTTGGATATGCCCACTGAGATTCCTGCTTGCCCAGTGTTAATGATCCCATGCTCACACCATACCTTACCTTCCAAGTCATTTTATTGACATCTGACTAACCTTATTCATAATTTTAATTAGACCACTATAAATCCTTCATTCTCTCAGCACCTGGCATGTCTTTGTCAGTTGCACATGTCTAACACTGGCACCACTTTTGGACCTAACTAACAAGCTCTTTTCTCTTTCTCTTCCCTGTTGCATGATGTTAGGGAGTGCCAGGTCTAATGAGCATGTGGGAGTGGGAAGGGAAGACTTGGAACAGAGGTGTATGCTGGAGAAGTCAACTTGGAAAAATATCTGTAAAAGTCCTAGGATTGGGGGGTTATTGGGTGGGCTAGGAGACACTGAGAATTAGAAGGACAAAGTTGGAATGAGGATTTACTCTTAAGTTTGGAGAAGAAAAAGTGAGAGGGGTAAGTGGGAAGTCTTTATGAACATGGACAACGGTGGAGATATATGCTGAGCCTGGAGGTACTAGGGAGATGACCTTATTTGAAAGTTGCCTGTTAGGATTTGGGTCTAGACCAGGGATCAACAAACTAGGGTTCCTCAGGCCAAATCTTCCTAGTTACTTGTTTTTGTATCATCCACAAGCTAAACCTGATTTAGCTATTTAAAATAAAGTTTTGGATTTAAAAAGGCAAAAATCCATTCTGAGCTTGGGGGCCATACACATATAGACAGTGGCCTCAATTTGTCCCTTGGCCTGTAGTTTGCCAGCCCTTGGTCTAGACTTACTTTGCCCTGTGGTTCTAAGTACTGAATCTCTCTGGGTCTGAGTTTCCTCATAGGTTAAATGAAGGGCTTGTACTAGATGTGAGTCCTCTGAAACCTCTTCTAACCCTGGACCTATGATCTTAGGAGGGAGGAGGAAGTCAACTGGAATTGCCAAGATGCAATGAATTTCTGAGAAATGGAGCCCTAAGATGCTCCAACATTGGAAACAGGATTTTCTTACGATTGAGTGGCACTCAAGGAAGTCAGATGCCATTCCACCAAATACTTGGAGGTTATCTTTCCCTGGAGTGGCTGTTATAGTTTGCTCCTACACTGTGTTGGGTCATCATCTCATTTGAAGACACACCTAACTCATGAGTCATTGCCATTTGACAAAGTAGCATGAAGTAGGTCAAATGGAAGATGCCTATGAGTGCCATAGATCGCAACTTTTGAGTTTAGATTCTGAGATTTAGAGCTACAGGGCAGTTCTGTCTGCAGAGTTACAGAAAATGAGTAGCTGGGGGAAATCATCCTTTCAGATGGGTGTCTCTGGTACATGGGAGGCATGATGGAGTTGTAGATAAAGGACTCGAGTTGGGGGTCAAGAAGATCTGAGCTGAAGTCAGGTCTCTGACACTTAAAGTAGCAATTAAAGAGCAAAACTGCTCTAACCTCGAGTTTCTTCTTCTGTAAAATGGGAGGATAGGAGTACTTATTGTATTTGTCTTAAAGGGTTATTTTTTGTTTTGTCAGAGGAAGAAACTTCTCTTATCCAAGTAGATTGCCCCTTGCTTTGTCATTTATCTTCTGATTGAGTGCCAAGGGGAACTAGAGGTTAAGTTCCTTAAGTCAGAGGTGGACTTTGAACCCAGGTCTTTGACTGGAGTCTTATTGACTAACTCCAGCGTTCTTTCCACCATGCTGTGCTACCCACCCTTCACTGGCTTACTATCAGTTGTCATTGAGACAGCTTATGTAAATAATTTTGCAGACTTTAGATAAATGCCAGCAGTTGCTATTCAAACTCAAGGGCTCAACTGGATTGAGCATTGGACCTGGAGTCAGGAATACTTGGGTTCAAATCCAGATACTTGCTAGCTATGTGACCCTGGACATAACTCTTTCTGCTTCAGTTTTTCCAACGATAATCTGGGGGTGATGATAGCACCTACCTCCCTGCATTGTTGAGAGGATCAAATGAGAAAATAATTGTAAAGTGGTTGGTTGGCACAGTGCCTGCCAACTTCAAGTCATGTCACCACCTCCCTGATGTCATGGTCCTCTTCAAGAAAGGACAAATACAACCACAACCTGTCACTTAATAGTCTACAGACCAGGGGTTTTTAATCGTCCCTTGGGTAGTCTGGTGAACTCTATGGATTCCTCATAATCATATTTTTAAGTACATAAAATAAAATGTGTAGGATTGTAATTATAATATACTGAAATAAAGTAATCATTTTTTCTTTTCTTTTTTTTTTTTTGTGAAGCTATTGGATTTGCTCAGGGTCACCCAGCTAGTAAATGTCAAGTTTCTCAAGCTGGATTTGAACTCAGGTCCTCCACCTCCAGGGCCTGTGCACTATTGTGTTAGCTGCCCCCTCAAAATACTTTATTTTTAACAAGTTCATAGACCTTAAGTTTAGAACCCATTAGACAATCCTATTATATACCAATAGTTGCATAGGGTTCTCTATCTTCCATGCTGAAAATCTCAAGACTCCTATTTTCAGTCATTAATTATTCCCTGGAGAAGTAAATTTAGTTAGTAGCTTTCCAGACAAAGAGACCAAGGCTGGGATAATTTCAGATTTGGGAAGAAATTAAGAAGGGAAGTAATGGGAACCACTGCACCCACTTTTCATTTGCTTCCTTCATTAGCAGGAAGAGAAAAAAAAAATCACTTAATTCCTCTGTATCTCAGTTTCTTCCCTAAGAAAAGAAAGAGAAATAGAGTTCTCCTCATCTTTAGTACAATTCAATGTTTCAGGTTCCCTCAAAAGAATGAGGGTGGGGAGACTTGGCATACCTAGTCCCAGATGAATATGAAATAGAAGACTGGCCAATAAAGACCCAGCAGTAGGGGCACTTACACAAGTCTTCCCCTGCTGTCAATGCATGGGAGTCATTTGGTGAGCTCATTTCTAGAGGTCCATGAAGATGTATAGTGCAGGGGCCCCACTTCTCACTTCAGAACATGAGCATTCTGTGAATGTTTCCTATATGCTTACTGAGTGGTGAAAAAAAAAGACAGCAAACAACCCTTTTGATTGATTACTGAAACAGGATTGAGTGGAAATGTGGAAGGCAATGGGTGGCCAGGCTGAACTTTATGTTTCTGGTGGCAATGGAAGGAAGACATGCTGCTGACCTCCAGGTGAGGGAGAAGCCTTTGACTCTCTCTTACCCAGTTGCCATGATGAGTGCATGGTACTCCTTTTTTTTCTGTTTCTGTTGTCTCTTTCCTGCTCATGGGATTAAGAAAATTGACAACCAAATGAATGTGTGAACTTCTAGAGGTTGGAGAAGTCATAGAGGTCCAAGAGCTGAAGTTCCTAACAGAATTTGCTGGCAGCCAACCTACTGAGGAGAACATCACCAAAGAGTGACCCATGTGATCCTGCCCAGAAATGGATCCAGCCAAGGCATCATGTCCTGTAGTAAGAGAGTCATTCATTTGCTTGCTGTGCCACACCTGGAAGAGAACTAGACAGTGGGAGGAACTCTTAGGGCTATCCTTTTAAATCTGAGCCTGCTCTTACTGGGGACTGAGTGGCAAAGAGAGGCATATACTCTGGTTTGTGGGACATTTTGTCCTTCAAATCTTGCTCTATCTTTTTATGAAATGTCCTATGAAAGTTAATTGATGCTAATTGTTTACTAATGATATTTAGGAAGTATCAACTGCTTAGATGATATTGAAAAAGTAAATGATTGACTAAGTTTGTGGGGGAATACAGCAGAATGAATGCTTCAGTCAATGGCTAACAGAAAACAAAACTCCCCAAACCCAGTACCTCTTAAGGGTATGTCTAGAACTCTGAGGAGGAATTGTATCTAACTGAGGATATAACCATTCAGTGCAAGGGGAATTGGGTTATCAGAATAAATCTAGAGTTGGGGTTCTTAACCTAGGGTCCATGAACTTTTTTTTTTAAAATAATGGTTTATTTTTCCCCCAATTACATGTCAAAATAATTTTTAACAATTTTTAAAAAAAGTTTTGAGTTCCAAAATCTATCCCTCCCTCCTTTCCCCCTCCCAGAGATAGTAAACAATCTGATATAAATTATACATGTGCAATAATGTAAAATATTTCCATGTTCATTTTGTACAAGAAGAGTCAAATAGAAAATGATTAATCCATCACTTTGATCATGTTACTTCCTTTTTCAAAGGGAATGGGCTCCACATATCACACAGGATAAATTCCTTCTGCTTTCTCATGCTGTTGCCCTGTGCTTGAGATATCACTCCTGTCTGTCATCTTCCCCATCTCCCTCCCTGCTTCTTATCTGTCTTTCCCATGCTTCCAGGACCAGTTCACATTCCTCCTCCTTTGTGGAATCTTCCATCATCACATTAGCCCTCAGTGATTCTCTCTCTCTCTCTCTCTCTCTCTCTCTCTCTCTCTCTCTCTCTCTCCCTCTCTTCTCTCCTTCTCTCTAAATATTATGGAATTGAGGTGGGAGAACCAAAACTGTGTCTGGAAGGTTACAACAAGAAATAGGTGCTTCCTGGGCCCATGAGCTTGTGAGACAAACATGGTGTCAGGGCTAGTGTTGATGGAAGGAGTGGTTAAGAGCCTGATCTGAGAGCTGAAATTGAGGGAGTACGAAAAGAGGGGTATTGATTAGGGTGAGAAGAGTATCTATGGGAAGGACACATTCTAGTTGTATGTGGAGTAAGTTTCGAGAGTGCAATGGGTGAATGCTTTTCGGGTGATGTTTTGAAATGACACGACAAAGATGACTGGAAGTGACTGAGCTGGATAGGAAAAGTGAAAGGCAGAGCTAGCTGGAGTGCTGGTGAGGTAGAGTGAGTCTGGAGGTATGTCAGGGACTTGGGTCCTAGTGGTTTCTTGACACAGAGATTCACCAGCAGGAGAGAGTGCTGAAGATAACTTTAATATTAGATTTTGTCACATGGCATAAATCATTAGCTTTCTGAGTGCCTGGGGCAGCCCAGTGCAACGGGAAGAGAAATGAGGGCCTGGGTTCAAACCTCTCATGCTGGCTGCCTGGGGAACTTTGGGCAAATCACTTAAACTCCATGGGCCTCAGTTTCCTACTCTGTAAAAAGAGGAAGCTGAACTGGATCTAGGCTTCTGAGGGCTCATTCAACATTTCATCTATGATCTTATGATTCTTCTAGTTGAGAAGATTTCCCAAAACAGGAAGTATAGAATGACCTAAGATCCAGGACATGGCAAAATGGGTGGGTGTGTGACACTCTCCCTCCTTTTAACTCATAGTACTAAAATGTGCTTCCTGGTAACATTCCTTATACCATTTTCTTTATTCTTATTTAGCTATTGTATTAATATTAACTTTCCATACACATGCTTTGTTATCCTAGGTTGGAAGCTATTGAAGGAATGGGGCATATCTTATACAGTAGGTGCTCAACATGAACACTAGTTTGGAAACAAGAAGACTTAGATTCCAATTCTGCCCTGAACACTTACTAGCTATGTGATCTTGGGCAAGTCACTAAACTTTCTGGGTCTTGGTTTTCTTCCTCTATAAAATGAGGGACCAACTTTAAATCTACGATTGTATAACTAGCTATCAAGGGAAAGGGGACTTGCCTTTCTTCCACTACGTTGGTTTCCTGGGGTAAGGCTAGAGGATGCCTGGAAGGAGGATCCTTTGAGACTTCCTATGGATTGATATCACCTGATAGCAGGGCTCTTGTGCTCACTAATAACTCTTCTGGAAACAAGTCCATCCAGCAGGTTCTGATTTGGGGCACTTTTACTTTGTCCAGGAAACACAGTGAGCTCCCACCACTGAAAACACTGGCACACCTGGCATGCCAAGAGATGTAATATGGCATGACACGCTGGCACCCTGAATTAGGGTGTTGGCTCCAGTAGCCCCAAAGAAGAACTCATTTCTATGGAGATTAAAACAAGAAAATGATGGAATATAAAACACCTTTATTTTCTCCTTATATTTAAATGGAATGAAGACAGTAATTAAAGCCAGACCAGAAGATGAGTTCGGATTGTCAATTGCTGAGAGAGGTACAGCATTTTAATATCTCCTGCTTCATTTGGAGAGCAAGGGAAGAGACACGTGCCCATGGTATAATGCTGACAATTTGAGAACTAATCATTTTTGGACGTGCCAGAGAGATGTGTTATTTTTAAAGCTGAAATTGCAAGTTTCCTCTCTAGGTAGGAGCCGAAGGAAAAAAAAAAACCAAACCACAGAATAGCCGCCTGTCAGAGCAGGTAGCTGCAAAGAAAGACTTTCAGTGAGGGCCAAACTGATTTATAGATTGACTTAAATAACCCCCATATCAGGATTTCATCACTTTTAAAACATTTCATTCATAGTGTGTTCCTCACTCCAGTCAACAGATCAATTACATTTGGAGACGGAACAAATGTCTCGGTAGCACTCCATCTTAACACTGAATATTCTGATTTTCAGTTACAGAGCTTCATGATCACAAAGCACTACACATCATGGGAACTGACCCAGACCATTGCTGTTGCTTAGGCCATAAATGAGTTACTTTTTAATTTTTGCAAGGGATGGGCTAAACATAGAGACCACTGGATTTGGGTTAAAGGATCTAGCTTCCTATTTGTTATTTAGATGACACTGGACAAGTCTCTTATCCTATTTGGACTTCCTTACCTGCAAAATGAAAGGAGATGGATTAAACTGATAGGGATTCTTAATCTTTTTGGTGTCCTGGGTCCTTTTGGCAGTCTGGTGAAGCCCTTACACCCTTTTATATATGCATCAACTACATAACATTACAAAGAAATCAAATTATATTGAAATAGTTATTAAATACTTTAAAAAAAAATTTCATGAATCTCTTGAAATCTATCCATAGATCCCTTGGATTAGACAATCTTTATAGCTTTTCTTAGATTTAAATTCTGTGACCTATGGGGAAGAAAGGTTCATGATGTATACTGTAACGTGGAAGGTTCATGAATCATTCAAGAAACATGGATTGAATACCAATTGGATCACAAATGATTGTACTGGTCAGGATGAGGCTATGATCCCAAGATCTTACTTAGAAGCATACAGGGAAAGACAACTAGGTGGCATAATAGATAGAACATTAGTCCTGGAGTCAGGAAAATCTGCGTTCAAAGCCAGACTCAGACAAAATTACTTAATCCCAATTGCCTAAAAAGCCCCCCTCCCCCAAAAGTATAAAGCATGGTCTCTCTCCTCAAGGAGGTAACACTGAGTAAGGAGGAGGTAAAATAATGCACCTCAGGGGCAGCTAGTTTGTGCAGTGGATAGAATACCAGCCTTGGAGCCAGGAGGTCTGAGTTTAAATTTGACCAGACACTTACTAACTTTATAATCTTGGGCAAGTCACTTAAACCATGATTGCCTTGCCCCCATTCCTCAAAAAAGGTTTGAAAAAATAATGTACCTGGGGTATGCCCAATAAGTGATATAGCCAATAAGTTGATTTTCGAGAAAGAGGAGCACACTGTGGCACTGATGTGGTTTTGGGCTAGATGAGAACTGACTTTTGTAGAAAGGGAAAGATTCTAGCAGAAAGAGAGGAAATGGGAGAGAATTACCTGAAGTTAAAATGCTGTGAAATGAGGCATATAGGTGAGAATTAATAAACTGACTTTGGAGAGCAATAAACAGAAAAATCTGTGAAGATGAAGCATGTCATTTATCTTCTGCCAGAGAGGTGATGAATTCAAAATTCAGAGAGATAGATAATTTTTGGGCATGGCCTATGTTGGATTGTATGTTTGGGATAAGGCTTTTTGATCTTTATTATTTGTGTTTTTTATGGTTGCTATTTGATGGTTTTGTTTTACTTTTTTTAATTGCTCAGTGAATGAAGAGCAGTGAGAGAGATTATAAATGCTAATAAAATAAATTTATTTTTAAAAATGGACCAGTCTGGCTGGATTGGAAGATTGTGTTGGCAGATAGATTACATTAAGGAGGGCTTGGAATGTTAACCAATGGAATTTGGATGTATTTGAGCTGGAAAGCTCAGTGAGAATACTATTTTATTCAAGTTGCTCATGAGTGAGTGTTAGTTCTTCCAAAAATTGTCATCACTGAACTACAGAGTGTAACTTAATATAGGGATTCAGATATCACTTCTATTATTACTGGATGCCTCAGTGAACAGGTGAGCTCAAAAGAAAACCATCTTGGGTGACTGTTATGATCAAAGAACCATGCAAATGTGAGTATGTTGATACAAATGAGATTTGTTCTGTGAGGTTTAGATTCAGTCGAAGGGCCACCCTTGAGGTCCTAGAGGGTCACATGTAGTCTTAAGGTCACAGGTTCTTCACACCTGAATAGACCTTTAACTTATACCTTGCTCAATGTAATTCAGCTGGTTTATGTGTACATAAGGGATTTCTCTATATCGTAAATTCTTAGCCTGGGGACTGTGAACTTGTTCTTAAAATATTTTTATAATTGTACTTCAGTATAATTGGTTTACTTTGTAATACTATGTATCATACTTTATGCATATAAAAGCATCATTCTGAGAAAGAGTCCATAGGCTTCACTCGACTGACAAAGAGTTTCATTACATAAAAAAGGTTGCTATCCTTCAATAACCATATTAAATATGGTTGAACCCTTGGGATAGGCAACGTCATCCTTATTGCCCTTGGTTCTCAAAGAGGATGATGACATCAGGAAGGTGATGCCATGACTTGCAAGTAAATTGGATTTCAGTGAGGCAAGGCAATGCAAAGTCACCAGCCTCACTTTTTCCTCCAGAGTCATATGGGTCCAGTGGCAAGACATAGATCAGGATGACTGGAAATGGCCCCTTTTATTGAGATGTAGTCCCTTTTTTGGGAGAAGACACATAAGTTTTCCCTTTGGTCTTGCACCTTTATGTAATATGTAGACACGTCGACATTTGCCACTTTTTACCATCGGTTCTCAACGATCCAGGAGTTGGCTTTCCACATGGTTTATCCAGACTTCTACATTTTGTGCTTTTCTTATGTTGCCTAGCTTTAAAAAAAAAATTTCTAAGCATTTACTATCTCTCCTTCCCAATGACTTCCACATTTGAACAATAAAAAACCCCTCAACAAATTAAGTCATAATAACAAAGATGCATAATCCAACAAAATTAATTACCATACTGATTGTATCTAAATTTTATATACATTTTATATGTATCACCTCTGTGGTGAGAGATAGGTGAACAATTCCATCTTTAATCCTCAGGACTCGTGGTTTATTATTATATCGTTCTGACTTCTAAAAGTTTTCAAAGTTGTTTTTCTCTAAAATTTTGTCATATAAATTACTTTCCCAGTTCTGTTTACATCACGCTTCATCAGTTCATAGAGGTCTTTCCAGTTTCTTCAGAAATGATTCATTTTGTCCTTTCTTATGACTGAGCAATATTTCATTACATGTGTACTATGATTTTGTCTATCCTTTCCTTTATAAATGGGTACTCCTTTAGTTTCCAACTTTGGTGACTATAAAAAGAGGGGTATGTGTATTTGTGCATGTGTAGGTACACATGTATATATGTATGGTAGTAAATATTTTTAACCTACAGATCCTTTTCCTGTTTTGTTGATTTTTTTGGTGCAGGTCTGATAGTGGCAAAGCTAGGTCAAAGGATATAGATAGATGATCAAAGGACATGCACTGTTTAGTAACCTTCTGGACAAATTCCAGATTAAGTTGTTTGTCCTTTTGTCCATTTTGTCATTAACCTCTGCCATCAGTACTCTCCTTCCATCTTGGAACCATGATCATATTCATGCAACTGTTCTCTCCACCAGTGAAGGACCATCACAGCTTATCCAGGCTTTCTCCTGCTCCTGCAGTTCTTGAATATCCTCTAAAGTAAACAAAGAATGTAAGAAGATGTCCATATTGTCATTTTCACTCCTTGTTAGCAAGTCCTCCAGGAAAAGATCTGTGTGGGGAGGAGGAACTGAAAAATATTTGAATTAGTTCAACTGAAACAACTGATAATTTGGGTTCCAAATGGATTTCATTAATCCATACTGCTGCCATACTCCCTTGGTATGGAAAGCAAAGTAAGCTGTGAAATCAGAACACTTGGATCCTAATCTTAGCTTTGCTTTCGACTAGCTGTATGTCCTAAGTCAGTCATTTTATCTTTGTGGAGTTGTTTTCTTATTTATGTAATGAGGTGACTGGACTAGATAATTTTGTGATCTCTTCCATACCTCAGGTTCTGCAATGTCTGAGTTTGTCCATAATTGTGTATTGTAGACATGTAAACATGGAGATAGGTGAACAAGAATGTTTACATGAAGTTTTAAAGTTTGTGAAAATCATTTATCTCAGCAGTGCTAAGAGGTGGTGTGTCCTAGTCTGGAACAGCAATTGAGAAGTGGTTTTCACAAAAGAATCAGACCAGCAATGCCCTGATTCCAAATCTACTGCTCAGTCTGCTATCCCAGACTGTAATCAAACTCTAAAGAGATTTCAGTTAGGAAGAATATGTTTTCTCAAGCTGAAGTATTGTCAACATGCTGATGTGAAATGATAATATTGCCTACATGATGGAACTTAGAAATAATACTAGTCTTTCCCCTTCACTCATCATTCTCAATTGGAAAATTAATTAATACTCTCTAGACATATGTGACTATTAAGTAATATATTCTATGTTTCCTTCTTATACATCATAGAGATGTAATATCTAATAGATATCTAATAATATCACAGATATCCAATCCAATACTCTCATTTTATAAATGAAAAAAACTGAGACTCCAAGAGGCCAGCAGAGCTATCTGAGTTTTTCCATTTTGCTACCCTCCTAAGATCATTTGTGACATTTTCATCTTACATCATTGTTCCAGAAGGTGTCTTGAAGATATCTCAACCAAAAAACATTTGCTGTACCCCCACTCCCCCAATCCTCTAAAAATCAACATGGTTTTCAAAATCAGAAGACCTTGGGGAAGGCAGGAAAACTTTAAAGTTGATTTGTTGGATCATAGATTCAGAGTCAGAAGGGACTTTAGAGGCCAATCGCAACATTTGAGGCCTAGGGAGGGAATATGACATGCTTGGCCACACAGGTAGCAAGTACCAAAGCAAAGATTCAAACCTATATCATCTGACTCTAGATCCCATACTCTATCGACTTTATGGCCCTTGATTCACACTCACTATTACAAAAGAAGTTTTTTTGGATTTGTATCTACAGCTAACAAAGTGTTGTTTGGAGTTTTATTTCTATTTTTTATCTCTTACTCATTCTAGAATTTTTCCATGAATCCCTGGATATCCTGAAAATTCAGCTTGCAAATATAAAGATAGACTTTTCATTTGTCCTTCTGTTAGCTCTCTATAGAATTGTTTCCTTATTGCTTTTGCAGGTCTAAAGAGAATAAGTTAATTTTCCAAGAGGGTAGAAAAATAAACATAGATGTAAGAGATGAGGTACAGTTAGTGATGACTCAGTAGAGGACCTTTTTATTATGAAGCATTGAGTTGAATCTTTATGCAGATAATTCTGAGATGAAACTATAGATTTGATAAATGACCTTCGTCATTGAAAATAATTCTTTTTTCTGTTGTCATTCAGTCATTTTCAACTGTGTATGATTTTTTATGATCCCATTTGGGGTTTTCTTGGCAAGATATCAGACTGGTTTCCCATTTCCTGCTCCAGTTCATTTTACAGATGAGGAAACTTAGGCAAAAAGTTAAGTGACTTGCCCAGGGTCACATAACTAGTAAGAGTCTGAAGCAGTAATTCTTTCTTTTCCCCATTCTGGCATTTGCATGTCCTTTGAAATCTTTTTGCAAATCAATTAGACTATGATACTAGGAAATATGATTATACAACATCTTATTTCCTGTTTGAAAGGGAGTAGCAATTGTATATTGGGTGAAGGAGTCTTATGTCCAGACTATGTTATGCAGTTAAAGGAACATCATATAAAGCTTACCTTCTAGTACACATTTTGAATACTTATTGCAAATGGACAATGAGTTAGACCCAGAACTGAACCAGAGGAAAGAAAGGAACTGGGTTACCTTTAGGAAACTGTACACTTCCTTCAATGACCCTGGGTCTTTCCTGAAATGAAGGCCGATCTTTTAAATGCCAATTTTTGTCTGATATTGTGTGACTAAGGGTCATAGGGTAGGACACTGTACGTTTGAATATGAAGACCACTCACAGGGCAATAGAGAGGTGTAAAGTGGGCATGGGTCAATGACAATATATTATAAACAAGGAGTTATGGGGGAGAAGCGGCATCTGCTGTAGCGTGTAACCCTTCATTTCTAGACAACACCCTATCAATAAGCTTTTTTGTATTTTTTATGTTCTCATTTCCATCTGAACTCTTAGTGAGCCACCTGACCCAGGATGGAGAAGCAGCTGTGTTTTTGTTTGTTGGGTCAGGCCTGGGCGTATTTATCTTTGGGGCTCTCAATTTCCTCTTTCCTTTTCTTTCTGAAATCCTTAAGGTTTCCAATATCTCAGTATTAAAGCCTGTCTCAAGGAAGTCAACAAACACTTAATAAGTACTATGTACCTACTATGTACCACTTAAAATGCTATTGTTTAAAGCTTTGGTGTACATATAAATTCTGTATAGCCATCAAGGACATTTGAATTCTTGGTCTTATATCAAATGAGATGGTTTTATCACCTTTAAAGGTATTTCAAATATCAGAGAGCTGGGGATTGTGGTGACACATAGGGAGATTTCTCTGGGTAAGTACTTACTTACCTTGCTCCTCTGAAAATACACTGAAAAGAATGTTAATAGGAATTATAGATTTAGACCTGGAAAAAAAACCTTAGTAGTCATCAGTCCAACTCTTTCTTTTTATAAACAAGAAAACTGAGGCTTAAGGAGTGAATTGACCAAGGTTATAGTTGATCATATGTGAGTAGAGCCAGGATTCGCACCCAGAATCTCTCTGATTCTAGATCTCATGATTTTTCTTTAAAAAACTATATACATAACCATCAATAAATGGAATCATCTCTATATTTGAAAAATGATTATACATAAAATTGTGAGCTCCTATCACAAATAATTTATTTTTAAAAAGCATATTTTAAAATTTAACATGGTAAATGTTAAGATTTGTTCATTTGAACTTTGGAAACAAAATTCACCTTTTGTATCTTTATTTACAATCATTTATTGTTAAATTATTTTAGTCATGTCAAACTCATCATGATCCTATTTGGGTTTTTGGTTTTTTTTTTTTTGGTAAAGGTTCTGGAGTAGTTTGCTATTTCCTTCTCCAGCTTATTTTACTGATAAGGAAACTGAGGTAAAGAGAATTAAAAGACCTTCCCAGGGTCACATAGCTAATAAGTGTCTGAGGCCATATTTGAACACAGGAAGATGTCTTCCTGTTTCCACACTGAGTGTTCTATCCAATGTGCCATCTATGTTTATCCATTAGATTTCTTTCTCCATCCTCCCCTCATGCTTGGGCATATGTCATTTTAAGACTAAGATACACCACTCCAAATTAGAAAGACCCATGGTCAATAATGCATTTAAAATTACTTAATTACCCGGTCTTTAGCTAAATTTCCCACTCATGCTTCTAGTTCCTGTATAAGTACACACTCAGATCAGAAACACAACCAAACCCAAAGCGAAAAGGGAGAGAACAGGAGCAAAATACATACTCTGGACAAGTACAATGAATTAGTTTTAAAAATTTCAACGAGAAACTAAAACACTTTGAATATCTACCAATAAAACTAGCCATGTTGATCTTTCCCCTTTGTCGCACCACTGTTCCATTTCCAGAGACTGTCTCACCAGGAAAAATACAGAAACCCAAGGGATCAGTCTCTAAAGAACGCTGCTTGGCAGAGACACGAATTGGAAACTTATTTCTCTTGTAATACAGCTGGCTACTTTTTGGTAGTAGCCATTAAGCAAAAAAAAAAAAAAAGTTTCTAAGCTCCAGGGTATTTTTGTTGAAAAAGTAAGACTCTTTCTTGATTGAAATCCAGAGATGTCTAGCTTAGCTGCCTGCAGTTCCGTTGCTTGGGCCGTTTTTTGTTTCTTTTTTTTAAAACAAGAGGTAATCCTGGAGTGATAGTGTTCAGGTTGCTTCCTGCCTGCGGTTCCTTTGGAGGTCAGCTAGATCGAGAGGATGGATCATGTGTGTGGATGTTGGGGCTGGAGGAGGTGGGGAGAGACATTTGGCATCTTATAAATCATCAACGATGTCTGAAGAACAAAGGTTTTTATTTTCTTCTCGAAAGGACAGAAGAGTGAAGAATATTTTAGACTTGTACATACCTTTGGGGATAGGGAGGCCTACCATTTTCCCTCCTGGGCCTATAGTATCACCCGGTTTAGATCAAACTGGTGTGGGGACTTTGACCCCTGTGCGAACTTTGTTGGATGGTAAGTCGCTAAAACTGCTGAAATAGATGTCTTAGGTGATTTAAAAAACAAATACCACCACAAAAACTACCACACAACCAAGCAAAGCATGTATTTGTGGTTGAGGAATTTGATGAAAAGAAAATATGAAGCAAAGGGAAGACACTGAGAAATGTTTTTTTCTCCTATGTATGATTTTGGTTATGTTGATGAATTTTTACAGATATAGGTAAAAAATACAGTAAAATTTAATTCAATTTTTAATATTATTAATTCAGAAATTGTGATACTTTGAACAGAACTTAGAGCAAAGTTTACCAACACTGAAGAAACAATTGACAGAGTTCTTCTTTGTTCTTCATTTTCGAGGAGAACCAAGGACATTGGGGATGATATCTTGAGTTGTGAATGAATTGGATTTGTGAGGATGAAATAAGGATTTACTAATTAGTAAGTTCTGAGTATATGCAAGCATTGAGGAAAGAAGAGGTAGTGTTTAATATACAGGAGAACAAACCATTCTTAAGCTCTTTAATGATATCCACTTGTAAACAATGTGTTAATTACAAAGGAGTTTATATATTTTCTCATATGGGTAAATTTTTATAGAGAAACAGAGAGCAGTAGATTTCATGATGCAGTCATTCTTTCATTTAATAAAATAATTTTTAAGTACCTAGTATGTGCAAAACACTGAGTTAGATGTGAGAGGAAATGACGAGTTTTGGTGAGATGTGATTCTTATCTTCTTGGAACTTAGAGTAGTAGGACTGGGCACTATTGGTTAAACACAGCTAAGTATAACATATGTAACTTACATCAACCCTACAGACACTGATAATACTCAAACCTTGCTTATTAGTTGTAAAGGATTCATTCAGCTATAGCATAGATTCCCCACAGTCAGGCATTCTTTATCTCCCCTTTGGGGCTGTCGGGTACTTTGAGGAGATTTGGGGGAGTCTCTTCTTTACTGTTGCTCTCTCAAGGCCCATCAACAGTGTTTCCTGCATTGTTAAGATCCAGCGCAGGTCTATTTAGTCACATAAAATCAATTAGCTTTTAAAAAGGAATATTTAGTTGAGAGATATAGCAAGAACAGATGTACAAATATTCTGTACCACCCCCTAACATCTCAGGAACACACATCCCCTCTCCTAAATCACCTCATTCTCTGGCAGAGTGGGCTCAAGTCAGTTCATTTCCTTGGTCTCATCAAATCCATATTCACATGTGGGATGGCTACCCAATGGGTTCCTGTTTCAGCTGTCTCTGACTTGGGTCTCAGAGGGCTTTTTCTTGAAGATCACTCAGCACTCCTCAGGGCATTGATGATGCATGGGCTGAACTTGCAAGGACCCGGGAATATCGAAATGCTGAAGTGTCCATAAGACCTTTCAAAAGTCACAAAATTTGGGAGACTTTACTCCTTTTACTTTAGATGAAAAGAACAGAGGCACTAAGGACTGAAGCCATAGAGGAGGGGACCAGGTGGCCTCAGAGAGGAAGAGCGTCCCAAAACCTTTCCTTTTATAGCATGACCTTTCAAATTTGTCAGGAGCAGACATCTTTCTAAAATTCCTTCAGGTGCCTACAAAAGAATGACTGTTTTACAGGGATAACAGTTCTTTCATCAGTATTCTGGGATTCATGGCCAAAACTAGCTCTCACCTTGATGAGAGTTATGATAGACAAACCTTACGTATTATCTGCAGATTGTGAATTTAAATCCCATGTACACAAATTCCCTGATAGAGACACTTTTATAGTAAGCCAATAAAACCTTTAATAATGTCTGAGTCGTTGCACTCGTAATTGGGAGGTGGGATGAGGTGTCATTTACTGAATGTGCATGATTTTGGCAGTGATCAAGATGAAAAGCAAAAATGTTTTAAAGATACTATGCCCTCTGGAGTGAAATATGGAGAGAGAAGAGCTGTTCTGTGCTATCCTCGGAAACTTTATCCCTTTGTCAAATTCTGAGGAAGTATGAATTTTCCTATTGGGGTTCATGAGAACCCCAAAATCTTGGGGTGCACAAGAATGACAAGGAATAGACACAAAGGTGGTAAGGTTCCATCCTGAAAAGAATTCACATGGACAGTGTCCAAGTTAAAGAAAGGCATTTACTGGGGTAACGTACCCAGTGGGCCCAGTTCCTTATAGGAGGCCAGAGCAATTAGCCAGGTTAGGTACTTGGTCTAAATACAGTTTGATGGGGTAGGGGGAAGGGAAAGCAGAAGAATGGGAGGAGGGACAGGCACAGCTCTAAAACGCCCGGAATATCAGGTAATCCAGAAGTGTCTTTGTCATACAGATAAACATGGAGAACAGGAAAGGGGGAATATCGCATAGTTGGTGGTGCTTTGTGAAAGCAGACAGGTAAATCCACAGTGGGGGCATCACCGCATAATCTCTGGTTGATCATATCCTGAATCTTATCTCATATCTCACATCCTAAATGCTGCTTCCTCCCCTGCCTCTATCACTCTATCTACCTCATCATTCTGGCGAATGTTGTAGACATTGTTCAACAGTGAAATTTCCTGTATATTTCTCCTTTTCCCTACCTACTTTCTTATCCTCTGTAGACCATAATTCTTTGTAACCAGTCCTATTTGCTGTTTATATTAATCTATAGGAAACTCTTTGCAGTTTGTGAAGCTAGAGATGGGGACGAGATACAGCCTCTAGGTAGTCCTTGTGCTTTTGATGGGCAAAGGTAAACTAGGTTTGATCCCCTGTGTTATAAATAGATAAGATAAATATGAGGAGGGGAAGCTGCCTTTTTGTGGAAGAAATACTGGATGAAGGTGCCATATACAGCAATCGAAGAAGGGAGTTGGAGT
Source organism: Bettongia penicillata ogilbyi (assembly GCA_023548195.1). Lineage (NCBI taxonomy): Eukaryota > Metazoa > Chordata > Mammalia > Diprotodontia > Potoroidae > Bettongia > Bettongia penicillata. The sequence goes on from JAJHZJ010000024.1 coordinate 4,779,757, forward strand.
TTTCGGTGAAGCTGATGATGCCAAATCCAATAGTGGCCTCTAAAGGACCATCCATGAACATTACCATTTTCTCTCTTTCTGTGTGGCTTTAGACTATCATACCAAAGACTTGGATGATTGAGATTCAGTTAGATCCTTCTCTCTCCAACGACTGAAACCTTGTGGTAGCTTTGCCCTGAATCACCCTTCCCTTCTTCCTCTTTCTCTAAACCCATGAATGTCTCATTTGAGGCCTTGGACTTTCCCTTGTGTTAGTGAAAATATACCTATTACTTCATGTACTAATGTGAACTCCTACTGTGAGTTTTTTTTCAAAATTAGGACAAAGCAAAGAGATAGCAATAGATAATGGAAAATTGTACCCTAAATGACAGAGGATGTAAACACACATCCCATCAGTGGGCACATATGTAGAAAATGCAGGTACAGGGGAAGATGTAGGGAGTATATAGGACAGGACATGTGTAGTGGGGTGATTTATGCCTCTGATGATACAGGGCTGCCCGTGTCTTCTAATATTTTTGCATGGCCTGCTCCATTCTGTTCTTATATAGCATGTAGATTTTGTTCTTTTAATTTCTTCTTGGTATTGATCTGTGGTCTTTTGGTCACTGCTAGATATTGCTTCATTGAAGACAAGTTTGCCGGTTAGCATTGTTTTCTGGGTATGTGGTCATGAAGTTCCTATCTGCTTTTAGCTTCTGGCCTCGGCTGAAGAGCTCTCTCCCTCATAAAATGATTATGAAGATTGAGCTTTGTTTAACATCTCTTTTAGCTTGGAATTCAGAGATTTATGTTCCCATTCTTTAAGGGAGGCAGGACCTTCACATGCCCAACATCAGACTATATAAAATTCTTTATTGCTTTTTCTCTTATTATGGAGAGAAAATTTTCCCCTCAATTCAACAAATCTTTGCTTCCAGGGTCTAAGTTCTTTTGGCACACAAAACGTCCTATTGTGATCTTGGGGCCTCCATTACCGTGAAACTTCCTCTGGATCTGAATCACAGTCTTTTGTCCTAGTTAACTGTTTGATAACTCTCTGACAGTACACGTAGCCTCTGCCAATTTCTGATTGCCAATCTGTATCTCTTCAAAATAGTTTTGGGGGTATTTCCTTTCAACAAACTGCCAGATGTTAGCTGCATCTCAATCTCCCAGTTCTTTTAGTCTTCTGATCTAAGATCTTTTGGTTGCCCCTGCAAATAAATTGGATGAACAGAAAGCAAAGAAAGAAAATAAAGAAATCAGAAGCATCATCCCTTCCTTTACTGCTTTATTCCAGTTCCTCTGCTTATTATCATTTCTATGTGATTAGCTGGCAACAAGCTTTCCTTTCTTTGAGCTGCCCAACACAAAGATCAAAAATGAGGAAAGTAACCCGTAGGTACAATACAAGTAAAGCAGTAATGTGTCCTGGGAGAGATCTAGGAACATGTGAGGAAAGTCACAACACAATTCACTTGGGAGGCTTCACAGAAATGGCTTTTGTGTTGAACCTTTGAAAGAAGACAGAGCTTCTGAGAGGTAGAGAAGATAAGGGAATAAATTTCAGGACTACAGAGAGGAAGGAGAGGAGATACTGAATTTCAGAAACAGATAGCGGACCAGCAAAGTAAAATTATGTGAAGAAGTAATGTGAACTCAGGCTTTCTTCCCATGTGTTTCCTTTCCTCCCTATGAATGCCTCTGACCTTATTCCCTTTAAGGATGTCATAACCTGACTGTGTATAGTATACCATCATTTTATCAGGTTATAATAGGAATGGAAATGAGTTTCCTCCCATGTAATGATAGCCAGCATTTCCATTAATATCTTTATAATGGACTACTCCACATGCATGCAGGGTAGAGAAACGTGTTGACAACAAAATATTGAATTACATATTTTCCATAGGCTTAGGATGACTCCAAAGTGGCCTTGGATTTTATTTGGTGAAATAGACTATTTCCATTCTTTATCCCCTCACTCCTGATATGTGGCATTTCCTGGCCTGGAATTATGAAAATTACCTCACTCATTTATTCTAAGCTATAAGCAGCTAATGTGAGCAGGCTAGACCTTATTTTCGCATAGCATCCTTCCTCTTTCCCCTCTGAGCTGTGCCTTTCTAGTCTCTGTCAGGCCTCATTTTGAAACAATGTGCTTAATGTAGAAACCCAGAGACCTAATGTGTTTCTCTGATCACTTCCAACAGCAGCAGCATTACCATAGCAAAGTCGATGAGTTTCATCTAGTTCTCATATCTCATAATATTAAAAGGAAGGCTGTGTCCGTGAATTACCGAATGCATAGCAGCAAGCCATCCCTAAGTCTCAACTCCCTTTCTTTCATCTTTATCTCATCCACATTCCATTCCTTCCACTGTGCCTTCTGAAATTCCTGTTCCTTTGTGAACAAGTTCATGTTCCTTTCGTCTATTTATCTCTCAGTGAGATCTGACTTCCTCCTTAAGGTGCAACAACACTACCCCTCTACCCATGGCTATATCTTTGCTCATACCCCTTGATACACTGGTCCTGGAGGGGGAGTTGGCATGTACTTGTCTATTTGTAGAGTCTCTTTATCACTCTCCTCTCTTCCTTTGAAGTACATTGCATTAACATTTTCCACTCTATTCAATTGAGGGTGACTGTTGTGTACTGGCTTCCAGATTAAATGAGATGGCAAAATAGAGTCAGGAAGTTCTGAGTTCAAATCCATCCTCAGACCTTACTAGCTTCGTAACCCTGGACAAGTCACTTTACCTTCTCTTTGCTCCAGTTTCCTCAACTCTCAAATGGGTATAATAATAGCAAGCACTTCTGTTGTGAGAATCAAATAAGATAATAATTGTAAAGTGCTTTGCATAGTGCTTGGCATATATTCAATATAAATGTTACTTATTAGCATTGTTATTATGTTGTCTCCTTTCTCAAGGAGTTCAGCACATGGATCTTAAATCTTTCTCCACTCCTGCCCTTCTATGAGGAGATGATGGCATTCATGTTGCCTTTTAACTTCTCTAATTTCTCCTTTCCTCACCTCTTATGTCTCATTGTGACCTCTGGTCTCTCCACCCTTCAGTACTTTCTCAGGTCATGACTTCACTTTACTTCCTTCATAATCTTGACCCCATTCAATTCTAATTGTCATCTTCTCCCCCTGCCCATCTTGCCCACTCTCCAATAGCTCCTTTCCAAAACTCACCCTCAGATAATTCCCATTACCCACCTTGTCTACTTCTATTCACACAATTATGTGGAGGCATCTATAAAGTCACATTACCCAACTTTGACCAAGTCCCTATTTCAGGGAGGAAATCTTAACTGCAATTATTCCTTCTATGTCATGGAGGGATTAGGGGCACAGCACCCCCAAGGATCTGGAAAATCCACACACAATTTTTTGGCCCTCCCTTTGTACCAGAGAAGAATTTCGAATTACTATGGTATTAAAAGATGAAACATGTTGATATTATAAAATACTATACATATATTTTATGCATTTCCAAGTTTCTAAACTTTTTCTGTCATCTGCTGGCCTTCTGTGTCAGCTGTAGCTTCTACAAAACTCCCCCCAGATTCCCATTCAATTTCTTAAGCTTACCCACGACATATTGAAACTATGATGGGAAAGTCTCAGTGTAGAAGGGATAACTGTACTTTTCTGTCTAAGTAAGTAACTAAGGACCATCATTTTTTTTTTACTGAGAAACCTGAGTCTATTCTCTTTAAGCTCTTTTTTTTCTTCTATTCATCTTGAAACCCATTGACATCATCCCCTTACTTTCTTCTGCTCTCTACCAGATTCTGATAATGCACTGGTCCTTCTCTTTGCCAAAGGCAACCATTCTGCAAGTGTGCTTTGATCTCATCTTCTCTTATCTTCTCCAGAAGATTATTGCCTCAGTCATATCTTCCCCTCTCTAATCTTCAACTCCCCATCCTGTTCCATGCCCCAATACCTGCTGATTCCTTCTCTATTAATTAATTTCCAATATGGCCAAATACCACTCCCCCCTCCTTAAAACAGAAGTGTTCACAAGATCCTAGGGATCTATTGACAAAATCTATTTACAAGATCCCCTCAAGACATCATTCTATATGCTTCCTACACTTCTTAACCAAACACCTAGAAAAAAAAAACTCTCTACAATCCCTGCCTCCATTTTTTTCCATCATTCACCTCTCAAACCTCCATGATCTAGTTTCTAAGCTCATTTCTCAACTAAAATTTCTCTCTTCAAATTTACAAATGATCTCTGAATTGTGAAATCTGATGGTCTTTCACAGCTTTCATCTTTCTTGACGTATTTGGTGAATTGGACACCATTGACCACCTTTTCCTCCTGGATGCTCTCTTATCTTTGAGTTTTTTATGATACTACTCTCTCCTGGTTCTCTTTCTACCTGTCATCTGATCCTTTCTTCTCAGTCTTTTGCTGGCTCATTACCTCCTTCTACTCCTTAATTGTGTGTGTTCCGCAAAGCTCAGTAGCCGTAGACCCTCTTTTCTTCTCTCAATGACCTTTCTAGCTCCCATGGGTTTAATTATCATCTCTGTGCTGATGATACACAGATCTATATACTCAACTCCAGTCTTTTCTCTGGTTTTTAGTCCTATATCAGCAACCATACGTTAGACATTTTAAACTGGACATCCCAGAGACATTTCAACGTACTCAAAACAGAATCCATATCTTTCCTCTCAAACCCATAACTCTCCCAAACCTCCTAGTTTCTATTGAAAGCATCAACATTTTCATAATCTTCTAGGCTTCCTGCCTTAGCATTATCTTCAACTCTTTAATCACATACACATTAGTTGTCAGAGCTTTCCATCTTGACTTCTACAATGTCTCTTACATCTACCTCTTCTCTATTCACAGAGCCACCATCTTTATTCAGGATCTCTTAATCAGATTATTAAAATGGCCTCTTGATTGGTCTCTCTTCAAATCTCTCCTCACTCTAGCCAGTCCTCCAAAGAGCTCATCTTCTACATATCTGGCAAAGCTGTTTTCTTTAAGCACAGACCTGATCATGTGAGATACATACCTAGGTGGTACTGCAATGGATATAGTGTGTGACCTGGAATCAGGAAGATTCCTCTTTCTGAATTGAAATCTGGCCTTAAACATTTACCTGTGTGATCCTGGGCAAGTCACTTAACCTTGTTTGTCTCAGTTTCCTCATCTGTAAAATGAATTGGAAAAGGAAATGACAAACCACTCTAGTATCTTTGCGAAGAAAACCCCAAATGAGGTCACGAAGAGTAAGACATGACTGAAATAACTGAACAGCAACAACTGACTCCATTATACCCCTACTCAGTAACTTCCTATGGCTCCCTTGCTGATGGGAACAAACATAAATTTGTGTGTATATGTGCACACAAAATACACACACACATATCTTTTGCAGTCTTTCAAAACTTTGCCCCAATCTGTATTTCTTGACTCATTACTACTTTTCCCACAATTGTTTGTTTTTTATGCATGCTATTCCATTTCCCATTTTTGCATCTTTGCAATGATCATCCCTCATGCCTGGAATATATTCGGTCCTTACTTTGACTTCCCAGAATGCCGAGCTTCCTTCAAGACTCAACTGAAACACCTCTATTATCTACATGTAGCCTTTCCTGACCCCACCCTAAGGGCTAACACACTACTTCCCAAACTATCTTGTACTTAACTACTTTGCATCTATTTGTACTTATTCTGAATATTTTTATGTGTGCAGTTGTCTCCTCTCAGAATGTAACCTCCTTGAGGGTAGGAGCCCCAAGTATCTAGCAGTGTCTGGCTCACAGCAAGTACATGACTGACATGACTCAACAACAGCAAAGCCTTTTCTGCTCTGATGTCTAAGATGTTATAAATGCAGCTTCATATTGACAGTGAAGTATTTTGAATAGATGAAGCAAAGAGGAGAAAATGTATAAATGAGAAGCAAGATGGTAGTAGCTGAGAAAACAAAAATGAAACTGACTCACAGCAATGGCAATTTTAGTACTTTGTAAGCTGGGTACTGATCTCTGTTAAGCCCTAGCCAGAAGACCAGGGCATGTCATATTTCCTAGACCCAGACCCTCTCTCTCTAGCCTGGTTAGACTGGGATTCCTTTGCTGATGGGAACGGGACTTTGTAAACTGAATACTGATCTCTGTTAAGCCCTAGCCAGAAGACCAGGGCATGTCATATTTCCTAGACCCAGACTCTCTCTCTATAGCCTGGTTAGGCTGGGGTTCCTTTGCTGATGGGAATGGGACCCATTATCTTCAAGGTGAGAGATACCTCCTACTCTACACAAAGAGACAGAGTTTTGTGAATTAATAATGGCAAGTCATTTTAGTTGTTTATATTTTGCATTGGTGATTAGACAGGAGAGCAATCAGTGATCATAAGAGCAATTACCTGGAGATGAGGAGATAGAATAAATATCTCTCTCACTGAAGAAATAAAAGGGGAGAAGCTGGTATGGTCCTTCCCTATATTTTGGTTGATACAAAAGAAGCATATCTGAAACATATCAATCATGTAGTGATAGCAGAACAGGATAAGGAAAGAGATAACTTAAAAAAGAATGAAAGAGAAGGCTTTTTTACAATAGAATTGTTCTAAATACATCCCACAGAATACTATCTATAGCCTTTGTTATAAAAATTGTAGGGAAATTTTAAGGAAAATGTAAAATGTTCTATAAGGACAACTATAATTATATCTATATTTGAATAGTGTCCATCAGGCAAAGGTTGTAAATTAATTCTTATCTGGTAAGAGTTTCTAAAGAGATTCCTTCTGCAGTTAGAATTTGCATTGACAAGTTGTAAAATAAACACTTCCAAAGAAATAAATGCTCAGACTTATGTGGTTTGCTAGGAGATCTTTGCAAAATATTCACAGAGGTGTTAATAAATACAGAAACTTTAAGTTTCTTTATCCTGGTTTTCTCTGGCCATAAGTAAAATTCCAAGGACTTTCACTGCCCATAAAGTAGTTTCTCATTTTATCATATCTGTGTACTCCTCCAGCCTTCAAGAATCTATCAAGTCATTATGACCTTCACAAAAACAGTCCTCTTTTGGCAAAGAAAAATCTGGCTGAGGACTTCCACAGAATATTTCCTTAGGAGTTTGAGCATCCATTTCAGATCTGTCTTAAAGAAAGGTTTATGACTATCCAACAATTTTCACTTGAGAGCATCACACAGATATTGACACCCAGCAAACTTATACACACAAATATACGTATCTGTCTATCTATGTTTGTCCTTTTTCAAAGAAGATCATGATATCATAGACATGATGATATGACTTGCACTTGACTTTGTTTTGAGTGAGGAAGGGCTGTGCAAGGTCACCAGCCTCACTTTCCCCTCTGAGCCACCTGGATCCAGTGACCAGATATTCATCAAGATGACTGGAGAAGACCCAGGATGCAATGGGAGACCTTGACCTATTCAGTTATTCACTTAGAATGAGGTAACACCCATTCAGTGAATAGGCCTCTTTAAGAAGTAATCAAGGAATGGCCCTTTTAATAAGCAAAAGAAAAAATCAAGTAAATTAAGCTGGGAGGGAAAGAGTAATGATTGCTATTGATAATCACTCCGAGACCAGGAGGGTGCCAAAAAGAACCATTAAGTGGAGTTTGGGCAAGACCTTTTGGTGTGCAGTCTATAGACTTCAGAGTGCATATGCATATATGGAGGCACCTAGGTGGCTCAGTAGATAGAGTGCCTTCTCCGGAATCACGAAGACTCATCTTCCTGAATTCAAATCTGGTCTGAGCTACCTGCTAAGCCGTGTGACCCTGGGCAAGTCACTTGACTATTTGCCTTGCTTTTCTCATCTGTAAAATGAGTTGGAGAAGGAAATGGCAAACTGCTCCAGTATCTTTGCCAAGAAAACCCCAAATGAGTTACAAGAAATTGGACATGATTGAAATTACTAACTAACTGTGTATATTTACATAGACATACATATAATTTTAAAGATTAAAAAAAGTCCTTTTTATTTCAAGTACTTCATTCAGGTTGAGAAATTGAATACTATTCTTGGATTAAAAGTCCTTCTTTGTGAGACTGATTGGAAAACAAATTCTTGGGATTAATCTAGAATTGTATTTAGCAAGATAGATCTTATGCACTTAATACCTATAATATTTCAGACAATTGTCTGAATTCTTATCTGGGACATATTTGGAACAAATTCAGGTAGAAAAGAATGAAAGAAACAAGCATTTATTAAGTACTTACTGTGTATTAGGCACTATTTTTAGAGCCTTCTTTACATCTGATTCTGTGAACAACAGAAATCCTTAAGATCTCTGAAAAGTCATTTAAGAATAGAATTTCAACAACTCTAGCACTACATAAACTATTTGGAAAAATAGGCAAAGAAGGAGTCCTATAAAATTCTTTTTATGATGCAAATATGTTGCTGATGCCTAAACTAGGAAGATCCAAAACAGAGAAATAAAATTTTAGACCAAAATCCCTAATGAATATAAATGCAAAAAAATTTAAATATAGTATTAACAAAGAGATTACAGCAATTTATCATAAAGATAATACACTATGACCAGGTAGGATTTATACCAGGAATGCAGGCCTATTAGAAATCAATCTTAAACAATACTAAGAAAGATATTAGCATATTTGATCATGTCCACAACAAAACTAACAGAAATCATATGGTTATCTCAACAGATACAGAAAAAGCTCTTAATAAAATACAATATCCATTTCCATTAAAAACACTAGAGAGCATAGGAATAAATGGAGCCTTCTTTTAAATGATAAGTAACATCTGTCTAAAACTACCAGCAAACATTAGATGTGATGGAGATAAGCTAGAAGTACTTTCAATAAGATCAAGGGTGAAACAAGGAGGTCCATTATCACCATTGATATTGATACTAGGAATGTGAGCTTTAGCAATAGGAGAAGAAAAAGAAATTGAAGGACTTAGAATAGGTAAAGAAACAAAGCAATTACTATTTGCAGATGATATGATGGTATACTTAGAGAATTTTAGAGAATCAAGTGAAAAATTACTTGAAATAATTAACAAGTTTAGCAAAGTTACAGGCTATAAAAATAAACTCACATAAATAATAAACATTTCTATATATTACTAACAAAGCCCAACAGAAAGATAGAAAGAGAAATTCCATTTAAAGTTATTGTGGACATCATGAAATATTTAGGAGTCTAAACCTGCCAAGATTAACTCATCTATTTATATATGGAGAACTGAGTCAAATTTATAAGACTACAAATAATTCCCCAATTGATAAATGGTTAAAGGATATGAACAGGTAGTTTTCAGAGGAAGAAATTAAAGCTATCTATAGTCATATGAAAAAAATGCTCTAAATCACTATTGATTAGAGAAATGCAAATCAAAACAACTCTGAGGTACCACATCACACATCAGATTGGTTAACTATGATAAAAGAGGAAAATTATAAATGTTGAAGATGTGGTGGAATTTGGATACAATATTTCCAGGAGTTATCCTTTTGGAATCTATTTTAGGAGGTAATCTGTGTTTTCTCTCCATTTCTATTTTACCCTCTCATTCTAGAATATTAGGGTAGTTTTCCTTTATAAGTTCTTGGAAGATGATGTCTAGGCTCTTATTTTGATCATTACTTTCAGATAGTCTCATAATTTTTAAATTGTTTCTCCTCAATCTATTTTCTAGGTCAGTTGTTTTTCCAAAGAGATATTTCACATTGTCTGCTATTTTTTCATTTTTTGGTTTTGTTTTATAATTTCTTGATTTTTCATAAGGTTATGAGTTTCCATCTGCTCCATTCTAATCTTTCTTTAATCTTAAATATTTATTTTTAGTTTTCAACATTCATTTCCACAAAATTTTGAGTTCCAAATTTTCTCCCCATCATTCCCCTCCCCCACCACGTAATATCTTGCATTCTGATTATCTCTTTCCCTTATGCCCTCCCTTCTCTCATACCCTTTCCTTCCCTTATCCCCATCTTCTTTCTTGTAGGGCAAGATAGATTTCTATACCCCATTACCTGTACTTCTTATTTCCCAGTTGTATACTTCTAATTGCTCCCTTCTCCCATTTGCCCTCCCTTCCATCATCCCTCCTCCCACACTACTGATCCCCTTCTTCTCTACTTCCTTGAAGTGTAAGATAGGTTTTCATACAAAATTGGTTGTGCATATTGCTTCCTTGAGGCAAATGTGAAGAGAGTAAGCTTCCCTTTTTCCTTCTCACCTCCCCCCTTTTCCCCTCTACCGAAAAAACTTTTTCTTGCCTCTTTAATTTGCCCATTCCATTTCTCCCTTTCTCCTCCCAATATATTACTCTCTCACCTCTTAATTTTATTTTTTTAGATATGATCCTTTCTTATTCAATTCACCCTGTGCTCTGTCTCTCTCTGTCTCTCTCTCTCTCTCTCTGTGTGTGTGTGTGTGTGTAATCCTTCCAACTACCCTGATGCTGAGAAAAGTTTCAAGAGTTACAAATATTATCTTTCCATGTAGGAATGTAAACAGTCCAACTTTAGTAAGTCCCTTGTGATTTCTCTTTCCTATTTACCTTTTCATGCTTCTCTTGATTCTTGTGTTTGAAAATCAAATTTTCTTTTCAGCTCTACTCTTTACATCAAGAAAGCTTGAAAGTCCTCTATTTCACTGAATGACCATTTTTTTCCTCTGAAGTACTATACTCGGTTTTGCTGGATAGGTGACTCTTGGTTTTAATCCTAGTTCCTTTGACTTCTGGAATATCTTATCCCACACCCTCGATCTCTTAATGTAGAAGTTGCTAAATCTTGTATTATACTGATTGTATTTTTACAGTGCTCAAATTGTTTGTTTCTAGCTGCTTACAATATTTTCTCTTTGACCTGGGCACTCTGGTATTTGGCTACAATGTTCCTAGGAGTTTCTCTTTTTGGATCTCTTTCAGGGGGTGATTGGTGGATTCTTTCAATATTTATTTTGCCCCCTGGTTCTAGAATATCAGGGAAATTTTCCTTGACAATTTCATGAAAGATGATTTCTAGGCTCTTTTTTGGTCATGGCTTTCAGGTAGTCCATAATTTTTAAATTGCCTCTCCTGGATCTATTTTCCAGGTCAGTTGTTTTTCCAATGAGATATTTCACATTATCTTCCATTTTTTCATTCTTTTGGTTTTGTTTTGTGGTTTATTGGTTTCTCATAAAGTCATTATCTTCCATCTGCTCCAATCTAATTTTTAAATAACTATTTTCTTCAGTGAGTTTTTGAACTTCTTTTTCCATTTGACTAATTCTGGTTTTTAAAGCATTATTCTCCTTATTGGCTTTTTGGACCTCTTTTGCCAATTGAGTTAGCCTATTTTTCAAGGTGTTATTTTCTTCAGCATTTTTTTGGGTCTCCCTTAGCAAGTTGTTGACTCACTTTTCATGATTTTCTTGCATTGCTCTCATTTCTCTTCCCAATTTTTCCTCCACCTCTCTTACTTGATTTTCAAAATCCTTTTCGAGCTCCTCCATGGTCTGAGTCCATTGCATATTCATTTTTGATGTTTGTGAAGTAGAAGCCTTGACTTTTATGTCTTCCTCTTTATGGTAAGCATTGTTCTTGCTCCTCCAAAAGGATGGGAGAAAATACATGCTCACCAAGAAAGTAACCTTCTATAGTCTTATTTTTTCCCCCTTTTTTGGGCATTTTCCCAGCCAGTTACTTCGCTTTTGGGTCCTTTGTCATGAGTAGGGTTTACTCTGGGAACCTGTAAGTTCTCAGTTCCTCCAAAGTGGCACAATCAAGGGAGAGGAGTTTACTCCTCAGGGGACTCCAGCTCAGCTACACCCCAAAACCATGCTTAGGGCTGAGATTCAGATCAGCTACTCAAATCCCCTGGGGCTTTAAGCTGAGTGTTCCAACAATGGAAGTTGGGCTCCCACCACCATGCAGTGCTGCTGCCCACTGCTACTGTTGCCACTGCCACCACTTAGGGCCTGAGCTAGGGGAGGACCCTGCTTCCTTGTCACTGGAAAAAGTGACCTCTCACTGATCTTTGAAACTTTATTTGGCGCTTTTGTGTTGACGGGTCTGGGAACTTCTGACTCTGCTGGGGATTCTACCCCCAAGGCATGTTTCAGTCCTGTTCCTCCCAGTGCCATATGGCCAAGGCTGGGCTGTGCTCCACACTGTGTCTAGTGTGACAGACCTTTCCCGTAGGTCCTCCAGGTCACCCTGGGTTGGAAATCTCCTCCACTCTGTCATTCTGTAGCTTCTGCTGTTCTAGAATTTGTTGAGAGTCATTTTAACAGGTAGTTTATGAGCTGTGGGAGAAGAGCTAGAGTATGTGCATCTTTCTACTCCGCCATCTTGGCTCCACCCTCCATTCTAATCTTTAAGGAATTAGTTTCTTCATTGAGTTTTTGGCCTTCCTTTTCCATTTGGCCAATTCTGCTTTTTAAAGCATTCCTGTCCTCATTGGCTTTTTAGATCTCCTTTGACATTTGGATTAGTCTATTTTTTAAGGTGTTATTTTCTTCAGCATTTTTGGTCCCCTTTAGGAAGCAGTTGACTTGTTTTTCATGATTTTCTTGCATCACTGTCATTTGTCTTCCCAATTTTTTCTCTACTTCTTTTACTTGATTTACAAAATCCTTTTTGAACTCTTCTACGGCCTGTGACCAATTCATATTTTTCTTGGCATCTCTGGATTGTGGGAACTTTGGCTTTGCTATCTTCTTCTCTTTGTATGTTTTGATCTTTGTTGTCACCTTGTATTGTCCAGTATATGTTCTCCTTTGTATATCTTCTTTGATTTCTGTTTTAATACTGATTTAGATCAATGAATTTTCCTCCTTAAGTGCTATTCATTGTAGTGCTGATATTTGGTGGAAAACGGATCAAATCTTGGATTTAAAGCATGGGGTTTTTCTTCTCCCAATCAAGAAGTAATAATAATTGAATCTGATGACATTCCCTAGATGAACAAAATTTAAGGGAGCTGCTAGATATTATTCCTGGTACTCTTTCTCTCTCTAAGGAGAGTATGGAGTAGCCAAACTTCTGACCCTAACTTCTAATTTCTCCTCTTGGCAGGAATTAAAGTCTCCCTTGAAGAAGGGTTGAAAGAAAAGAAGTAGGAATGTTCATTATGCTTTTCTTTGATCCCTAGAACAGTATCTCCAAGCTAAGTGGGGGAATAGACTTTGTCACACATGAGATCAATCTATATATGTAAGGGAGAAGGACTTGCCTTGTGATTTCATAGACATAAGAAAGTCCCTAATAAGGAAAGTGCACCAATTCAGGACAGCATATTGTATTCAACTTCTAGTCTTAGTTGCCTTAATTAAGTAACTTGCTTAAGGCCACACAGTCAATAAGAGTCAGAGCCAGCACCTCAGCGTCTTCCTAACTTCAAGTTTGTCGACTTGGAAGTTTGATTTAAAAAGGCAAACAGGTTAAATGCGTATTGTTTATTCCCTTAAAGCTAGTGGTTACATGAACATGGAGTCAGAAAAACTTCTGACTGACCAATACAAGAATTGCCAGGCTTAAATCTGTTTAAGACAATCCAAGGTTGTCTGTGTCCTTCAGATTTATGGTCTCCATGAGTGATTACTCTAACATGAGAATGGAATTTCTTAATTGGATAGGTTGAAAATATAATAAGAGAGTGGACAAGGTGTTGATTGAAATTACAACTCAGAACATCTGCATTTTCTTTATCACTAATATGTCATAATATAGTATATGTCCACAAGATCAAAAAAAAGTTCCATTATTCAAGGTAGTGTCTTGGGTTAAGGTCTCATAAAGTATACCAAATCAGCCCCATCTGGCCTTATTGACATAAAAAGAGGTATTCTCTAAGTTTACTTCAGAGAACAAAGAGACTATTGTTTCCAGGCTCTTCTTCTGATTGATTAGTTCAAACTCTGGCCCTTAATAAAGTCCAAAGATGTTATTAAGTATTATCAAGCCCAACTGTCAATATGCCTTTTTTATAATGTTTCTCCTTCTATAGAAAGAGAAAGTGAAAAATGATTTGATTTTGGTTTTAACGAAAACATAATTTTGTTTCATCCATAGGATTCACTTGGAAGTGTCACTTCAAGCAAAAGCTTGAAAAAGAAAAACATACTTTCACAGTTTAAAAAGATATCTTTTGCTGCATCAGTTCCAGAAATGTCTTCATCGGAAGAGAGTAATATACCCAGAAGTACCAATGCTGAGACCAATCTAGAGAATGATTTTTTATATAACTGTCTTAAATTTCCAAATTTAAAAGGTAGTGGGACCACTCCTGAAGACTCTAAAGACAGTGCTGAGCAAGGTAAGGTTCGGAGGTTTCTGTTAAAATCCAGTCCAAATGACTCATTGTTACATGGAGATGATTCTGGGTTCTCAAAGGTCATTCAGATGTACAAGTTTGTCTGACAAAACTAGAAAGATTTTGAACATGGGCTTGGCAATGGAATGTGTAGTGGACTCTGCTGTTCCCTTGCTTCTGTTTTTTTTTTTTTTTTCACCCTGTGTTGGTTCCTATAAGTTTTTCCACATTTCTCTGAATTCTTCATAGTCATGATTTATTACAGCAAAGCAATTTTCTATTACATTTGTATCCTACAGTGTGTCTAGCTGTTCCCTAATCAATAATCACTCATTTTATTTCGCACTTTTTTCTTTTTTGTTTATTTTTGGTATATATGCTGCTATGAATATTTTGGCATTTAAGAACTTTGTGTGTGTTTAGTTGTCTTCGATTTCCTTGAGGTATATACCTGTTATTAGGATTGCTGTGTCAAAGGGCATGAATAGTCTAATGAATTCCAAATTATTTTCAAGAATGGAAAATGTCAATCTACAGTTCTGCAATGTATATGAATATGACTGTCTTCTCATTGACCTGTGATTCTTGTTTTATAAAGAAGTTTGGTGGAGTGCTTTGTTTTAATAATTGAGAAAAAAATTTTATAATATAGATATTTTTTCTTTGCAATTTTATTTTTTCTTAATTAGATTTGTTTCTTGCTTTGTTCATTTGCTTTTTAAATATAGTTTTGTGAGTAATCATATATTTACTTTTTCTGGTATGTTGGCATGTACTTGTGTATAGTAGGTTCTGATAATTTTCTTCTTTCTTCTGGTGAATTCATATTTTTTCACTTTAATTTTTGTTTTATTTTTGGTAATTTGATTTTCTTTGTTTCCTGATCAAACTGGCTATATATTGATTTTTAACAACTATTGCTAAAAATTATTCCTAGTTTATAATTTCCATAATCTTTTTGTTTCCAATTTGTTTTTCTCTAATTTTCAAAATGTCTTTTTTTGTGTTTGTTTCATGTTTGTTAAAGCTTCATTTTCTAACTTTTTGAACTAAATATGTGGGGCATTAGTTTTTTCTTCAGTTTTTGTTATATTTTTCAAAGGCATGATTTTTCCTCTGAAGACTGCTTTAGTATATCCTTCATATTGCTTTCTCATTTTTATTCTTTTATATATTTATTTCTGTGGTTTCTTTTTTGACCCATTTACTATTCTTTATGTTGTTAATTATTCTGTATTTGTCTGCATCTTTTGCTTATGTTCACAGTTTTAATTTCCATTTTTATCGTATTATAGTTTGTAAGATATGTTTGTTATTTTTGCCTCTTCACACTTATTTATTCTTTGTGTATCTTTTCAAAAGGAATCATGTGATGTTAAAAATTAGTTATATTCTTTATCTCATTTGGAATATACTTCAAATTTAATTTTTCTAAAAATTTTTAGCTCTGTGATGTCCTTTTTGTTTATATTCCTATTAGAATTATTTTATTCTAATGAAGGAATGTTAAAGTGTCCTATGTCAAAATATTATCTACATCTTTTTTATGATTAGTTTAGCTTTTCTTTTAAATATTTAGAAACTATCTCATTTGTGCATATATTTATTTAATAATGATATTCTTTAATTGCCTATGGTGTTTCTAAGTATAATGTATTTTCCCAATTTTCATGGGGAGAGAGTGGACAAGTTCATTTACCTTGGTAGTGTACTTTCCAGGGATGTACACATTGACAATGAGGTTGATGCACACATTGTCAGAGGTAGCTCAACATTTGGGAGGCTCCAAAGAAAAGTTTGGGAAAGAAAATGTATTAGATTGACTACCACACTGAAGGTCTACAGAGCTGTTGTTCTGACCTCATTGTTGTATGACTGTGAAACATGGATAATCTACCAGTGCCATGCCTGGAAACTGAATCACTTCCGTTTGAACTGTCTTAGGAAGATTCTGAGGATCACCTGGCAGGATACGGTACCAGACACTGATGTCCTTGCTCAAGCTGAACTTCCAAGCATTCAAATTATGCTTCAGAGAGCACAACTGTGATGGGCTGGCCACGTTGTTTGAATGCAAAATGTATGCTTGCCAAAAAGAATATTTTATGGAGAACTTGCATGAGACACAAGATCACATGGTGACCAGAAGAAACAATACAAGGACACTCTCAAGGTCTCTCTTAAGAACTTTGGATTTGACTGTGTGACATGGGAGATACTGGCACAGGACTGCTCAGCATGGCGTGCCCATATCAAAAAGGGTAGTGTATGAGCAAAGCAGAATTGAGACAGCACAAAGTAAACACAGGATCTGCAAATTTGGAATAACCATTCCAAATATTCACATGGACTACCTATGCCAACGTCTGGTGAAGCATTCTGAGCTTGTATTGGTCTGATCATCCACAGTTGGACACACTGAAACCTCACTTTGTCGTGGTGATATCATGTTGGCCCTCTTCAAGAACAAAGAACAACAACCAAACCGTTTTCCCAATTTATCTGTCTTGTTTGTCTGAAATTACAATTGCTCTTGCTGTTTTTTGGGGAATTATTTGAGGCCTAGTAAATTGTGTCCCAATCTTCCATTTTTGTTCTGCATGTTAATTTTCTTTTCTTATTCCTCTTGCCATTCACAATTTTAAAAAAATAAGGAAGATTAATCAATTCACATTTAAGTGAATATTTAGGTATATTTTAGCCCTGAGAAAGGCCTAAAGGTATTTTTTTTCCATTTCATTATTTCCTATTGATCCCTCTGCCATCTCCATGGCTCTTTTTAAAAATTTGGCCTCTCTGGCTAGCTTTGCTTATATTAATTTAATCAAAATTTCTCCCACATGCTTCCCATCCTTCATATTTCTCTACATGGACTACCTATGCCAACATCTGGTGGAGCATTCTGAGCTTGTATTGGTCTGATCATCCACAGTTGGACACACTGAAACCTCACTTTGTCGTGGTGATGTCATGTTGGCCCTCTTCAAGAACAAAGGACAACAACCAAACCATTTTCCCAATTTATCTGTCTTGTTTGTCTGAAATTGCAATTATCTGAAATTACAAGTCTTCATATTTCTCTATGTTATGCTTCTTTTTTATTTAAAATATTATTTTATCTCTTTCTTTTAATTATTAATAACATTTCAATTTTTATTCTCCCCTTTCTTAGTCTATATGCTGGCCCAATTGAGATTCTTCTCAACCCCACTGTTCACCTGAAACTATCTTCCTAATTTAAAATCATAAATGTTGGAGGGGATGTGGAAAAATTGGGACACATTCATTGTTGGTGGGATTTTCAACCGATCCAACCATTTTAGAGAGTAATCTGGAATTATGACCAGAAAGTTATTGAATTGCTTATATACTTTGACAAAGCAATTCAACTATTAGGTCTGTTTCCGAAGATGACAAGAGAAAAAGGAAAAGAACTTACATGTTCTAAAATATTTATAGCAGCTCTCTTTGTGGTGGCAAAAAACTGGAAATTACAGAAATGTCCATCAGTTGGGGAATGACTGAACAAATTGTAGTATATTATTGTGATGGAATACTCCTGTGCTGTAAAAAATGATTAGCTAAATGAATCAAAAATACAGATAAATAGAAAAACTATGTTTGTGAATGACTTTTCTTTGAAGTTGGTATGAGGATAACCATCCCTCATTCCCAACACACAAATGTGAAGTTGCATGTTTCTATATGTGCTGTGTTTAGGCAGTAGTTATGGTGGTGGTGTCTTGTGACTTGGTAAGTGCAGGGAATTCTAGGGTTGCAACTCCCTCTAACCCTGTAGACCTATAACTCATCTGCCCTGTACTTTAACTTCCCTTCCCCAGCAGTCGTTCTATTGTTTTCTCCTGTTCAGACCACCACAGTGGCTCGCTTTAAAGCCCTCAATGTTAAGAAGGGTAGAAATATCTATTCTAGGGCTCTGCTATGTGGAAATGATACCTGGAGATGACTAGGTAGGTTTATACCACTTCCTCTACCTTTGGCAGAGATGATTTTCTTAGGGCTTTGCTTTTTAATCCACCCCTCCCCTGACCTCCTGAGGTGTTTACACTTTCTAGTTGCAGGGTTGGACAGGTATGGTGCTTCCCTCTACCCCTGTGGCTTCCTTTAAGTAGTGGCCATGAAGGGGACAGATGGGTGGTTATTACTGTGTAACTGCTAAGAAAGAGACACCACTCAGACAAAATTTGAAATAGAAACATAGATGACATACTAGATAGGATCATTGGGCTTTCTTGGGGCCCTATTTTGTTCATTTCAGATTGTATGGAAATGTTTTTCCTTTTTCTTGTTGCAATTTTAATTATTTTTCCCAACTGTCCTGTGTGTGATTTTTTAGACCTGGATTTAATATACTCAAAATGCATTTTGTTTTGATCTGATTTTTACACTTAGCAGAAGTTTTAGTCTAAAATAGTAATGAATGAGATAGTGGTACCACTGTGAAAAGAATGGATTCCAGCGTTAGTTGTTATCGATAAACTTTGCTAACGGAGACTGAAATAGCACTGTAGTCAATGAGGGTTTCAGGAATAGAGTTTCTTCCTGCCTTACCTCACTGGGATTTTTACTTATTTTCTTCCTTGTTCTTTGTTATTCAGTTGTTTTCAGTCATGTCTGATGCTTTCTGATCCCATTTGGGATTTTCTTGGCACAGATACTGGAGTATTTTGCCATTTCTTTCTCCAGCTCATTTTACAGAAGAGGAAACTGAAGCAAATAGGGTTCGGTGATGTGCCTAAAGTCACACAGCTAGTAAGTGTCTGAGGCCAGATTTGAACTCACAAAGATGAGTCTTCTTTCACATCTGCATTCTATCCACTGCACCATCTAGTTGCTCTCTTCCTAGTTCTTCCTTAATCCTTGGAGTTAGCATTGTCTGCCTTCATTCCACTCTTAGGATAATTCTTTATGGGAGACAGTCTGATTGATAAGACTCAACATGGGGTAGGAGGTCCTGGGTTCAAATCCTAGCCATGTCACATACCACATGCGTAACTTTGGGCAATTCATTTAACCTATTTAGACATTAGTTTTCTTATCTTTAAAGTGAGATATTTGGAATAGAATGAGACCCTTCCTCACTATGGATCCATTATATCCTATGATCATTTTTCTCTGCCCCTGTAATATGGAAGTATCATGGAATCTACTATGGCACACCCTCCTTACTTCCCAGGTAAATTGGCTGTTTGAATGTGACCCAGGTATGCTACTTGACTTAGGTAAAGTTAGAAAATTACATACTCTTTTGATTGAATATTACATGTCTGTGCATAAGCAGTAATAAGTTCAACGCTCCTCTTAATGAATGCAACTTATCACATGATAAATACCTACATATCATGGGCGAAGAGAGGGGAAGAATGTTTCGGCATTAAAATTTAACATTTAAATAACTATCCTTAGTTGTACACCTCCCTCCTACATATTGTATTCTCGGTAGCTACCTTTCTCACTTACCCCTTGTTTCTGCTCTTTGCAAAGGTTCCTTACCTGAAACAAATTGTGACCTTCTCCCCTCCTGCTATAGTTTTGAATCCATCGTGAGGAAATTCTAATTGATGCCAGTCCCTTTTATGTATAGGCAACTTTGTTAAAAGTACATGTTCCTTGAAAATCTGTTAAAGAGTTATTAAATTAGGTGGGTGACTAACTGGACCCAAATAAAGTTAATAGAGATATCAAAGTCACCATGTGTAGAGGTCCTTAAGGGAATACCATAAAACTGTCCTTGGTTCAAATCTAATCAATACTTTTATTAATGTATTAGAAGTCAAGACTGGTATGCTTATCAAATATTGAGAGGATACAAAGTTGAGAAAGACAGTTGTTAGCAGAATTGGATGACAGAATAGAACACCCATCAAGAAAGTCACAAACAGTAATTTGGGTGTGGGTTGGATCTGATAATTTTTAAGATCCCCTCCAACAATATAATTCCATGATTATCTCTTTTTGAATGTATTATTGCAGCAACTTTGAAAGCCTCACCTCTAGAGTTCAGACTGGAATTCAAACTGCATTTTATTTTCTAAAGTTCTTGTCTTAAAAGTGGTAAATTAAATCTCTACATTAAAACTATTTTTTAAAAAAATAAGATACTCCCAAAAGTCACTGTACCATGGAAACATGATTTAAGAGAGATATCAGTGTTATTAATCTGAAATTCAGTGTCAGCTTTATTTGTGAGATTAGGGGAAAAAAGTAAATCTGATAGTATTATTGTCTATATATCCAAATACAGAACACAGAGACAGTCTGTTGCATTTCTCCTTTTCCTTTGAAGTTTATACCATATGTTTGTGAATAACTTTTTTTGGAAGCTAAGGATAACTGTGTTAACAAAAATGTGAAGATGCATGTGTCTCTGAGTACCGTGTGTGTTATGTGGTTTGATCTTCATTCTCAGAGAGGACCATGACCACAGGGAGATGATGGACATGACCTGCAGTTGACTTGATCAGGAAGAGGGAGGGTTGATTGTGTGTAGACAGTGGTTGTGGTGATGGTGGCCTCTGAATTGATTTGTGCAGGGAATTCCTGGCATTATGACTCCCTCTAACTCTGTATTGTAAGAATGGACTTATAGTTTATAGTCTTACTCATAGAAAGTCTTGCATATAGTAATACAGTCAATATATCAGAGGCAGCCATGAACCCAAGGCCAGATTTCTACCAATTGTATGGGGCTCCTTATGAAGTAATAAATTATAAAGTACAATTCATAGAATTAAGTTATCTCTAGTTACTGCTGTTTTTATGATATTTTTGGAGAAGCAATGAGGTCTGGTGGCAAGAGAGCTGGCCTGAAAACAGGAAGCCAGTTTAAATACCTCTTCTGACACTTGTGTCTTCTGACACTTACTGACTGTGTGAGCCTAGGTAAGTCACTTAATCTCTTAGTTTTCTTAGTTGTCTGGCCTACTCTAATTTTCAGGGCATTCAGTTCTTGAAACAAGTTTTGTATTGTCTGTTCTAAAGTGTCAGTTTTCTTTGCCTTTCTTTCTTTCTATCTTTCCTGTTTCTGTATCTCTTATTTCATTTCCTCAAAGAAAATGGCCAATCACTCCAATATATTTGCCAAGAACACCCCAAACAGAGATACAAAGAGTCAGACACAACTGAAACCCCTGAACAATGATAACACCTGTGGGAGAGCCGGACTTTTTTTACCCTCTGAGGTCTTATCTGGACCTATAGTATCAGGGTTAATCTTTTCCTTGAGGTTTATCCTATGGGCTTCTCTCAGAACCAAAGTATTCCTTCTTAATGTTCAAAGTTTTCTTTGTTTTGGGTACAGCCTGCCTGGTTCTTCGTAGAGTGGGCTGGCTTAAGTCTCTCCTTCAAGGGACTCCAGAGCTATTCAGGTTTTGGATTGTTCTTGAAGCCCCTCCCAGCAAGAGGCTCTGCACAGAGCAACCCCATGCTCACACAGGACTTTGCTTAGGGTCTTTCTTCCCTAGCTGAGTTCTGGCTACTGGTGCTGAACTAGACGTTTCCTTTAACAACAAGTCTGTTTGGCCACATCTGAGCTAGGACCCTATTGGAAATGGGTCAGCCTCAAGCTGACCCTATAATGATCCTATAATGGTCATTGACCTTACAAAGACCTCACTCCTCCTCCAGGCTTCTTTCTCTCTTGGACTGGGCTTGGAGAAGGCTCTACTGGGATTCTATGTTGCAGCAGGGAGTACCCACTAGTGCTGGACCTCCCCCAAAATCCCATTCCTGCAGTCATCATTTCAGGGAAGACTCCCAGCCAGTTAGTCTTGGCAATTGAAGACCTCAAGTAGGGCATGCTTGGAACCACCTGAAAGGCTCCAGGGGCTTGCCCAACTGACCTATTCCAGAATCTCTGCAGTACTCAGAGGTTTCTCTATGGATTCCTGGGTTGGTTGGGGAAGTCTAGAGGTGATTCCCTAAGTTCTGGGGGAATGTGTAAGGGGATAACCACCATTTCCCCACAGTCTTCTGATTCTTCATAGAGCATCCTGTTCACTCTCTAAAACTACATGTTGGAGAACAGGTTTCCACTTGCTTTAGTAGGAGTTTCCCATGTGGGAGTTCCTAAATCAATGAAACCCACAGACCCTGTCCCTATCCTCATGATTATTTATAATATGTCTCAAACTTCCTAAAGGAACAAATTGGCTAAAGAATCTATGATGATTTCACTACTGAGTATATAAATATTCCCTGGTACTATTTCATTAATTTTCATTTTTTCCCTCCTCTTATTTATATACACATCTTGAACAAATTTAAAATTGAATTCTATTGCTTCACCAAAATTTTTAAGAATTAATGTCAAGAATGTTTGACATGCAATAGAGTTGTCATGCATAATTCATATCAGCTTACACGTTGATCCCTCAGTGAATTCTTGATTTCATTTATATGGCTGTTTCCTCCAGCTATGAGGATACCACCCCATCCATGTCTTTTCTTCCTGTGTGAATCTAATTCATGTTCTTTCATGAATCCTTCACAGAAGATCTACCTTGGAAAATCAGACATGTATTGGTGATGATTTTAATCTTAAAGTCTTAGCTAAAACAGGACTTAAACTGAGTAAGTTTCATGGTCTGGCATCTTTCATTCATTGGTTGACATAGATTAAAGGACTGGAATAGTAATTCTATACATGATTAGAAGCGGGTAGAGAAGCCCTCAGCTCTTTAAAAATAATTAAATTTCCTTTCAGAAGTAATGAAATCTTCAAATGGAAGAATATAGAAATCTTTTTGTATTGAAAAACAATATTCAGCCAACCATTGCCCAGAACAACGAAAGGTCCTTGAAAACAGAAGCTATTATTCAATTTAATTTTTGTATACCTAGAACTTCATAGATATTTAATGTTTGTTGAACAAATTGAACTAATTGTTAAACAAAGGGAAAATAATGTTTTTAATAATACTCATTAAAATACCACTTACCTTTCTTAGACAATAATACAGAAACAAAACTTGGGAATCATTGCACTGTTAGCCATTTCAACTATGGTGATAAATACCTACCAGGTAGATTTAGAACACAGAATGTTTTTAGAGTCATTTGCTTTCAACTTTAATAACTTTGGATGTATATGTAGAAGAACAAGCATGGTAAAATGGTGACACTTATCTTATCCCACCACATTATTTGGGTGGACTAAAGGCCAGGATCAAAAATGCAATTTATGAAATCAGCAGAACCCGGAGATTAGTTTCAGTGGGGTGGAAAATTGTATTGAATGAGAGATTGTAAAATATGGTAGTTATGTTGAAACCTTGACATTTTAACTGTGCAGTCCTTCAGTGGAAGGCAAACCAAAATACACTCTCTCTTTTTTTTTTCAAGGAATTTTCAAATCAGGGAATGGATTTGTAGCACATTTAGGATAAAGTCACACCAACAGGCTTTGGAATGATTGCGTCTCTTCTTTGGTTTATATTTGTTGTTTCTCCATTTCTATTCATAATTACCCCCCTCTCCCATGTTTTCTGATGACTCATATTCTGTCAGTGACCAACGAAACTCTTAATTAGTGAATTAATTATATGAATTGGAAAAATCTTGGAGGTATTTTGAAGTTAGCTTGAAGTAGCCTCTCATTTGATTGTTAGTCCAAAGGAACTAAGGTGGAGAAGTTGGAAGCATTGAGACGTACATTTACCTATAAAAATATAGTAAATTTAAAAACTTTTTAGATTAAAAACATTTGTTTCCTCCTTTTATAGATGACAAGTGACTCAGGCAAGAAAGAGTTAAGAGACTGGTTCATGGTTTTGCTAGGGGCCTGCACTGTATACCTGATAAGCTTTATAAACTGGTAAAAATGACCAAATTCTCCAGAGGTAGAGTAACCTGGCATAACAGCTTCAATCTTAAAGCAGTTTCCTATTTGTAATGGAAACTTCCTTAGTCCTGGCTCGGTTGCTCACTCTAAGACAAATTACACTTCTTCTTTTGGGCACTACTAAAAGCAGGAGAAAATCCCAGGCATAATTTTCTTTTAAAAGCATCCCTACTTTCTCCCCCTGCCAACCACCAATTTTGGAATTCAAACAGATGTAGTAATAGTTCTTCTGTAGAAAAACAAAAAAAGTAAGTACCTACTGTTGAAGATGCAGTTGAACTTTATCTGTAGAAAAATTCTTCTATTTTTTAAGGTGAATTATTTAGAAAAATGTAGTGTATAGGACTGCATTTTATAGCTAGCTTTTTTAGGAAGGAAGGAAGGAAAGAAAGAGTGAAAGAATGAAGGAAAAGAGGAAATAAGGGAGGAAGGAAGGAAACTAGCATTTATTAATGGATTACCATGTTCCAGGCATTGCACTAAGTTTTGGAGAACTAAATACAAGGAAAAAGAAAGACAGTTCCTGGCCCCAAGGAGATTACATTCTAATGGATCAGGACAATACACAAAAGGGAATTGAAAAGTAGGATGGGAAATGAAGGATCCCGGTTCAGGGTCTAGACTTTGAGGTCTAAAGTCAGAAGGAAGGTCACAAGAGGAATGAAGGCTGGTTTGGGCCTCCCTTTAGAAAGGAGGCCCCAGGTAGAATTCAACAATGGGAAAAGCAGGTGGTCCTTCAGAAGGCTAGTCTAGGTTCAGAAGGTAGCAAGGGGGGTTGAATGTTTCTGATTTAAAGAGATTCCAGGCCCTGAGGACCAGAGGGAAGTTCCAGGATGGGAAAGCAGCATGGGAAAGATTTTGAAATCCAGAATTTAGGAAGAGGACTGGAAAGAAGGCTATGTTGGAATGTATATACTTGGAATGTCAGAGGATAATTGGATTAAACTGTTATGAAAGGTGCTTTTACATGTCTCACACTGAATTCCTACTCAGATGTCTCAACATACTGTGGAGGTAACCCTGAATTCTTGAAGGCTATGATCATGTAACAAAAGATCTGTCATTTTTTGTGAATCAGAAAAGGTGTATAGGTGACAGGCTCTGGGTCTGCTACTTGAAAAACAACCTAGCTAAGGATGGAGAGGCTCTTTACCCAAAATTGGGTCCCTACACGATCATTTTCTTGGACACAGAAATTCACAAAGTAGATAGAAATACAAAATGACTCAGTCTTGCATGGTGACCTTTTATTTCGAGGTTATGGTGGATCAGCGGAAAAGGGACTGCATTTTTCCCCCCAAAAAGGAGTTTAGCTGAGTCAATTCTTTCTCAGTTCTTAAGAATAATTTGTATAGCATAGATATTGTTCTTTTAAAGTTTTATAGCATTCTTCTGGAAATCCATCTGATGAAGAGTATTTTCATTTCTGAGACTGGGTTTTTATACGATCTCTATTATCTCTTTATGATATTCTTTTTGTTTGGGTATTTTATGTTTTTTGAAGTTAATATTCTTTTTCTGCTTTTAGTTTTATTGGTATATAGTTGAGAATTGTAGGTTCTGAAAATTATTTTTATTTCTTCTGATTTTGCTGTGATTTCACCTTGCTTACTATTATGCTGATTTGATTTTCTATTTTTTTCTTCTAAAATTAAGGTTTATCAGTTTTGTTAGTCTTTTCAAAGACTTCAGCTTTTAATTTTTATCAGTTCTTAAGTCTTTTTGGTTTCCAATTTATCTATTTCTTCTCTAATTTTCAAGTTTTCCTCTTTTATGCTTTTTAAAATTTTATTTCTTGGCTATCTAATTTTGCAATGCATATTCTATTTATTACTCTTCTCTTTTTCTCTTTTGTTAATGTATGTTTTTAGAGATATAATTTTCAAAATGATGATTTTTAGATACATTCCAGAAATTTTGGTTTGCTGTCTCATAGTTATCATTGTTTTTCACGTAATTATAATTGCTTCTATGATTTGCTTTCTGACCAATGCACTGCTTAGTATTTCATAATTAAGTGCATATTTAGGTCCATGTCTTTTTTTGTACTCTTTGAATTACTTTTTATTGCACTATTATCTGTAAATCATAAAGCAAACTACTTAAAAGACAAGCAATGACTATTAACATATGTAATATTCACTACAGAACTAACCTTTTGTGTATCTTCTGTGTATCTTCTGCGTATCACTAGAAGAAAGAATAAAGATGAGATGATTTGTATGATTTATCTATTTAAACTATCTCTTGATTTAAATAATGGGGGATGAACAAAAGCAAAAGCATCCCTTTCTCTATTTCCAAGTTTATATGATACAAAATGATTCATAAAGAGGGAGATGACAGAACCCAGGAATCATAGCCATGGTACTTTATCTGCTTGCCAAGAGGAGCAATATCACAGTAAGAGCAACCCAATTTATTTCACTTAGAAAACATTATAGATCAGTATGAAAGAGGAATATAGGCTTGCAAACTGTAAAAAAGTGGTTGAAGGGAGATATCCCAGAATTATGCTGTTCTAGAAATCACAGTCCTACAGTATCATTGGGAGAATATTCATGTCAAAAGGTTCGATCTTTGTGCCAGTGATCAGTTTGAGACTACTGAAAGAATTGTTCAATTTCCCAAACGCAATCCAGTCTCCTTTCTTTCATCTATTCAATTTTGGACCCAATTCGTGATCCATCTTCAATTCCCATCTCAGAAATATGTTCTGATGAACTAACTGAATGAATCAGCCAAACAACTTTGCCATTGTCAGTATTTGCTTCGGTATAGCAGAATTTGAGAAATATTGGATTTGGAGTTAGATGACCTAAATTCAAGGCCAAGCTCTGTCACTTATTACTTGTATGACTTTGAGTAAGTCATTCATAACCTAAAGCAATCTTTTTTTCCATTTGGACTTCATAAGACATCCTATACTGCATTAACAAGCACCTTTGGAGGGCACTCTGGTTATCTTTAATAATCATTGAATATATTTATTATACTTTTAAATAAATTTTCATGACCTTTACCTATAAATGAGAAATTGCTTATTGAATGATGGTTTTTATGCTACTTTTTGTTCTATCAAATCAAATTATTTTATTGTCAATAAACAGTAAATACAACGAGATCATATATTTTCTGCATCTTCTAGTCACTTGTGTGACATGACAGACATGGTCAACTGTAGAAAATGATGAGCAAAATTCTGCCTAGTCCTGTCTTCCATTTTCATCCAGGATGCCCTTAATATCTGCATAGCAAATTCTCATAAAGATAAGAAAATATGTGGTGAAGATTTTGGAGGAAATTCTTGAATCAGACCAAATATGCACCAAGGAAATCTGTGCTAGTGATGACCAAAGCTTAAAAACATTGTTGGATAACATTTCCAAGTTGTTCAAATCTTGGGGAGAGGACATAAAAAGAATGGGTAAACAATTACCAATGAAATGGTCATCCCTAAAAGGACAGTTGACGGAACATTAATAACTACTGATGCATATTCTCTCTTTCTAATCTCTTTGTAAACAACAGTAATAATTCCTAACATTGATGTAGTGCCTTACATGATGCAAAGCATTGTACACATCATGCCATCTGATCCTCATAAGAATCCTGTAAGGTTGATGCTGCTATCGTTCCCATTTTACTGATGAAAAAACTGAGTACTGAGATATATTAAATGGATCGTACAAGTAGTGAGTTTCTGAGTTGAGATTTGAACTTTATTTAATCTTTATGAGAGTAATTTATATATGCACTGAGATTATCTTTCATGAAAATCTAAGAGGGGATAGACTCACAGTTTCCTGTGAAAATTTAATTATTATTATTAATAATAATGATAATATCTAGCTTTAAAGTCTGCCAAGTGCTGTATACATGCATAGAGGCGTACACACATATATCTTATTTGATTATCATAACAGCTCTAAGAGGTAGGTGATATCATCTCTACTTTATAGGTGAGGAAATTGAAATTCCAAGAGATTATTACCTGACCTAGGGTCACACAGTTAAAAAGCATCTGAGCATGAATTTGAACTCGTCTTCCTTACTCCAAGTCTGGTACTTTGTCCACCAAGCCACCCAGCAGCTACAGTATATCTGTGAAAGTATACAGACAGAAAAACATAAGAATTTTTCTTTCAACTTGACTGGCTATTTGCATTTTGTCTTGGACCATGTGAACTTAAACATATAGACGGTAAATACCCTAAAATAAAATTTAAGAGAAGCAGCTTTAGATGTCCCTTATCCACAAGGAACTTATCAGATTGTTTGAAGCATCTTTGGGAAAGGTGCCTATCTGGCATTATGAATCATTTTCTTCCCTGATGAGTGAAACTCATCAAGTCTGCTAGCAAATCCTTCCCTTAGTCGAATCTCATCCAGAGATTTGATTATCTCAAGTTAATTAGGAAACCCAAAGAAGTTTGCCTGCATTTTCTTGAGGCTACATTTTTTCATGCTTCCTTGTACTCACACTTGCTCATAACTGTCCTTAGAGTTATCCTTTCCATCCTGTTGCCTAGTTCTGTCTAATCTCTCTTTCTCCCTCCCATCCCCTTTCTCACCCTCCTTCTCTTCCTTCCTCCTTTCTCTTTTCCCTCCCTCCTCTCCTTCTCTCTTTTCTTCTCCCCTCTCTCTTTCACTTTTTCTCTCCTTTCCTTCTTTCTCTCTCTTTCTGGCACACACTCTGTCTCCTCTTCTCCTTCTTTCCCATCTCTGTCTCTTTTTCCCCTCTCTCTTTTTCATTTCTTTTTTTGGTTCTCTCTTTCTTTCTTATTCTCTCTCTGTCTGTCTCTCTGTCTCTCTTTTTCTCTGAAGGCTATTTGTTAGTCCTCTAACACAGCAGAGTAGCTTCATCCAGGCACATTCACATCTCACCTGATTGCACAGGCTTGGTAATATCTAAGGCTGGACATCATTGTAGAAAAGCATACTATTGTACTCTTCTACAGTAATACTCCCTAATCTGGTGCTTCTGGGATGCTTGGGTAGTAGTTACATAGAGGATTGGCAACCTTTTTAAAGTGGCATATGCGAAGGAGGTCCTGAGTCCTTTCTTTCTGGCATATTTGTGGATGCAATGAGACGCTAGTAGGGCAGGAGGAGATGCTGACTGGGTATAAGAAGTGAGTGTGTGTCTGTTGCCAGCTCTAATGGTCAGCAGTGGTTCTTGCAGGTGACAGAAAGAGGAACACAGTCACAGCAATTGGATGATATGCCAATGAATCAGTAGTGGTGCTGCGTGTTGCTGACTCTTGAGTTATAGTTAAGAGTATAGCTTTTTATGGATATTCTGCATCTTATGAGTAGCATAAGTTGTGAAAGGCACCAAGCAGTCTTGCTGCCCAGTACAAAACAGCTGCTCCCTGGGCTGTTCTTGTACAAAGGTCGTTATTCATTTCTCTGGTCTGCGTGGCTGCCTTTCCTAAATGATTCTGTCCCAGCATGTAAGTTTTGGCATGGCATCCGAAAATCAGGGAACCCAGAGCCAAGCATCCATTAGTGCCTGAAATCTGTAACGTGTGAAATTGATCATCCTTTTTTGCTCTGGCAACCCTCCACAGCTGCCCAAGGATCTGGGGAACCAGATTGCTGCCAGATCCATCTGGTTTTGATTCCCTTGCACTTAATGAATCAAAACATTATTTTAGAGAAGCTTTTTTTTTTGAGACCAAAGGAGACTATTCAGCCTCAGCCCAATGAGACTAGATCAACAGTAACTTCCTTACAGTTAGTTAGACTCAAGAAAAGGGGTTTCATGTGCTGGGTTAGCTCAGCAATAGGCACATCATTGGCACTTGATACTTATTGATGGATTGATTTGATAGTGGCTTTTATAAAAATGCCTAGCTTCTGCAATTGCCATGCACCCACTGTGTCCTTGAATGTCTTATTCAGGAATAGGGAAGGATTTGTGCTTTTAGAGAATGGAGTGATTAACCTTTTATTCTCCCTTGAAATCAGGGAATAATCATGAAGTCACATAGAACATGTTAAAGTTATACTTTATGGTTTACCATTGATAAATCATTTCATGGAGGCCCATATGGTGTCTAGTCATTTTCATTTAACCAGTCAAGCCGAAATGAATAAAAAAGACATATGTGAGAGTTGGTTTTTTTCTGAGAATACTAGTCTTCACACTGGCTATTTTACACACTGCTTTTATCATGGGTTCTTAAAACATTGGACCTTAGAAATCCAACTGCAAACTATTAATTTAAGGGTGAGAAAACTGAAGCCAGAGGTAGAACTGGAGGCAGAGAGAATCTGGGCATGGGGTGAACTCCAAACTAAGCCAGAGAGTCAGAGAGTGAAATTGTCACGCTAGAGACAGAGGCAGATATGGAAACCAAAGTACAGACTTGTTCCAAATATCCAGGAATTGGAAACAGAATGGAAGCTTGGAGAAGGTGTGTTGTAGTACAAAGAATAACGGATTAGGAATTGGGGGACCTGGACAGTATGTAATCTCTGCTCTCATACTTACTATCTATGTGGCCCTCAACAAGTCAATCTCTTGGGGCCTCATATGGCTCATCTATAAAGTTGAGGTGTTGGCCTGGGTGGCCAGTAAGGTTCCAGAGAGCTCTAAATCTCATGGTAATCAGAAAGTTCAGGATCCTGGAAAAGCCAGATTCTGGAAAAAACTGTTACTATTACTGACAACTCCGCCATTTTTTATGATCAGAATTGCATATCCTGGCTTTATGCTATTAAAAGGACTATATTTAACACGATGGGACCCATATACTCAGGACATGGGGCAATATACTACCTTGACCCATGATCTACCTTCTTTTGTATTTGCAAAGCTCTTATTAAGCTAATTCTGTTTCAGGATTATTGTATGTCTTTGAATAAACATATCTATAAATATATAAAAATAAGTATATACCTTTTCTGCTCTTCACATTTCCTTATAAAATCTAAAACTCACCACTCTAGTTAATTATTTTACTTTTAGAAATAGCTATGATTTTTAGAAGAGATGCACAATGTGTAGGGGTAATGGAGAGAGCAATGTATTTGGAGCAATGGAACTTGAGTTTGAATCCTGACTGCTACTTTCTGCTTGTTTAATCTTGGGCAAATCAGTTTTTCTGTTCATTGCTTTCTTTACCTATACATTAAAGGTTCAAGCTTGGCTTTCTAAGGCTGCAAGCCCAAATGTTTTACAAACCTGTGATCAAGGCAGCTTATAAAATACCCCATGTAAAAATGTTCTTGGTGAATGTTCTTGGTGAAAAACAGGTAAAATTATGTAACTGACCCTCACATGTTAAAGGTAGACAATTGTTACCCTTTACAGACAGGAAGACTTTAGGGTCCTTTCAAAGTAGCAATGTGTTCCCAGGAGATACCAAAAGAGGTTTCCAGTGGACCAAGACAAAGGGTAATCTTGACCAGAGTCAGCTATTCCCTTTGGCAACTGATGATTTAGTTAAGGGAAGGAGACATAGTACTTTCCTTTGCTGTTGTAGACATCTGATGGAGGTGCCTAATACCTTGCATATTTTGAAAATTTTGCTAGGAAAGAATATTAGGGCATGGCTGAGTGAGCATTAGAAACCCCATAAAACCAATATTTTCTGCTAGCGAAAATGGAAGAGGGTTTAATACCATGATAGAAATATATAAAGGGAGACTAACAGGTCTGGGATGAGTTTGGACAGAGAAGAATTTTGCTTGGTTTGTTTCCTCTGATCCCTTGGAGTTGGGAAAATAGCAATTACTTTTGTTTACGAGTGACTGTCTTTCTGGGAACATGAAATGTTTTCAAAGTTATACAGAAGGTGAGTGGTCTTCAGGAAGTATAGGGGTATGAGGATTAAGTTAATGATATTATGTGATATAGGGTGTGTTCGGAGAGAACCAATACCTTTGGTGTGATGGCTATCGAGCCCTTTTTGGGACTCTTTCCACCTTTGGTGTCCTCCTGTTCTACCTAACTCTCACCTGTGGCTCCAAGAAGCTGCAGCATGCCCAGCAACCACACCCCAGGAATCCGTTTTGACAGATGGGCCAAACCAGGTTGGGGGTAACCAAGGGTTCTCAAACCCATTGGTGAGTTAGTGGTAAGTATCAGAGCAGAGATTACATACTGTCCAGGTCCCCCAGTGTCTACCCCATATGTGAAGACCTCCTCTGGTGGAATGGGAGAAAGAGAACAGTTTGTTCCAATGGCCATGAAGGCAGATGAAGCAGGTGATGTGGAATGCTTAGAGCTTGGTTAGACACTGAAGATGCCAAGGTCATCCACTGTATCTTGAACCATTGCCAGCCATCTTAACTCTGTCCTGTCACTGGATTATGATGACTGTGGAGGAGAGAGTGAGGCTGACAACTTTGTGCAACTCTGCCTCACAAATCCAATTTATACATGAATCAAAAGAGATCCCCCATACCATTTCACTATTACGCCTCAAAGTCCTGTGGTGACAGGCAAGTGATGAAGTAGCAGGTGTGAATACACTGGGAGCTGTAGTCACAACCTTGCACACAGATGGCCCAGGTCACAGGGTCATTTCTCACTGGAAACAGCAGTGGGACTTGGCAGCCCCTTGGGTGTCTGAACAGCCTTTTAAGGATTGCACTGCTCACCTCCTGGTATGAAGAAGGGGGCTAGAAAAGGTACCCTAAACATTGCCTGCTTACCCAACCCTGGCCTGATTACTGTGGCAGGTGGAAAATCCCACTGTGTGGTTGAAACACAAAAAAATATACAACATGTACAAAAATATCTGCAATGATTCCACTCACCATTGACACATGGACTGTGTGCACACTAATAGACAACACAAAATCCAGTAGACCTGAAAGAAGAACTGCTCTTGTTGCAAGGGAACTCAACAGGTATTGCATCTAAATAGCCTTGAGTGAAACAAGGCTGGCAAATGAAGGACAGCTTACTGAAATTGGAGCTGGATACACATTTTTCTAGAGTGGGCACAGTGAAGGGGAGTGCTGTGAAGCTGGCATGGGTTTTACAATCAAAACTAATCTAATCAATAAGCTAGTGTGCCTGCCAAAAGCAGTGAATGACAGGTTCATGACAATGCGATTGCCACTGGCAGGAAAATGTCATGCCACCATCATCAGTGCCTATGTTCCCACCATGATAAACCCTGCTGAAGTCAAAGAAAAATTTTATGAAGACCTAGAGACCCTTATCATCAATGTGCCAAAAGAGAACAGGCTTATAATTGTGGGTGACTTTAATGCTAGAGTAGGCTCAGACTACCAGACTTGACAAGGAGTCTTAGGGAGGAACAGCATTGGAAACAGCAACAGCTTACTACTGAAGACTTGTGCATCGCATAACCTTCTCATCACCAACACTGTCTTCCATTTACCTAAATGCAATAAAACTTCATGGATGCACCCTCACAGCAAACACTGACATCTAATAGACTATGTGATTGTAAGGAGAAGAGACAGACAAGATGTGAGAGAGACAAAGGCAATGTGTGGTTCAGAGTGCTGGACTGATCGTAGACTTATCCTTATCAAGCTAAATATTTGCATTCATTAAAAGTGCTGCCCCCAAGGCAAAATGACTACCGGAAGAATTAATGTCAACAAATTAGAGCTCTTCTCTGAGGGTAAACAGTTTTTGTTGCTGACTTGGAGAGAAAGTTGAGCCAACACACAATTGGTAACAGTGGAGCAGGAAAGGAGTAGGCAGCTCTCAGAGATTGGGTGTATAGGACTGCATTTGCTCTATGGGTTAGAACACTCGCAAACACCAAAACTGGTTTGATGAAAATGATGGGGAAATTCAGAAACTGTTAAATGAAAAACAAGAACTCCACAGGATTTATCAGCAGGATAGTTCATCTACCTCTAAGAAGGCTGCATTTAATTCCATCAAAAGTAAAGTACAAGCAAAGCTTAGAGACATGCAGGATTCCTAGCTCAGTAAGAAGGCAGATGAAATTCAGTTTTATACTGATAGTAACAATCCAAATGAATCCCTGAAAGCTATTTTTGTACCAAAAACCTATAGTGCATCACAACTACTCAATTCTGATGGAGCCACATTGATTAGAGATAAGGACATGATCCTAGACAGATGTGCTGAACACTTCCATAATATTCTCAACAGACCATCATCAGTTAATGCTGAGGCCATTGACCATTTACTTCAGGTTGAAGTCAATCCCTCCTTAACTGAAGTTTCAACTGAAGAAGAGGTTTTGAGGGCCATTAGGCTCCTTTCATGTGGCAAAGCACCTGGTGCTGATCCTATTCCAGCTGAGATTTACAAGGTAGGGGGACCATTGCTCATACAAAAGTTGATCGAAATTTTCCAGGTTATATGACAAGAAGAGATTATCCCCCAGGAGTTCAAGGATGCCTCCATTGTCCATCTCTATAAAGGTAAAGGGAATAATTTGTCCTGTGACAATCATAGGAGGATCTCTCTCTTAGTCATGGCTCTCAAAATTCTTGCTAGAGTCCTCCTTAATAAGCTGATCCTTCACCTGAAAGATGGGCATATACCTGAGAGCCAGTGTTTCTTTAGAAAGGGCCAAGGGACAGTTGATATGGTGCTTTCTGCCTGACAACTCCAGGAGAAATGCCAGGAGCAGAACGGAGGTCTACACAACATTTATAGATCTGACCAAGGCCTTTCCTACTGTTAGTTGTGAAGGCTTATGGAAAATTATGTCAAAATTTGATTGCCTGGAGAAGTTTATCAATATTGCATGTCAATTTCACAATAACATGTTTGCCTGGGTTCTGGATAATGGACAATGCTCTTGTGCCTTCCCAGTCACCAATGGAGTGAAACAGGGCTGTGTGCTTGCTCCCATACTTTTTAGCATGATGTTTTCAGCCATGTTGACAAATGCTTTCAATGAGGATGAACATGGCATCAAGGTCAACTACTGTACTCATGGTAAGTTCTTCAATTATTAAAGGCTACAAGCCAAGACCAAAGTTGAGGGAGTGTGGGTGCATGATTTTCTGTTTGCAGATGATTGTGCACTCAATGTAGCCTCTGAAGATGAGATGCAACAAAGTATAGACCACTTCTCTGCTGCCTGTGCTCATTTTGGCCTAATAATTAACACCAAAAAGCACAGGTGCTCCATCAGCCACCACCACACCATCCAGACATGGTGCCATTAGTTGCAACAAATGGAGAAGTTTTGAATGCTGTGGATAAGTTCACTTACCTTGGTAGTGTACTTTCCAGGGATACACACATTGATAATGAGGTTGACACATGCATTGTCAGAGCTAGCTCAGTGTTTGGGAGGCTCCGAAGAAAAGTTTGGGAGAGAAGAGGTATTAGACAGACTACCAAGCTGAAGGTCTACAGAGCCATTATGCTGACCTTGTTGTATGCCTGCAAAACATGGACAGTCAACCAACACAATGCCAGGAAACTGAATTGCATCTACTTGAACTGCCTTAGCAAGATTCTGAGCATCACCTGGCAGGATAAGATACCAGACATTGAAGTTCTTGCTCGAGTTGAACTGCCAAGTATTCAAACTATGCTTCAGAGAACAACTCTGATGGGCTGGCCAAGTTGTTTGAATGCAAAATGTACACTTGCCAAAAAGATTATTTTACGGAGAATTCGCATGGGGCAGGGGATCACATGGTGATAAGAAGAAGTGATACAAGGACACCCTTAAGGTCTCTCTCAAGAAGTTTGGATTTGACTGTGCAACATGGGGGTCACTGGCAGGGGACTGCTCAACATGGCATGCCCACATCAGAAAGGGTACTGTGCTCTTTGAGCAAAGCAGAATTGAGACAGCACAAAGTAAACACAGGCTGAGCACATTTGGGATATTCACCCCAAATATTCACAGGGACTATCTGTGCCCAACCTGTGGTAGAGCTCGTATTGGTCTGATCAGCCACAGTCGGACACACTGAAATTTCACTTTATCATGGTGATGTCATTTTGGTCCTCTTTGAAGACAAAGGACAACAGTCAACTGTTATTATGTTGGCAGGAATGTGGTGAGTATGCCCCTCCCTCCGTCCCTCCTCCTCTCCCTCTCCTTCTCTCTCTTCCTCTCCCTCCCTCTCCCCCCTCCCCTTTTTCCTCTCCCTCTCTCTCCCTCCCTCCTTCTCTCTCTCTCTCTGTCTGTCTGTCTGTCTCTATCTGTCTCTGCCTCTCTCTCTCACACACACACATACACACACACACGTACACACTATGTGTGTAAACAATAGACGGGGTATAGAACATAAAAAAATCTGGATGGGTCAAAAAGAATCGCATTGCAGCAGTTTGAGTGTGGTTCCAGACTAGGCTAAGATGTTGATGCTTCATGAGAACTTAGTAAGCAAAGAAAAAACCCTATTCCTTGGGTTTGTAATAGGTTGGCTGTGTATTTTCTTGGCCTTTAAGTTTATATTTGGTGAAGTTGAAGAAGCTCTAGTTTTGGAGTCAGAAGATAGCATGATGCATTGGGAAGTGTACTTGGTTTTGTTGTCAAAGGTTCAAATTTTAGCTCTGCCACATCCTATCTGTATGACTTTAAGTAAGGCACTTAACTTCTATGGACTTCAGTTTCATCATCTGTAAAATGATAGAATTGGATTACATTGTCTCTTAATTCTATTCCAGGTTTAATTGTGATCTGAGTATAAGCCAAACTTAGTGTGTGTGTGTGTGTGTGTGTGTGTGTGTGTGTGAGAGAGAGAGAGACAGACAGACAGAGGGCAAATATTTCAGCTTTCTGGTTGTTAGATGTGGAACTTGAACTAGATTATTTCTAGGGTTCTCTATATATAGCCACTGAGTCACGCACCCATACACACACACAAACACACACACATACATGCACACCATTTAAACAAACAAAATCACCAATAATACCTTTTTCTATTACATTGCTTTTTCATGTACCCCTGTTGAAGCTGATTTTATTTCCTAATAACCCCAATTATAATTTATTTGTCTTATCCCACATACAGTAAAATCAAATACATACAAGACTTTCTTAGTCTTTTTTTTCTTGAAGTGATTTTATTAATAAACCAGATCATCATATCTGGATCATTTTCCCCCTTGAATGAGGAATGTTTTTTCTTGCCCTCAAGGTTTCAGTTTTCACTGTCACAAGAGGTTGCTTTCTTCTTGTGGTTGGCCATCTTTCTTCCCCTTAGTCTGGAAAGAATTTCTCATCTCTCTAGACTTGACCCCTCCCCACCATATGTGTAGCCCACAGTTGAGCATTACCATTTTTCTTCCAAGGAGAAATATTTTCATTACTTGGGTGCAGTGTCTGTGGCTACAGAGTAGGAAGTAATGAAATGTCTCTGCAACTGAGTAGCTGTGTAGACAGATTCTAGCTGGATGAAAGTCTGGGAACAGAGGATAATAACCCCTAATTTAATGCAATATGCCTACTAAACTCCTTGCATCATGCAATTGAAACAATCAACGGGTGACCTTTAAAAGGATTTGTGGCGAGATGTATCATAATACAGAAGATATGACTATTTTGTGGCAGTGATAAATAGTACAGCCAAAGTGATATTATGTGACAAGAAGCCAGAGATTAGTTGTGGCAAGATAGCAGAGTGAGAAGTGAAGAGACCAGCTCCTCAATAACTAATAGGTCAAAGTGCCCCCCTCCCCAATTAAAATTTTGTGGTTTTTGTTCAGTTGTTTCAGGTGTGTTTGACTCTCCATAATCTCATTTGTGGTTTTCTTGACAAAGATACTGGACTGGTTTGCCACTTCTTTCTCCAGTTCATTTTACAGGTGAGGAAACTGAGGCCAACAGGGTTAAGTGAGTTGCCAAGGGTCATATAGCTAGTCTCTGAGACCAGATTTAATGAAGGAAGAGCCTTCTTGACTCCAGGCCTGGCACTCTGTGCACTGTGCCACTTAGCTGTCCCCTAAACAATACCAATAACAAAAAAATAGCCCTTTCCTAGAGTTTGGAGAGGAAAAAGTCTACCTAACTTCAATCCCACTCCTCCAGTCTACTGACCACTGTCAGATCTTAACTTAGGTAATGATCAGTGTTTCTCACGAGTTAAAAAAAACAAAACCCAAACAAGAAGCTTATCTGAGAACTGAAAACTCTGATATTGTATGTGTACCATTAAACAACTTACATTAATTTGTAATAGAATTATTGATATTTTACAGTAATTGATACTTGATAATACTACCTTATAATACTTGAAAATTTGCTTCAAAGAGATAATTGCCATATTTTTCTGCTTCTTTAATATCTAGAAATGTGATGAGTATAGCTAATTTTGAAGGGTGTTGCAGGACATGGCTCTATGATTTCGTTGATGTAGCTGGGAACTTTTACCAATGCAGGTCAACACCTGCTTTACAACTTACAGTCTTTGAGAGTTGCCTGGGATAATGCTGACTAGATTGACTTATCCAGAATAGTCACATGGCTAGTACATGTCAGAAGCAAAACTGATCCCATCTCTTTCTGACTCAAAGGCCAGCTGTCTCTGCTATTTCTTTCCCTTGACCTATAAATTTAATAAACCTGTCAAGAAACAAGATTTCCTTATTGCTATGCTTGCTCTTTATGATAAGCATTTTGTGTTTGTAGAGGCCCACTAATTAGCCCTTTAATAAAACTTTCTAGAATTTTGCCAAGAGTCAAATTCAAGTTCCTTAACCTGTATTTTGTAGACTACATAGTCTCTGCCTTTTTTTAAATTGTCATTTGTCTGTTCCCCTCTCCTACTCTTTCCAGTCTCCCACAGATCCCTGGCAATAGCTCAGCAACCACATCTGCTAGTACTCTTAGCATCCTATTATGTGGTTCACAGGGGACTGCTTGGTTGGGGCAAAGGTCATAAAGGAATAAAACAAGGAAGGGCATTTATTCGTAAGAGTAGGTTCTAAGATGTGTAGAGATAGTCTAGATCAATGACCTCAACTCCCCCTGTTTGACAGATGAGCAACCTGCGATGCATCACCCTTTTTAGCTCAGCTCTTTTTTCCACTGCATTTGTCAAATGTCTATCCTTAACTCCTTGGTGGCTCTTTTGCTTCTCTCTGAGGTTTGAAGTGACCTGGCAGCTACACACATTTCATGTTTTCTTTAGGCAGGTTTCTTTCTGGTCAAGGGTTCTGTCCATCTCAAGGGAAGCCCCGGAAGAGAATATCTAACCCATTTTTTTTCTAGAAAGTTTTCTCCAAGTGCTTCTTTCTAAGATCTTTATTTGGTTTTAGTTTGTCTTCCATCGTACTCCATCAAGCAGCTGGAATGCAAGACATTAACTGTAGCTCACTCTATGAGATAAAACAGCTTAGAATTAAGAGCCAGGAAACCTGGCTTCATATCCTGACTCACATACTTATTAGCTGTGTGACCATGGGAATTTGACTATCTATACTCCACAGGCTAGTTGTGATAAAAAATACTTTCCAAACCTTACAGCACTATATGAATATGATTATAATATTATTATTATATATATTATAAAAGACTATATACAGATAATATATTAGATATATATTAGATAATAGAAGTACATATATAATTACGTAATAGTATAATGGTGATTTGATCTATTTATTTATATAACTACCATATATGTTTATATATATTTAATGGCTATCCATGAAACAAAATTGCTCTAATACATGATCATTAATAAATCTTTAGCATAGGATTATTTTTTTATTTTGGTATGGACTTATGATTTCATCAGTGTGGAGAAGATCCCATTGTTGAAAATCTTCAGACTAGAAACTCTTCTGTAATTATAACTTTAGGGAGTTATCTATGGTACTGAAAGCTTAAGGGACTTGTGTAGGGTCACACAACTAGTATATTTCAATACTTGAACCCAAGTCTTCATGATTCCAAGGCTAACCATCTATCAAGCGTTGTACCATGCTAACATTGTATAATCATTGTAATATCATCCTCATCATTATCATCATAATGTTATCTCATTCTCATCTTTTGATGGAATTAGAAATGATCAAGGGATAAATTATTCTTTTTTTATTCTTTTATATTTGATGTTTTACAGATTACTGAATAGATGGATAAAATGAGTTTTTTCCACAGTTGAATAATAGCAACTCACTCTAGGTATCTTTAAGATAACTCCAGTGGCATAGAGAATCAGGGATCATATACAACTTATCCCTATGCCCACATGGTTTTGATCTCTTTATTTTT
Organism: Bettongia penicillata ogilbyi; assembly: GCA_023548195.1. Classification (NCBI taxonomy): domain Eukaryota; kingdom Metazoa; phylum Chordata; class Mammalia; order Diprotodontia; family Potoroidae; genus Bettongia; species Bettongia penicillata. Next base: position 4,820,091 of record JAJHZJ010000024.1, read on the forward strand.
AAAGCTTTTTATTACATACAGTTTGGAAGTATCCAACTTAGCCACATCTATTAAGATGTTGTTAAGAAATTTTTCTGGATTGATATTAATCTGGACAATTGTAAGTAGCAGTTTTGTGATAGTCATCTGGAATCAAGTAGAAGTTATTTGTTGAATTTCCAAGGATATTGGGTGGGCTGCCCTTGTACTTTGGTGGGTATTCATCAGCGGTTCATTGAAAGATGACAAATTTTTGATGAATATTTCTATCCACATGATTGCTTCTTTCTAGACACTCTGTTGCTACTAATTTCTTTTTCAACCAGCAATGCTTTACTATCTCTACCATGTTTTTTGTAATGATAACTTTTCTATAATTTCTAGTGGTAATAACCTGGTCGTGAATCTCTATCATAAAGGTCACCATGTCTCTAAACAAATTCTCGTATCTTAAATACTTGTTCAATTTTTCTTTGTCAACATATTGTGATTTCTTACTACATGTATTCATGGCAAAACTATGAAATCCTATTAATTGTAGCAGTTTTATCAGTTGATGTTTATATTTTAGTGTCTAATTAACTGTCTGATGCTGGTGATCTCTGATTTATTACTCAATTTGTATCAAACTGAAAGTGGTTACCACAGAGCAGGAACTCAAACTTTGTAATTGGAATCCTTGAAAAAGGCATTGTCTGAGTCAGTTAGATTGCTTGGGACACTCATTAGTCTATTGTGTGGTTTAGTCGTTTTTGATCATATCCCAATCCCCATTACCCCATTTGGGGTTTTCTTGGCAAAGATACTGGAGTGATTTGCCATTTCCTTCTCCAACTCATTTTGCAGCTGGAGAAACTTGAGAAAACAGAGAAAAGCGAGTTGGTCAGGATCACACAGCTAGTAAGTGTTTAAGACCAGATTTGAACTCAGGAAGATTAGTCTCTCCCCTCCCCTCCCCTCTTACCTGAGGATGTTGTGCTCAAAAGAAGGTATATTTTGATGGCTGAAAGTTGCCTCTTTAACTTAGGGTTTACTGGTTAGATTTCTTTCTCAAAGACTAAGTCTTAAACCCAATTCACTCTGGAGCTCATAGACTGGACAACTATAGGTCCCTGCCCTTCTAACTCAGAATGAATGTAAACACTAATTGCTTGTCCTTTGACCAGTAACCCTAAGGGTCTTCCCCTCCCAGTTTGATTTTTTTTTTGGTTAAAGGGGCCACCCCTTGACTCATTTCTTAAAGAAGCCTCTTCACTGAATGAATATTACCTCACTCAAGGTGAGAATCTGAAAAGATCTTAGCTGAAAAGGGTCAAGGTCTCCCACTGCATCCTGGGCCACCTCCAGTCTTACTGATGACTATCTGGCCACTGGACCCAGATGGCTCTGGAGGAGAAAGTGAGGCTGGTGAACTTGCACAGCCTTCCTTCACTCAAATCAAAGTCAATTGCAAGTCATGTCATCATCTCCCTGATGTCATAGTCTTCTTCCAGAATGAAAGACAAACCCAGAAATCAATCTGTCTGTCTACTGGGAGAAGAAAAGAATAGGGAGCTATCTTTGGGTTGGCCATCAAGGAGAACTATCCCCAGATTAGGCTTGTTTTGCTGATTTCAAAGGCCCTCTTACTTCCCAGGGCATTGTATTTTCACATTTTGCAAGTAGATAGCAAATATGAAGAGCATTTGGAGAGCAGGGTCTTCATTAAATACCAGAACTGGCTTTATCCTTTATTTCACCTTGGCTTGTGTTCTTCAAGGAAGCTGTCCTGGTCAGGCTTATAGATAATAGCTCAAGGTTCCTGTTTTTCTTTATTTATGATACTATCAGAAATTCTGTATAGACAAGGGAGACCAAAACATCTGGGGATAAACATCATATTATAGTTTGGAGAAAGCTTGTCTCATGTAGACTTAGCCTTAGGCATAGGGAAGAATCTCTTTATGAAACCAGGAAAGACAGAGCTACTATGTCAAGATGTTTGAAGCGTTTAGTCCAAAACAAATATTGAGATCAATTGTGGAGAAAGACATACAATTGTAAAAAAACAAAGAATGCAATAATAATTCACAAGTTACACTGGAAATTATCATAATCAGAAATCTATATTTCCTTAAAATATCTTCTCTTGTTGATAATATTACCATCACTATTTTCCCCCAAAGAACTATCACCCGAAATTGTATTGTTATACAATAGTGGTATTGCTTTTTTAGCATTCAACATGTAAGATTCTTGTTGGTATACATGTCTTACTTTTTTTTCTAAAGAGTCTCCAATGATATATATATTCTGAAAAAAATAAGATAAAGGACACTTTAAATTTCCAAGTTACTGTCTACTGTCCTAAGCAATCTTGCAGACTTTCAGCTTGTCCATATTTTCTCTAATATCAAGTTCAATTAAGAGAGCAGTGCAATTAGTAGAGTTCTGATAAATAGTATATTTTATGTATGCTCTGCTTAATTACTTTAGAATAGCTTCCCTTGGAATCACCAACCAGCAATTAAGACTTATATCCAGGAGGGAGCTATGGAAGTGTTTGGGGCTTGTAAGGTTTCAATATTGACAGTGTGGGATATATTTTTACTAGGTAGGAAAGATAGTTTTTTGGTTATGCCTAATAATTGGAGGAGGGGGTAATAGTTATTGTTGGACTTGATTGAATTAAGCCAGTTGGATACCACAGAAGTCACACATCATAGGATTTCTTTGTAAAGGTCCATAGAAATCAACCACCCAATACAGGATGCTTCCTGTTTTCTGACTCAAGTATGGGATCATATAGCATCAACATGGAATGGAGCAGTGATGTTTAGGATAATATCACACATGTTGAATGATTGGCAACCCTAAATAATTCTTTATGTATGACCTCTGGAAAAATTAAATAAGGAAGTATATGGGTGTACTTTTCTGAATGTAAACTTCATATGCAGAAATTTAAATCAGTTTCTAGAATATAATTCCATTTTGCATATACCTAGTACTTCATACCCTTCAAAATCTCTTTAACATGCCTTATCATCTCATCTGTTTAATTCAACAACCTTATGAGTAGTAAGTAGCCAGTGAAGACTTCTGTATTCTAGACTCTAGGCTTAGTCTGACGCTGTGATCTTCAGAAAAACAGTGGGCCTTGGAAAACAAGGATATTGGTTGAAGTCCCCTTCTAGTTCTAAAATTCTCTTTCTTATCTTATGAAGACAGTTTTTATCATCATTTTCTAGATTTTTATGGTTCTAGATTTGTAAGCACTCCATATTTGTAAGGGGTACTCCATACCCCTAATTTTAGAGATGATTTGCAAAGGTCATTTAGGCAGGGTATTCACAATGCTAGACTCTCTTACTCTAGAGTCAATACTCTGACTGAACTCCACCTGTTCCATGTGATGAGAGTGAGCTTCAGTAAGGATAAATTGCTAACTTTTGGCCCTATAGGCAATTAGTTGCACAATTAACATCAGTCATTTTCCTAACTACTCAGTCTGGCATGATTTCTAGTAAATCTCCCCGGAGAGATAAACTGTGAAGAATATTTAGGACAATTGGGCTATGTGTTTCAATAAACTTTCTCTTTCATAGCTTAAATGTGCTCTATGAACCCTTACAGGGTAGCCACTTGGCACAGTGAATAGAGAACTGGGCTGGAGTCAGGAAGTCTCATCTTCCTGAGTTCAAATCTGGTCTCAGATACTTAATAGCTATGTGACCCTAAGCAAGTAACTTAACCCTGATTTGCCTCAGTTTCCTCATCTGTAAAGTAGCTGGAGAAGGAAATGGCAAACCATTCCAGCATCTTTGCCATGAATATGCCAAATGGGGTCACAAAGAGTCAGACATGATTGAAAAATGACCGAACAATAAGATGAACTCTTAAAACATGCAACCAAAATAGTAGTTATGATCTACTATACTATAAGCTCTGCAAATCTGACAATGCCTAGCACTGTGCTCTGTACATGTTAGGAACTTGCTACATGAAATGGATTTTGTGTCTTAAATGCATACATGTGTCCATTTACTCCTGTATATTTGGATCATCGCCTCTAATGTTCTATCAGTCTGGAACAGCTTCATACTTTATAAAAGCCATCAGTTCTCACAAAATTTTGGGCTATAAAGAAACATGTGGGAGGTGTAGATAGGTTGAAGCCTACTATCAATAGTGACTTAAGAAGAGGGGGAAGACATTTAGAAACATCTGATGGGAAAAGAAGTCAGTCACATAAAAGGAGACGTAACAGGAGGGCATTCTGAGTGCTGTTCTTGTACCCAGAGAATGACAAGATGCCCAAAGAAAGCTCTCCAGCATGTTGGGTGGACCTTCTATGGAGGATTTATGGAAGGCCATGGTCAAGAATTGCCCAGGAAGAGAAGAGAGAGACTAAGTGGATTGTGATCAGAGAGTACCTCCAGATCACTCAGGTCACACCTTCTCTGGAACAATCAAAAAGTTAATTTTTAGTAAGTTTGCACTTGGACTTTCTCTTTAATTTCTGCCAAACACACATGTGGTCATAGAAGGAAAAGTCACTGCAGATCGGATGGGGGGAATGGGATGGGAAGTCAGAAGGGGAGAAGAAACCCAAATGAGCATTTCATTTCTATATGTGACAGTCCGAGAGCCCAGACAAAAAGATATAAATAGTACAAAGCATGTTCCCCTGCCTTTTGACCATATTTACTCTTGAAGAGTGACTTTCAAATGGTAGCAGGTCTGAGGCTGTAGATATCCACCTTTATATCAAATTATTTTTTTGGGGGGGGAAGAAATTCCATAGCTAAGTGTACCTGTAGGCTATAGGTAATCCCAATGAATGAATGAATGCATCAAAGAAAATAAAATTAATAAGCACTTAATATGTGCCAGTCACTGTACTATTTGGGAGTTACAAAGACAAGCAAGCCAGACAGTCCCTCTCCTCTGGGATCTTGATTCTTTATAAGGCAAGATGGCATGGATAGGGGAATGTTGGCAAGGGAGGAGTATTTTGAATGGGGACGTCACAGAGAGCAATGTCTGGAGTCCTAAGGCGATTGATGCGTCCCTTCCAAGGATGGTCCTGTTGACAATTACTGTTCTCAGAACCAGAACTGGAAGTCAGGAAAGTCAAGGAGGAGAAGGGTACAGAAAGATGGCAGCTTCTAAATGTCCAGGAATGAGTGCAGGCAGTGCTGTTCTCTAGATTCAGGGCATTTGAAAAGGGTCGGTTAGATTTTAAGCTGTCAAAGTTTATGCACCATATACAAAATGCTTCCTGCACATCATTTTCTTCCTCCCTATCTGGAAGTGAGTCCTCATCACATGCCTACAGGGTGTGCTTTAGAGATTCCTATTTTATTATTGACCAGCAAGATGCTTCTATTTATGAAACACAGTTAATTGAGAGAAGGGCATGCCAAATATAATGGGCAATAAAAAGTAGAGTGTTAGTATAAGAGTGAGAGTTTTACCACGGGCAAACAAGTGGAGGTGAGGAAAAAGAAGTTAATGTAGGGGAAGATGAGAAAAACTGGGCCATTCAACAGAATGCTTGGCCAGGGTCATTATGGAGGCCTGAATTGTATTCACTGAAAAAATTGTCTTTCTTTTCAAATTAATGTAAATTTCAGCTTATAAAGAGAGTTCTTCTTAATTAATTATAGCTCCTTTGCTAGGGAATTTTGTTTTATTATGCTTTACATTTAGGTTGTAACTTTCTAGTCTTTCTTTTGGAGGTTGTGCTTTTTTCTGACTTTCTTTGGTGCACTTTCTCAACTTAAATGAATCCTTTTTGTACACACAAGACAAATAACATGCCCCTCTGATTTAAAAAAATTATTTAGTGTTTTATTTTTCCCCAATTACATGTAAAAACAATTTTTAACCTTTGTTTTTAAAACTGAGTTTCAAATTCTCTCCATCCCTCCTTCCCCATGCTCCCTCCTCATTGAGAAGGCAAGGAATTTGAAATAGGTTATAAATATATAGTTATTCAGAACATTTCCATTTTAGTCCTATTGTTAAAGAAAACATAGAACATCAAAAAGTCTCAAGAAAAATAAAGGAAGTAAAATTAGTATGTTTCAATCTGTATTCATATACCATAGCTTTTTCTTTGGGGATGGAGAGCATTTTTCAGAATTATATACTGATGAGAACAGCTGTCATTCATAGCCAATCATCTTATAATATTGTTGTTACACTGTATGCAGTACATTTCATTTTGAGTCAGTTCATGTAAGTCTTTCCAGGTTTTTTCTGAGAGTATTCTGCTCATCATTCATATAGTACAATAATATTTCATCATAATCACACACCACCAATTTGTTTCCCAACTGATAAGCATCCCCTCAATTTCCAATTTTTTGCCACCAGAAAAGATCTGCTATAGATATTTTTGTACATATAGGTCCTTTTCCTTTTTTTTTCAATTTCTTTTGGGATACAGATCTAGTAGTGGTACCGCTAGGTCAAAGTCCCTTTGCTTTAAAATTATCTTCTTTATTTATATTAGTTTAAAATAAAATGGAAGCCTGCCCTTGCTTTAGAAGATCAAGTGTGCATTCAGCTCCTTTAGAGAATAAAAGGACAAATTAGATTATGGGCACAGGAAAAAGACTCAAATCTAGGAAATTTTCTTTCTTGGCACTAGTTTTGCCTGTGGTACTTTGGGTAAGTATTTCCACCTTTCTGAGTCTTTTCTTTATGCGGACAATTATAACCGTCTTGCCCACATCCTAAAGATCAAATGAGACAGTGCTTGTGAAAGTAATTTAGAAACAATAAAACACTATGGAAGGGCAGCCAGATGGTGCAGTGGATAGAGAATCGGACCTGGAATTAAGAAGACTCATCTTCCTGAGTTCAAATCTGGCCTCTGACATTTACTAGCTGTGTAATTCTGGGCAAGTCCCCTAACTCCATTTGCCTCAGTTTCCTCATCTGAATAAAACAAGCTGGAGAAGGAAATGGCAAACTGCTCCAATATTTTTGTCAAGAAAACCTCAAATAACGGTTATGAAGAGTTGGACACAACTGTACAACAACAAATCCAAAAACACTATGAAAAGGCAGGGTGCTCTAATAGTAATAGTATAATGTATTAAAATATTTATTAAATATCTAAGTATACTTAGTTTTTAATAGAATCATACACTAACAGCTGGAAGAGACCTTAGAGACCTTGAGTTTAACTACTTCATTTGTCAGAAGAGGAAAGTGAGTTGAGGAGAGGTTAAGTGAGTTATCTAGTCGTGATCGTCCTTTGTTGCAGGAGACTGTGCCATCAGAGAGATGATGACATGACTTGCACTTGACTTTGAGTGAGGGAGCGCTGTGCAGGTCACCAGTCTCACTTGTCCTCCAGAGCCATCTGGATCCAGTGACCAGATATTGCTCAGGATGACTGGAGATGACCCAGGATGCACTGGGGGACCTTGGCCCCTTTAGGCCAAGGTCTTTGCAGGTACTCACTTAGGGTGAGGCAACACCCATTCATTGAATAGGCCTGTTTAAGAGGTAGCCAGGGCATGGACCCTTTGATGGGGTCAAGAAAAACAAAGACATCAGGCTGGGTGGGAACCAGCAACAGTTACTATAATCACTGTAAAAGTAGTGGGGTTCAGGGGTCCTTGGCAGGGGCCCCTTGGAGGGTCCCCGTTTCAGAGTGTAGTAGGTTTAAGGTTTTGGGAGAGGACAGGGGCCAGGACAGTGAAGAGGAGAGGAGGGAAAGGGAGGGAAGGGAAGGGGAGGGGAGGGGAAGATAGGGGAAGGGAGAGGAGAGGAGAGCTATCTAGTCACACAACTTGTAAATATGAGGAGCAGGATTTGAACATGGTTCTTCCTAATTTCAAATTCAGTGCTCTATTACCCCACATTATCTCTTACTAGATCAATTTGAATTTCATCTAGTCACCCCACTAGTAAATATCAGAAGCAGCCTTTGAACATAGTTCTTCCTGATTTTAAGTTCAGTACTCTAATACTCCACGTTATCTCTTACAAGATCAATCTGAATTATTAAATTGCTTTACAAATATCTCTTAGATTTTTTCCTCTAAAAATGCATGCTGTATTTTTCCAGCTATGCTTTAAGTTTCCCAGAGGCAAAGAGCTTGTCTTATATTGGTTTTCAGGAGCATATAGCACCTAGTATGATGCTTAATTCACAACGGGCATTCAGTGGAAGTTATAGATTAACTGATTATAGGAATTCTTAGAAAAATGATCTACTTTGCACTGAACAGTGAGTTACCTTTAGGTTTCTACAATGCTAAAAGTGATTGCTGACCATTATATAGCTGTGACATTGTCTTGATTCCATTTTGTGTGCCGTTACTGCTAAACTCCCTCCCCCACTTTATCCTTCAGTTCACCTCTTCCTGCTTCTAAGAGTGCTAATTGGGATCCACTAATTGTCTAGTTTTAAAGTGGAGTTATTTGATAATTTTATGAAGCTAACAGAGAGGAAGCATGATAAAGTGTTGGGTTGGAATTAGGAAGACAAGTTCTTACCCTGCCTCAAACATTTACTGTATAGGCTCGTTGGTGGACAAATCATTTACTCTCCCAGACAATAACCTTGTCTTTAAAAGGGGGCCATAATGTCTGTAGTATCTCCTCCATCAGGTTTTTGTGAGGGTCAAATGCAGTAATATTTATGACGTATTTGCATACTTGGAAATTCAACGTATTTGTTGTTTTTTAAACTTCATTTTATTTAGAATTTATGAAAAAAAGCATTTCAATAACAAAGTAAAATAAAAAAGATGATAGCATGTGAAACTACAAATCTATTATTTACAACTTGCTGGTCCTTTTAAATATATAATAAAATTATCAAGTATATTTCTTTTTTCCTTCCCCCCCACCCTAGAGATGGCTACCGTTCAACACAAATATGTATGTAGGTATGAGCATCCACATATGCCCCCCATATATATCTACATAGATATAGATGTGTGTGTGTGTGTAAAACCGTTCTATACATACTTCTATTTATCAGTTCTTTCTCTGGATACAGTTAGCATCTTCCTTCATATGTCCTTTGTGATTAATTTGGGTATTTATAGTACCCAAGATGACTTCGTCACTCAGAGGTGTTCTTATAACAATATTGCTATTACTGTATACAATATTCTCTTGGTTCTGCTGACTTTAATTATTATTTCATGTGTCTGTCTTGTTCTTCATCATGTTCATCATGCTCATCATTTCTCATAGTACAGCACTGTCCCATCACAGTCATTCACCACAGTCCAGTCTGTTACTCCCCAGTTGATGGGCATCCCTGAAATTTCTGGTTCTTTGCCTCCACAAAGAGAGCTGCTATAAATATTTTAGAACATATAGATTCTTTTCCCTTTCCACTAACCATCTTTGGAAATAATCCTATTCCCAGGTCAAAGGGCAGTTTAATAACTCTTTAGACACAATTCCAGATTGCTCTCTAAAATGGTTGAAAGCATCTTTACAATTCCACCAATAGTGAATTAGTGTCCCGGTTTTTTCACACACCCTCTAACATCTGTCACTTTCCCCTTCAATCATTTTACCCAATCTGATAGGTATAAAATGGTATCTCAAGGTCATTTTAATATGCATTTCTCTAGCCTATAATGATTTTGAGTATTTTTCATATGACTATAAATTTTTCTTATTTCTTCATCAGAAAGCTGCCTGATCATATCCTTTGAACATTTATCAACTGGGGAATGACTCATTCTTACAGATTTGACAAAGTTCTTCATACATTTGAAATATGAGATCTTTACCTGAGAAACTAAAAATATCCCCCCAAATTTTCTACTTTCCTCCTGATTTTGGCTAAATTTGTTTTATTTGTACAAAACCTTTACAATTTAATGTAATTGAAATTATTCATTTCATGCCTCATAGCACTCTGAATCTCTTGTTTATTCACAAATTATTTACGTATCCATAAGTTTGATATGTTCAGATTTTCTTGTAATATCTCTCTTTATATCTGGGTCATGTGTCTATTTTGACCTTATCTTGATAAATAATGGAAAATATTGGTCTTTGTCCAATTTCTGCCATATTACTTTCCAGTTTTGTTGTGTTTCAGTTGTATTTAACTCTCTGTGACCTCATTTGAGGTTTTCTTGGCAAACATACTAGAGTTGTTTGACGTTTCCATTTCCAGCTCATTTGACAGATGAAGGAACTGAGACAGAGTTAAGTGGCTCGCCCAAGGTCACATTGCTTGTGTCTGTGGCTGGATTTGAACTCAGATCCTCCTGACTCAAGAGGTACTACATTCTGTGCTGCACCACCATGCTAGCCTATAGATTAGCCCAACTTTTAATAGAATATGACATTTAATAGAATATGACAACATTTCAGAACCAAAGGACACTTGTGGGTGCCGAAATGACAGCCTTTCTTTTACATGTGCCTGTTATCTCTTTTTAAGATGGCTAGTCACTTTCTTCAAATTGTCATTTAAATGTAATTTTACATGATCATAGATATATGGCAAACTGCAATTGTCTTTATATCCTCTGTTTAAACTGGGTTTTTTAATTACCTTGAATTCCTTTATACTTATTTGACAGAGCTATTTAAAGTTAAGCACACAAATGTAAAGAAAAAAATAGATCATTTGTGAGGATTTTGTCTTCCAGTCAAGCTCAATTAATTGAACATGCCATCGCACTGCTGGGATTGATTTTTCCCAAGCCCAATCTCCAGCACCTCAGCCCTTTCCCCATACACCCACTCAGACAGTGGAGTGCTTCAGAACCCTGGAAACAATAGTAAGTTCTTTGAACTTTTAATTGTGTTGTCAACATATTATCATAATTAGCATTTCATCCTCTGTTAAGAGCCCACATCCTTTAGATGGAGAATTTATTTTTTACTCTCAGTAATTAATTGTAATTGTCTAGGTAGTGAAATTCCAATTAGGCTTTTTCTGAGGGAAAAGAAAAAAATAACTGCCCCAGGAACAGAATCCATTACCATCTTTAGAGTATGCCTGAAAAAGAAAAAGACAGTCTTTCTTTCTTTCTTTCTTTCTTTCTTTCTTTCTTTCTTTCTTTCTTTCTTTCTTTCTTTCTTTCTTTCTTTCTTTCTTTCTTTCTTTCTTTCTTTCTTCCTTCCTTCCTTCCTTCCTTCTCTCTTTCTTCCTTCCTTCCCTTCTCTCTTTCTCTCTTTCTTTCTTTCTCTTTCTTTCTCTCTCTCTCCTCTCTTTCTTTCATTCTTTTTTCTTTCTTTCTTTCTTCCTTCTTTCTTTCTTTCTTTCTTTCTTTCTTTCTTTCTTTCTTTTCTTTTCTTTCTTTCTTTCTTTCTTTCTTTCTTTCTTTCTCTCTCTCTTTCTTTCTCTCTCTTTCTCTCTTTTCTCTCTTCTTTCTTTCTTTCTTCTTTCTTTCTTTCTCTTTCTTTCTTTCTTTCTTTCTTTCTTTCTTTCTTTCTTTCTTTCTTTCTTTCTTTCTTTCTTTCTTTCTTTCTTTCTTTCTTTTCTTTCTTTTCTTTCTTTCTTTCTTTCTTTCTTTCTTTCTTTCTTTCTTTCTTTTCTTTCTTTTCTCTTCTTTCTTTCTTTCTTTCTTTCTTTCTTTCTTTCTTTCTTTCTTTCTTTCTTTCTTTCTTTCTTTCTTTCTTTCCTTATAATAGACCGAGATAGATTTTAGGAATATTTTGATTCTTTTTCTGTAAATTGATCAATCCAGGGAAAATAACATGAGATCAAGAATCAGAAGACCTAGCTAGGTTCACATTCTGGTTCTGCCATTTTCCATCTATATTACTATAAAAAAAATTTGTATTTCTCTTGGCCAGCTTCCCAAACTCTAAAAATGATGGACTTAAGTTGGATAACTTCTGAGTTCCCTTTCCTTGGGGCCTATCAATTTTTTTAAAATTTAATTTCTGGAAGGTTTATTGATGTCTTGTTTTTGTTAAATTCCTTTCCAACTACACCTTTTCCTAGCTCTGATCCTATTAAACTTTGGAGCAAAGAATGAAGAATCACTAAATGAAACCACTGGATACATGGACTCTATGTACCAACATATGAAGCATTCCACACCCATAGCCCCACCTCATCCATGGCAGAAGAGAGATGAACTTTATGATATCTTTCCTGGGGTCCAAGATTCATTACAATTGTACTTTATTTTTTATAATTCTTTTTATTTATATTGTTAATGTCAATGTATATATCCCACCCCGTTGCCCAGGTTCTGTTAACTTCACTCTAATCAGTTCGTACAAATCTTCCCATGTTGTCTGAATTTGTCATATTTGTTATTTCTTAAGGAGCAAAATATTACATCACATTTATAGATTGTAATTTATTCAGTCATTCCTCAGTCAATAGTCAGAAGTATTGTTTGTTATCACAAAAAGTGTTTCTATCAATAACTTTTTTAAAGAATGCTGTCTTTTCCCCAACTTGATCTTCTTGTATACATGTCCAGAAGTGGGATGTTAGCTAGTACTTTAGTGAAATTGAAGGGAGAATGTTGTGACATATTTTTGCTGATGTAGAAATTTTTCAGTAAATAATATTACCTAATCATTTATATTTGTGTCACTGAGATGATGTAAACTAAAAGACATCTCTATCAATAGCTTCACTTTAATTCCATTAAGTGAAACACCATCTGTATGTGTATTTGTACATGAAATGACATAGAAATGGACATGAAAATTCATTAGTGTTTTCACTGAGGTTAAATAAACAAGACTGATGCCATTTGATTACATTATTACAAATGGGGAAAACTAAGGTAAATATAGAAGCACAGAATAAAAAAAAAATCAATTCCTTCTTTTTTTAAGATTATAGTTCTTTCTTGATAAAACAGACCCCACAATAATAATAATAGTAATAATATCCATTGAAAATATAAACCTTCCCTTATAATATATGCAATACCCTGCATTCATATTCCCTATTTTTTAAATTTCTGGAATAAAATAAGCATCTCCATAACAAAATATGATAAAAAAACAATGATTGCACATGAAACTGCAAATCTCTTTGGTACAACTTGCAATCCCCTTTAAATATATGATAAAATTATCATGTAAATTACTTTTTTTCTTTCTCTCCCCCGACCTTTGCAATAGAAGTGGCTCCCATTAGATGCCAATAGGTAAACCTATGTAAAACTATTCTATACATGCTTCTATTTATCAGTTCCTTCTTTGGTTGTAGATAGCATCTTTCTTCATATGTCCTCATGGTTAAGTTGTGCATTTATAATAGTCAAAATGAACTATATTCCCTCAAAGTCATTCGTAAAACAGTTTTACAGTTACCATATGCAATGTTCTCTTGGTTTTACTTATTTGGTTTTTCATTATTTCATGCAAGTCTTTCCTAAGATCATACCTCTCATAGGAAATGTGTGGCCTTATCTTTTTTCCAGAAAGGATTTTAATATTTGTTTTGTTGGATTAGACCTGTGATTTCCTTGGTGGAGGGGTCTCCTTCCTTGTCTCCCTGATTCTGAGGCCACCCCTGTCATCTCTACCCCACACTGTATCTGTGACACAGAGACTGAAAAAAGAAAATGGCTATAGATTCTTAAATGTAGCAAAGAAAAGCTGCTGTAAATCAAAACATATGTATTACAGAAATTGCTATGCCTGACTATAAGATGAACATAAATTAGATTCTTATTATCAGGAACTGTCACTTGATAAGATTCCAAACACTAATGGGATAACTAGCCATACCTGACCCTGATCATTTTTGCATTCCCATGTGTCTTTTTTTATTTTCTGAATTGGTTTCTGGGTGTCCAAATATAGCAAATAACTGTGAAATGCTTCAAAACTCAAAGTGGCACTATAACCGTCAAGTATGAAATTAAAGTGTTAGCATGAGTAAATCACATTGAATAGTGCCATTCAGTATCTTGCATATGCATGCAAGTAGAGGTATATCACTGTAAGGGGCAATAATGGCAAAGATGGGCATGGCTCATAAAAAAAGGAAAAAAACCTTAAAAAAAAAGATTCCTCCACCAAAACCACAGATAGAGCTCTTCTAATATGATTGATCCTGATTTTATACCTTTTTATGTCGAGAAAAGGAAAATGTCAAGCAATTTAATTGTCCTATAGCTAAAGGAAATACAGTGCATTGGGGTAACTTTTGTGGGACTTTGAAATTTCTGTAGAAGCAATGAGCCAGTCATTGATGCAAAAAACAGTAGGTTTTTATCTGGTATGTTTTAATGAACACAAAGGAAAGTGATTAATTTGTGATACATATGGAGCAGATGGCAAGGAATTGGTGTTTGGGGAAGATACTTGTAAATTCATCCCTGAAAATGTAAGGATACAATTATATCACTAGAGGAGTAGGTTACATCCTCAATTTGAGGAAATGGGAGTGTCTAGGACTTGAGTGAAGTTATCTTCAGGATATGGAATGAGGAAAAAAAAATTGACGAGCTAGTGGCAGGTGACCCACCTGAAATGGTTTCTGAGTTATGGCTCATGCTGCTCCTTTCTGGTCAGTTCATGCACATTTTGGTGCTGACTCACACAACAAAGCTTCTCCCTAAGGCAAAAGAGGGTCATATGTTTTATACCGAGGGACAGCACCTGTCTACCTCTGGAATATTTGATCAGTTTCCTGCCTCTAGTGTCAAAGGCACCATTTTGCTCAGAAGACAGAACTTTCCAGTAAGGAAGATTCTAGATATGATATCTTCCAAAAGAGGAATGAGGGAGGGATACTAGACAGAAAGAGGGAAGAATGACAGTCTCTAACATAGACACAATCTGTTCATAAGAAAGACTAGCCCAGAAAAGTAGATTATTTTCCTGTAATACCATATTAAACAAAGTTCCTGGAGATCTATTGTTAGGACTAAAATTTAGGCTTCTCTATGAATGATTTGCTTCTATATGCTCATTCATGTAAATGCTCTCCTTGGGTCACTGAATAATGCTAATTATCATAGTTAGCATTTATAAAGCACTTTAAGGTTCACAAAGCTCTTTATATATGTTCTTATTTCATCCTTCCAATAACCCTATGAAGTAGGTACTACTATTATCCTCATTTTACAGATGAGGAAACTGAGTCTGAGAAAAGCTGAGTGACTTTTCCAGAGTAACCCAGCTAACAAGTGTTGGAGGCACGATTTCTGGGTTTATGTATGCCCTGGAAAATATAGATCTTATACCTCAAAAGAAGAAATTCCCATCAGGTAACCTGTCGTAATTACAGTCCCAGAAGCTCTTGATAAGAGCCAGAATTAGCTACAGAAACTCAGAACATTAACCTACTCATCGAACTCCTGGATAATCAGTGTGGTCTAGGAAGAGAGGTTTGCAAATAACCTCTCTACGTTCCATTCAATTTCCTTATGTATTTTGGCCTTGTGATTGACTTGGCAAAATGTCCCACATTTTAATAGGTACTAAGAGACATTTTTTTTTTCCTTTTACAGGGAGAGGGTATACCACAAACTTTTTGTAAGGAGTTAATGAATGTGTTTTGCTTCTTTTTTTTGCTAAAAGTTAGAAAAACTGAGTTGGGTGATATTGTGTGTGTGTATGTATGCACACACACATATGTATATACATAAATGTATGTATGCATCTACACATGTCTATATACTCACAAATACAATGGATTTATAAATGATAAAGCTAGTAATTTGTGTACTTCCATCTAAAATCCTGATTTGGTGTAAATCTTAAAGTACTTGATAAATTTCCCTTCCTCTTTCATTAAAAGTTTTAAATTTTCAGAGTAGTTTATCATTGTTTCCTAACTGAGTAACCATCTCAGTATGCTCTGCCCTGTGGCCCTGCAGACTGAGACTGTGTACTTCAATGGACATGGCCAAGAGCCCTGTTTTTCTCTTCTAGGCTCGCATAGTCACTTGCTATGTCACCTTAAACCAAGTTGCAGAACCTAAAGAGTCACAAAACCATAGCATTCCTCAGTTGGAATGGCCTCTAGAGGCTATCTACTCCACTAGTCTACCACATATGGAAATCTGAGTAACATTCCTCACCACTCTCTAACTCTATTAGAACATTTCAAGTAATGTTGAACTCACCACCTACCAAGGCAGTGCATTCCATTTTTGAAACAGTAGGGTGCCCTGAGGGAAAGATAGGAAACCTATGCAAGTACCAAGTAAGTCAGAGTTTTCTCTCTAAAGATCTTGGGACCTTTCCATCTGATTTACAGCTGAAGCCTACATGCAATGTTTCCCTCATTGGAATGTAACATTTTTGAGAGAAGAGATTACTTTTTCTATCAGTATCGCCACTTGGCATGGTACTTTGCCCATGGCTTTCCTTCATTCATAGTTATGCTTGTAAATTATAATTATAGCTAGTATTTATATGGTGCTTTAAGTTTTGCAAAGTCTTGTGAGTGTATTCTTACTTAATCCTCATACTTTGTGAAGTATGCCTTCATTTTACTTGTTGAGGAAACTGAGTCAGAGAAATTGAAAGTCTTTCCAAGGTATATTAAATTTGGACTTCAGATCCTTATGTAGCACAAAAAACTTTTACACCTAGGATCCCAGTCCTCTTCTGATAGAGCTTACAATCTAATGTCTTTGGTAGGAAAGCCCTTTAAGGGTTTTCAAATGTATTCATATTCAAATGTAGCCACCATGCACTTCTCTTTCCCTCAAGTCTTCCCTTTTTTGCAAACCTCCAAAACTTCAGACAGACCATTTCATTGTTCTTCATATGGCTTAGTTTCTAGGCTCTTTACTCTCCTGATTACTTGTCCTTTCTGGCACCAAAATCGTCAAAATTGGCTGAAATAATAGAGACTAAAGAGAAGTCGGCCAGCTGCTAGGTGGTACAGTAGATTTGTCACAGTCAGACAGTTATTGTGTGTCAAAGGTCAGACTAGAATCTAGGTTTCCCTGACTCCAAAGCCAGCTATCCAGCCTCCAATCCACACCTCCTCTCAAGCTGGATAAAAAGTCAAATTAAGGGTTAGAAAATACTTTATGCTAGGCATATTTTGTGTAGGGGGGAGAAACTAAGTTTAAAGGAGTTAATAGCACATGTTCAACATCACATAATAAATAATCTAAGACTATATTCCAAGTCTTTAGTGGCCCTCTGTTTCTTATCAGTTAATAGGAATTACTCCGCTCTCTGTATTACCTACCTAGATATTCTAACTTTTCTCAGCTTTACCTTCTTCTCTAGCTTGACTGCTCTCTTCCCTG
This sequence comes from Bettongia penicillata ogilbyi, assembly GCA_023548195.1. Lineage (NCBI taxonomy): Eukaryota > Metazoa > Chordata > Mammalia > Diprotodontia > Potoroidae > Bettongia > Bettongia penicillata. Next base: position 4,837,256 of record JAJHZJ010000024.1, read on the forward strand.
GCCTCTGCGAACTCTAATAATTTCCACTTCTCATTTACCACCAAGAGAGATAATGTATAAGAAAAAGGAAAATACCCCAGGACTGAGCTGGAGGGGAAACCACCATATTAAGTGTGTTGAAAAGAAGCGGTGAGACAGAGAGAAGGACAAAGAAAGGAGGAGTTTCATGAAAACTCAGAGTTGAGGAAAAAGTGATCAGCAATGTTAAATGCTACAGAGAAGTCAAGAAGAATACACATTAAGGAAAGAGCATTAAATTTAGCAGTTTATGCCTAGGTCAAAAAAAGTAACTTGGGGTAGTGGAAAAGCTCTGAACCATCAGTATCATTACCATCCCCATAGACCAACACCGATCCACAAAAATTGTAGAAGAATGTTTTTCATAATCTCTAAGATGCATGAAACAAAAACCTTATCAAAAATAGAGATCTAAGAGTTACCATGTGGTAACAGAATAAAGAATATATATTGCCTGTTGTCCTTTCTGCTACTGTCTTTCCCAAAGATGCTTTCAGGGAACTTATAGAAGGTAAACCTATATCTTAATCCTTTTGGGGTTATGGAAGGCAATCATTTTACACACCTGTGCAATAATACACAAACATTAAAAATTAACAAAATAATTCCAAGATAGTAACTTGTCCCAGATCTATTTTAATCTGATGCCCATAAAAATAGATGAGAGAGATAACAATAGTTAGAATAGTAACCCATCATTTCAAAGTGTTTTCAGTTTGACACAGTGTTTTACTTACGTTATTTCATTTTTTTTTGGTAAGTTGTGGAGTGTGTTCCCATGTGGGTCTATGTTGGATTACATGCCTTCTGAAACAAGACTTAAAATTCCAAGATACTATGAGTCTGTGATTCTATGCCTTGATTCAGCTGTCCCATTTTAAAGAAGGCATTTAAGCTTCTCTGGCCATCAGCCTTTTCAAATATTATATAAGCCATTTGAGCTACTGATGACTTTTAAAATGTTTTATTAAAATTCTAAAAAAAATGTCCTTTATTTCCGTACAATAGACACTTCAGAATCACACAGACCAACCTCCTTCAAAGTACTTTCACTGAACAAAATTTAACAACTGTTAACAGAAAGATTGACTATATTTAACTTTGATGGCATGGTATTAACATTGACCATTCTATGTAAACACAGTTGTGTTGCATCTTTGTTGACAACATTGTATATAGATTGTTCTTTGGGTCCTGTTGTTTTCACTCTGTGTCCCTTCACACAAGTCTTCCCATGTTTCTCTGAGTTCCTTATATTCATTTCTTAATGTTTAGTGATATTCCATTACACTCAAGTATGATTCGTTCACTGTTTCCTATTCGTGGGCACATATTTTGTTTCTAACTTTTGCTATTATAAATAGTGCTACTGTGATATTTTTGGACAGATAAGTCTTTTCTTGCTGTCAATAACCTTTCAGTATAAACTTGCTAGGTCAAAGAATGAACAGTTTTGTACCTTTTTTTTGCATAATTTTCAAATTATTTTCTAGAGGAGTTGAACTGATTCATAGTTCTACCAACAGTGAATTAACATGCCTGTCTTCCCTACATTAAAGATAAATTTGAAGCATTTTAAAAAATTTCCATAGGATTTAGAGCTAGAGAGAAATGGAATGCACTGAAATGGATTAAAAGTTGACCTCATAGCAGGGAAGTTCAAGTCTTGTATTTGACTCATCATGGCTATATGACCCTGGGAAAGTGACTTTACCTTTCAAAGTTCTCAGAAACTCTCTAAGAGTCTAAGTTGCAGAAAGGATGCCAGTATGAAATGGTAGAGGGAGATCTTTATCTGGGAGTTCCCTATGTCAACAAAATCATGGGTTTGGTTCCTATCCATTAGAACCAGGAGAAAACTTAGACCTTACAGATGAGAAAACTGAGACCCAGAAAAGGTAAAGGAATTGCTCATTCTCACAGTTAGTGAATATGAGATCCTGTATTCGAATGCAGATGTCATACTCCAAACTCAGGGTTCTTTCCATTATATCACACTGGCTCCCGGCCAATTGATTTTTCTAGACTTCTCAGTGTTCTTATTTGTATAGTCAAGAAATTGCCGAATGATTTTAACATTGCAAGCGCTAACAACCAAGTATCATCACTGTCTTCATCATCACTACTATTATTTTGCTGAGAGTTTAAAAAATTATTTACATTTATGGTTATATTCTGTGGAATTATTGACACTAGTTCGGAAACTATCTCCACTGTTGGATTTTAGTTCATTTAGTTCATTTGCTCTGTACCTTGAAATCCTAAATTTCAGTAATTGCAAAACATCTGAGTAACATGGGATAAAAAACAAAACCAAACGAAGAACACTCGTATGTGTTTTTGGAGTCTTTGCGCCTCAGTAATTTCTTTGAAAAATGTGTTACCTCTTGTTATTAAAAATTCCATGATTTGCAGTTTAATTTGGAAAAAACTGCCCACAGAGCTTGGAAACTAATAGGAGCATGCAATTAAAACCCAGCTTGTTTTTCTTTTTCCCTTTCCTTTTTATAGTAGTCAGTCTTGGTGAAATTCTGTCCATAATTGAACCTGTTGGTAAACAAATGGAGAAAGATAAAAAGACCAAGGCAGAACCATTCAGGTAACATAGTTTGATGAACTTGTACAGTGTGTGTGTGTGTGTGTGTGTGTACGTGTGTATGTGTGTGTGTGTGTCTGTGTGAAAGAGAGAGAGAATTTGTTTCTTCAGTGACTTGTTTCTTATCCCCTTGTTCTCCCTACTTATTTCTATCATCCCCCTCCCCCTACCTTCTACCCACTTTGAATCACCCCATATATAAGGCTAACCCAGCCTTCTGGTTGAATAGCTCCGAACCTATCAATTATCACAATCTTAGTTTTTGGTTCAATTAACTTTTGACCTGGAGAATGCCTGAATGGTTATGCTCACCATCTGGGTTTGACAGTGCATAAGCTCAAATTCAATTTAAGTCTGTCTTTTGAAAAAATAAAGTGATTATGTTTTATCACAAAATTGTATGAGTAAAGAATTTTAACAATTCTTCTACCACAGATTGTGGAATGGGCTAGATTTTAATTTTTTCAAAGAAATATTGGTAATTCAGAGTTATTCCTCCACATAAAGGTAAATGAGTGTATTTCTAAATGGTTGTAGGCAATCCTGGACTCATTTTTCATCTGTAGCTAGAAGAGAGTGCTTGCTAGGAGTTAGAAACTGGCTTAGAAGAAAATTTGGACTGTGTTGCTATGCCTTTAATAAGTCCCCATATCAAAGCAGAATTTTTGCTGTGGCTTTAAGTCCAAAGTGGAGATCTATTCACTGAAAGAATAATTCAGTTTAACAAGAATTAATCAAGGGTGTATCATATTCATAGGACTATGTTAGGTTCTAGGGATTCTAAGACAGAATGAAAAACACTAGAAATTGTCCCTGATGATATAATCATACATCTTATGGATATTTGTGTTGGTTACACATTAGCCCAGTCAAACAAAACCTAGTACTCACCTCCTAAGAGGGAGGTTTCTCTAGTTTACAGAGTCATAGATTTAGAGCTGTATGAGAGTTTAAAATCCAGCTCCATGTTACAGAGATAGAAATTCAGGTAGATAGAAGTTATGGTCATATAGATAAGTGTCAGATGTGACGTTTGAACCAAGCCCTTCCTGACTTCAAAGCCAAACTGCCTCTCAGTTGATAGGTGTACATGTCATGGCAACTGATAGCTTTGTCAATTTCAACAAAAACATATCCCGATTACTGGGAATACTCACCTCCCTTCCAAGTTCACGTAGAGCAGAGGAACTTGGGACATTTTGCAATATCTAGGCTAATATGACCTTATTTAAAAGGGAAATATGGCTATAACTTGTTACTATGGGAGAACTCACCTCTGTTTCATCACAGTGTATGTTTTCTGCATTTGGTACTGTGATTGGGTGTGAGAGTCATTAAGCAGCCTATTGAAAACTGCAGGGTGTCTGGAACTACTTAATATAATTGTCATATGAGAACCCCCCACTGGCTCAACTCCATGTGGTCCCTGATTAAATTCATTAATTCATTTAACAAAAATCTACTGAGTGAATCCTTTATGCGAAGCGCTGTGGTAGACTCTGTGGGGGAGACATATATGAATAAGAAGACCCTGTCCTCAGGGAGTTTATAATTTAATAGCTATTTATAGACTTAAATGAAATGTCTTATGGGACATACAAACTAAGCACTATAGGAATGCAGATAAAGAGAGAAATAAGTATTCTGAGACATTCCAACCCAGGTTTACAGGAAATCTGTGTCCAACTATGGAGATCAAATATCATTAGGGAAAGATTTTATAGCAATATAGTTTACCAAGTAAGTGAAGACATGGCTACTTAATGAAATTTTTATCAGAACTAGGGGAAACTAACTAAGTTAAATCAAACCAAACAAAGGAATGTTTAGTTGATATATTAAGGAGAAGGGATAGAAAAACCAGTTAGAAATTACACCTGGTAAGGGAGAATAAAAGAATTAACATCAGCATTTATTCCTCGGTGGATGCCTTTCTGCTGTCTAATTATAAACAATTTGGGCATATAGGACGAGTGGGACTATTGATAACACCTGAGAATTCAGTTGGAAAGTGATTAGTGAGGTGTCTGATTGTGTTACTATAATATTTTTAGACAGATCAATTCAGAAAACATTTTAAATACTATAAATAGAGTTTCCTCCAAAGGAAAGTAGAGTGTTTTATGGAGAAATATAATAGGCCATTAATCTATGAGTTTTTCTTCCGCACAGAATTTTAGGCTTTTATTTTCAAACAAGGCTAACCCAGTCCAATTTCAGTAGGATTTTCATATCAAAGAAGGTTTTCTTCAGAGACACTTTTATTTATGGCAGCCTAAGTCCACTTTCTGAGGACCTGCCTCACCAAGTTCAATATGGTTTGTTATCAGCAGGTTGCCTACTAGGTGATAAATTCTTTTGCAGTTCAATTCAGATAAAACTTATGAAATCTCTGCTATGTACCAAGGTGCTTAGGGTACAGAGACAAAAATGAGGCAATGCCTATTCTCGAGACTTTTGCATTTTTCTTGGTAGCCATGGCAAGCCATGATACTTATTAGTTCATGTATCCCAACCCTGTTCTCAGTAGCATATGATCAAAATATAGATTCTCCAAGTAAACTTTTACAAGACTACCTCTGATTTCAAAATCAGTAAACATCAAAGAACTAATATGTACAAGGCAGTTCAGTATGGTGGAGAGGGTGCTATTTCATGAATCGTTAAAACTTCAGTTCAAATCGTACTTCAGACGCTTACCAGCTATGATACCACAGGCAAATCACTTAACTTATATGTGCCTTAAATACCTTCATAGGATTTATCTACTAAAAACCTTCAGTTTTTGGGTTATAATCTACATTGACGAAGGAAATGACCACATTGGAGCTGTCTATACTGGTAAAAACATAGATCCTTGCAATATTCAAGTAGGATAAAAGGCTTTGTGATCACCTCCAGGATATAACTTCAACAAATAATAACGCCATTATGTGTAAGTGGGAGGGTAAAAGGTGCTCACTGGGCAGCTGTTGTGCCAATGGATTCTTCAGAGAGACCTTCTAGTGTTCCTATCCTTCTAGTTGAAGCTCACCAAGTTATGAAGGGAGAGCACATTTGCTTTCCATCTGCCATTCCATGCCTCTCAGATGGATGTGAGATGTTTTTCTTTCATGACTGATTTCTGGTTAATTCAAATTGAATTTGATCAGTGAGTGAAACATATATTTTTTGATGCTCAGTATCCTGAACTAATCCATAACTATTACTGAGGTTTTGATTACGCTATGTTACCGCATTCCATGTATAACCCTCTAAGATATGAGTGGTAGAGTTGGAAAAGATGAGAAGTATTTATTCACCTAAACATTCTACATTCTATTTTGGAAGCAGATTTTTTGATGCATCTGCTGGAATAAGTCCACACAGTTTTCTCTCAAGCCCTGTGATCTATGACATGCCTTATGTTAAGGAAGACCAGAAAGGTGAGTCTGGTGACATAAATGCGTGAACAACATAGTTCTTTTGGTAATTATTGTTTTGCATTTGTTTAAAATGTGAAAACAAACATCCTGTGCCTTCTGGAGTTATTTCTTTCATATTTCATTTCAAAGGCTACGTCAAAAGATAAAGAGGTTTTGAAAACAACCACTGATAACTAATTTTCAGCTCTCTTTATGTGAGCTACAGAGATTGGATTTTTTTTAAAGTGTGTAAATATTGAAGGTCATAGAGAATTATAAAGATAAATCCTTGCAATTTTTAAACTTTCTCTACAGTTGAGTTATTGCAATTCTTAAAAAAAGATATAATTCTCCAAAATAAAACATCCCCAATTCTTTAAAAGGCCTTCTAAATGTGATTGAGGAAGTCTCAGAGAGTCAGAAAGTTCTTCAAAGCTCAGGGAACTACTGATTAAAAGAAAAATGTGTTTTTTAATTTGTATTTCTCCAAATACTTCCTTTATTGGAGGTGTTATGGGTATCTTCCTTTCCTGGACTCAGTTAAAATGCAGAGGAAATTGTCACATGGCTAAGGAATGCTTGCAGATAAATTTAACATACCCACTATCTACCTCATTGGTATTTTTACCAGACTAAGGATGTCACAACCTTGAAGAACTATAGTTACAGAATTGGAGGAATGTCAGAAACCATCCAGTTCACCCCTTCTTTAGTTATTCATACTCCTATACTCCTCTTTTGACCTCTGAAATTATATTGCATTTATTCTATTTATACCTATGTATGTACTTGTTATTTATTCTGCCCCCTCCAATTCCCAGTAGAGTGAAAATTTCTTGAGAGTAGGATTACATTTTGGTTTGTGTATCTCCCATTCCTTGAGCTTACTAGGTGCTCACTGCATCCAAGTAGAACTGAATTTAAGTAGTAGTCATTTAGCAGTTACTTAAAGACTTCCAAGGACAGAGAATGAATTACCAAATCCCTAGGACTTATGGTATTTTCCCTTTTGCTTTCCAGTAGTACCTATCTTAAAGTAGCTGGGTAGTACTGTGGATAGTTTGACTACAGTCAAGAAGACCTCACTTCAAACCTATCTTTCAACACTTCCTAATTATGTGACCCTGGGCAAGTCACTTAACCTCTGTTTGCCTCAGGTTCTCAACTATAAAATGCATTTAATAATAGCACCTACCTCCCAGGGTTGTTCCAAGGATTAAAAGAAATAATACTTGTAAAGTATTTAGCACAGTGCCCAGCACACTGTAGACATTTAATACATGCTTGTCGCTTTCCCCTCTCCCCCCAAGGCTCAGATCCCTTGACAACTTTTAAAAGAATCTCTAAATGGAAAAAAGAATTACCTCAATTCAATTCGATCCAACTAAATTCAACATTTCTTAATAATTAATTAATTAATTTTTATGAGAGAGGCAAAGTGATATTGCCCCTCCTCATGGAGATTGTATGAGACCAGGGAGTAAGTAACATGGGCACACAGAAGGTATGAGGTAGAGTGTGATGGAAGTTTAGGAAAGAGCCAGGCAAAGTTCCTTGGGAAAATCAGAGGAGAGAAAGAGAGAGAGAGAGAGAGAGAGAGAGAGAGAGAGAGAGAGAGAGAGAGAGAGAGAGAGAGAGAGAGAGAGAGAACATTTTCATGCAGGTGGGAGGAGTAGAAAAGGGAAAATTTGATAGCAGTGGTACCAGAACTGAATTTTGGTGGAAGAGAAGGAATTTTCCAGGTAGAGATAGGGCAAGAAAGTGTTCTGGCCATGGGAAGGGTTCCTATTGAGGCACATAGGCTGGAGATACCATGTTGTGATCAGAGAATTTCTGGTTGTAGTGAGGCTGGTGACTTTGCACAGACCTCCCTCACTTAAATCCAATTCCCTTGCAAGTCATGGCATCAGCGCCATGATATGATGGTCCTCTTCAAGAAGGAAGGACAAAAAACCCCAACAACAAGGAGAATGAGGTGAAATCAGACTGGAGCTAGTATGGGGGTGGGATATCTTTCTTACTTGAGGAGTTTGTGTTGGGAATTTTTATTTTTAGACTTTATTAATATTTTTATTGGTATCTCAAATTCTTCATGATTTAGCTTCAGTTTTTTTGGCCCTGGGATGTGAAATTTTTGTGTATACCTAGATTATTGATTCTATGAACAAAGGCATATTGTGTGAACATGAAGGTTAAGATGAGGCAGCCCGAGGTTGAAAGAAACATAAGCGATTCATCTTGAAGTCCCAGTATGAAGTCTGTAGGAGGCGTTTCCTACCCATTTTTTGAAGGCCAATGTTTATGCAGTTTCATTTATAGTCAGTTGTCAAAGATACTGGATAATGTATGAAAAAAAAATGAAAAGTACTTATTTTGTACTTGCTATGTGCCAAGCACTGTTCTAAATATTGTGGATACATGCCTAGTACGATATATTGCCTTATGATAGCAGGAAGAGATAAAGCATATAAGTGAGTAGGGACTAGGGAAAGCTAGGTGGTGCAATGGATAAAGCACCAGTTCTGGAGTCAAAAAGACACACCTCCCTGTCACTTAACCCTATTTGTCATAGTTTCTTCATCTGTAAAATGAGCTGAAGAAGGAAATGACAAACCACTCCAATATCTTCACTAAGAAAATTCTAAATGGGGTCACAAAGAGTCAGATGCAACTGAAAATGACACTTGCTCCCCATGTGTCTTGAGTGGCAAGAAGTTTTTGCTGTATACGTATTGTCTTTCAGATGTGTGATCTCTACCAAATGTCATTTGTTGGTGGTCTCAGGCAGCTGTTTCTCAACATTGTTTTCCTGGTCCTTTTGCTACTATCAAGTGCACCTCTACTTTCCCAATGTTATAGAGCCTCTCTCTTTCCACTTTTTGCTTCATCTGGTCTCCTTAGCTGGAGTGCAGGAAGAATAGGATCCACCATTTTTTTCTTTCAGTTTAAGGCCTAGATGGTTTTCTGCTTCAACTCTTTTGGAAGGACAAAATGCCCTAATGTACCTTGTCATCAGAATTGTAAAGAAAGATGCCTTCAATGACTTTCTCATATAAGGAGATCCCTCTGTCTCTGAGCTTTGACTGGAATGGGCTTTTTTCTCAAAATTGGTCTCATCATTATTTTCTGGACACCAAGGACTAAATCTCTGTCAGACTCATTCTGACTTGAAGCTAGAAATTCATCTAGTTCCCTGTTAAATTTCCTATTCCTCAACCGTTCTCAGCCAAGATCTGTTTTACAGACTACTACTGAAACATATTGACAAGTTGTCTTAGGATCAGGGTAGGGAAGAGTTTTTCAACTCCAGATTTTTTTTAGTCTTTCATGCTAATAATTGGGAGGAGGGGGATGCACACACACACACACACAAATTAAGCTCAGAGGTCAACGTCATTGCTTTCTTCTCGCCTAGCCAACTTCCCATCTTTATCATGTAAATATGACCAGCAATAAACTTGCTCTCTAGAACACAGATTAGACAATAAGGAAGAATATAAGAGGGATATGCAAGGCAAGAGATCGGATGAGAGAGTTAAAAGTTGGAGGGGTCAGGGAAGGGTGTATAGAGAAGGTGAGGTAACATGAGGCCAGGAAGATCTGGGTTCATATCCTACCTTTTATACTTGGTAGCTGTATAACCCTAGGCAGGTCAATGTACAAGGGGATAATAATATTCATGTGCTTTGCCTCTTAGAGTTGCTGCAAGGCTCAAATGAGATGATATATATACAATATATAAAAATATTAAATATACACAAATATACAGGTATATATTATATGTGTATAAATATACATATTTATATGTATATGAACTTTTCAAACCCTTAAATGCCAGGTAAATGCTAACTATTATTACAATTAAACCTTTCCATAAGAAGGAAGTAAGCCCTTAATTCCGATGGGGAACCACTGTCCCCTAACTCCCAATATCAGCCCCTTGAAACAATGCCCTTTTCACCCCATGGTAGTTAAGACTTTTATCTTAAATAAGACTCTGTTTTAGAAATCAGTGACATGATAATTGTAGAAGCAAATTTGTTGATGGTTTTGTATATATATTTTTAGCAAGAAGAAAATACTTTATTTTTAAAGAGAGCCATTTTGTAAAAGTATGAGAAGGCAGATAATGTATCTGCTGAAGACTGATGGGAGATGTAGAGAAGCGTGTTTGGATCTTGGTTTGCGGCTTTGTTTCTGCTTGGTAGACTATGGTTATGAAGGCAGTCAATGAAAAGGAAAGACATTTTGGGGGATGGCAGTGAGGCCTCATATAAATGCTAATGAATGTATTAATGCAAATGAGGAGCACTGAACTATCATTTTTTACAGTTCTTATTTACATTGTATATGTGGGAGGTGTATAGATAGCATCAAATCAGTAAAATGTTATGCATTTTACTTTCCATGTTTTAAAACCAAATTATTGGTCAGGTTATTAGTTTTATGATTTTGTAGGTCTCTCTCCACTCATATAACTTCACACAGAGTTGGAAGGTTGAACATGCCATAAACTGTGTCAATCAGTTGTAAAAGAGCATCACTTCTAAATGCTCTGGAATAATGACAGATTTTTTCTTTCCATCAGAGGAAATGGATCTTCCATTTGACAAGAATGATAACTTTTTCCTGTTTTGTTGTGTTTTGTGGAAAATAGAGCATTCTTTTAATGGCATCCATACTATGTCTTGTCAGGATACTGCACCAAGATGTGCACCGCTGGGCATGTGGGGAGACACTAAGGTTGTGGATGCAATGGGGAAGAAATAAAGAGTATGGATTGTTTTAAATTGAATAATATGTTCATGGTTCAGGATGGACAGCCTGAGGGGAAGTCAAGCAGTTATACCATGCTGACCAGTGACTTGGTTTTCTATCATTCCCTGTAAGGTACTCTTTTTATTTATGCAAAACTAATTTTTCCTGTTATTGCTGCTGGTTTAGAAAAATGTTTGATTGATTTTTTAAAAAAAATGTTACAATAAGTTCTTTGTTCTAGACTGGGTCTGATTCAGGCTAGTCCTCTAGTAGATTAGGTTTGATATTAGGAGGGAATGAGATGCTCATAAGAGGTTAACAAAGAGATCTATTTATTTTATTTCTAAAAAAACTTTTAAAACTTTTATTCATTCATTTTTAGTTTTCAACATTCACTTCCACAAGATTTCAAGTTCTAAATTTCCTCCTCCTCCCTCTCCTCCCTGCTTCCCAAGATGATATGGGTGATGCATATTAATATTCACATTAAATTAATTAATTCATATTAATAATATTCATATTAAATATATTTTCACATAAGTAAGAGAGATCTATTGAGCCACTGCAAGAGAAGGATATTTAACAAGGAGAGGCATTGAGGATATTTCAAATTTAATCAGCTGAGTGAAGCTCCTATGGACAATTCACTAGCCAATGATTGGGAGAGCTCTTGAAGCCACTTGTGGTTCAAGCTCTCGAAGACAACTTGTCATTGTTTTGTACTCAGTTGATGAGGAAGTGACTGTAACGGTCTGAATGAATCCTTAGCCCACTGAATCACCTAAGTCTTGAGAAAGAACTCAGTGCCTTTGAGTGAAAAACTAGTCTAAATGTCATAGGGGAGAGAGGTTAAGATAATGTTCTTATATACTCCCTAATGGAAAACCCCCATACAATTAAGAAGCAATTAATGGGGGCAGTCAATTGGCACTGTTTAGAGAACTCTAAGCTTGAAGTAAGGAAGCCAAGTTCAAATTCAGCCTAAGACACTTGCTACCTGTGAAGCTCTGGATGAGTTGCTTGATCTCTGTTTGCCTTAGTTTCCTCTTCCCTAAAATGGGAATAATAATGGCACCTATCTTAGTAGGTGCTTAGTACCTGGTGCATAGAAAGTACTACATAAATGTTAGTTATTATTATTATAATTTACAGTTAAGAAGACCAGCTGGCACATTAACCATGCCTGATAATATATGCTTCTTTCTATACATATAATCTACTCATCCACTGAAATATGGAAGTATATCTTATCGCTTTTTTGCAGTTGAGATTGACCATCTCATTGACTCAGTTATTGATGTATTTTAGGGTTGTTTTCCTTTATATTATCATGACCATTGTGTATATCTTCTTGTGTAAGTTTCCTTTGTTTTTCATCAGTTTCTACACAACAATTTCTCCAAATTTCTAGCCTTTCTTTTGGTACAACAGTCCATTCAATGAGCAGTCACTTTCCTTCCAGGTCGTTTTTTGTTGTTGTCAAGAGAAAATGTGCTGCGTATGAAGATTTTGGTAAATAAAATATGACTGATATCCTTGGGCGATATTGCCAGTGTGGTAAAAAAATATGACATTGAGTCATATTTCTGGCACAGAAATATTTTTCAGAGTTGGATCTATTCACAGCTCTACTGACAATGTACTAGTATGCATGTCCTCCTCTAGATCCTCCAAAATTTTCACAATGATGTTCTTTAAGCTACAGCTACAGAGTAATGCATAGACATACCATAAAACTGATATTGAAAGCATCATCCTGTGCAGATAGTAAATGTTGGAGGTAAATTGACCTGTCCAAGGAGATACAGGTAGTGTCTTACATAGGATTTGAAAGCATCATTCTGCTTCCCTGGATGTTACAGCACGACATCATGATAACACTGAATTGCCTGTAACACCACCAAAATACTGATCCTGAAAAGAATACTCTTGGGTCTTTGTACTAAAACAATCAAAGGAGGAAAATGAAGTCATCTGTAGCCTTTTAAAGATCCCATGGTTGCCACCTTAGTATTAACGCTTATGTCTAGTTTTCAAACTACTTCTCTGCTTTTAGCTCCTTCAATCCATTCTGCATGTTGATGACATATTATTCTTCCTTCGGCACCACTTTTGTCACATGCCTCTTATGTTCAAGAATCTACACCAAGTCTCATCTTTGCCAATCAAGTCCTTTCATAAACTGGTCCCGTCCTACCGACCCAACTTACAACTTATCTGGCTCACAGTAATAGCTGACCTTTCTATATTACTTTAAAGTTTACAAAGGCATTTGCCTACCTTCTCTCATTTCAGCTTTCACAATGACCCTTTGAGGGTAGGTACTTCATAGGCATGATCTCCATTTTACAGGGGAAGAAATGAAGACTTGGAGATTAACTCACTTCCTTCTGGTCATGTAGCTGGCAAGAGTCAATTTTGCTGTTCCTAACATGACTCAAACGAGGGCATAAGGTACATGGTGCCTGCCTGGACATGTGGAAGCTGTGATTTTGCTTCTCCTTGTTTCAGACATCTCCTAGAACTGCACTGTCTTCCTCCGTGTGAACAAGGCCATCATTTATTCACAGAATTTTGTATTTTAACTTCTTCCTTCCACTGCTCCTTTGTCATGATTATTCAAAATATCATGTGCAATCTTCAGTAATGACATTGTTTTTTTGATTGTGGAATGGGAATAGTGTAATGCAAAATAATGAATGATCTAATGTGAAAGCAAGGGTATTTAGTTAGTGATTTATGGGGGCACAATTGCATTAAACTATGAAAATGTCTATTTGCATGGGTTTTTAATAGTTTCATGTCCTGAAGTATATATGCTTGCTTACATAGAGAAGCAGAATTGGGGTCAATGTAAACTTTTTCTTTTGAACCGCATTTTCTCTCCTTTTCACAAGAGTAGGAGTCTCATTATAATATCTGACACAATTTGAGGGTGTTAGACTTTATGCTGGGCCTTGGGTTACTTTATATTCCTTTTCTAGTTTGCAAAAGAATGCAAAGAGAAAATACCATCTTTCTTATATGCCTCCCTACTGCTCATGTTAATAGATATTTTCCAAGAACACAAGTGTTTTCTCATTGGAGAGAGTATATTTTACTCCACATTTGATGGTCCATATTCTTTGGGAAAATGTGCCAAATAGTTCCCTTGTGCTGAGTTCTAAGCAGAAAAAGTTTTTTTTTTCAACCAAGAAAAAAATTATACTCTGGGACAGTGAGGCATAATGAGAAAAATATTTCTTGTATTTAGTTTAAAAACCCCAGCACTCTGCTACCCATTAAATGTATGACATTTACAAGACCCTCTCTGTGCCTCAGTTTCTTCATCTGTAAAATAAAAGGCATGGATTAGATGAACTTTGAGGGTCCTTCCAACTACAAATTTATGACCCTATGATATTAAAAGTGAGAAATCTTTAAGCTGGAAAATAGTGAGTTGAAGAAAAAGAGGTCTAAGCTTTTCCCCAAAACAAAAAACAAACAAAATAAAAAACAAAAAAAAACCCAGCCACTCACAGTACCAGATACCAGGAAGGAACTTCAGAAGCCACCTAGTTCATCTCATACATGACAGAAATGCCTTCTGTAACATATCCTGGAAACAGTCTTTGAGCCCCTGCTTGGGTGAATCAGTACTTACTGAGGGTCCATTCCACTCATCACTGGATTCAGATGGCTCTGGAGGAGAAGTGACGCTGGTGACCTGCACAGCCCTCCCTCACTCAAAACAAAATCAAGAGCAAGTCATGTCATCTCTTCTCCGATAGCATGGTCACAAACACACAAGAGTGGTGGAGAGTTCTAACTGTTTGAAAGTTTTTCCTTGCCTCAAATCCAAACTTGTCTCTGCCATGCCTGCCCCTTTCTTCCTTGTTCTGTCTTCTGGTACCAAGCTAAACAAATCTTGAAGAGAAAAGTGATATAGTACATTGGAGAGACTGATTGCTCTAGAGGTGGGTTCTAAAGCTTATGTGATGGCATGAAAACCACTTAACTTCTGTGTGGTTCAGTTTCCTCACCTGCAAAATGAAACTATCGGACTACATGACAACCGAGGTCCCTTTCAGCTCTCAATCTGATCCGATCCCTCTTCACTCTTCTCTTCTTTAGTGTAAATATCTGCAGTTTCTTCAGCTGATGCTTCTGATCTTGAGTTTCTTTGTCATCCTGATTTCCTTCTTTTGGGTTTCCTCCACTTTTTAAGAGACCTTCCTGAGATTTAATCCAAGGTGCAGCATAAAGTCTAACAGCCCCAACTGAGTGGTGCCTCTGAGAGACAAAGTTCTTTTCAACTTAGTTGCATCCTGCTTTCTTTTCTTGCAAAGTGCTTAGACTAGGGTGAAATCAATAGCATCCTAAAGCACAGGCTTTGCAAAACGTAACTCATAAAATGACCCCATTTTCAAAGAAGTAACTTCTTTTTCGTTGCTTGACTTGGTAAGTCATTGCTGCAGTAGTTATGCTATTGAAACAGCTTACTGAAATTCATTCTGTTTTAATTGTGACAGTCCCAGTGAAACTCCAGAAAGACTGATGAAGGTAGATTCATATACAGTGCTAAGTCCTTGTGAGCCAGAAGTAAATATTTCTTTGCTGATAGTGGTGAAATTAGATCTGTAGCACGGTATCCAGATTTCAGGTAATACAATCATATGTTGAGCTCAATGTCTTGCCTGATGCTGTACTTAGTTTTGGACTTAATGGAAATCACATTGTGCTGCTGTCTACCCTGGAGATTGTTCAGTAATATTGGCTGTTTGCTGCATCCATGTGATGGAGAAGTTAAAAGATGTCAATAAAAATGGAAAATATGACTAATTTGATATGTGCTTTAGAATGCAAAGTTATTGAGAATAGAGTATGTACATATGATCCCTAGGTTCTTCACTGTCACCAGCTCATGGTGAATATTCAGTAATGAACAAAAAAATAGCTATCACATCTCTCTCACATGTATATGTAAAGATGTGGGAAAGTTTTAGAGACCAGCACAATTGTTTGTTTGGTATAAGTATTTTTGGAGTGAATTTCAAGAGAATCAGAGCTTCTAGAAATGAGGGGGCTACCATTCTGCACTACACTACCCTTCTCTGGCCATGTTTGGAGTATTGTGTGTGTGTGTATGTATGTGTGTGTGTGTGTGTGTTCATCTTTCATTGCTGAAGAAGACCATGCCATCAGATAAATAATAACATGACTTGAACTTGACTTTGTTTTGAGTGATGCGTTCTATGCTGGACACTGTATCTTCAGAAGGACATTAGTGAGATGGAGAGCTTCCAGATAAGGGCAACCAGAATGGTGAAGAGTCTCGAGTCCATGATATTTGCAGACCACTTGAAAGACCTGAGGTTATTTAATTCAATCAAGCCAACAATAAACATTTACTAAACACTGCTATGTAACAACCACTGCATTAAGTGCTCCAGAGGACAAAGTTAGGAACAACAGTTGGATATGACAAGGAGGCAAACCTGGGCTCACGTTCAATAAAAACAAAACCAAAACTAAACTTCTTAACAATTAAAGCTGCCACAGGACACAGGAGGTCTTCTGTCATTGGGGAGGGGACAGTCTTCTTTAATGTATGTTGTAGATGAGATTCTTTTCAAGATATAGGTTGGAGTAGATGGATGATGAGGTCTCTTCCAACTCTGAGATTTTGTGATTCTGTGAGTTTATCTCAAAAATTACAGTGTGGCAGTTAAGAAGAGTTCATCTGTCATCCTTCTAATTTAATATCCTGGAACATTCTTCTAGTGTTCTGAAATGTACTTTAAACCAATGAGAGAGAAAGTTGCTTTAGTCTTTGGATGGCTGAGCTTCAAAGGACCTCCAAATTTTCCTAAGCAGTCTAGAAGATAGGTTTATAGTTTAGATAGATGAAGGTAATAACTGTTGTGATCACAGAACATCCTTTCTTCACTGAAGGGGGAAAAACCATTTTTTTTTGTCATTCTCGAATGCTTTCCAAGAGGTAAGGTGCTTCATGACTTTAAGCTGAAATTAATTTATGACAACTATACAATGGATCTATTCAATTACTCACCAACTGAACTGGGGCTATGGAAATGGATTTCCTGGTTTTATGGCCCCCTCATATTTAAGCTAGGTCCATTGGGAAATACAGTGGATGTATATACAAGATGTTTATTTCAAACATTTCATGTATAAGAATGTTTTAAACATGAGTTAGCAAAAACAACTGGAGGAACTGAGGATGTTTCAGCAACATGACAGATTTCAGGGATAACCCCCTTCACTGCTATAACCCCAAAGCCAAGGTTGTTTGCTTTTGACCATGAAGTGGGATTTAGCAGCCCTTAGAAATATTAGTTCTTGAATGTCATACTAATTACTTGTATTATCAACCCTGAAAACCAAGCCTCTTGAGTGTAGTTTCTAAAGCACTGTTTTTTATCTATTCACTGGCTATCTGGTGCATTTCTACTTGAGCAAACAAAATGAGGAGTTAGACTGTGCCAGGAGGCCATTAACTAGTGTTGCCATGTTGGTTGATTCTGTAATAATGATTTAGAGCTAATTTTGGGGGCCCAAAAGGGAGATCTGACTTTATTTTAAATTAAGAGCCCTTCAAGACCAGTGGCATTACCAGACAGAGCACTGATAAAGTGGCAATTCAGCATATAGAACCTCCTCTCTTAGACAGAAGTTTCTTTGAGTTCAGTCTTCCTGGACTGGTATCCGTGATATACTACAATGATTTCCAGGCTGGTTGGACCAACAGGGCACCAGAGCAGAGCACAATATTTGAACTTGTGCCAAGGTTATGAATTTCTCATTTTCAGGATTCTAAGCTTGGACTTCAATGTATCTCTCAGTTAGTGGTTGAGATATAATTGTTTTGAAAATAATTAGGAAGTGGAATGTATATATTTTCTCTTTTTAATTTTTTTCAGTGAATTTCATGTGACAGATGAGAGGATTATTTTCCTTCTATCTTTGAGTGAGTATTAGAATGCAGGATTTTTTCTATTACATCGTCCCTTTGCTCTCTATTTCAACATCAGTATAGAGGTAGTTTTTCTATTATCAGTATCTGTAGGACACGAATTCTTTATTCTTTATTTGTGAGGAAAAAACCATGAATTGTTTTTGAATTTCAGAGATTTTTTGAAGCACTAGCTGGGAGATTTACACATGACATTTAAAGTGCATGGCTTTAAAAAATGTTTCTCTTGGGATTAATAACCTGGTACGGAATAAATAGTATAGTTGGAGTTGCATTGAAAGGAATGAAGACTGTCTCAGCTTCTTCATTTAGTTTCATTTTTCAATTTTTTTCCATTTCTTCTACTTGGCAGCCTTAGATTAGTACTTGATGCTGAAAAAGTAAAGTCCCATCATTTCTGCAAGGTACTTCAAGGGCACTCTGACTGCTTTAGTGTGTCTCAGTGTTGTTTTTTCCTCACTTACAAAGACATTCATAATGCGACAGTGCCCTTATGAAGAAAAAAAAAGAGGGAGGCCAGATTAAGCAATAGTGTAACTGAATTAAGAAAACTGAGGCCCCCAAAGTGGCCTAGATTTGAATGGAAATCATACAGAAGGACAAAATGTGGTTAGGCCTTAAGAAACCATAAAGGAAAACAGAAACCATAAAGGAAAACAGAAGCAAAGAAAAGACAGGGAAATTTAATAAAAGAGAAGTGAGGACAATATGTATGCATTCATGAAGCTGGGTAGGAGAGATAAAGGAACCAGTAACAGATCAGTTAAATAGGACTGTAGATGTTCTGAAGATTATTTTTTAAATTGGTCAGCCATGAAGTTTGCAGTGGGGATGGGCCTCACTACTGGAGGACTTTTTGGGTTGCTCCCAGTTCTAAGATTCCATAGTTACATGATTACTATCAACAGATTGTTTAATCTGCCTTGGTAAAAGCATAGACAAAAATACTTTAGAGCATTTGCCAATGATATAATAGGACTGTTTCCTCAGATAAAGTGATCTGCAAGTTACATTTTGGAAAGCTATAATTTACCTTGTGTTCAGGCATAATCCAAATGTCAGATTTATGGCATTAAAAAATTGCTATTCTGTTGGGAGTCTTGAGTCTCCAGGAAATATTTTAAAAAATAGATGATTGGTCACTGTAGTCAGGAGAGAAGCTGTTCTGCTCAGGATAGTGGAAGGAGTTGAGTCCCTCTTTTGAGACTCTGAGATTTCCTGTGCATTAGGATTACACACACACACAAAATACCAGATCATCAGTATCTGATATAGTCAATGCTGAACTTCAGAGAGCAAGGAGTCAGGACATAGTCAATTCAATAAACATTTATTAAGGACCTACTATGTTCAAGAGGTGGTTCAGTGTTTAGAGCACTAGTCCTGGAGTCAGGAAGATCAACCTCAGACCTTTACTAGTTACACAAGCCTGGACAAATCACTTAAGCTCTCTCTGCCTCAGTTTCTGTCTCTGTAAAATGGGCATACTACCCATGTGATTCTAAGAAAGTCATGCAACTTCTGTTTTTCTTAATCTACTGGAGAAGGAAATGGCAAAAATACTCCAGTCTCTGTGAATATAACACCATGGAGAATATGGTCCATGCGTAGTCACAAAGACCGGGACACAGTTGCACATCTCAACAAGAACAAAGTCGGTTCTAGGAACTGTGTGAGACACTAAATATACAAAGACAAAAACAACACGGAACAAAAGTTTACATTTTACTGGGAGACAGTAACTACTGGTGAGTAGGAGGTGGATAGCAGATGAAAAAGCTTCCCAGAAAAGGTAGCACCAGAGCTGAGCCTTGAAAGAAGATGATAGAAAAATGAAAGCAATAACACCTAGCATTTGTATAGTGCTTTGAGATTTGCAAAGTGCTTTATAAATGATCACATTTTAACCTCACAACAAATCTTGGATATAGGTGCTATCATTATTCCCATTTTACAGATGAGTAAGTTGAGGTGGACAACAGTTAAGTGACTTGCCCAGGGTAACACAGCTAGTAAATGTCTGAGGCAAGATCTGAATTCAGGTCTGTATGATGTCAATCCTGTGCTCTATCCACTGTGCTATTTAGCTGTCTTATAAAGGAGTCAGACAGGGGAAGATGAAGTTGTGGTGCATTCTTAGCACAGAATCTACTTGTACAGACACAAAAAGGTGAAAAAAGAAAGTTGAATTCTGGGAAGTTATTATTCTAGTAGGAGTATGTGAGGGAGTAAAATAAAATTAATTTGAAAAGGTATGGTAGATCATGCCATTATTAAGTTCAGAGCTTAAAGATGATCTCATCCATAGGAGGAAGCTGAGGTCTATAGAGATCAAATAATTTGTCCAGTCATGCCAAATGAAAGTAGGGGAGTAGAGCAAGAACCCAGTTCTTCTGACGCTAAATCCAGTATTATTTCCATTACACCGTACTGCTTCCTCTGCTGCTAGCCCTAGTCACTAAGCCCCATCCTCACTGTCAGCTTTAATTCATTACTGATAACTTTCCTTTATTCTATTGGTAGCCAAATTATTTATTTTTGCTCACTTTCTTGCATCTGTCTCTTTTCCAGTTACTGCCATTCTAGTTCAAAACCTCTCTGTCTGTTGCCTAGATTGTGATATTCGTCTCCTAACTGTTGTCCCTGCCTCTAGCTTCTTCCTCTCCAATACGCTGTTAATCCTGATATCTTAAGTATTTATTAAGTACCCATTACACGTCAGATTGCACTTGGCATTAGGGATAGTAAAACAAAAATGAGCCAGATCCTGCAGGAGTTTACGTGCTAAATAGACATGTTTGTATTTTATCTTTGTGGCGGTTGAGAGTCACAGAACTCCTTGAGCAGGTATATGACATGATCAGATTTGTCCTGTGCAGGTTGGTACCATAGAGGATGTGTCTCCACTGAACTGTTTTGTGGTTGGTCATGGGATTTCCTTAGGGCTACATCCTCTTAGTAGCTGTAACCTTGGCATTACATCTCATCCTCTGATATGAATCCTAGCCTCCAGAGACCTCACCATGGGAGAACGTATTGAACCCTAGAGAGCAGCAGGGTCAAATTGAAATAAGAAACTACATATTGACTTAGGAAACCACAAATTAGCATTATCTATATTTACTGTGTTTTCATTTATTTTGTTAAAATACATTTTAATCTGATTCTGGCTACGTTGGGGAATTTTGTGGTCTGTGAGTGTGACACATCTGTCATAGACCATTGAAAACTTCGTCCTTCAATAAAGTGACTTTACTCTTGGTTTTTATCCTTTCTGCCTCCTTTGCTTTGATTTATAGATTTTTTTCCTTTCCCAAACATTTGTTGCTCTTGAGTACCATGCATGTTGTCATGTAAAGTGCAGGGACTAGTCAATGAAGGTCCAGCCTTCAGAGCATGGCAATAGTCTATGTCTGGTTTCATTCTGACATGTGGAGACTTAGTGAGTCTTCTTTCACCTCTGTGCAACTGAAGGTCTCATGTTGTGGAATGAAGAAGAGTCTTGTAGTTGCCAACAATCTGGAAGGACTAATGATGTGGAAGAAATGAAATCAAATCTGAGAGTAGAAACAGAGGCTTCAAGCAGATGATCTCTCCTTATCTTCGCTAGTGGTTTTCAAGTGAGGGAAACCTCCAGGTCATGTGAGAAATTGCAGCTATTTCTTTATCTCCCCACTTGACCTTCATGTATTCCTGAGTATAGGTACTTGGTGCTTTTGCATATGGGTTTCTCCTGATCTTTGATGAGTGTCTGGAAAAAGAATGAAATAGGTGACTGTAGCAGTAAGCACCCTGATGCATCCAGGATGGCCTCCTAGCACAGGCTCTTAGACCTGCTTTTCTAAAAGAAAAGCAACTTTTGAGGGGCCACCAATCTTCTTTAATCACATTTACCAACAGAGAAAATACAAACAGAGAAATAAAGACCAACAGATAGTGCTTCTAACTGTCTGACAATAAGCCAGACATACATCATAGATCAACAGACAGATCCAATTGGGTGACCATTACATATATACATAGTGACCAGAGAGAGAAGCACCAACACCTGGGTTTTCAAAGCTGGGGAGGAGCAGGGTGCTTGTAAGTTCTCCAGAGTCTCATCTGGCACATGAACCTTCTTCCAAAGCATAAGCCCCAAAGCAAAGCCTCACTTCAGAGTATATATACACTTTGCAGAGCCAGACAGCATCACTACATTCATGACCCAGTGTCTTGATAACAGTTAACGAAAGGCATGAGTCTTCCTATAACACAAGCCTCCCCCAATCAAGATTCCCTAAATGGACTCCACCAGAAGCCTATTAATGGTTAGGGAAGATCTTTAACTCTCACTAACATCACATTAACATTACAGTTACACCTGTCTGACTAACAGCAGTAGCCAAGTCTTGGTGAGTAGTGGACCCTGAGGAGTGATCTCATTGACCCAGCAGTTAGCTGAGACATTGTATCTTGCAGGAAGCTGGGCAAGGTGTTCAGGGAATGACACCTATCACTGATATTATTCCCATAAGTGAACTTGGTGACAACTCTTCAAAGGGAGGAGAGGAGTACCAGGACGAAGAGATCTGAGATACCTCATAGTCCCTACACATATGCCTCAATACTTCAAAGATCTTGTGCATTTGAAGCAGGGACTATGAACTCTCAGGTTTTAGGAAATGTTTTTATCAATCACTTTAAATTTGATTTTACTCTACAACTGAGTGGGTGTATGGGGAGGATACACCTGTGGTTTGGGGGATATTTTGTTACTTCTCTCCTTTCTATACCTTTTGAGTAAATAACCTTTTTAAAAAACCAATTGATGCAAACTGATTGTTTAATGATATTGGGAGATAGCAAGAAGCCATAATCCTTAAGGTTTACTTTTAGAAAACTGAGGTTTAGTTCTGTAAACTGAGATTTACAGAAAACTCTAGTTAGTTACCCTCTAGAGATCCAATCTGCTTGTATGGGTGAGGGTTGGGAGAGGGAGCCTAGATGGGTACTGCAGATGAATAAATTCACTTACATGTATTCATGCATGAACGAATGAAAAAGTATTAAGCATTTGCTATATGTTAAACACTAAGCTAAGTACTGGGCATATAAATTCATTCCCTACTCTCAAAGAGCTTACATTTTATAAGGGGAAGCAACACAAATAGTGGAAAGGCATCCAAGGAGAGAAACTTCATCCTGCAAGTTAGATATTGAAGGCAAGGCAGTATGGCATTCCAACATGAGATTTATGGTGTTTGTAGCTGAATGGTCAATCAAGGGGAGGAGCCAAGGTGGCAGAGTAGAAAGACTCACGTATGCTAGCTCTGAACCCACAGCCCATAAATTTTCCGTAAAAAGAACTCCCCACAAATTCTGGAGCAGTGCAAGCTGTGCAGCAATGCAGTGGAGCAGCTTTCTGTTCCAGAGAACCCTGAAAAACCAGCACCAAAGGTCCGTCGCACACCAGACAGCGGGGCCCAGCCCTGCCCTACCCTGGCCGAGTGGCCCCAGAGGAGCAGATCCGAGCAGTCTTCAGGGACGGAATCTTCAGCGGCCACGAAGGTCCCTCAACCCACAGGCTCTACAGGTCAGGGAGAGAGACTTCTGGGCTGGCCGAGAGGGGAGTGGAGTGTCTCCATAACTCAGGCCCCCTTGGGAGGCAGCGGCAGAGGCAGTGGCGGCCCGGGACTCCCGGAGCAGGCAGGAGCTCCACTCCATTACTGATGGTCTCTACATAAACCCCCTAAGGGAGCTGAGCCTGGGAGGTGGCCCTGCTGAGCACCAGAACTTAAGCTCACATTGAATAGCAGCCACACCCACCCCCCTGAAAGCCCTGAGGCTGGGGAGCAGCATTTGAATCACAGACCCCAAGTGCTAGCTGGGCTGATCTAGGCAGGGGTACAGAGGAATCTCAGAAGTCAAGTAACTGGCTGGGAAAATGCCCAGAAAAGGGAAGAAAAATAAGACAATAGAAGGCTACTTTCTTGGGGAAAAGATGATGTTTCCTCCTTCCATTTCTGATGAGGAGGAACAATACTTACCATCAGGGAAAGACATAGAAGCCAAGGCCTCTGTACCCCAAAATTCTGAAATAGATATCCAGTGGGCTCAGGCCATGGAAGAGCTCAAAAAGGATTTTGAAAATCAAGTTAGACAGGTGGAGGAAAAACTGGGAAGAGAAATGAGAGAGATGCAAGAAAAGCATGAAAAACAGGTCAATATCCTGCTAAAGGAGACCCAAAAAAATGCTGAAGAAAATAACACCTTGAAAAATAGGCTAACTCAATTGTCAAAAGAAGTTCAAAAAGCCAATGAGGAGAAGAATGCTTTCAAAAGTAGAATTAGCCAAATGGAAAAAGAGGTTCAAAAGCTCACTAAACAAAATAGTTCTCTCAAAATTAGAATAGAACAGATGGAGTCTAATGACTTTCTGAGAAACCAAGAAATCACCAGACAAAACCAAAAGAATGAAAAAATGGAAGAGAATGTGAAATATCTCATTGGAAAAAAACAACTGACCTGGAAAATAGATCCAGGAGAGACAATTTAAAAATTATGGGACTACCTGAAAGCCATGATCAAAAAAAGAGTCTAGACCTCATCTTTCATGAAATGATCAAGGAAAACTGCCCTGATATTCTAGAACCAGAGGGCAAAATAAGTATTGAAAGAATCCACTGATCACTGCCTGAAAGAGATCCAAAAAGAGAAACTCCTAGGAACATTGAGCCAAATTCCAGAATTTCCAGGTCAAGGAGAAAATATTGCCAGCAGCTAGAAAGAAACAATTCTAGTATTGTGGAAATACAATCAGGATAACACAAGATCTAGCAGCTTCTACATTAAGGGACCGAAGGACGTGGAATAGGATATTCCAGAAGTCAAAGGAACTAGGACTCAAACCAGGAATCACCTACTCAGCAAAACTGAGTATAATACTTCAGGGGAAAATATGGTCTTTCAATGAAACAGAGGACTTTCAAGCATTCTTGATGAAAAGACTAGAACTGAAAAGAAAATTTGACTTTCAAACACAAGAATGAGAAGAGGCATGAAAAAGTAAACAGCAAAGAGAAGTCATAAGGGACTTACCAAAAGTGAACTGTTTACATTCCTACATGGAAAGACAATATTTGTAACTTCTAAAACTTTTCAGTATCTGGGTAGTTGGTAGGACCACACACACACACACACATGCACACACACATGTACACATGTGCGCACGCACACATATACACACATGCATGCACATACAAGACAGAGAGCACAGAGTGATTTGAATAGGATAGGACCATATCTTAAAAGAAATTAAGGTAAATGGTGAGAGAGAAATGTAGTGGGAGGAGAGGGGGTGAAATGGAATGGGGTAAATTATCTCTTATTCAAGAGGCAAGCAGGAGACTTTTTAGTGGAGGGAAAAAGAGGAGAGCTGAGAAAAAAACATGAAATTTACCCTCATCACATTCAACTAAAGGAAGGAATAAAATGCACACTCATTTTGGTATGAAAACCTATCTCACAATATGGGAAAGTGGGGGAGAAGGAGATAAGCAGGGTGGGGGGAATGATGGGAGGGAGGGCAATGGGAGGAGGGAGCAATCTGAAGTGAACACTCAGGGAGGGACAGGATCAAAAGACAGAATAGAAACAATGGGGAGCAGGATAGGATGGAGGGAAATACAGTTAGTCTTACACATCACGACTATTATCAAAGTCATTTGCAAAACTACACAGATAGGGCCTATATTGAATTGCCTGCCTTCCCAAAGGGAATGGGTGGGGAGGGAGAGATGGGGAGAATTTGGAACTCAAAATTTTAGGAATAACTGTTGAGTATTGTTCTTGCTACTAGGAAATAAGAAATACAGTTAATGGGGAATAGAAAGTCATCTGGCCCTACAGGACAAAAGAGAAGATGGGGACAAGAGAAGGGAGGGATGATAGAAGAGAGGGCAGATTGGTGACAGGGAAAATTAGAATGCTCAGCGTATTGGGGTGGGGAGAGGGGATAAATGGGGAGAAAATTTGGAACCCAAAATTTTGTGAAAATGAATGTAAAAAGTCAAATAAATAAATTTATATTAAAAAAATGGTCAATCAAACATTTATTGAAAACCTACTGCATATAAGGTGCTAGGGGGGAAAAAAGTGTAAACACAGTCCTCATCTCTATTCAAATGGTGGAGAAAAGACATAAGCATATCGTCGTACCTTTTCTGAAATGGGAACAAGACAGAGAAGATTAGTGTGGCATCTACTATGAAATTTGTGAAGCATTTGACAGGTCTATCCTTCCTCTCTTGGGAAGACTTCCCCGGATAGCCTCAGATGTTCTGTTTCAATCCTCATAGAAACGTGTTTTTACTCATCCACATCATATCTTCTCAAAAGGGGGGAGATCTCTTAAGGTCAGGGATTATCTCATTCTCATCTTTGTATCCTTACACATATGTGCGTACAGGGACAATGAACGTTTTGCCATGGCAGGCACTTGTTTGAAAAGACATGCTGAACTTAATGGACAGTTCCAGGTTAATACATATTTCTAGGTAAGTGAATAACAGTGGTGGGGCCTGCATGCCAAAGAAGTTCACTGGGCAGAAAATTCTCTTTGAAGGTAGTTAGGAAAGGCTTCACAGAGCCAGCTGCAGAGAGTGGGGAGGGAATTCCAGCATGAGCCAACGTGTGGAGGTGGAAAAGCAGAAGGCATGTTCAGGAGAAGTTGCATTTGGCTGAAGTAGACTTAATTTTTATCCTCAGTTAACTCATAATTTCTACTAAAGTCATAAGGTATTATGTTTCTCACAGGAACCAAATTTTGTTGAATGTGATATTTTGGTGTGTGGGAAGAAGAAGATAGAGCATCTGTGAAATAATTTATTAATATAGCCAATTTCAAATTATTAGTATTAAGAGAGAACAGAAATATCATGGATAATTAGATTGTGCACAAGATCTAGACTACTGATTAAAACCAGAAAGTCAGTTGTCCTCAACACACCCAATTTTTCGTTAGCAATATGGATAAGTAGGAAAATTGCTAATGAGAAATAAAATGACCCAAAGTTTGACAAGACCTGGATCATTACAGGAATAATCAAGAATTGATCTGAATAAGAAAAAAAATTAAGCTGTAGTTCGTTTTGCCAATCCCATTTATTTTTACTCAAGTGCCTGGAACATAGTAAGCCCTAAATAAGTACTTAGTGATTGATTAATTGATGGTCTCTATCACATTATAGATTTTATATCTAGTATGGTCAAGTTCTTCCCTCCTAGATACTCCGTATGCAATTTAGCTAAGTTCCTACCGGAGAGCGGAAATATGATCTGAGTAGCTGAGGTTCCCATAGCCATGGTTAACGGAATCACCATGATTTTGCATTCCAATTATACCTTAAAATCATAATAGGAGCTTTATATGTAAAACTGCTAATTATACATATTAAAGACTCTGTGCTTAAAATAATCTTTAAAGAAATAGAAGAACTTAGTGTAATTAAATACTTTTCTCACTAATCGTTAACCTTAGTTTTCACCCGGGATTTGAGTAGAGCTAAATCATCCTGAATCTTTGTACATTTTTCAGGGCTTAGGCTGTGGTTCCAAAATCACCTATTAGACTGCTTTAAAGGATTTTGTGGGAGATTGCTGTTTAGCTTCTATTCTATCTTTAGCAGGACAATAATTGGCCGTATTAGCAAAAACAGTATTGCTAACCTTCCTAATTTTCCAGATTTAATTCAACAAACATCTACTAAACCCCTTCGATGGGCAAGGCATTGATATTAGCTGGGTTGGGGGCCAGTTGGAGTGCAAATTGAGAATGAAATAGTCTCTGCTCTCACTTTGGTACTAAAGTGGTACAGATAACTGAACTACATCATAGTTTGAGAAAGGAGAAGCTTCATAAATGAGAAGCTTAAAAAGGAGTCTGGCACCTGGGCTGAGACCTGAGGGGGAAAAATGACTCCAAGAGGCTGAGAGGAGAGTCCATCCCAGTCACTGCGTCCAGCCTGTGCCAAATGCTGAAAGTGAGATAAGAAATGCTGAGCTTGGGGAAATAGAAGTAGTTCTGTTTGGCTGGAACATAGGGTATGTGGAGGAGTGAAGGAAGAGTAGTATCTACTATGTCCTAAGCACTGTGCTAAGTGTTTTACAAATAATACCTTATTTAATGAGAAGCCAGGTTACAAATGTCTGGACAGGTAGGTGACAGGCAGGTTGTGCAGACAGGTCAAATATTAGCCTGAGGAATTTGTATTTTATCTTGGAGACTATAGGGAGCCACTAAAATGTAATTCTATCTGTGCCTTAGGAAGACCGTTTGGTGGCTGGAGGCAATGGAAGTCATTGTAAGGAGGGAGAACAGATACATTAGCTGCTGACACATATTAAGCACTCACTATGTGCCAAGCTATGTGCCCAGTGATGGAGCGGCAAATAAAAGTGAGCGTGTTGTCCTTGTCTTTAAAAAAATTTTATTCTAATGGAAGCAGATCTGGAAAGCAAAGAGGGCCAGTACTTACGTGGTATAGAGATGTTTCAGAAGTGCTGGGAGGCCTGATTCCTGACGCAGTCATGTGAAGTATTACCTGTGGGACCTGGCAAACAGAGGTGAAGTGCAAGTTTGTGGTGGGGGAAAGATGAGAACGATATCCAGTGTAGGCAATGTGATGAGGAGATATCTGGAAGTGGGTGATATGCCGGTGTTGTGGAAAAGCAGGAGGCATGATCAAAGATGGGAATTTCAGAGACTTGAGATGTTAGGGTAGTTTTGGTTGATGATGAAAACAACAGTATGAGCAGTCCTTTGGCCGGCTGTGGTGGAGGAAAGCTACAGATCATGAGGTTGAAGAGGATAGTGAACTGAGAGGCCAGCGTGTTCTAGTGGATATCAACTCATGCATTGAACCTCTAAAGAATAAAAATAAGGTTACTGTCAAAGGAGTGTGAACTAGGTGTCAAACTCTTTAGAAAAGAGGGAAAGTAACCTGGAAGTTGATGATAAGCTAGACAGGAATCTGGACTGAGTGATAGAAATGGATCCTCAAAGGAGGTGAGCTTGTAGAATGATGACATCAGAGGATAGTGTAAAGGGGCAGTGGGGCTAGGCTGGGGGGAAAGTAGACTGATTTCTTGTCCTTGACCAGTGTGAGAGAGAGGGAATAACTAGCAATAGATTTGTTGTTTGTCTTTCCTAAGCAATGTCATGATGTCTAGGTCAAGGTATAATGTGTTGAACTGTGGCTATTCTGATCAATATGAGCTTAGAAGGCTCTAACCATCTGCATGAACAGTCAGGTTAGAGATGTCTCCAAATTTGCACATCTCACATTTCTTTTGAGCTACTCTTATTCTGCTTTGCTCACAGAGTATAATTCCTTCTTTGATGTGGGCATGCCATGATAAATAGTCCTTTGCTAGTATCTCAAATATCTCACAACTGAATATAAAAGTTCTTCAGCAAGATCTTGAGAGTGTCCTTTTATCACTTCTTCTGACCTCTTTGCAAGTGCCTATCTTGTGTGAGTTCTCTGTAAGATAGGCAAACATACATTTGGTATGTGAACCATGTGGCAATCCATCGGAGTTGTGTTCTCTGCACTAGAGTTTGACCGTTTGGCAATTCAGCTCAAGAAAGGACCTCAGTGTCTTGTACTTTATCTGACCAAGTGATCTTCAGAATCTTCCTTAGACAATTCAGATGGAAGCAATTCCATGTCCTGGCCTGGCACTGATAGATTGTCTAGATTTCATAGGCACACAGCAATGAGGTCAGCACAGTGGTTCTGAGATCTTCAGTTTGATAGGCAGCCCAATACCTGTAGTCTCCCGTACTTTCTTTAAAGTCTTCCAACATTGAATTAGCTCTGGTAATGTGTACATCCACCTATACTGCCAAGCTTAGTGGCAGTATTCAAATTTGAGTACTCCACAGTACTCAAATTGTCTCTATTTGCTGCCGTTGATGGTTCCACATATGGATGGTATGGAGTAACTATAGAGGAGGCATTTTCTGCAGAAAAGAAGAAAATGGAAAGAGTGTGAAATGAAGAGATCTCTGGGTAATGGGAGTTTGTTGACAATACATTAGAGTTTCCATGGAAAGCAGAGGAGGATGTGGATTGTGAAAGGTTAGGGCACTGGTAGGTAGAGATGAGTGTCACAGATGAATGGGAACAGATTTAGTGAGGACTTCTCAGAGGTATGAGACTCCTCCCTAGAGTAGAAGAGACCTAAAGCCCAGGTTTCCATTCCTCCAGAGTCAGGTGATTTCCATAGAAGGCTATACAGTGCATTAGGATCAATGATAGGCTATGGCTCATTAACTCCTCAATACCTAATTTGCATAGGCGCACACAGTCTGCAGTCCTCACTTTGGTCGGCCTGATTTGCATAAGGTCTCAATGCCCAATTTGCATGAGTCATCAATGCTTCATTTGCAAATGTTTTCAATGCCTAATTTGCATATGATGGCTTGTATTTTCATGGGCTTTGTAAGGTTGGTGAGGGGGAAATGTGAACTGGATTCCAAAAGGAATTGGTTAGATTTCCCAGCTAGAATGTAAGATCTTGCTTCTCAGCCAATGAGAATAACGGTCAGGGGTGGGAGAGGGACTTTTGTGTCAGGATCTATATATTGCCATTCTGCTTCTGTAAGGCACCTCCCTACTCCAGCTTTACTGGTGAAGGGACCATCCGCTTCTCGTGAGAACCGAATAAGGGAGATTTTCTGTTTTTAC
Source organism: Bettongia penicillata ogilbyi (assembly GCA_023548195.1). Taxonomy (NCBI): domain Eukaryota; kingdom Metazoa; phylum Chordata; class Mammalia; order Diprotodontia; family Potoroidae; genus Bettongia; species Bettongia penicillata. The sequence goes on from JAJHZJ010000024.1 coordinate 4,867,742, forward strand.
TCTGAGACACCTCTGAGCAGTCAATTTGAGTAAGGGGTGGTGGGAGGGTCATGCTATCCCACACACAGAGGTAGGAGGGGGAAAGGGTTTCCACTTTGGCAGATAGTAACTAAATAACAAGGATAAGGAGATTTGGTGCTGGGAGTTTGACAGTTACTGATTGGGGGAAAAAAGTATGTAACTTGGGGCTGTGCCTTCCAGTGACCAATGATTGCAGAGTATACTGTTGGTGTATGGCTAGTGTCAACCACTTGCATGACTTTTTACTCCAAAACCTAGGTGAGGGTGGTAGTGAGATCAAAGGTCATTCTGGTACAGTGAAACATGACTGGAGAGCCTAGAATCTGGGTTTGAATTCATACTTTTCCACTTTCAACTGTGTGACCTTGAATAAGTCACAACCACTGGGGGCTTCAGTTCCCTCAACTGTAAAAGGAGAGTATTGGACTAGATAACCTTTAAAGCAAGAGTTAAGTGTGACTACAGGGACCTGTTTAGAGACCCAGACTATATAATCCTGGCCAAGTCATCTAAAGTCTAAGGTTCAGGTTCTTCATCTGCAAAATGGGTATACTAATAACACTTTACCCATCCCTCTCCTGCCCCCAATTTTTGTGAGGATAAAATGAGATAGAATATGGAAAGGACTTTATAAGTCTTAAAGCTGATTTAAAGTTAACTGCTATTAGTATTATTATAAACTCCTGCAATTCTAATTGGAAAGAAGATAACAGATGAAATTCAATAGCTCAGATCAAGCCTCTAGCATGTAATTATTCAAACAATTAAGACCCTATTTGTCAACTTAAATTCACCCCCTTTTTAATTATATAGGCAATTAAACTAAGAATTGTTAATGCTGTTTCCTAACTATTAATTGTTTGTAGCAACCTATAGATTAAAACTGGGTGTTCAATGAACACAAAGGCGTTAAACTATTTTAAGGAGCTTAAATTAGGGTAACAGACCAAGCTGGGAATTAAATAGTCTCCTGACACTTGAAGGCTACTGAAGCTAGAAGCATCTTTGACTCTACCATATTCTTCAGGAAGGACTCATTGCTGGGTAAAATGCTGACACCTTTTCTGCCTGAATGATGGCAGATGGAGCCAATACCTCTTAGGTGCTAATGGTTCTGTGGTTGAGAGAAACAGCACAGTATAAAGAGCAGGAGAGACTGAAATCCTGCATTCTTCTCATATTCATTGGGTGATGGTGGGGAAGTTTTTCTAGTTGTAGTTGAGGAAGGAAGTGAAATTTAATTGAAATCATCTTAGACACAGGGCTATAGCAAACATTAATTCTTACATTTGTAAGCATTTTTGAATTCCTTAAGCAAAAGCAGCTGTTTTGATTATCATTGCTTATGTTGGGTAATTGGCGATGCTATTAGTCATGTATATAGGTCAATTTGTATGACCTATATATATTTCAAGGTACCTGGAAATCTACATGTCAGTTGCATTTATTCACTCAATGAATACTGATTAGTGATATTTGAAAGGCATCACTCCAGGTGCTATATGAGGGCCAGAAAGATGAGGAAAAAGCAAAATTTTTGCCCTTAAACAACTCACAGGTTAGGGAATGGATATACAGGAATAAGTACAGTATTGAAAAATTAATCATCAATGAACAAGAATTTTCTTAGTACCTACTATGTGCTAAGGATTGTGCTAAGTACTGGGAACACACATACACACACACACACACACACGCACACACACACACACACACACATGCACACACTAGTGAAATTCCTACCTTCAAGGTGCTTCTATTCTAATAGAGAGTGTGCCCAAAATCTTAGTTTACTTTTAAGCTTTCAAAACCTAAAGCTTTATATGATACATATATGCTTTGTAAAGCAGATATCAAGTAGGATGCTAGCATCTGGGAAGACCAGGAAAAGTCTTTCACAAAAGGAGACTAGGAATTTTAAGTTGCTGAAGTGAGAAAAAGAGCACCCCAGAAAACTCATGCAAAATCACAGAGAAGGGAAATGAAATGTCCTGTATGAGGTACAACAAGTAGAGCAATATGGCTGGACCATAGAGTACATGGAAGTAAGAGATCTAAAAAGGGCAGAAGAGGATAGATTGGAAAGAGTTTCAAATGTCAAACAGAGTTTATATTTAGTTCTACAGGTAAGAAGGAACTGATGAGGTTTATTGTGTGTGTTTGTGTGTGTGTGTGTGTGTGTGTGTGTGTGTGTGTGTGTGTGTAAGACATGGTTAGGGTTTTATCACTGTGACTATATGGAAGATGGATTGGAGCAGGGAGAGACTTGAGGCAGGGAAACCCATTAGAAGGCTTTTAGATGAGAGGTGATGGAAACCTGAGCTAGACTGGTGGCTGAGTGAGTGGGCATTGTGAAGATTGAAGGGACAGCATTTGATAACTATAAAACCCTCAGCATCTCTTTGCTTCTTGAAAGGTCATTGACCCATTTGTTGGAAAGTACTAGCACTACCAATAAATTGATTTTTTTTTCCTCAGAATTCAGGCTCTCAAAATTTCCACTGTGATTGCTATATGACCCTAGTTAAATCACTTAACCTCTTAGTGTCCTAGGCAACTCTCTAAGACAATAAATTGCAGGGAGACACTGAACTGTGGTAAAGAAAATTGGCTTCTTTTTGCTGATGTGATCCTAGGACTAGTCCATATTGTACTTGTAGTATATAATATAGTATCATATATATATATATATATATATATATATATATATACACACACACACACACATATATATATACATATATATATGTGCTTACTAAATGATTGGTAGGATTAAATAGAATTTCTGTTATCTTCATGTGAATGTTATATTGTGTTATCTTGAATTTGTTCTTAAGACCTTTATTTTGCCTACTGATCTGAGTGATCCACTGAGTTTAACATGGTTCTCACTCTCTTTTCTATGAGTGTGAGAGAGCAGACTTGGAGAGCAGACTCAGCCAAAAGCAGAATTCAGAGAGTCTCCTATTCTATGTGGTCTTGTCCCTGAAGATTCTGGGCTCTATGAAGGATTTGAGAAGGTTTAGTCTGATGCATCAATTAGTCTCCTTCATGGCAGCTATAAGCTTCTAGATCTCCACTAACACTATGAAATAAACCCACATTTGTTATGTGTGTGCTTATCATCAGAGACTGGTCGTTAGTGTTATAAAGAATGACCCTAGACTCAATTCCAAAGGTTGGTATCTCAAAGTTTCTTTATTAGAAAGGTTGAAATGCATACCCCTTCAATTCTTAAGAAGCAGACACAACTCTGTAGTAAAGGGAGAGTGCATCAATAGAAAAGTGAGAACAAGCTTAATAGGGTTCATAAAACTAACTCCTTCCTTCTGGATCAGGATTGGTCCTAATTCTGGGTTACAATCTTTCTCATATATCCCTTACATGTTTCCCATTCACAAGGATTCTCTCCTTCATCAGGCATTGCATGATGGTCAAATTTTATTCGGGGAGTTTCCTGGTGCATGCATAAGGTTAATTAGGCATGCACTGTAGAAGGAGAACAGTGGACTTTGGCTTGGTCTGGTTTGCCTAAGACCCCTGAATTTATATCTTCTGAGCCTCCTCAGTTTGCTGATGATTGGCTGATAATTTTTATCTTGTGTGAACAACTTCTGTTTTCCCAAAGACTAATGATTTTAGCAGTGTGGAAGCTTAACTATTTCATATCTCTCATATTAGCATACATCAGTTTGCAAGGGATTGCTGCAAGGATATTGGTAGAACTTTACTACTAACTCAAGTGGAAAAGGTATGGCTATATTTTCTGAGGAGAGTCCTCTACACAAGTAATGTTAAAGAATATTTCTTTCTTTCATGCAGATATAGTTTGTGATTTCATGAGATCGAGTTTTCAAAAGTACTGAGTATTGTTTAGATGAATGGATGGGTTTTCCAAGGATAACTGAGGGCTCATTTCAATATTATGGCATATGTAATACAAAACACTAAACTGGGGTCATGTTCTCCAGTTGTTTTGTGTGCATATTTCATATCTTATGTGGTTCTAGTCTGAAACCAGCTAGGGAGAAAAGGAAACTTATTGAAATGCCTGGATTTAAGTACTTAATAAAAGTGTTTATTGACTGACTGACTACCTATGTGATCCTGAGTAAAGCCCCTCTCTGAGTCACATTTTCCTCTTCTATAAAATGGGGATAACCACACATCTATTAGCTATATCATAGTATTGTGATGAGAAAAGTGCTTTTTAAACTCAGTAGAACGTGTCTACCAGAATGTGAGCTCTTAGAATATTGAAATATTAACAACATAGATTTAGAGCCCAAGGGGCCCTTTAAGGCCAACCGGTCCAACCTCCTCATTTTACAGATGGGGAATCTGAAATGCAAAGCATCCTTTGTTCTTTCCAAGACCCAAGATCACACAAGTGGTAAGTGACAGAGGAAAGGTGAGGCTGGGGAACCTGTGGCCTTGAGGCCACATGTTGCCTTATAGGTCGTCAGGTGCAGTCTTTTGTCTGAGTACAAGTTTAAAGAACAAATCCTTTTACTAAGGGGATTTGTTCTGTGAAGTCTGAATTCAGTCAAAGGGCTTGAGGACCTAGAGGGTCACAAGATTCCCCACCTTTGTTAAAGTCTCTGAGTTGAAATCCCTTGAAGCCTGCATAACATTCTCATTTTTGCTTCTAAATGTTCAGTACCAAGGACAGTGCTCTGCTCATTTCAGAGGATTAAAGTTTATCAAAATTGTAATGAAACTCTAAAACTCTATACAAATGGCATCTTTTATTATTTCTTGCTACCTGTGTGGCTTTGAATTTGTTTCAGCATGATTTTACCTCTCTGACTCTGGTTCCTTATCCACAAACTGAGTAGGGATTGGTCTATAACAGTAAGCTATAATTTATATAACACTTTAACATTTACCAGGCTGTTCACATGTGTTATTTCATTTGGTATTCAGAAGGATACTATGAGGAAAGTGCTCTTATTATTCCCATTTTACAGATGAGGAAACTGAGCCTAAGGTACCGTTGAAACAGGATTTGAACTCAGGTGTTCCTTATTCTAAGTCCAGGTCTCTAACCAGTCAACCACCTAGCAACTTTTATGACTTCTAAAGTCCATGACTGACCTAAGTTAGGGGATAATGCTAAGGCACACCAGTCAGAAAGTCCAAGTGTTACTTAGACAGAAACAGTAGAATGTTGGAGTCACAGGTTGGAAATAATGTCATATGAGGTCAAGGTCCAAAACCTGGAGTCAAGGAAGCTGGTATACCAGGGACAAAAGCAGGTCAATGTGTTTGTGGCAAATCATTTGGAAAAGGATGACACTCTCTTTGCTTTATTGAATATGCAATGAGCCTTCATTAGCTCTTTGGTATCAGGATTTAAAGGCCCCTGTCAAAATAGGGAACAGAGTTCCCATGAATTATTATAATGGTGCCATTGAATGAGATTTGTATATGGCCATGGTCTCTAGGGAGATACTAGGAATTGTAATTAAGAAAGAAGACTGCCACCATTGCATTGAGGGAGCTGTCTCATACATGGAGACTTCTTAGGTTGTCAGAGAGATACTCAGAACTGGGACTGTTGCACCTGAAGGCATCCTCCTACACCTGGTTTGTCTGGACCATATGGTTGCATATTGCACCTGGAGGGTGCAGGGACATGCTCAATAACTCAGGATGGTTATATGTGGCAGACTTCTCTCTTTCACTTGCTCCTCTGACTTCCCCCTCCAGTTCTCCAGCGCTCTTCTAGAGGTGAAGTCCAAAGGCATAGTTCAGGTATATAACTAGCCATGATTCAATCAATCACTCATAATGTGGTGTTTTATAAGGTAATGAGAGTACCCAAGGTCAAGCAGGTTTACACCTTTTCAAAGAGATATCACCAATGATTGAGAAAAAGTTCTCATTCATTTTAACCTCCAGAACAGAAGGTGAAATGGTCAAGGAATTAGCACCTCCTTAAAGAGATACAGGAGGAATTTAGGAAAAATCTTACTGGGCTCATTGATTTATACAGAGTATGCATAAGAGAAGTTCAAAAATAAACGTCTTCCAACAGATGCAAAAAATGTTTAAAAGGTGCCACCCTCCCACCTGCCCTTTGTGAGTTCATAAGTTTCTCAGAAGGCCAAAGTGGGTCTTATTATTTGAAAATTGAAATTTAGACAAAAATATTGCCAGATGAATTGCCATTAGATGAACTGGTTGTAGGTAAGTTTTCTAGTTTCCAGGGCAGAGAAACTGTTTCATTTAATCCAAATAAATGAAGTTCTAATAATAGAATTTTTGAGTATCAATTTAGCAAGTTGAAGGAGATCCTTTTTTTAAAAACTTAGAAATTTAAAACTATAAAGAACTATAATAGTTACCTGACTCTAGCAGCCTGTTGGTAAATGTTTAACAACTGCGTCTCTGGAGAAAAAAATATAAAGGATAACATACTTTTAAGAATAGCCTGCCTTATTAAGATTTTTTTCCATCACTTTCTTAAGTCTAGAAATCAAGAAAACAATAAATCAAGCACTGACTAGTAGTTTTTATTGATTTCTGAAGTGTGAATGCTCACACTGAAAATTTATCATCATTAGCCTGGGCTCTGGCGTACATAGCCCTGCTCATCTCTTAGTGCTGGAGGAAACTGAAGCCAGGTAATTCACATAGGTAGCATAAGAGGCAGAGGTGGGATTTTAAATTTTATTTGTCTCTCAAATTACAGGTAAAAAATTTTAACATTCATTATTAAAAATTTTGAGTTCCATGACTAATGTAGAAATATGTTTAATATGATCAAGTATAACTTAGATTGTATGAGTGGAAGTGGGGGAAACTTAGAGTTCATAATCTTATAGAAGTGAATGTTTCAAACTAAAAGCAAATAAAATTTAAAAGAAAAATAAAAACAGAATTTTGAGTTCCAAATTCTCTAGTTGAGAAATTAAGCAATTTGATATGTTATATATGTGCAATCATGCTGATCATTTCCATATTAGTCATGCAGAAGTAGGATTTGCTCTTAGGTGCTCTGACTCTATAGGAAAGTTTTCCTCGTAGTATAGTACAATGGAAGGAAGCTAGATCATAATCTCAGAAGACCTCAGTTTAAGACATAACACTGCCCTTGGGCAGCTGGGTGCAACAGCCTATGGAGCTCCACATACGGAATCAGGGATGGGATCTAAGTGGTCAAATTCTTTCAAGGCAGACCTGCTCTGTACCCTTACATTTTGGAGTTTCCAACACCCCCAGACTGCAATAATCCTGGACAGGTTACTGTTTGCTCAGTTTTATCATCTGTAAAATGAGGGATGATAATAGCACATATCTCCCAGGATTGCTATGAAGATCACAGAAAATAATTACTGTAAAGTACCTGGCACATAGTAAGTACTATGTAAACATAATTATTAATTTTTTTTTACTAGTTATGTGACCTTGGGAAGAATTACAGCCTTTCAGATTCAATTTTCTTATATGTAAAATTAATGAGATGATTGAATGTTGGAAGTGCTTTATAAGTCTGTTGTTGTTATTGGGACATTTCAGTTGTGTCTGACTTTTTGTGACCCCAGGAGTGCTTTTCATTTCTCCAGCCCATTTTACAGATGAGAAAATGAGGCAGACAGGGCTAAGTGACTTGCCCTGGGTTGTATAACCTCTGGTTGTATGAGACCAGATTTGAACTCAGAAAGATGAGTCTTCCTGACTCCAGGTCAATCACTCTATCTCCTGAGAATAAGTATTATTAATAAGCAATAAATAATATCAATGATAGCTTGCTCTGCAGAAAATTGGATTGCCTTCATTATCCTGTTACCTCCTGGTTACTACTTATTGAGGGACTAACCTAGAATAAAGCATTGAATACGTGTTAGCCACCACCACCACCATCCTACTGAATTTACAGACCACGAAAATAATTGGAATAAAGTACACATTTTAGTACTTGAGCCCTTAAGATAAAGATAATTATTATTGAAAATAAATAATAATAGATAACATTTTTAAAGCACTTTAAGGTTTGCAAAGTAAATCTTATCTTATCTCATTTGATTAATTAGATGCTTCATATTCTGTGCTATCATCTAGATCATATTTTACTAGGGAAAAACCCAGTTTTTCAGTTAGGCTCTTCTTATGCATTTGACCTTATAGCAGTTGTATATGTGACAATTGTTTGAATTGAGTAGTCAAAATAGCTGATGTTTGTTTCTCTTGGCATTATGTTTTCTTGTCTATAGAGAGATTAGAAAAATGAGTAAACTAGCACTGTCTGAATTCCATATGTTATGACTTGGCTTGGTTCTTCATTTTGTTGACTGGTTCAATCCTGGGATTCTCCTAAATTGGAGGAAGATTTCTAATTAGAATCTAGTTTATAATTCCAATTTACAATTAGTTTATAAAACTAAATATGCCTCTTTATTCATGCATTTACCTATTGTATTCAGAGCACAGTTTTAGACATGGTGGGGAAACATAAAGGATCTATTTCCCTATACTGTGAATGCTTGTGGTCTGTTTGGAGACATAAAAGAAGGCACAGGTGCAATGGTGTAGGATGGTAAAGTGAAAACTATTGAATAGAGAGTCAGTGAACCTGAATTCTAACTGTAACTAAGTTACTCTAAGGCTCCTGTGATACTGGGGAAGGGGCTTTATGGGCCCGTTTACCAATTTGTACAAGGAATGGGTTGGATTAAATGAATGCTAAGGTTTCTTTTAGCTCCAGCTCTATGCTCCTAGGTGATTAGGCTTCACTGAGGTACAGTAGACCAGGAAGGAGAGTAGAACTTTGTTGGAAAAAACTTTAAAAGTCAGAATTCTATCACTACCAGTATAATGGTTGAGAATCCCGAGTTGAGAAACAGAGTTTTAATAGTGTGAGAATGAGAATTGTTAATTCAAACATAAGATTATTTTCTTGGAAAGTTTATGGAATAACTCAAGCTTATTTTACTTCATTCAGTTTCCAAGTTAAAATTTACTTTAGAGGCATTGTATAATAATTGCCATGAGGCAGAAGAAATCTTTGAGCTAATAGGGCATTTACATCTGCACGTAGTAATTTTTTATTGGTTATCCTCATCACCAAATTCTATTAAATACATTGTAGTAGGTGAATTTGTTGACTAAATCTGAAATTTGTGCTGTCAGAACAGGTCCAGATTTTCTTTCAAGTACCTTTAAAGAAAAACCTTTTTATCCTTTCTCTTTTTCGAAATGCTCTTCAAAGACCTGAAATTTCCAATCTAATTCATGCATTTATTAAGTAGCTATCATGTGGCATGGCACTGTGCTAGATTCTGTGGATGGGGAAAAAGAGATAAAAACACAAACAGAAACCTCCACAGAAGTCCCTGCTCTCACAGACTTTTCATTATATCAAGTTTATGGGAGAACTAAGAATGTCAACCATCGTTCTACTAGCTTCAGTTAGCATTTACGTAGCACTTCAAAGTTTGCAAAATGCTTTGTTTATGTTATTTTATCCTCACAACAACCCTTTGGGGTGCATGCTGTCATTGTCTCCATTTTATGATGAGGAAACTGAGACATAGTGATGATAAATGACTTGCCCAGGCAGATAGTTTCTTGAGCCAGGATTCAAATTCAGATGTTCTGGATTCCAAGTTAGATACTTTCTCCACTACACCATGAAGGTACCTATACTTAGTAAAAGAATCAATTCTGCCCCTTCCCTCCAACTTATCAGTATCCTGAGCAAAAAGAAAAGACTGAATTAAATGAATCACTTAGCTTTTTGAGTTTGTAATGAAAACCAGAGAGTAATTTCCTTCCTGAGAAGGCACTTAATGGAAGTCTTAGACCTTGTCATAATCACTTTTTCATTTTTTAGACAAGATGGGTTTTAATGCATAAAAGTGATCCCTTAAAAATGATTAAGTCTTGTCTTTGTGACATTAAACAACATGATTAGTAGGTAGTTTGTCTGCATCAATATTGTTTTAACTTACATTGATTGTCCTAACAGGAAGAGCATACTATGAATGGAGAGGAATTGTATCAGAAAAGTACCATACACGTTATCTTTTTAAAGCGGGTTGGCTTAATATAAGTCGGCAATTACTGTACCAAGAATATATGAATAATGTAAGTATATACGAGATAGTTTATAGCACCATAGAGAGGTGGTATAGTATAATATGGACAAAAAGATGGCCTTGGATTCAGCAAAACCTGCATTCAAGTCTTGCCTCTTCTATATGCCTTGTGACCCCTAGACAAGTCACAGCTACTCAGTTCTTTTTCTCCCAGACCCGACTGTAAGTTACAGAGCTAAAGGAAGTCTGCATTGGTAGATGGGATTTCCTTACTGGAAGTTCCCCACTTATGATGCATTGTCATAGTACAGTGCTGTGCTTGGAGTCAGGAAGACCTGAGTTCAAATCTAGCTTCAAAGCCTTCCTAGGTATGTGGTCTTGGGCAAATCATTTAACCTTTGTCTGCATTAGTTTCCTCAAATGTAAAAAATGGGGATAATAATAGTACCTACCACCCAGGGTTGTTATGAAGATGAAAGGAGCTAATATTTGTAAAGTACTTACCACACTGCCTGGTACATAAGAGGTACTTGATAAATGCTTATTCTATTAATGATGAAAGTGATAGTGATTGTAGTATATATGTGGTGCTTTCTCCAGTTGAATACAAGCTCCTAAAGGGCAGAGATTATTTTCCTTCTTGTTATTGTATCTTAGGTCCCTAACACAGTACATGATGCCTTCTAAAATACTTAATAAAAACTTGAATTGAACTCTGTGTGTGCACATACATGTGTATATACCCCCATCTATATACATGTGTATATACACCTATCTATGTATACATATGCATATGATTCTTTTCATAAGAGACTAAAAGTGGTCAGAGAGGAGAGAGGAAGGCTTTCTTCTTTTGAGAGTCACTGACATTCAGGGGAAAAAAAGTCAATTAAGTGCTACTGCATGAGGAAAACAATTTAATTAATTGTTATTGCCCTTTCTTCTATTATAATGTATGCCATTCATTGTTTTTCAAACACCATTCATAGTTTTCTCACTGGGCTTATCAAACTCCTAGTCCATTGAGAACAAGATGGCAATAGCAGTCCACCAGAGAGAAAATTATTATCTTGGTTATAGCAATGATACACTTAAATATAAAGATTTTTTATGAATAGAATTTATGCCTATATACATGCATAGGTGTGTTTTATGAATACACACTCATATGTCACTCTGTCTGGCCCAGATGATACAAATAATAAAATTAAACAGTCCCATCCTCAAGGAGCTTACTTCTATGGGGAAGATATATACAATTAAATCTTGCTGGCTTTCTTGCTGCCCCAAGTATACAACTTTTCACCTCTTAGCTTTTGCTCAGTTTGTTTCCTGTGCCCTGAATGCTTGCCTGCCTGTATTGATAATGCATTTTTTTGTTTTAGTATAAACAAGTACCTCTGATAAAATAATGTTATTGAAGAAGATCTTCCCCACTCATGAATGGACCTGGGAAGATTTGTAGGAAGGCCCACACCTTTTGTTAATGAGGAATTTGTTCTCAAGGGTTGTGATGCCCTCTGACTCTGAAAAATGTATAAGTACTCTGAGGTGAGGTTTTACTTTGGGGCTTACCGATTGGAAGTGTTGGTTTGGCCAGATGAGACTCTAGGCAGCTGCTAAGGAGCCTCCCCCCTCTTTGAAAACCCAGATGTTGATCCTTGTCTCTCTGGTAACTATTATGTAGGGTAATGATCAGACAGCTGGATCTGCCTGTTGATCTATGATGTATGTATTACTTACATCAACAGTTGGAAACACGCCTGTTGATTTTGATTTCTCTGTATTTTCTCTGAAGTTCAGGGTGCTGACTTTTTCCCCTGAACAAAGTGAATGATACATGCACTTGATTAAAGTGATTGTTGACCCCCCAAAAGTTGCTTTTCTTTTAGAAATGCAGATCTAAGAACCTGGGCTAACAGGCCCCGCTGTGTATGCTGGGGTCCTTGCTTTTATATTGCCTCACTTCAGGCCTGTTAGAATTTCTAGCCCTCTATAAGGATCAGTTCAAATGCTATCTTCTCTATGAGGCCTCTCTTGAATTCCCTTTATCTCATACCACCTTCTCCAATTCCATTACTTCACATTTACCTTGTGTGATATAAAGAACTGCTGCTAAATGCAGGTAATATCTTTCTTCCTATGCCTTTAGTCATTCAAAATACATTTCCATATTAACCATGTCACAAAAGAAAGCACAGACCAAAACAAAACAAAACAAAACAAGAAAAATGAAGTTTTAAAAAATAAAAAAAAAGAACTTATGCTGAGCCTATGGACCACTGGAGTATGGTGTCCACTCCCTCTCTCTTTCTGAGGGAGACATTTGCTTTCTATCCAGGTATGTAGTCTGCAGAGGGTTAGTTGTAGGAAGCCTGACCATATGTAAAGGTTAGGTTTTCTTTTTTCCCACATTTTCTACCTCAGGAAATTCCAACCCCACTATGCCAGGACAAATCATTTAAAGCTTAGGTTTCAGTTCATGTACAGATCTCTAGAGAGATGGGAATTCTTTTGGCTGGCTGGTAGACTTGCACTACACTTTATATTTATTAAATTATTCACAAATGTATTGTTTCTGCTGATTGGGTTGTAAGCACTTTTAAGAGTTGATACTATATTGTTTGCATCTTTATATATCTTGTACTCAGAAGAATTTCTGACAAATGGCAGACCCTTAAAAATTGCTTCTCTACAGATTGTTTGAGTTGGAAAGAATCCTGGAGGTTTTCAAATCTAACTACCTTCTTATATGGATTGAGGGAAAACTGACAAAAGGGGTAACCCACACTCGAGATGGTTAGGGTCTGGGTTAGCAAAGAGTATGTGAGAATTTGGAGGAAGAAATTAATATGAGGAACATAAAGAGGAAAAATCTGTAGGATTTTATGATCATTTGGACATAGGAAGTAAGTTGACATTTAAGTCTTTTCTTTGAAGAAGTGGTTATGGGGGAATGGGGTGGAAAGTTACAGGGTTTGGGAGTGAAAAGGGAGCTCTGCAGCCATATAGTTTGTCATATGCATAGACTACTCACTATGCCACATTTGACAGTGGTCAAGCAGCCCTTTGCTCAAAGATCTCCAAAGACAGGGCAATCTCACCATATCTCGAGTCAACACATTCCATTTTTAAGTAGCACTGTTAGGAAATCTTGGGAGGATAAAATGTGACTAAATTCAAGTGAGTTAAATGACATGGTAAAACTGTTGAAGCAATAGAATATTAAAAGAATAGAAAATATATGATTCCCACCCATGAGAACCTGAGGCTCTGTGGTTTCTTTGCTGTCTTTTGTCTCACCTGTAATACTGCTTTTCCGCTTCTTTGTGAGGTTTCATTGGCATAGAGTAGTTTCTGAATGTTCAAGTAGGTGGCACAGTGGAGAGAATACCAGGCCTGGTGTCAGGAAGACTCATTTCCCTGAGTTAAATCTGACCTCAGGCACTTACTAGCAGTGGGATCATGGTCAAGTCACTTTTAACCCTATTTCCTTCAGTTTCCTTATCTGTAAAATGAGCTGAAAAGGAAACAGTCAATGACTTCAGTATCTTTTTCAAGAAAGCACCAGTGGGGTCACAAAGAGTGAGACATAACCAAGCAGCAACAACAGGCATTTCTGAATTTCATCATTGTTACAGCCTCTTCTGCTGAGTTGTAAGGATTTCTGCAGAATCTAGAAATATAGTGATAAAGCAAGTTCCAAGGCCAGAGTTCCACCTTTAATACCCCTACATTGACCAAATTGGCATATAGAATTATGCGAAAATTGAATTAGTTGATCACTAAGTGTGTGTCCAGTTCTTTATAGTATCAGAATAGACTTGTATTTAGGAAGACCTGGGTTTGAATTCTGTCTTAGTTTCTTATAAGCTGTTATTAGCAAGTTATTTCTTTGGACCTCTTTTCTCAGGGGATTACACTCAGTTAATTCTATTGTATCTTCCAGACTTAAATCTATGATCCTATGCTTTAGGTTGCTACTAAATACTGGGAAGGGGCAGCTCTATCCCTGGATAGAGCACCAGAGCAGGAGTCAAGGAGGACCTGAGTTCAAATCTCACCTCAGACACTGTGTGACCTTGGGCAAGTCACTTAACCCAATTGCCTCATCCTAGCTCATCTCCAGTCATCCTGATGAATATTTGGTCCCTAGATTCCGATGACTCTGGAGGAGAAGTGAGACTGGTGACCTGCACAGCCCTGCCTCACTCAAAAACAAAGTCAAATGCAAGTCATGTCATTATTTCTCTGATGGCATGGTCTTCTTCGGCAATGAAGGACAAACACACACAGACACCATGGAATAGAACAACTTATTGCCTATAATGGCTGCAAGATCTTAGGAAACTGAAAAAACAGCCAGTCTTATGGCGCCATATCAGGAGCTATGGCTTCTAACCCAATCAACAGCTGTCAGGAGAAATCAGATTGTTCCACTTTTGTTATTTTCTACCCTCTTTGGCCTTGGCTTTGTTCTGAGTACTGGATCTGTCCTATGTTCTCAATTGTGGCATGAATTTTCATCACAGTTAGATTGACACAGATGAAAATTTGCCTTCAAAGACATGGGCAGTAGAGCCAATATGGGAGATAAAAGCAGGAATTCACCTGCATTCTCCCAAGCTCCCTTCCAAACAACTTTAAAATAATACCTCAAAACAAGTCCTGGAGTGGCAGAACCAACAAAAGGATGAGGTACAACAATTTTCCAGTGAGAAAAATAATTATATCTCTCTTGAATTGAACAACTAATTGTTGAATCAGAGCCAAGTTTTTTTCCCTTTTCTACTTTCTCATTCAGAAATCAACCAATGTGGGAAATCTCTGTTTCTGTCTCTACCTCTCTAAGACTTACCCAGACTAAAGATCTAATCAGGGACAGTAAAAGAAATCCTAAGTTTAGGCTAATAAATGGATTCCTGTTCATTGTGTTTGCTTAGACAGGTTTGGAAAAATGTGGATCCTCCCTTTTTTTTGTCAGATAGGTGATATGGAAATTGATGTTGCTTTGATCACTATGTGAGGGATGTTAGTCATGTGCCCCAAGACTCTCATTGTAATATAGGCCAGCTTCTCATTGTAATATTTATTTTCTAATTAATTGTTAACCAATCAGAGTTGAATGCCATCCTCAGGAATACATTCTCCTCTAAGGGCCCACTGCCATGAGGGGTCTTTGGTCTAAGAGAGATTGCCAAATGACCTCCTTTTATTAATAAACTTGTTGGTATTATTAATAAAATGACTACTCAGAAATTGTCTTTCCAACTTCTTAATCATCACAGCTTAGTGTGTAACAATGAAGGGCTTTTAGAGGAAAAGAGAGGTCTGGCTTAAGTCTCCGAGAAAAGGTCTTCCTTTTTGAGCACTCATTGGTGAAAATTTGCCACCTATAAAGAAGTCCTTTCCTGGGAAACTGTGTTAAGATTTTGATTCTCTCCTCATCTCTGGGTAAGCATATATGAGTCTTTATGTCTGCTCTGAGTGTTTGAATTGTGTCTTTCTGAATTTTTTGCTCTTGCAGTGGGGAGTGTACTTGACACAGGCTACAGAGATATATTGTGATATATGCACACAGATGCCACCTGAGGGGTTTGAATTCACCTTGGAATCACAGTCCAAACCATTTCAATCCTTCTATAATTAAGGAAGCATGGTCTGAAGTCTCTTGCAGGTAGAGTTCTCTTAAGAGTCCTAGATTTCTGGCAGGAGCTGTGGTGGTCTACTTAAGAGAGCTTTTGGGGTTCTGCTTAAGAGGATTTGATACTGGAACTAAGGCAATTGTAAGAGTACTCTGTTTCTCTGTGTTTTGTCTTTATCTTTAGGATATGGCTTGTATTTGCTCGGTGGGGAGAACTGAAAAAGCAGGGTGAGATTTCCCCAGGCTATAATGTTTAAAAAGGGTAGTTTTAATTTTAAAGAGTTCTTTTCCTATATTTTGATTGTGAGTTTTGGAGGTAGAATGAGGGTTTATCACTGAGTACTTCCTTGAAGTGAAAGGCCTAGTTTTCACAAGAGCTATAACCTGCAAGGGCTGATGAAATAAAGTCACATTTGGTTTTTAGATGGGCAAGGAAAGTGAAATTCAAGTTCATCTAAAGTAAAATTAAATAGCCACAAAAGGGATTTTTTTCCTTTTTTTTTTTTTTTTTGTGCTCGAAGAAAGGAAGACAAAAGGAAAAGCCAGTGCCAATGTGAGGCTGGTGAGTAATGGCCTTGAATGAAACTTGATTTGTAGATCTAAAGCCTGGGCTAGTGAAAGGGCTTTCAAATATATATTGCCCACATTGTTCAAAGGAAAAGATACTTCCTTTCCTTTCACCTTGAATTGTGATAAGTTTTTGGGGGGCTTCATTAACATTCTTTAGAATTTATTTTAAGGGCCATTTAGAAAAACCTGTGAAGCAGTTGAGGGCAGACCAACCAGCCCCACCCTACAACCACGTGGAAGCTTGATTCCTCTGTAAGTAGAAAGATTAAAAATGAAAAAAAAAAATTGTAACTTGATTTGAAAGCTGGTACAGGCAACTATATAATATTAGGAGAATTTTGATAAACAAGATATGACTAAGTGTGATGATTAAAATCTCTTATATACTACCATTTAAAAACTCTTTTAAAGTGGATTAGCTGGAATTAGTGACTCCATAATATGAAATACCTGGAACAAATAGCCTTTGTATAACATATAATGCTAATTTCAATTAAAAATTGAGGTTCTATGTGATGCAATTGGAAAATAGACCCAAGTATAATTGAACTTATTTTGATTTCATTTTAAGTAAAATTTATTATACTAGTTTTGTGATGTATAATGTACCACACATTCATTTGATAATTCATTTTTTAAGAAATATTGTTAGACAAGTTTGATTTTCTTTAATTCTTTGGGGTTGTGGATTTAATTATTAAAAGACTGATGTAAATATGTGAAAAGAAATTAGTAGTAGATTGGTAACTGAGTTAGAGTGTCAGTATTTCAAGATTTCAGTATTTAACCCCATTCTTAGGTTAAAATGCAGAGATTTGACTTCAGTTAAGCTAATCTAAAAACAGGTGTGATTTCAAACTGTGAAACTTTATATGTATTTCCTAGTACATGCAGCTTGAAATTCCTGGTGCTGGGGTGAAGGAGATAATCTTTCCTTGCCACTGTGATCTGCCCTTCTCCTGAAGCAATATGCCTTTCATTACCCTTAAAGGAGCCTAGCCCTCCATTGTCTATTACCTCTGGATTGCCTCCAGTTGCTTCCCACCCTTGATCCCATCAAAATCCCACTCTCTTGGTTCTGACCTCTAGTCACCCCAATCCCATCAAGATCCTCCTTAAGACCCTCTTAAAGACCCTTCCCAAACCCTTCCTCCCATCACCCCAGAATACTTGGCCTCCCCTAGATTCCTCCCACATTCTTTCTGTATATAAGCTCCATCCTGCCTCCATAAAGGCACTCAGATTCAATCTAGTTCAGATTCTGTCTGACCAACTTGTCAATACAAGTGTTACAAATGGTGAGACTTCTTAAGAGTCAACCCAATATGGGGCATCTTTAATAAACTTTATTTTCTTTGGCTGAAAGAAGACTTGGGTCAAATTCCTTTGGGCAAGACCCCATGGTGTTGGTATTTGGGGGTCATAAGCACTCCAAACCTCAACACTCTGAGGATGGGAGTTGGAAACTTAATTAAGGCAGTTCCTACTCTGATAAGTCTCATATAGATAGAGGAGGCAAGGGATTGAGAATTGATCTAGTCATTTAAGGAAAAGATTATATGCAGTAGAAATTGTCATCACACTTTAAATACATGTATACCTACATACAAAGAAGATAATAGAAATATATCAGTTAAAATTAAAACATTACCATTATTTATTATAAATAAGATTTTATTTGATTTAAACCAAAATCTTTCTTGAAGGAAATAAGAATGGGGTCTGAATGTGTTCTCCTATCAGGATAATTATGGTAAATCAGAACCTAAGACAAAAGACATTTGTTATTTGGCATTGAGAAATTTATTAGCTGTATGACCCCAAGCAAGTTACTTTATGTTTGTTTAACTCAGTTTACTGTTCTGTAAGGGGATAATAATAGCACCTATCTCTTAGAGTTGTTTTGAGGATAACATGATTTTAAAATGCTTAACAAAGTGCCTGGAATAGGGCAAATGCTATATAAATTTTAACTGTTTTTAAATTACTTCCTTAATTAGATATGATTACTTCATACTTGATAACTTTATATGAAGTTTTAGATGTGATCAATATGTACTGCCGATGACGATGAGATGAATGATTTTCTGGATAAGGTATTTTGGAAATACATTCTAACTGAATTAAGGCTACTTCAGGTGGTAATGGTTATGTTTGGTAATGGATTTTGTTTCTAGTTTTAAATACTTAATATTTTTTATGGTATTGTTTCATTTCCAAACTTTTTTATATTGTGAAATTTGGTAAACTATTGTGTCACTTATTTTGTTAGAAAAGCAACTTCTCTTATAGTGTGGATGTTGTTAGATTAAGAATTGTACTATTAATGAAAGGTGAAGAAAGGGCGTAGACAGCTGTTAGGTCATTTTATCAGCCCCACTGACCACATTCTGTAATATTTTGAAATATTGTAATTTAAGAACTTATAAACTTCTAGCTTTGCCTATAATTAAAGAGGATTGTCTAAAATCACCTGGCAATCATTTATGGAAATTTTGAGATTGTTAACTATCTGGAGTTATTCTCATAATGTTAAAAACCTATCAAGTGGAAGTGGAGCCAAGATGGCGGAGTAGAAAGACTCACGTATGCTAGCTTCAAATCCACAGCCCATATATTTCCTGCAAGAAGAACTCCCCACAAATTCTGGAGCACTGCAAGGCGTGCAGAAACACAGTGAAAAAGATTTCTGTTCCAGAGAGCCCTGAAAAGCTGACCCCAAAGGTCCGTCGTGCTCTGGACAGTGGAGTCCACCCCTGTGCCGCCCTGGTGCAGCCCCAGAGGAGCTGATCTGAGCAGGCTTCAGGGACGGAACCTCTGGCGGCTGCAAAGGTCCCTCCACCCACAGGAGCTACAGGCAAGTGAGAGAGACGTCTGGGCTGGCTGAGGGTGTCTCCATGACTCGGGCCCCCTTGGGAGGCAGCAGCAGAGGGAGCAGTGGAGGGAGCGACAGAGGCAGCAGCAGAGGCAGTGGCAGAGGCAGTTGCAGAGGCAGCGGTGGCAGCCCGGGACTCCCCAAGCAGGCAGAAGCTCCATTACTGAAGGTCTCTGCATAAACCACCTGAGGGAACTGAGCCTGGGAGACGGCCCTGCCCCCACCCGCCCCATTACTGAAAGTCTCTGCATAAAGACCCTGAGGGAACTGAGCCTCGGAGGCGGCCCTGCCCCGACCCCAGCACCAGAACTTAAGGTCACATTGATTAGTAGCCGCGCCTGCCACTGAAAGCCCATTTGAATCTCAGACCCCAAGCACTAGCTGGGCGGATCTAGGCAGGGGTGGACAGGAATCTCAGAACTCAAGTAACTGGCTGGGAAAATGCCCAGAAAAGGGAAGAAAAATAAGATTATAGAGAGTTACTTTGAGGGGGTACAGATGTTCCCACCTTTCAATTCTGATGACGAGGAACTATTCTTACCATCAGGGAAAGACGTGGAGGTCGGGGCCTCTGTATCCCAGACATCCCAGGTGGATGTCCGGTGGGCTCAGGCCATGGAAGAGCTCAAAAAGGATTTTGAAAATCAAGTTAGACAGGTGGAGGAAAAACTGGGAAGAGAAATGAGAGAGATGCAAGAAAAGCATGAAAAACGGGTCAAAAACCTATCAAGTATTTTCATAAGTAAAATGGGAAATTGTGCAAAGAAAGGACCTTGCAAAATCTCTCTTGTAGACTTACAAGAATTCTTAGAACCATCTAGTCATAAATTCTTGTCAACCCTGTGCAAGAGTTTTCTGTGTTGTGGAATTCCTACTGAGTAAATGGGATACAAATTCTACTTTAAAAAATGGGATATAATTAATTTTCAAGACTGCTTATGGTATAGAGTGACACACACATATATACATATATAGTGCATTTATGCATACATGCATCTGTATGTATATGTTTACATATATGTACACGCACATATACACATACATATATGTTTATAGCAATTGACCAATGTTGTTTTTCTAGGGGTGTACGTGAATTATCGTGTCTTCACTATTGATATGGGATTCTAGAATGTAATTATTTTCCCCTTTTTTAGATTTTTTCTTTTTAAAATTAAATAAAATTTAATTTCTTTTTAAAATTTAATTTGCTTATACCACCAATTACATGTAGAAGCAATTTTTAATATTCATTAAAAAATTTTTAATTCCAGATTCTCTGTCTCTCTCTTTCCACCCCCCTTATTGAGAAGGCAAGCAATTTGATATGTTATACATGTGTAGCCATGCAAAAATATTTCTACATTAGTCATGTAGAAAAGAAAACATAGACCAAAAAAAAGCCTGAAGCAAAATAAAACTTAATGATCTGTGTTCAGAAACTTGTCAGTTCTTTCTCTGGGGATGGATAGCATTTTTCATCATAAGTTCTTTAGAGTTGTCTTAGATCATTATATTGTTGAGAATAGCACTACTACTATGTTCAAATGTTCTTCTGGTTCTACTGATTTCACTTTGAATCAGTTCATAAAAGTCCTTTCACTTTTTTCTGACAGCATCCTGCTCATCATTTCTTCTAGCACAATAATATTTATTCCATTAATCATAAACCAAAACTTTTTCAGCCACTCCCCAACTGATGGGCATGTCCCCAACTTCTAATTCTTTGCCACTAGAAAAGAGCTGCTGTAAATATTTTTGTACACATGTCTTTTTCATTTTTTCCCTCTCTTTTGGGATACAGACCTCTGGGTATGGCTGGATCAAAGAGTACGCATAGCTTTATAGCCTTTACAATTCCACCAACAGTGTATTACTGTCTCAATTTTTCCACATCACTTCCAATATTCATTACTTTCTTTTTTTTACCTGTTAGCCAATCTAATAGTTGTGAGGTAGTACTACAGAATTGTTTTAATTTGCATTTCTCCAATCAATGTGATTTAAAGAATTTTTAAAATGACTGTAGATATCTTTGATTACTTCATCTAAAAACTGACCATTCATATCTTTCAATCATTTATCAATTAAGAATGACTTTTATTTTTATAAATTTGACTCAGTTCTCTATATATTTGAGAAATGAGGTCTTTATCAGAGAAACTTGCTTCAAAATTTTTTCACGGCTATAGTTGCTAACTCATTTTCCTTCCATCCTATTCCCTTCAGTTTATTCTATTCTCTCTCCCATTTCACCCTGTCCCTTCTCAAAAAAGTTTTGCTTCTGATCACTGCCTCCCCCAATCTACCCTTCTTCTATCATCCCCCATTTTCTCTTATCCCTTTAGCTTCCTACTTTTCTATAGGGTAAGATAGATTCCTATACCCAGCTGAGTGTGTATGTTATTTCTTCTTTGAAAGAGTTCCAATGACAGTAAAGTTCAAATGTTCCTTACCACCTCCCACTTCTTGTCCTCCACTGTAAAACTTTTTCTTCCCTCTTTTTTGCGTGAAATAATTTACGCTAGTCTACCTTTCCCTTTCCCTTTCTCCAAGTAAATTCCTCTCTCACCCCTTAATATTTTTTTAAGATATCATATCTTAGTATTCAACTCACACTTGTGTACTCTGTCTCTCTCTCTCTCTCTGTGTCTCTCTCTGTTTCTCTTTATATATATATATATATATATATATATATATATATATATATATATATATATATATATATATATATATTCCTAACTGCTCTAGTAATGAGAAAGTTTTTATGTGTTACATGTATCATCTTCCTATGTAGGAATGTGAACAGTTTAAATTATTAAGTCCCTTATGATTTCCCTTCCCTGTTTACTTTTTTATGTTTCTCTTGAGTCTTGTATTTGAAAGTCAAATTTTCTATTCAGCTCTGATCTTTTCATCAGGAGTGCTTGAAAGTCCCCTCTTTCATCGAATATGCTTTTTTCCCCCTGAAAGATTATACTCAGGTTTGCTGGTTAGGTGATTCATGGAATATCATATTCCAAGCCCTCTGATACTTTAAGGTAGAAGCTTTAATATCTTGTGTTCTTCTGACTGTAACTCCATGATACTGGGATTGTTTCTCTCTGGCTACTTGCAATACTTTTTCCTTGACCTAGAAATTATCGAATTTGGCTATAATATTCCTCAGAGTTTTCATTTGGAGATCTCTTTCTGGAGATGATTGGTGGATTCTTTAAATTTCTATTTTACCCTCCAGTTCTAGAATATCAGGGCAGTTTTCCTTGATAATTTCCTGAAAGTTGATGTTTAAGCTCTTTTTGGACTACAGCCTCCTCGATATTCAATAATTTTATAAGCCTGGGTCTGTTTTCTAGGTCATTTGTTTTTCCAATGAGATATTTTACATTCTCTTCTATTTTTTCATTATTTTAGTTTTGTTTTATTGTTCCTTAATGTCTCATAAAGTCATTAGTTTCCATTTTCTCCATCCTAATTTTTAAGGAATTATTTTCTTCAGTGAGCTTTTGGACCTCCTTTTCCATTTGGTCAATTTTGCTTTTTAAGGAGTTCTTCTCTAAAGTGAATTTTTGTATGTCTTTTTCCATTTGGCCAGTTCTTGTTTTCAAGGCATTATTCTCCTTTTTGGATTTTTGTACCTCTTTTACCATTTGGCCAGTTCTGTTTTTTAAGGTGTTATTTTCTTCAATATTTTTTGTGTGCCTCTTTTACCAGACTGTTGACTCTTCCATCATGATTTTCTTGCAATGCTCTCCTTTCTCTTCTTAGTTTTTCCTGTACCCCTCTTCCCTGATTTTTAAAATCCTTTTTGAGCTCTTTCATGTCCTGAAGTCAATTCATATTTTTTCATTTAGGCATTGGATATACGAGTTTTGACTTTGTAATCTTCTTTTGAGTATGTATTTTCATGTTCCTTGTCACAATAGCAACTTTCTATAGTGAGATTTTTTTTCTTTTGTTTGTTCATTTTTCCAATCTATTTTCTGACTTTTGACTCCATGCTAATGTGGGTCTCTGATTTCAGAGTGGTGGGAGCATTCCTCAAGCTTTGTGATTTTTGTAGTTGTTTTCAGAGATACTTCTAGGGACTTGTAAATTTTCATTTCTTCCAAGGTGGTGTGATCTAAGGAGATATGTATTTACTACTCTCCTGGTCTGTTCTTTGATCTGTGAGAAGCCACAAACGCTCTTTTCTGTTCTGACAAGGGTCAGAACAAGGGTCCCCCACTCCTCCACCACTCCTTTGGGTCACAAGCTCTGATGTACAAGTGTTATTTCTTTGCCTAGGACTATCACACAATACTGTGACCCAAATCTGAGTTGAGACAAAGCAACAGAGTCCTGCCCCCACTGTCTGTCAGAAAAGAGACTCCTGTAATCTTATGACCAAATTTTTGATCCCTTGCTCTTTGTGGGCTCCGAGCTCTGGAAGCAGTTGCTGCTGCCACTGATTCAGGCACTCCTAAGGCCTATTCCTGGTTTTCTGGGGCCGGGTCTGCCCTGAAATGGTCTGCACTGGACCTCCATTCTCTCTCTCACCCTGGTGCAACAGACCTTTCCTGCCAAGGCTCTAAGTTGTCTTGGGCTAAAAAATGGTTTCACTCTGTCCTTTATATGGCTCTGCTTCTTTAGAATGTTTTTTGATGGATTATATAAAGGTATTTGAAAGGGTTTGGGGGATGGATCAGCTAAGTCCCTGCTTGTTCTCTGCCATCTTGGCTCCTCTTATTTTCTTGATTTCTAGTGATATGTTTTATACCAGTTTGAATTTGTATTCTAGGAGATGACAAAAAGCAATAAAATGATATTGAGCAAATTTTTAAAGGTCTGATAAGCTTTTAATTGGGTATTATTTTTTGGCTTAGAAAAACTGAATCTCCTCCATATGGCAGATACTTTTTTTATTAATAAATTTATTTATTAAAATTTTTGCATTCATTTTCACAAAATTTTGGGTTCCAAATTTTCTCCCCATTTGTCCCCTCCCACACCCCAATACACCAAGCTTTCTAATTTCCCCTCTCACCAATCTGCCCTGTCTTCTCTCATCCCACCCTTCCCTTGTCCCCATCTTCTCTTTTGTCCTGTAGGGCCAGATAACTTTCTATTCCCCATTACCTGTATTTCTTATTTCCTAGGAGCAAGAACAATACCCAACTGTTGTTCCTAAAACTTTGAGTTCCAACTTCTCCCCATCCCTCCCTTTGGGAAGGCAGGCCATTCAATATAGGCCATATCTGTGTAGTTTTGCAAATGACTTCAATAATAGTGTTGTGTAAAACTAACTATATTTCCCTCCATCCTATTCTGTCCCCCTGTTGCTTCTATTCTCTCTTTTGATCCTGTCCCTCTCCAAGAGTGTTGATTTCAAATTGCACCCTCCTCCCATTGCCCTCCCTTCCATCATCCCCCCCCTGCTTATCCCCTTCTCCCCATTTTCCTGTATTGTAAAATAGGTTTTCCTACCAAAATGAATGTGTATTTTATTCCTTCCTTTAGTCAAATGTAATGAGAGTAAACTTCATGTTTTTCTCTCAGCTCCCCTCTTTTTCCCTCCACTAAAAAGTCTCCTGCCTTCCTCTTTTATGAGAGATAATTAGCCCCATTCCATTTCTCCCTCTCTTCCCAATACATTTCTCTCTCACCGTTCACCTTAATTTCTTTTAAGATATGGTCCCATGCTATTCAATTCACTCTGGGCTCTCTGTCTCTGTGTGTAGCTGTGTGTGTGTACCTGTGTGTGTGTTTGTGTGTGTGTGTGTGTGTGTGTGTGTGTGTGTGTGTGTAATCCCACCATCTACCCAGATATTGAAAAGTTTCAAGAGTTACAAATATTGTCTTTCCATGTAGGAATGTAAACAGTTCAACTTTAGTAAGTCCCTTATGACTTCTCTTTGCTGTTTACTTTTCCATGCTTCTTCTCATTCTTGTGTTTGAAAGTCAAATTTTCTATTCAGCTCTGGTCTTTTCATCAAGAATGCTTGAAAGTCCTCTATTTCATTGAAATACCATTTTTTCCCCCTGAAGTATTATACTCAGTTTTGCTGGGTAGGTGATTCTTGGTTTGAGTCCCTAGTTCCTTTGACTTCTGGAATATCCTATTCCATGCCCTTCAATCCCTTAACGTAGAAGCTGCTAGATCTTGTGTTATCCTGATTGTATTTCCACAATACTGGAATTGTTTCTTTCTAGCTGCTTGCAATATTTTCTCCTTGACCTGGGAATTCTGGAATTTGGCCACAATGTTCCTAGGAGTTTTCCTTTTTGGGTCTCTTTCAGGCAGTGATTGGTGGATTCTTTCAATATTTATTTTGCCCCCTGGTTCTAGAATATCAGGACAGTTTTCCTTGATAATTTCATGAAAGATGATGTCTAGGCTCTTTTTTTTGATCCTGGCTTTCAGGTAGTCCCATAATTTTTAAATTGTCTCTCCTGGATCTATTTTCCAGGTCAGTTGTTTTTCCAATGAGATATTTCACATTCTCTTCCATTTTTTCATTCTTTTGCTTTTGTTTGGTGATTTCTTGGTTTCTCAGAAAGTCATTAGCCTCCATCTGTTCCATTCTAATTTTGAAAGAACTATTTTCTTCAGTGAGCTTTTAAACCTCCTTTTCCATTTGGCCAATTTTTCTTTTGAAAGCATTCTTCTCCTCATTGGCTTTTGGAACCTCTTTTGCCAGTTGAGTGAGCCTATTTTTCAAGGTGTTATTTTCGTCAGCATTTTTTTGGGACTGCTTTAGCAAGGTATTGACTTGTTTTTCATGCTTTTCTTGCATCTCTCTCATTTCTCTTCCCAGCTTTTCCTCCACCTGTCTAACTTGATTTTCAAAATCCTTTTTGAGCTCTTCCATGGCCTGAGCCCATTGAATATTTATTTTGGATGTTTGGGATTCAGAAGCCTTGACTTCTATGTCTTTCCCTGATGGTAAGCATTGTTCTTCCTCATCAGAAAGCAAAGGAGGAAATATCTGTTCACCAAGAAAGTAACCTTCTATAGTCTTACTTTTTTTCCCTTTTCTGGGCATTTTCCTTTCCACAGCTACCTCGCCTCCAGATACACCCATCTAGTGCTTGGGGTCTGAGATTCAAACGCTGCTTCCCAGCCTCAGGGATTTCAGTGGGGGTGGGGCTGCTATTCAATGTAAGATTAAATTCAGGTGCTCAGGTGGGGGCAGGGCTACCTCACAGGGCTCAGTTCCCTCAGGGGGTTTATGTGGGGATCTTTAACAATGGATTTGAGCTCCTGTCTGCTTTGGGAACCCCTTGTCCATTGCTGCCTCTGCTGCTGCATCCCAAGGGGACCCGAGTTATGGAGACACCCTGCGCCCCTCTTGATCCTCCAAAAAGGCCCTCTCACTGACTTTTGCACCTGTTGGTGGAGGGAACTGTGCAGCTGCTGGAGATTCCATCCCTGAAGGCAGCCCAGATCTGCTCTTTCTGGGGCCACGTGGCCAGGGCAGGGATGAGCTCTTCTCTGGGTTGGTGTGGGATGACCCCTGGTGTCGGTTTTTCTAGTCTCTCCTGAACAGAAATCTCGTCCACTCCGTTGTACCACCCGGCTTCTTCTGCTCCAGAACTTGTTGGGAGTTCCTCCTTAGAGGTATTTTATATGCTACCGAGTGTATGTGGGTCTTTCTACTCAGCCATCGTGGCTCCTCCTGCAGATACTTTTTCACTAGAGTGTGGTAGTATTGAGGAATTTGTAGTGATTAGGAATATATTTTATTTTTTGTTTTGGAAATTTTGAGATTTACTTACAACACCTAAGGACAATCTAAAAGAACATCGTTTCAATAAATTCTAATTTTAAAGGTTTATTTTTGTTTTAAGGTTCAATAACAGAGAGATATTTATCAATTTAAAGGTTTCCAACTAATTAGATTCTAATGATGTCCTTTTTAACATCAGGATAAATTTTAAGCTATTTTTTAAGAAAGAAAAATACTTTTAGGAAGGAATACTTAAGTAAAATTCTTTTGTGGGAATGTTTAAGTAAAAATCTTTTGTGTAAGTTCTCTGAAGGCTGACAATATTTTATTTTTAAGCTAATTTATTGCAATAATTTGATATTATTGATAATACTTGTGTCCAAACCTAATGTGATTAATGCAACTTTATTGTTTGAGGAGATAGCTTTTTTGGGACCATGGAATTACTTTAAAGTTTCATCCTTAGATTTGTCATGTCCTTAGACCACATTTAAATGAGCATTTTGAGAAAAATGTCAGCAGTTAGCAACTCAGTGGGAGTGACTTCTGAGACCTAAGGCTAGTGAATATCTGTCCCTGGGAACAACGTAGGGAAAATTAAGGTTGGATTGTCTTAATATATTTTTTTCCCACACAAGAAATCTGTCTACCTGGTTCCATATGCTAGGCTACTTATAGTGATAGAGGCTTTGAAGCTGTTATGTTCTTGCTTCTAACTCTCTTGGCAATTTCTGTTATCGGGGTAGACAAACAGTAGAAGTTTGCCGTTGCAGTATTGGGTCTATTAGTTATTAGATTAACATTATCTGAATTACTATAATAAGCTGAAAGTGGAAAAGGTCTTGCTATTTTGATCTGAATTTGTAGTCATTCCATGGCTGAAGCAAGACTTAAATTAATGCTTCAACTTGTCATATGTATAAGATTCAGTTCCTGAAGTATCTCATTCTTTCAGAGTAATATGAATATAATTAGGCAAAGGTAAAGAAACTTATGAAACAAAGAAATAAATCTATTAAGTGGTGAGGTTAAAGTCAGGAAACTTTTGTATATGTTTTAAGGAATAGGATTTCAACAAAGTTAGTTATGGTTTTTTAAGTTTTTCTTTTTTTATTAATTAATTTGTTTTCAGTTTTCTACAATCACTTCCATAGGTCTTAGATTTTCCCCCCTCCTTCCCCTTTCATCCCCCCCACCAGATGGTGTGCAATCTTATACAGATTCTATACATACATTCTTATTAAATACATTTTCACTTTAGTCATGTTGCACAGAAGAATTAAAATGAATGGGAGAAACCATGAAAACAAAACAAAGCAAAAGAAAACACAAGAGAAAATGGTCTGCTTCATTCTGTGATCCAATTCCATAGTTCTTTCTCTGGATGTGGAAAGCATTTTGCCTCAAGAGTCCATTTAGGTTCTTTTACTGCTGTGAAGGGCTAAGTCTACCAGAAAAATTCCTTGCACTCTGTGGTTGTTGCTGTGTACAAAGTTCTCCTGGTTCTGCTCCTTTCACTCAACATCAGTTCATATATGTCCTTCCAGACCTCTCTGAAGTCTTCCTGTTCATTATTTCTTATAGCACAGTAGTATTCCATTACATTCATATACCACAACTTGTTCAGCCGTTCCCCAAGTGATGGACATCTCCTCGATTTACAATTCTTGACCACCACAAAGAGTGCTGCTATAAATATTTTTGTACTTGTGAGACCCTTTCTTATTTTTAAAATCTCTTTGGGATTCAGTCCTAGAAATGATATTGCTGGGTGAAAGGGTATGTACATTTTTGTAGCGCTTTAGGCAAGTTCCAAATTGCTCTCCAGAATGGTTGGATCAGGTCACAGCTCCACTAACAAAGAATTAGTGTTCCAATCTCCCACAGCTTCTCCAACATTTATCATCTTCCTGTTTTGTCATGTTAGTCAATCTGATAGGTGTGATGTGGTACCTCAAAGTTGTTTTGATTTGCATCTCTAATTAGTAGTAATTTAGAGCATTTTTTCATATGACTACAGATAGCTTTAATTTTTTCCTCTGAAAACTGCCTGTTCATATTCTTAGACCATTTATCAATTGGGGAATGACTTGTATTCTTGTACATTTGACTCAGTTCTCTATATATTTTATAAGTGAGGCCTTTGTCATAGACACTAGTTGCAAAAATTCTTTCCCAGTTTTCTGCTTCCCTCCTAATCTTGGTTGCAT
Organism: Bettongia penicillata ogilbyi; assembly: GCA_023548195.1. Lineage (NCBI taxonomy): Eukaryota > Metazoa > Chordata > Mammalia > Diprotodontia > Potoroidae > Bettongia > Bettongia penicillata. The sequence continues at coordinate 4,896,811 of JAJHZJ010000024.1, forward strand.
TGTGTTTGTACAAAAACTTTCAATTTGATGTAATCAAAATTATTCATTTTGCACTTCATAATGTTCTCTATTTTGTTTGGTCAAAAATTTCTCCATTCTCCATAAATTTGACAAATACACTCTTCCTTCCTCCCTTAATTTGTTTATAGTATCAGTCTTTATACCTAGATCATGTATCCATTTGGACTTTATTCACAGTCAGTTATGTTAGTGAAGAGTTGTAACTTATTAGTTACCTTGTGTTTTCTTAACAGGAAATCTGATTGTTCTTATATTTCTTTTTAAATTTGGGATTAAAACCTGTATGTGGAACATACCCCAAAAAGTATACAAAGTATTTAAGAGTCACATTAAAGATTTTTCCCATTGTTTAAAGGGATTCTGAGAGCAGTAGTCTATGTTTATGTCCATTTTAACATGGTTAATAACTGGACATTTTTTACAATAGACATTTTGATATAAGCTATTCTTTGTGCACAATTTGGGATTATTATGTTTACACATCTAATCCCAAGCCTTTTGTTGTTTGTTATTAAGCACCTTAAAACAAAATCACGGTGCAGTGCCCAGGGCCGTGGAGCTGGCGCTGGCGGCAGGGTCTCTGTGGGTGTCGCGGCCCCTCTGGCTCCCCCGTGATGTGGCTGAAGGAGCGCTTCGCCATCCGCCGGACCCTGCAGTACCTGAGCCAGGGCGACGTGGTGTTTAAGAACTCAGTCAAGGTCATGGCCCTGAATTACAACACCCACGGGGAGCTGAGCGACGGAGCCAGGAAATTTGTATTTTTCAACATTCCTCCGATTCAGTACAAAAACCCCTTGGTGCAGATCATGATGTTCAAGAACATGACGCCATCACCATTTCTACGGTTTAATTTAGATTCTGGTGAACAGGTCCTGGTGGATGTGGATGCTAAGAGCAACAAAGAGATCGTGCAGCATATCAGAAAGATCCTGGGAAAAAATGAGGAAGTCCTCAAGATGGAGGAGCTAGACAGAAAGAAGCTTTCTCACCCAGCTAATTTTGGACCCAAAAAATACTGCCTTCGGGAATGTATCTGTGAAGTGGAAGGACAGGTCCCCTGTCCAGCCATTGTGCCTTTACCCAAAGAGATGATTGGCAAGTACAAAGCTGCTCTTAAAGCCAGTGCTCAAGACTGAGGACCTTGCAGTGGAGGCTCTTGCTGTGTGGGACATCGGAACTCATGCTGAAAGACAAAGGCACTCACTGTAGTCTCAGCAGCTGAGAAGCTCCCAAGCCTCTCCCTGGAGCCCAGGAAAGCCCAGGCTACGTCGTGTTCAAAAGGCCCCATTCTAGACACTAGCACCAGGCTAGAGGAGCAAGAAGACAGAGCAGAGTTGGGGGATTTAAGTGAAAAGACTTGGTATTGACTCTTTAAATGTGATTTCCTAGTTCTATAAGACAAGGGAACATTTACATAAGAAATGTTTTACTGATTAATGAAAATAAAAAGATTGCCTCAATAAAAAAATTACTTGTGTATTGTTCAGCCTAGGGATGAAAAAAAGAATCTACTTATCACAAGTACTAGTTATATCAAGGTAAGTTAGGATTTTTCATGATAAGTCATTTACTGTTACCAATGTGAAATTATAGTCAATACTTGTCACCTAAAAAGTGTGACCCTTGAAAACTAAATACACCCAAAACTTTCATTATTGGAACTTGCTATTTAAGATTGTCAAATTGCAACTGATATTGTTCGGAGCCTTAAGCCAATGATCCATGATGCCAGCAACTTGATGGGGTTTATACTTGTGAACTGCAGGAGCAGTTCTTATGGAATAGGTTGGGGGAATGACTCTTAGCATGAGTTGAGGGAGAATTTTCATGACTCAAGTTCTCTAGTGTGCAATTTCCTCTTGAATGGAACATATCTTACCCCGCTGACTAAACTTGGTTCATTGCAATTGATTATGAATATAACATTTGCCTGGAACTGTCTTGGAGTTAGAGAAGCATCATTCATATACTGTGTAACTATGTCCCTGATTTTGCTTTTATGGTAAATTTCTATGATCATATTAGGTGATCAGTACAAATGAATCTAAATAGATTTTTTCATGTTATTACTGGATTACATCTGAGTTACTACAGTGAGATAAAAGTCCAAAATTTAAGTTATTTGGTCTAGAATTCTAGTCCTCTCTATATTCTGAGCAACTGAATATGTATTTAACCTTGTCATCTGGGTGCTAGTTATACATCTCTGTATAAGATAAAATCCTTTGATTTCTTTTAATCATACGGGGATAATTACACAATGATGTAAAAACTTATGAAACCAGGATATAATGCTATTATTTAGTGAGGTTAATATCATAACTCTCTCAGTTCTGTGTTAATGAAATAAAAGCAGCACAAATAATTTTCTCGAGAAGAGAATGGTTTGTGGTCCATCCTATAAATGACTTACAGAGAGATCCACTTTTACTAGGGGTTATTCATTTGAAAATTTTTAAAAGTTGAATATGTTTTTATTATAAATAACTTACTCAATGTGTACTGTTTTTAAATTGATTATTCAGTGTATTTAGATATCCCATCCTGGAACCTTTTGTTAAATGAATTCATTTTTGTATTGGAGTTCATCTTCTTACTTGAAGTATTGTGTTATTAATTCCTTAGCAGTATCTCATTCTCTTAATGGGGGAATGAACAATGCCAAGTATAAAAATTGGATTCTACATTTTGGTTGGTATATGAGTTTCTTAGCTATATCAACATGACAATTGCTTAGCCTAAAAATGTAAATTTTTCTGGTCTAATAGGCTCCAAATTTGATTCTCTAGTAATAGAAACATAAGGTTTGAGCTAATTTTCATTATGTGACCTGGTTATTGGAAAAGTAAATTTAAAATTGTGTTAATACAAGTTTTTTAGGAGATTTTTCTTTAGCTGAGAAGAGGATGTCTACAAGTGACATGAATCTAAGAAGCCAGTGAGCTGGAAACTGCCTAGAAGACAACATCCAATCCAGAGAGTTGCATTAAATGGTGTCCCATCTCATACAGATAGCTGTCTAAGATGAGGCTTCTGAGTCTTAAATGTACAATTGTATTTTATTATTGCTTTTTGCTTTCTTCCTATGTACCTTTTATCTGTAAGATTTGCTTAATGGAGGATTTCATTAATAGGATCAATCTCTTTCCCTTTTTCTCTCACTTTGATTCCCCTTATAAGTCCCATAATTAAGAATCTTTGATAAAGTGTTTGTAATATCAGTTAGTGATTCATTGAGGAAACTTTATCTCTCAATAGAAACAAATGATTATCGGTCTCTTGTATTAATAGCTAATTACTGAATCAGAACCAAGGTTTTTTCCCTTCTACTTCTTCATTCAGAAATCAACCAATGTGGAAAATCTCTCTCTCAAAGACTTATCCAGACTAAAGATCAAATCAGGCAGTAAAAGAAATCCTAAGTCTAGGCTAATGGATGGATTGCTGCTCATTGTGTTTGCTCAGACAAGTTTGGGAAAATGTACATCTTCCCCTTTTGTCAGATAGCTGATATGGGAAGTTATTAAGTCTCTTTGACCAAGATCTGAATGATCCAAGTCACGTACCTCAAAACTCTCACTGTGATATAGCCCAGCCTCTCACTGTAATATTCATTTTCTCATTACATATTAACCAATCTGAGTTATTGCCACCCTTGGGAACATATGTTCTTCCAAAAGCATATAAACTGTGAGTCCAACACCATAAATCATTTTTGGTCTAAAGGAGAGAGCCAAATGACCATCCTTTTACTAATAAACATACTGACATTATTAATAAAATGACTAATTACTCAGAAATTATGTCTCTTGAACTTTTTAATCACCACATCAGCCCAAGAAAACTTAGAAGTTTGGCAGGAAGGGTCTTTCTCACTGTGGTGAGAGTGAGGCAGAGTTCAGTGCAGACAGCTCAGTGTAAGCCTGTAGCTAGACCCCATGCAAGCCTGCCGCAGCACAAACCAGAGACAAGACCCCATCCCAGTAAACTAGCATAGCCTTTGTGGATAACTGAGTGAATTAGAAGCAACAATTTCCTGAACTCTGAGCACATAAACAGTAAAAAAGACAGACTACTAGTTAGAAGGAGTTTAGAGGGGACACTTTGCTGGCATTAAGGGCAGGACTCTGCTGTGTTACCTTTACATAATTCTAGGTTGCAATGCCAGGGTGAGGAGTAGAATTAGTGTCTAGAGCAAGTGATTACAGCACAATGAGGGTCCTGGTTACAGTTCTAGGATATGTGTGTTTATCACACACCAGAGAACAAGCTCTGGAAAGTAATGATTACACCTCTCCTTAGATCATACCACCTTGGAAGAACTGGAAACATACAGGTCCTTTAGGTCCTCTCAACACAGCATTATAAAAAACCTAAAGGTTGGGACAGTGCCCTATCCACCCCAAGAGTTGCACCCAACTCTAACATAAACTGAAAGGTCATGAAATAGGCTGGAAAAATTAGCAAAAACCACCAACCAAACAAAAAAAAAATAACCTCACCATAAAAAGTTGCTGTGGTAATAGGGAAGATCAAAACATGAACTTGGAAGAAGACAGATGTCAAAACAGTTACAGGCAAAGTCTCAAAGGAAAATGTGAATTGGTCTGAGGTCCAAAGGAAATTCCTACAAGAGCTCAAAAAGAATTTTAAAATTCAAAAGAGACAGAGGAAAAATCAGGAAAAGAAATGATAGTGATAGCAGAGAATAATGAAAAAAGTCAACAAGCTAGTAAAAGAAACACAAAAAGTTGTAAAAAAAAAAATCATCAAAATAAACAGCTCCTTAAAAAGTACAAGTGACCTAATGAAAATGATGCTACAAAAAGCTTACTGAAGAAGATAATTCCTTAAGATTTAGAATTGGGAAAGTGGAAGCTAATAACTCCATGAGACATCAAGAAATAATAAAATGAAATCAAAAAAATGAAAAATATATAAGAATATCTCAAATAGCTCATTTGAAAAACAACAGACCTGGAAAATAGATCAAAGAGAGATAATTTAAGAATTATTGGACTTCCTGAAAGACTTGAAAATTTGCATTCTTTAGTCTAGAACTGTACTGGTTTTTATATGAAGACAAACAGTCTTCAATAAAGAAGAAAATATATCATTCTATCCCAAAGTAGTCATAAATAACATCACATATCCTTTTATACCCAGATGGAAAGAACTTGCAATGTACTGCAAGGTGGAAATAGGGTTCTATGGGTAAACATTAGAGTACAAGACAAAGTAGTCTTATATTTTCAAGAATGCATTTCATAAGAGAAAAACAAAAACACATCTTGGACAAGAGCCATTAAATGGTGCCAAGGGTACTTATAAATCTACTTTCAAAGATGGCATTAATTTTCTTCCATGTAAGTTCTTAGCAGGAAGAGAAGATAAATTATAGGTATATCTTACTTAGAATTTTCTCCATAGTCATTTTGTTTTAGTGCAGGAATAAATTGAAATTGAGAAGAAATTTTTTTCTTTAAACCATACAGAATTTCTCTCCTTTGTCCTCTAAGGAATTTCTTCTTGTAATGTCTGATTCATTGACCTTAACAAGAGTCTATGGAAATGTACTTTTGCTTAATTTGGAGTCCTGAAATTTCTCCATCTCTCTTTTGCTTTGAGGCTTTTAACTATTAACTAGCCAGAAAAGATTCTTGGTTAAACTTGTCAGTTAACTATACTCTCTGAACAGGGCAAATAAAGTACTTTTACTTTAATCATATATTTGCTCAATCAGTTGTTTTCCTCCTTAACTCACATTTCTGTTGGTCCTCTCTCCAATCCCCCTTTCCCATCTGCTTTTGAGGTGTTATGTTATAACGCGAACTACACGGGACTGGGAGTTAGAAGGTCTGGGTTCCACTTGTGGCTTTGTTATTAATGAACGGATCACTTAATTTCACTGAGCCCCAGTTTCCTTATCCATAAGATGATGGGGTAGGATTAGATGATTTTTAAGGTCCCTTCAACTTTGCCATTCTACAATTTTGTACTTCACTAACACCAGGCTCTCTCTCTCTCTCTCTCTCTCTCTCTCTCTCTCTCTCTCTCTTTTCCTTTCTGTCTGTTTTTTTCTTCCTTTCCTTTCCTTTCCTTTCCTTTCCTTTCCTTTCCTTTCCTTTCCTTTCCTTTCCTTTCCTTTCCTTTCCTTTCCTTTCCTTTCCTTTCCTTTCCTTTCCTTCCTTCCTTCTTTCCATCTTTCCTTTCTTCCATCTGTCCATCCATCCTTCCTTCCTTCCTTTCTTATTGTTCTTTTGTTTTCATATCATCTATGTTTTCCAGAAAACAATATCTTATAACAGTAGTTCTGAAAGTCTGGTCCCTAAATCCCTCGGGTTCCCAAGACCTTTTCAGGGGGTCCATGAGTTCAAAACTCTTTACATAATAATACTAAGATGTTATTTGCCTAATAAAATACTCCTTCCTTTTTCAATTGCATATGTGTGGGAGACCAGGTTTTCTTCATATACTTCAACCAAAACAACATATCACAACAGATTGAATATAGAAGCAGATACAAGCATCTAGTTATCTTTTATTAAGACACACATTACAGATATTTGCAAAAACATGAAAAACAATGTCACTCTCACTGAATTTCTTTGCTTTGAAAAATGTAGTTATTTTTCCTGAAAATATGTTGTGACTATGTAATACAGTTATTATTTTTAAATAAATGTTTTAAAAACTTTATCAGTTTTAATTTTTAATACAATAGACAGTGATGTATCTATCTATGTATCTCTCTATCATAAACAATATCTCTTCAAGGTTCTTGAAAATTTTTAAGGATGTAGGGGGTTCCTGAAACCAAAAATTGCATAACTGCTGCTCTACCACAAAAAAAGATGAGAAAAATCAGTTCAGCAAAAATAAATTATTTTTAAAAGTGAGACATTATATGTTGCACCCTGTACATATTATCTCATACTTTATCAGAGAAACAGAGGACGTAACTTCTAATACCCCTCCTGTGGGACCGAGGCTGGTTGTTATGTTTTTTCAAAAGCCCCTTTGGATTGTTTTGTTGCTTTACTTTCAACTTCATTCTTGTAGCAATTTTTCATCTTGCATTTTTGGTTTTGCTCACTTCACTTTGTATCAGTCCATAATCTCTATATCCCCCATGCACTTTTTATTATATAATATCTGCTTTCATTTTTGACCTTCAAATTAATTTCACAAGAAAGATTTATTACCCCATGGAACTTTGAAATTTTTGCAGGGATGTGAAAAAGTTAGCAATTTGCTTTGTAACTTTAGAACTGTTTCTGAGTTTCCATAGCTATGCTTGAAAGTTCCTTTACATTTTATACCTGTTATGTTACCAACCAATCAAAAATTATTTTTTAAATGCCTAGTATATGACAGGCAGAGCATTAGACTAGAATTACCACTCATACAACTGTACTGTGGAGCCTCCTTGTTGGAGGACGAGGCTTCTTGTTAGGAGCAATGATGATGGTGGTAGCGCCATTTCACAATTACCAATGCATATTCTTCATTATCTCTTTCTATATGCTAGACCCACATATTGAGCAAAATTTAGGTGAAAGATTGAACAAAAGCATGTTTTGAGGAAATCACCATGTCAAGCACCTGTGGTTGTATTAGTATGGGAACTTTCTCTACTGATGAAGACTTTGAGGGTTGCCTGAGGAAGGGCCAGAGTGACTTGAGAAGGTTTGCTGCCATACTAAGATAGAGCAGCCAGAGCTTTTTCCTGTGGCACTAAATTTTAGAGGATGAAAAAAATAATATATTCCTTATTAAATAGAAATCAGTTTAGTAATTAATCTCCTCACTTACTCTGTTCAATTTGTTTTCTTGTATTATTTTCTCATAAATTCCAGGATTGATGGTTTTTACAACCTTCTATGTTGCTCACTGTACATAAAAAAATAGCTTACTAAGGGTCAGCCCATGGTTTCATGTCCATTAAGTGGCAAGGTGAGAGTTGAACTTCTGTCTTCATGGGTTTAAATCTAGCCTTCAGTGTAATATACCATGTTCTCACTTTTTCTGTAATAAAAATAACAGTATTAGTCCATAATATTAATTGAATGATGGCATGAAATGTCCATAGACTTTAAAACGCCATGTCCAGAGAATCCAGATAAAGCTGTGTTCTTCAGATAGGAAAGATTAGCCCAATTTCTTAAAAAGTGATGAAAGAGAGCAAAAACTGTAAATCAGCCAGAAAGACAAACATCTGTTCCTTAACATGTCTCACTTGACTTCCTTTTAATCTTCTTTAGAATAAACTGACAAATGGGAAGGTGCAACAGTGATTAGCTTGTTTTCATAAAACAAAGTGCCTTGGATGCAAATGTTGAATATGAATTAAAAGTTCAATTGTAATAACAAGCAAACACAAAAAGTGCCTGTAGCGAGACTTAATGGTACTCACAGAGGAAGGAGGGTTATTGTTACTAGATTGATTTAGGATTTCCTCAGTATGCTCTCTAGAAAGGATCAGAAACAGATGAACAAAAAGTTAGGTGGATTCATTCAATTTGAAATTATGCTCTATAAAAATCTGTCTCTTCAACATAAAAGTGAATGATCACAAAGCTTTATACAGTTGTTACAAAGGGCTGAACAAAAGTAAATTGTTAGTGCAGGTAATGATGGTTGGGGCAATGGGAAGATTTTGAGCAAAATATCAGGAGGAGGATTGAAGTGTTGAATTTTGAATTTTTCATTTACCAAAGCAATGTTGGTAAGACTTAGGGTGTGTGAGCATGAGAGCTATTGTGTCTCCTTGTGTGGAGAGAAAGTATGGGTAAAATGAACAGAGCACTGGACTTGAAGTCAAGGAATCTAAGTTTAAATGCTGCCTCATTCACTTATTTGTAGGATCATCAGATATGTGATCACTTAATTGCTAAGAATGTCAGTTTCCACATCTACACAATGGGGAAATAATAGGTTGCATTCCTTATCTCACACAGTTTATTGACAGGAAAGTACTTTGTGAACCTTAAAGGATCACTTCAATTTGAGCTATTTAATATTATTATTTTTATCACTACTCTGGGGCATAGTTTTTGTGTCCAGAGTTAAAAAAACATATTTTAGGAAGTATTTTGGAACTGTATCATGTCATTTATGAGCTCCTTGAGAACAGGGACTTCTATTTTATTTGCTTTTGTATCCCCAGTGCTTTGCACAATGCTTGGCACAGAATAATCATGATAATAATTACATGAATAATTAGCATTTATATAACACTTTAAGGTTAACAAAGTGTTACAAATACATCTCATTTTCTCTTCACAATAGCTAATTGACTGACTAATTCTACCTTGTCAAGGCTCTGGGATTCTACCGGTGTGGGCACTTCCTCTACTACACAGATTGGGAGTCATCTGTAACTTGCTAGAATGTCTCAGAGTCTTGCTTGAGGCTCAGACTGGTTAAAGGGACTTGCCCCTGGTCATATAGCTCAGAAATGTCTGAGGCAACATTGAAACCATAGTGTTTCCATAACAAACCCTGCATTTTGCCCATGTTTCCTCTGCCATAAAAAATAATATTGCTGACACCATCCTCACAGAGTTTTGGGGAAGTTCTAAGTGAGACAATACATATAAAGTGTCTTGAAAAATCTTAACGCACTATTTAAAAAACATATATTATTATCAGGGGTAAGGGTTATATTCAGGAATGTGCTGGTAAATATTTAGCAACTATTTTTTTTTTAATTGCATGCATGACACACTTTTAAGTTTAATGTCTCACTATTTTTCCCCATTACTTTTTGAAATCTAGGCAATCAATGAAACAATAAATCAAGCCCTGACTTGTTGGAGTTTGCTAAGTTCTGAGGGAAAAATTGAACATTAGTTAACAAGATCTGGTATGAACTGGGTCCAGCCCAATCCTGATTAAGTAGCTGAACTAGCACATGATCTGGAATCTAAATACTTGGGCTTAATTTCTAGCTCTACACAGTTTTCTGACCTTATACAGTTAACTTCTAGGAGTCTCAGCTTTTCCATTTATAAAATGATTACTTGAAATAGTTTCTATGACCGTTTCCATCTCTAAATCCTGAGATCCAATGGGTGGATTGTCAAACTCTTTCGATTGTCATTAATCAAATTCAGATTAACTCTTGAATCACAGTTTTTGAACCTGAGATAGATGACGGCTAAATAGTTTGTAGTAGAGTACTCTGTGTCTTCTCATTGCCCAGAGCACTTCCTGTCTTGTTTCTACTTACCTATATTTATCTTATCTTTGCTAGTAGAATATGCACTCCTTGGGAGTAGGGACAACTATTTTTAGTTTTGTATCTCCAGTACTTAGCATAGTGACTCCCAAGTAGTAGAAGAAAATGCATACATCATAAGCATTCAAATCTGATCTGTTGCAAAAGCCAGGAAGACCTGGGCTTATCTGGCCTTATATATGTAGAGTATACCTGCACAATCTGCAGCCTTCAGGTTGTTCTTGGCCCCTGAGCATGCCAAAGGATTTCTTGCAAAAGTTGTAGAGGATGCTTTCCTCTACAAACATCTTCTACATTTTTTTGCAGGTTGCCTAACATCCTTTGGTGTGCCGCAAGTGGCCTGCAGGCTCAGGCCTGATGTAGAGAAGTCACCACAGTAAGAAGTATGAGTAAGCCCAATAATTGTTTTGATTTCCAAATATTTTATATGAAGAGTACCATAGTTAACAAAAATCACTGAAAGTGAAGCCAAAATTAAAAAAAAAAATATGGATGAGTTGTGATCCGCATTTGAGGGGAGGCACACAAGAGGAGGTCACAGACTCATCAAATAGAACAGTAAGTGTGTTATGAAGAGGGAAAGACCAAGAATTATGAGAGGAGAAAGGTTTTTAACAACAAAGGGACAGAAAAGAGTTTGATGGAAGCATTCAAAGGGGAGGTGGCATCTGAGTTCACTGTTCAAGGCCAACTTGAGCAAGGCATTAGCCTCAGTTTCTTCATATGTAAAATGGAGATAACAATATTTACATATCCTCACAGAACTGATACAAAAGTATATTTCCTAGCACACTGGGAGACTTAAGGGTTATAATTCAAATGTACCAATCTCCATAGTCATTCAGGATGGAACTAGTTCTTCACAGAAATTCAATTTAATTCAATTCAACACATTTATTAAGGGCCTACTCTGTGTACCATGCACTGTAGTAGGAGCTGGGGATACAGAGACAATAAATGAAAAGCCTGACTGATTTGTATTATTATTTCATTTATTTCTTGTCCTTTATTTTCTATATTCATTTACATGTATTCTAAGAATGATTTGGCTTAACTGAGTCTCATACTAAGTTTTCTGCAGGTTCCTTTGTCCTGCTACCGCTCATTGCTTTTTTTAAGAGGAGACACTGCTTATAATTTTCTGCAATTTATCTCTGTAAGGTTTGCCAAATGAATTTAAATTCACTTTTACTTTGTCTAAGTTTTTCTATAAATGTGGAGGGCCTCTTCAAGGTCTCTTGACATTGCATGGATGCCAGTAGAGCAAGAGGACTTTTTATTGGTTATCACTTCCTTTTGTGGCCACTTACTACACTTACTACAGTGTACTTATCTAGGAGAATAAACCATAGTGGTTGTGGTAATGATCCCTATGGCAAAGAGGCAGCTAGGTGGCTCAGTGGCTAGAGCTCTGGATGTGGATTCAGGAAGACCTTGAATTAGAATCCTACTTAAGACATTTACTAGCTAAGTGATCTGGAGCAGGTCATTCAATGTCTTTGTGCCTCAGTTTCCCATCTGTAAAATGAAGATCCTTATAACACCTATATCAGAGGGCTGTTGTAAGGATCCAATGATTTTTATAAACCTTAAGATGCTATATTTATCATTGGTGTTGTTATATGTCCTTTGTGTACTGGGTAGGAGAAGTTGGTTCATCCAGTGAGGGGCTTGTGTTGAGATGGCTTCTCATGCCACCAGCTGTATGAAGATCTCAGCTCCTGGGGCTGTTCCCAGAAGGTGTTAATGACATGATTGACTTTTGCAGGGGAAACACAAATTTCAGTCTCCAGGCCTTGGCAGAAAAAGCTTTTCAGTTTATCTCACATATGTGTTAATGTGTAATTTATAAGCCTGTATGTATATGCTGCTAATGATTATATCTTCACAGTTATCTATTTTTAACCAAACCGTTAAGTTCTCCTTTAGTGGTGTGTTTATGTGTATGTCTCCAGGGGTCACCAGTTGCCTCTTGCAGAAAAGAAAACCATCACTTACCCTGGAGAACTCTACCTTTTCTGTAGTTTGCCTCAGTGGGTGGAAAGAGGCATCCATGTAGTTTCCTCCTTATATAAACTGGGGCCCTGAATGCCAGGCTTATAAGAAATTAGAACAGGGACATGCCTGGCTTTTTGATACTAAGTTAAAAAATATTTAAAAAAGGAGTGGTTTAAAGACATATGGTTAATCAATGCAAGAATTTAATTATTAGACTATGAGAAAAATTAGGAGCATTGGCAAGAGGAGAAAAGATGTATTTTGAGAAAAGATTTGGAAAGAGGAGGAGAATTGATGGAGCCCAGAGATACAGGAAAGCTGCTCTCGAGAGGAGCTGCAGATGGAAATGTTGTAAAGCACCAGCTGTACTGATATTGTGTAAATGGTCAGAAGGAAGTTTGCAATGAGAAAAATTGTGAGAGTGGAGAAAGTATTTTAAAGAGAAAAAAAAAAAGTTCATCAAATACCATGGGACAAGCCCAGAGAGGTTATTAAGTATTTGAATAAATTTGTTTTAGGCTGGAAATGGATGAGAAAATAATTAATAGAGGCAAAGAGGCAGCCTGATATAGTTATTAGAGGACTGGTTTTGGAGACAGGAAGACCTGGATTCGAATCCTACCTCTGAAATATATTAGCAGTATTACACTGGGCAAGATAGCTAATTTATTAATGCCCCTGAGCAGTACTCTAAAACTAAGTTGCAGATAAATTGATGATCCAATGAGTTAATATTTATTAAAGGCATACTGCAGTGTCTAGCATGCAGTAAGTACTTTATAAATTCTCTTGCTCCTTCCCCTCAAAGAGTTGTATTAAAATTAGACTGTCTTTAACTTTTGCCTAACATTCTGTGAAAAAACTCTAGTAACTAAAGTCCTCCTTGATGTCTCCTTGTGGCAAAAAGACTACATAAGATGAAATAAGTCTGATAATATGTGGATAAATGTCTAATAACTGCTTCTCAAAAATGTATACATGGCACATTTTAAAATTTAATTTGTATTAATATTTCATCCATCTCAAATCTAGATAATCAGCGCAATTATAAATCAAGACCTGATTTGTGACATTTGCAGATCCCTGAAGTGTACTTACACTGAAAATTTAACAATTGGCTCTCCCAAGCCATTTGGCTTGGCTTCAGCTCACCCCTGGGTAGATAGATCTTACCTAGGTGGAAAGACTTAAAGTATGAGTCCCTTGTGGAAATGCACATCTTTGTTTCTCTGTTTTTGTTTCTTTTTTCCCCCCACCAAATTTATTGATTTATTTGTTTTCAGTTTTCAACCTTCACTTCTATAAGTTTTACATTTTCTCCCTGTCTCTCTCCTTCCTGTATCAGCATGCAATCTTATATGGGCTCTACACCTACATTCCCATTAAACACATTTTCACATTCATCAGGTTAATTCATGTCTTTTAATAGGGAGTCAGTCCTGTTAAGTCAAGAGAGCATCTTTACAGGAAAGGTAGCATCTAGAGGATTACTTTCTGGGGTTGTAGCAGCTCAGAAAGAGGGGTTAAGATCTTCTTCAGTGGAGGGAGTTTCCATGTGAAGGAAAAAAATTGTGAAGAAAGGAATTGCAGTGGTTGAATACTGTAACTGGGGAATGAAGTTAGGACTTGGGAGACAGTGAGAGCAAATCATGCATAGAAAATTTTAAGAAGGGAAATTGTTTAACAATGAGAAGATTTCATTCAGCAGCCTTCACTTCTGATAATCCTGCATGATATCGTCATTGCCATGAAATAGCAGAGGAGGACAAAAATCTGTTGGCAAGTGGGTTATTGTCATATCTAGTGTGAACTCTGTTTTGAGCTTAGCACACATTACCCTATATGGTTTTGGGTGAAAGGATAGGAGATAAAGTTTTGTGTTCTTGTCTCAAGTGTTTTCTTTACCAAACCATGAATTGATATCATGGATCATCTAGTGAACAGCTTTAAAAAAATGCAAGGTATCAACCCCATCCACCTCTTAGCCCTTTATTACCCTCGAATCTTAATGGTGAAATAAAGAAAAGCCTGGAATTCTTCAAGGGTAGAGAGTATTTATTTACCTTGGGAAGAGTGGGCTTTCCTGATCATTCTAAAAGGACCAAATGCTTGAGAATTTTCATGAACTAATCTGAGATGTTATTGTCTCATCCTAACATATATTTAAAAGAAAGATTAATCATCAGCTTCAAAAATTGCATGGAATAAAACATTTGTTAACACCAGTCATTTTTCTTTTGAAGAAGTATAATAGGGAACTTGAGAGTGAACCTCTGGCTTTGAGGGAGAAATGTGTCATTTCCTTAAAAAAATCATAATTTGCTTTTTTCCTTTTTAGTCTTAATTGCTTATTTTCTTTTAAAAACATCTAAATGCTTTCAAATAGCCATACTTTTAGTGACTTATAAAAACAGATATTCCTGCCTCTTTGGGATGTCAGGTGAGGGTCTGCTCTTTATTTTAGTGACTGCCTAGCTGCAGTTGACCCTTAAGTAAAGGGCAAAATCTTTTAGTTATGAATTCAGCATTTTGTATTTCTGCTTATATTTTAGTTCCTCAGAATTTGTTGTGGGGTCTCTTTCTGTAGGAAGCAATGATTCAGACTTCAAAAGACTTGCCTTCACTCTCTGCCTCTGACCCTCACTTCCTGTAACCTTGGGAAAGAGACTCAAGTTTTCTCAACCTCAGTTTTCTCATTTGTAAAAGGAGAGGAATGGGACTTAATGGTCTCTAAGATACCTTCCAGCTTTAAGTCTATGATTATTATATGTCTATTGTAGCCACCATCTATCTAATGTTGTTAATGGGTTCTGCAAAAATCTTGTCTGTAGGGTGAATTATGTTGGCAGGTACTAATTGCTTCAACTGAATGGAATATGCTCTTAACTGTGAAAGAGGTTACAGATAAGGAGGAGGAATTATGTCTATAAAGTACCAAGGCAGAGATGACTTGGTCTTTGGAGTCTGACTTTGGTATTATAATAGGAACCCAAATTTAAAGTGGGATATGGTGATAATATATTAACTTCATTATTGCAAAAATGATGTTGATTGGGGTATGTTAATATGTGATATGTCTATGCAATAAAATAGTCCTTTCTTAGGAAAATCTAAAATAACATAAATTGAACTGATAAGCTTATAGTTTCTTAGTTTCTCTTTCTCTTTTTTTCTAGTTACCAAAGAGGCAAGAAAAGAAAAAAAGTGCTATGGAAGAAGACAGCAGGTATAGGAATGTTTTTCCACTATAAGAAAAAGTACAAATACACACACACACACACACACACACACACACACACACACACACACACACATATATATATATATATATACTTTTTGTCTTTATCATTTATCATTTTTGTTTGAAATTATATGCTTGACTACCTAACCAACTTATTTAGTGCCATCCCAATAAAACTACCAAGAATTATTTAATTGAACTAGGAAAAATAGCAACAAAATTTATTTGGAAGAACAAAAGGTTAATACTATCAAAGAA
The DNA here is from genome assembly GCA_023548195.1 of Bettongia penicillata ogilbyi. Classification (NCBI taxonomy): domain Eukaryota; kingdom Metazoa; phylum Chordata; class Mammalia; order Diprotodontia; family Potoroidae; genus Bettongia; species Bettongia penicillata. Next base: position 4,912,572 of record JAJHZJ010000024.1, read on the forward strand.
ATTAATGACAAAAATGTGAAGGAAGCCGGTCTAGCAGTGCCAGATTTTAAACTGTATTATTATAAGGTGGTAATCATTAAAAATATCTGGTACTAGCTAATAAATAGAATGGTGGAGCAGTGGAATGAGGTAGGTATACAACACACAGTAGTTAATCATTGTTTTTGATAAACACAAAAGATTTAAGCTTTTGAGATAAGAATTCACTATTTGGTAAAACTTGCTGGGAAAACTGGAAAGCAGTCTGTCAGAAACTAGGTATAGACCAGACTCTTATACCATTCACCAAGATAAGGTCAAAATAGCCACATGACCAAGACATAAAAGGAGATATCATAAGTGAATTAGAAAAAAAACACGGAACATATTGTTGATCAGATTTATAGATAAGAGAATTTATGATTACACATAGAGCATTGTAGAATATAAAATGGATAGTTTTGATTATATTAAAGTTTTTGTACAAATAAAACCAATGTAGCCAAGATTAGAAGGAAAGCAAAAAACTAGGAGAAGATAACAGGCAGTTTCTTGGAGAATGGCTGCATGTCACAAATATGTAGAGAAGTGAGTCCAGTTTATAAGAATAAGAGTCATTCTCTGTCCGGGACGTCCCCGATCAACCCTCCCGGTGAGTAGTAACCCCTCACTCTGCTTCACGCAGCTTCAGACGTCTCTGGTCCCGTCTCCGGAGGCTGGAGCACGGGTGGAAACCAAGCACGAGCCAGAGTGGTAGAGCAATGCAGATGTTTATTCAGTAGTTCACATCAGTCCAGTTCCCACGAAGCCCCTCAGAGCATTGCCTTATATTCCTTATTCTTTCCGGGTTTTGCTGTCTGATTCCTGATTGGGGAGTTCAGCCTACTGTCGCCCCAGCCCCCTCCCCTTAGCCAGCCGTGCCCTGTGGCGATAGGGCAGGGGTCTCTCTGGACCTTCCCTCCCCATTCGGACCATCTACTTGGTCCTATCACAGGTGGCCAGGTGTGTTTTACTCTTACTGGGGCTCCCTCAGTACCTCCCCGAGGGCGGTATCGTGCCTTGTACACGAGCCTTCCCTGCACCCTTAGCCCGGAAGTCACGGGTGAGGCGCGTGATTGCCGGGGGGGGGGGGGGGGGACGGGTATAGACTCCTGGCCGTTACCTCTCCGCCCAGGAGGTCCGGGGGGACGGCCCCTGACAATTCTCCAATTGAAAACTGGCCAAAAGACCATTCTTGGACAAAGGATAGTTTTTAGAACTATCAAAGTTTTTGGAAATCAAGCAGTATATAATCATATGAAGAGTTGCTCTATATCACTATTAATTAGGGAAATAAAAATTAAAACAAATCTGAGGTACCATCTTATACTTATCAGATTGGTTAAAATGATAAGAAGAGAAAATGACAAATAGTGGAGGGGATGTGGAAAAATTGGGACACTAATACTTTGTTGGTGGAATTGTGAACTGATTCAAACATTTTGGAAAGCAATTTGGAATTATGCATAAAGAGTTATAAAACTGTGTATACACTATTAGATCTGTTTCCCAAGATAATCAGGAAAAAAGGAAAAGGACCTATATGTTCTAAAATATTTATAGCAGCTTTTCTTTGTAGTGGCAAAGAATTGGAAAGTGAGGGGATACCCATCATTTAGGGAATGGGTGAATGAGTTGTGATATATAATTGTGATGGAACACTACAGTACTGTACTGAAATGACAAGCAGGTTGGTTTTTAGAAAAACATGGAAAGACTTGCATAAAATAATACAGAGTAAAATAAGCAGACCAAGAAAACATTGTATACAGTAGCAACAATATTGTTTCAAGAGTAACTGAATTACTAAGCTATTCTGAATAATATAATCATTCAAATCAACGACAAAGGACAAAATGAAGGAAAATGCTATCCATCTCCAGAGAAAGAGTTGATATGTGGAACAAGGTATTGAATGGTTTCACATAAATATCTATATCAAATATTGGCCTTTTCTAACTTAAGGTTGTGAAAGAGCTAGAGAGAAAACTTAGAACTCAGTGTAACTAAAAAATTAAAAAAAATGTAAGCTTAAACAAGCCTTTCTTGTTCAAGATTAGGTTTGAAAACCAAATTTATGAAAATGAAATAGTTGACTATTTGGAGGAAAAGGATAATACTGTGTATGATCTCAAACCTGAGCAACTGCGTACCATTTAATTTGATGGAGACAATCCTCATGGCACAGAAAAAGAATTCTGGATTTGGAGGACTCGGATTAAAATCTCTGTTTTGTTACATGCTGCCTTTATTTTCTTAGGCAAAATGGTTTACATCTTTGACATCTACCTTTGATATCTTTATCTCTATCTGTTTCTCTTTCTAGTTCTTTATATCTATCTATATAGATCTAGATAGCTACAGTTATCTAGATCTATACAGGGATAGATCTATATATGTATATACACAATAGATAAATATCTATGGATATATCTATATAGATAGATATCTATGTGTATATGTAGTATAGATATGTATATAGCTATTATATATGTAGAAATCTATCTATATAAATAGAGAGAACCAGCCAGTCAGATAGATAAACAGATAGCTAATAGAATTTTAAGTTGGAAGGGACCCTAGAGATCATTTAGTCCAACCTTCTTGTTTTACAGATCAGGTCCCTTAGGCTGAAGGAATTTTAAGTAATTTAGCCAGTCATCTAGCTAGGTTGTGATAGAAATTGTACTGGTATGTCTCTTAATATCTGTTTCAGTTACCCTTTGCATTATGCTAAACTGCCTCCCAATCCTAGTATTTAAAGAAATTGCTGTGCAGTTATATTGAGCATCAGTTTATTATAGAACAAATCCACACTAATTCAGGCTAGCTGGGGAGAAATACGAGAATCTTTTGGTCTTCTCACAATAGATATTAATTTATATCACTTAAACTTCAGTAAGAAATGGCAATAATTTATGCCAATGTTTTGTTCTTTTATCCATTTCCCATCTTTCTGTGTCAGCTCACTTAAATATGTCAGGTTGGGTTAGCTTCAACTGTATACTATATCTTCATTAATTTAAATTCTTCTAGCTGAATTCAGTTTTTTTTGGTCTCAAAATATAATTAATTTCATTTTAAATGGCATTATCTGGTATTTACCATATCTGGCACTTCAAGTAGTTATGATATATAGATTTGAGGTCTTTTTATAATCTCTAAGACTCTGACCCCTCATTTCTTACTATGTTTTCACACACACACACACACACACACACACACACACACACACACACACACACACACACACACACACACTGTCTTTCCCTATTTCCACATTTGCAATGAAGTTACAACATGTTTTGATTTTTATTGGAGGATCTCACTGAGTTCTTTATAGAATTCCTCTACTTCTTCATCCCCCAAAGTAGATATAAAAATGGATGCTTCTTGAGAACTGGGACTCTTGTCTTTAACCTTTTATCCCCATTGTTGCTTAGCTCACTGTTTGGCTCATAATAGAAACTAACTAAATATTTGCTGACTAATTAATTGATGTTGGCATATAAACTGCAATTTTGGAGGTAGGTTTCTTTAAAATACTTATATCAAACAGTGTGACACAAGATGATCAGATTTCCCATGTAATGGTATTTCATGTTACTCTTAGATATATTGTGGGACAGCTAGTTGGTGCAGTGGATAAAGCACCAGTGCAGGAGTCAGGAGGACCTGAGTTCAAATCTCACCTCAGACACCTGACACTCACTAGTTGTGTGACCTTGTGCAAGTCACTTAACCCCAACTGCCTCATCCTGGGTCATCTCCAGTCATACTAAAGAATATCAGGCCACTGGATTCAGATGACTCTGGAGGAGAAGTGAAGCTGGTGACCTGCACAGCCCTCCCTCACTCAAAACAAAGTGAAGTGCAAGACATGTCATTATTTCTCTGATGGCATGGTCTTCTTCGGCAACAAAGGACGAACACACATACACAGATGTATTGTGCAACCAATATGACCAATTATTTGACTTCTCTAGAGAGAATCTGTGAGAGCCACCTTTCTTTTTAGCTGTAACTTCCTTTTGTGTCTGAGTTTAATTTACAACAGGAATGTCAATGTTGACAACTTACTTACATCAACTCATTGGTTATTATAGTGTCTTATATTTAGAACTCTAATAAATAGCTAAGCTAGTTTTTGTGGACAACTTAAAGCAGGAGTTCCTAACCTTATTTGTGTCTTGAACTCCTCTTTGTTAGACTTGGTGAAGCCTATAAACTTTTCTCAGAATTATATTTTAATGTTTATAGATATCTTTAATTTCTTCCTCTGAAAATTGCCTGTTCATATCCTTTGACCATTTATCAATTGAGAAGTGACTTGTATTGTTGTACGTTTGACTCGGTTCTCTATATGTTCTAGAAATGAGGCCTTTATCCCCGAGATTAGCTGTAAAAATTCTTTCCCAAAATACTACTTGCCTTTGAATTTTGGTTGCATTGGGTTTTGTTGTGCAAAAACTTTTCAGTTTAATGTAATCAAAATTATCCATCATGCACTTCATAATGCTTTCTATCTCTTCTTTAGTCAAAAATTCTTCCCTTCTCCATAAATCTGATGAATACACTATTCCTTGCTCCTCCAGCTTTATCCAGGGTATCAATCTTTATACCTAGATGGCATACCCATTTGGACTTTATTCTTGTGTACTGTGTCAGGCATTGGTCTATGCCTAGTTTCTGCCACATTGTTATCCAGTTTTCCAAGCAATTTTTGTCAAACAGTGAGTTCTTGTCCCAGAAGCTGGGGTCCTTGGGGTTTATCAAACAGGAGATTGTTATATTCATTGCCCACTGTGTCTTGAGTACCTAGCATATTCCACTTGTCTACCCTTCTGTTTCTTAGCCAGTACCAAGTGGTTTTGATAATTGCTGCTTTATAATACAATTTGAGATCTGGTAGCTCTAGGCCACTGTCCCTAGGATTTCTTTTCATTAGTCCCTTTGATATTCTGGACCTTTTGTTCTTCCAGATGAATTTTGATATTATTTTATCCAGCTCTAGAAAATAATTATCTGATAGTTTAATTGGTATGGAGAATTACATTTTTAAATGCATGAAATAAAACATGTTGGATTGCAAGGGGAAACAGTGATTTTGAAATATAGTTATTAAAAACATTGTGGGGCATCTAGATGGTGCAATTGATGGAGTCAGAAGGACCTGAGATCAATTCAGCCTCTGACACTTAGCAGTTGTATGATCCTAGGCAAGTTCCTTCACCCTATTTACCTCAGTTTCCTTATCTGTGATATCAGCTAGAGAAGGAAATGGAAAACTGCTCCAGTATCTTTGCCAGGAAAATCCCAAATGACTCTATGGAGAATTAGACACTACAATATTGAAAACAAAACAAAGTAAAACAAGTTCATGAAATGAAGATTGAGAATTTGGTCTAAAAATTTTGTTATATTTGACATCTTCTATGATCTTTTTTGAAATCTTGCCACGGTCATTGCACAAATGAAAGAGGCCATACTAGGCTCTATGACTACAAAGACAAAATACAACATTTGCACAAATACATAATACAACATAATTTGTGGCAGAAGAGAACACTAACATGGCATGGGGATTTCTAGGGCAAGTAAGTAAGCTCTGAGCCTAGAATTATAGAATGCTTGGGTGGGGAAACAGGAAATTCATGTCAAACATGGAGACAGCCTGTACAAAGGCAATGGTGCTATGCTAATTAGTTTCCAGTTAAGTAGACCAGTTTGGCTATAACATGGGATGAATAATGGGGAATAACTTGAAATACATCTATCAAGGTAGACTGAACCCAGTTTGTGTGGGACATTAAATAAGAATTTGTGGGAGTTTGTATTTTAGCATGGAGGCAGTGGGGAGATATTAAAGATTCTTGAGGAAAGGAATGACACTATCAAAACTGTGCTTTGAGAAGATTATTTTGGCAGCTTTGTGATGGATGGATTAGAGAGTACAAATCCTGGAAGCAGAGGGGCCAATTAGAAGGATATTCAATAGTACAAGCAAGAAGAGATAGGGGCCTGAGCTATGGGATGGCTACAAGAAGGAAGGGGATGGATGTGAGAGATGTTACAGAAGTAGACTTGACCTATGCAATTATAGAATTCTGGGATGAGACAGAAAGAGTGAAAACAAAATAGTGAGTATAAAGAAAGAGAAATAATGAATATTTGGAGGCAAAAGCTGCTTCCTTTTTGCTTAAATTTTAAATAAACTCATTGTTTACATTTGTTCCTTATTTCAGGTTTTACTTCATTTTAAGCCTAATATAGAGGAAGCTGAGGTTTGCTTCTTTCTACTCTTCCCTCTCCCCCACCCCCCCCACCGCCGCTTCTGTACGTTCTTAAGAGGTTGGCCTGAAGGTTTTGTTCGAGGGGAATTTCAGAATTCTCACTCAGCTGGAGGTCTCCTTGTAGCCTGCATGAGGCATAATCCATTATCATCTTCCCTCCATCATCAGTCAGTTTCAATATGATAGTGGCCAGTTTCTCATGTACTCTCATGCATTGTGAAGGTGAAAGATGTCACACACATCACCATTTCCAGGCAATGTACACAGGGTGGCAAATTTATAATCCCCCCACCTCAGTTATAGCAAAAACAAATTGAGAGTTTATACATAATGTAACTATAAGCACGGCATGCATGTGTTATAAATAGGCCAGCTGATACACATACCTATTCAGTTGAAACGGTCAAGTCTTGCAAAAAGCCAGTCAATCCATGTAGATGGTGAGAAATGGAGGTGATTGTTGAAATGATAATAACAGGAAACAGGGACATATGACTGAAATATGGCTTTAATGTGTATGGTAAATATTCCTTAGGTGATAGTATTCCTTCCTCCTGAAAAGACTCAGATTGGGTGAAAGAAGTCAATCAGTCAAACAAACATTTAGTAATTACTGACTCTATACCAGTCAGTGTGCTAAGTGCCAAGAATATGAAGAAAGGCAAAAATGCAATTCTGGCTTTCAACGAGCTCATTTGGGAGAAGACACCATGTAAGTTAAGATGTATCTGTAAGACATATAAAGTATAATGGGAGATAAACACAGAGGGAAGGGATTAATGGTGCGTGTACTGGGAGGAGGAGCAGTAATGAAAAAGAAACCTGGGAAAGACTTCTTTTTAAAAATATTTATTTCTTTTTAGTTTTCAACGTTCACTTCCACAAGACTTTGAGTTCAAAATTTTCTTCCCATTTCTCCCCTCCCCACCGACCCCAAGATAGCATGTAATTTGAAATAATCTCATATTAAACTAATTTTCACATTAGTCATATTGTAAAGAAGAATTGGAACCAATGGGAGAAAACATGAGAAAAGAAACAAATTAAAAAAAGGAAAAAAAGATAGAGAGAGCAAATAATATACTTCAAACTATATTCATTATACAGAACTCCACAGTTCTTTTTCTGGTTGTGGACAGCATTTTCCATCATGAGTCCTTTGGAGTTGTCTGGGATCGTCACATTGCTAAGAAGAACTAAGTGTAGCAAAGTAAATCCTTGAAAACTGTGACTGCTACTGTGTACAATGTTTTCCTGGTTCTGCTCATTTTTTTTAGTTTCTCTTTTATTTCTTATCTATCTATCTATCTATCTATCTATCTATCTATCTATCTATCTATCTATCTATCTATCTATCTATCTCTCTATGTATCTATCTTATCTATCTTTTTTTAGTTTTCAGCATTCACTTCCACAAGATTTTTGAGTTCCAAATTTTCTCCCCATATCTCCCCTCCACCCAGCACAACACAGCATGCATTTTGATTACACCTTCCCCAAATCTTCCCTCCTTTCTTTCACACCCCTTCCTTCCCTTATCTCCTCTATTTTCTTGTAGGGCAAGATAGATTTCTGTACCCTGTTACCTGTACATCTTATTTCCCAGTTGCATGTAAAAACAATTTTTAACATTTGTTTTTAAAACTTTTAGTTCCAACTTCTCTCCTTTCCTCCCTCTCTCCCTACCCTCATTGAGAAGGCAAGCAATTTAATATAGGTTATGCAAATGTAGTCATGCAAAACACCTCCATACTAGTAATGATTTGAAAGTCTAACTTTATTTCCTTCCATCTTATCCTGCCGTTATTTACTCTATTCTCTTTTTTGACCCTGTCCCTACTCAAAAGTGTCTGCTTCTAATTACCCTCTCCTCCCATTTGCCCTCCCTTCTATCATCCCCCATCGCCCCCTTTTATCCCTTCCCCCCCTACTTTCCCTTAAAGTAAAATGGATTTTCATACCAAATTGAGTGTGCATATTATTCCCTCCTTAAGCCAAATCCGATGGCTTTGCTCTTTCTCTGTTACTTCCCCCCTTTCCCCTTCACTGAAAAAGCTTTTTCTTCCCTCTTTCAGGTGAGAGATAATTTACCTCATTCTATTTCTCCCTTTCTCCTTCTCCCAATACATTCCACTTTCACCCCTTAATTTATTTTTTTAGATATCATCCCTTCCTATTCAACTCACCCTGTGCCCTCTGTCTATATGTATGTAATCCCTCCAACTACCCTAATATTGAGAAAAGTCTCAAGAGTTACAAGTATTATCTTTCCATGGACGAAAGTAAAGAGTTCAACTTTACTAAGTCACTTATGATTTCTCTTTTCTGTTTGCCTTTTAACGCTTCTCTTAATTCTGGTATCTGAAAGTCAAATTTTCTATTCACCTCTGGTCTTTTCATCAAGAATGCTTGAAAGTCCTCTATTTCATTGAATTACAATTTTCCCCTCTGAAATATTATACTCAGTATTGCTGGATAGATGATTCTTGGTTTTAATCCTAGCTCCTTTGACTTCTGGAATATCATATTCCAAGCCCTTCAATCCCTTAATGTAGAAGCTGCTAGATGTTGTGTTATCCTGATTATATTTTCACAGTACTCAAACTGTTTCTTTCTGGTTGTTTGCAATCTTTTTTTCTTGACCTGGGAACCTCTGGAATTTGACTACAATATTCCTAGGGGTTTCCCTTTGGGGATCTCTTTCAGGAGGCGATTGGTGGCTTCTTTCCATTTCTATTTTACCCTCTGGTTCTAGAATATCAGGGCAGTTTTCCTTGATAATTTCTTGAAAGATGATGAGTAGACTCTTTTTTTTCATTATGGCTTTCAGATAGTGCAATAATTTTAAAAGTGTCTCTCCTGGATCTATTTTCCAGGTCAGTTGTTATTCCAGTGAGATAATTTCAAATAGTCTGCTTTTTTTTTCATTTCTTTGGTTTTGGTTTATAATTTCTTGATTTTTCATAAAGTCATTAGTTTCCATCTGCTACATTCTAATCTTTAAGGAATTATTTTCTTCAGTAAGTTTTTGGATCTCCTTTTCAATCTGACCAATTCTACTTTTTGGGGCATTCTTTTCCTCATTGTCTTTCTAAATCTCTTTTGCCATTGAGTTAGTCTATTTTTAGGGTGTTATATTCTTCAGTATTTTTAGGTCCCCTTTAGCAAGCAGTTGACTCATTTTTCATAATTTTATTGTGTCACTCTCATTTCTCTGGCTAGTTTTTGCTCTACCTCTCTTACATGATTTTCAAATCCTTTTTGAGCTCTTCCATGGCCTGAGACCAATTCATATTTTTCTTGGAGGCTTTGGTTGGAGTATCTTTGACTTTGTTTTCTTCTGTTAGTATGCTTTGGTCTTCCTTGTCACCAAAGTAAGTTTATATAGTTTGATTCTTTTGGTAGGTTTTGCTCATTTCCCCAGTCATGTACTTGACTTTTGAGCTCTTTGTTAAAGCATTCTCTGCTTCCAGTGGGGGTGGGGTGCTATACTCTCAGCTGCTTGATCCCTCCACAATCTGTGAACCTAGAGCTCCAGAAGCATCTATTGCCCCTGCTGCTGTGTCTTCTTTGGGCTCCTCTACCTCCTCTGCCACCCACCCTGGAACTGGGGCTGGACCACTCTACTCTCTCAAACAGATCTGACAGGTGTTTTCCACTAGCCTTTCAATTTTCCCCCACCACTTTGGGATTGGGAACTCTGAAAACCACCACAGGTGCCAGAGATTTAGTCTCCTCTGTCCTACTTAGGTCCTATCTGTGCTTGCATGGCCCATGCTGGACTGAGCTCTGCTCCCAGTGTGGAGATGCTTCTTGTTAACGTTTTATGTTGTCTTGGGCTGGAGATTTGCTTTACTCTGTCATTCTGTGGGCTCTGCAGTTCCAGAATTTGTTTAGAGCCATTTTTTTTTTTTACAGATAATTGTCTGGGCTTAGAGGGAGAGCTCTAGCAGGTCTCTACTTCTCCTCTACCATCTTGACTCTGCCTCCCCCTCCCTCCAAGACCTGAGAAAGACTTCTTACAGAAGGCAGAATTAGTCTCAGTTTTGCAGGAAATAATTAAAGGTGAGGAGAACATTTCAAGTATGAGGGATGGCCAAAATCATGGAATCAGGAGGTGAAATGTTGAGTTTAAGAAACTGCTATAAGGTCAATGTTATGGGATTGTACAATACATGGATGAGAGTGTAAGAAGCTAGAAAAGCTTGTTTTAGTAATTGGAATCATTGTGATCTCATTTGGGGTTTTCTTGGTAAGTTATTGGAGTGGTTTGCCATTTCTTTCCCCAGATAATTTTATAGGTGAGGAAACTGAGTCAAACCAGGGTTAAGTGACTTGCTCAGGGTCACAGTGCTAGTAAGTATCTGAGACCAGATTTGAACTCAGGAAGACTCATCTTCACTCTAGGCTTGGCACTCTATCTACTGCACCACTGAATTGCCCTAGTTTCCTTGGTTGAGAAGATTTGAAAAATATAGGAAGAATGAATGACAAATATTAATCTTATGTCCACACAAAGCCACTTTTCCCTAGAAGTACTGGCTGAGAAAATATAATAAAACCAGATTCAAATACCTTTAGGATTTCTTTGTTAGATTGGGATAGTACAAAGAAATAAGAGTTTGATGCATTTCCTCCTGACTCCTCTGGGAGAAAATATTTATGTTTTATGGGCATTAAATAGTGAATGAGTTTTTGATTCTTTTGTTTCTCAAATATAAGCCATATTTTCTGACACGTTTGCAGCCACTCTCCCCCAAGCTATTTTTGCATGGCCGTCACAGAGTATCAAAGTATATGTTGGTTTGGTCTAGAAGATACTGTCAGTCAATCAGTAACCTCTATTAAGCACCTACTATGCACCAGGCACTGTGAATTTCTTTTCCTCTTCCTCCTCTGCAACAGATACTGGGAGGCAAAATGTCATTACCTACAGAAATCTGTGGAATTAAGTAAGAGTTCAATAATATTTGTTGAATGTTGAATATGGCATTAGAACGGTACCCTTTGCCTGGATGCCATAGCCCTACTAAATAATTGGTATTTTTGTTTTATATCATCTCTGTCCAATTGGTAGAGTTTAGAATTTTTTGAATGAAATATTTATTTTTAAAAATTTTGTCAATGTCCATCATTGAATACCACAATTATTTCCTGATATATTGCACTGCATTTTTGATTCAGTCACTAAAAGAACCCTTCTATGCACACAAACACAAATATAAAATTAGATATAATCAGAATAACATTACATAACAAATATTTGGCATCTCTAATACCACTAAATTTCTCTACAGAGGTGGGAAGAATGTTCTGTCATTTCTCCTCTGGCTTTACAATATTATTATCATTGTGTTTATTTTCTTTTAGTTCTGCTTTCCTCTCTCTGCTTTATTTGCTTTGGAATTCCTCATATGAATTCAACCATTTCTTAGAGAGCAATAATTGTCCATTATATTCATCTACTACAATTTGTTAAACCAGTTACTGACCGATATACACCCACAATTTCCTTTCTTTTTTTGCTACCACAAAAGTGATGCTTATGAATATTTAGTATCTGTGGAAACTTTCCATCTTCCTCTGCCCTCCTTGTGGGGGCATGTTAAATGGGCATTTTGTAAACCAAATTTGTTTTGGTGTCCAAATGAGAGTATCCCAGGGTACTGACACTTTAGCTTAAAGTGAGAATTTGTTTTCTTTACAGAAGAGAGAAAGATCAATGTTTCTTTGAAGATTAAGATGTAGCTATGAAAAAAATTTTTTAGTGGTCATTTTAAATAATAGAAATAAATGTTAAGTTTTCTCAAGCTGCCCAGCAATTTGCATTTAATCTGCCATTGCCAACAGAGCATTCTGGGGACTGGCTTAAGAGCAGTAAGAGGCTTGAAGCAAAGTCCTTAAGTCATTTGATTTTGTGAAAGTTTTAGAATCAAGTATAGATATTAATTTTTTTGTGCTTTACAATGAGCTAATCATGAAATACAGCATTCCTTTTTTGTAAAAGTTAAGGCTTATATGATCTATTTTCTCTGAAGGAGCTCCTCCTGGTATTTTCATAGACATGTGTCTTCGTCTTTGTTCCATTAACTTTATGACATTCAACACCATTCTCTTCCATTTATTTTTATATGGTATCTTTTATCTCAAGTATCAAAGCATTTTCCATCATTAAGTAAAACAAAATAATATCTTAGCACCATTAAAAGGAGTTGGCTCTCTAGCACTCAGCAATAATTGCAAGCAGAGAGGAAAAGTAGATGATGTGATCTATTTACCATGGTCACATAACCATTTTATTTTCTAGAGCAACTAGGTGATCCTGTGGATAGATCTGAGTTTAAATCTGGCTTCGGATATTTATTATCTATGTGACTGAGCAATTCACTCTTCTCAGTTGTAAAATGGGGAAAATAATAGCACTTACTTCCTGGTGTTTTTATGAGGATCAAGTGAGATAGTAATTAGGTAGTGCCTGGCATGCAGTAAGCAGTATATTAATGTTAGCAGTTATTAATTCTAGCTGTAATATTTATTTTATCTAAATGAAAGTTAGTTATATAAAAAATTCATCGTATCATATATAATTTATTATTTATTTTATCATATTTATTATATTATGTATTAATATATTATATACCACATATTATCATGTATAGGATGTAATTTCTTATAGAATATACAGTTATATTGTATATTATATGAAGTTATAAATAAAATTTATCTCCTTAAGTCAAGTTGAAATTGTATTTCTCCTCCCTCAATGACCAAAGTTTTTTTCCTAGTAAAATTTATTTAACAAATAAAAACAAAGACTTCTTTGCATTTAAGATTCCATGTAGTTATTCTCTGATGATGTGTTTAAGCAGCGTTCTGTTAATCCTCAGGAGATTAATATGATTTCAGTGATAAACCTTCTTTTTGTTGAACTTTCAAGGCACATAATCACTAAAGAAAGATCCTGACTGGTTTCCCAGAAAAATTCTTCAACAAATGATAGCTCTTTAATGCATAGTGAAAGTACTTTTTATGGTGGAGACCTCAGATGAAATTTGTACATGTGACAAATAGGTTCAGAAATCAGTCATCAGCCCTTTTACTTTTGTGGCTATAATTTGAATCCAATCTAACTTTAGCCAAGAAAAAAGTCATATTCTGGAGCTCCTTGGAGTTCAGTCCTCTTCAGACTCCAGGGTTTGATTTACCTGGGATAAGTGCTTATAAGCATCCCCTCCCTGTAGTGTTCCATTCAATGTTTCTTCCTGGTATCATTTTCCTCCACCTTAAAATGACTTTGTGTTGTTTTTTTTAATTGAGCTTTTGTTTGTATATATTGCATAAATATTATTTTCCCTCAATACAATGTAAACTCCATGAGGGCATGGACTGTTTCTTCTTTCCTTTACTCTTTCTGTCCTCAGTATCTAGTACAGTGGTTGGTCTGCAGTGGATACTTGATAAATACTTGTCCTATTGAATTGAAAAAGTCTTCATTCCTGTTTTTTTTTTTTCTTTTTAGCATTCTGGGATCCTGTATAGCAGAATATGGGTTTCTTATGCTTTTAGCAGAGAGAAAAACTCAATATGAATTAAAATTTTTTTCCTTTCTTGACATAATGATAATTTGGTCATTTGACAATCTGGGAATAAAATTCACATCTCAGATTCTGAAGCTGTCAGTTGACACCACCTCATTCCCTTGAAGAGACCTTTTCCATTTTCACCTTTTCCCTTGAGTAGGCTTCAGCCCTCTCATTTCAGTGCTCCCACCCCCCCTTTTTAATGATGTTTTTCTTATGTAATAATCTTGCCTTTTGTTCCCTTTTCATCCTTTATTAATCTTCAGAAGAAATTCAGTAGTGGTTTAATCGTCTGTGAATATCTGATCTTGTGGTTTGCATTTTCATTATTAGAAAATTGATGTCCAATTCACCACCATGTCTAAAGAGACTGTTCCTTCCCGGATTTTTCTTGTGTTACTGTTCTTCTTGTGTATATCGCAATTCAAATGCTAAATAGTTCACAAGAGAGGCAAGGTACAGACACTTTGATGACACCATGCTTGTCCAAGAGTATGCTCTAGCTTTAGAAAGGCATTGTTTGATATCCACCAATTGAAATTTTTCTTCCTCTTTCTTCTAGCCAGCATGTATACTTTTTATAGTTGTTATTTAGAGTATCAAGGTTGTGTGATTAGAGAGCTAGACCTGGAGTCAGGAAGATCTGAGTTCAAGTCTGACCTCAGCTGTGTGACCCTGAGCAAGTTATTTAAACTCCAACAGCTCTAAACTGTTTCTTCAGATCTAAAATGGAGGTAATAATAGCACTTCCCTCAGGATTGTCTTAAGACCAAACAGATAATAATTGGAAAGCATTTAGCACAGTGTCTGGCACACTTAATAAATGTTCATCCTTTTCCTTCCTGTTCAGTTCCCATCTACCTTCAGGTATGTTTCAGGATTTGACACCCCAGGAACAAGCAGAGGTAAAAGCAGCTAAATCTGGGACAGCAAACTTTCTCAGTTATCTTGGGGTTTCCTGGTAATGATATTTACATCTGCTCCTAGCTGCATTTGCCTCTTTCACTTCCTACAGTAAGTCTGATTCTTGACTGCTTTCCTCAATTCTGCTCTTAGCTCTATCTCTACTGTAGCCTGCAGATTTTTTGATCTTCTAGGTTTCACACCTTGCCTTTGATTCTTCCTTTCTGTGTGACCATGGGCAAACTATTCATAACCTCCCTGAACCTCTCTTCCCTTGTCTTTCAAATAACATTTTGTAGTTTCTACCTTGTCGGACATTGTAAGTATCAAATGCTATCGTGTATGCACAGTATTTTGTAAATTAAATACTACTTGTTGCTGTTTCAAATGCTCCCCCTGTTCTGCTCTCTGGTATTTGTGCTCTGATGCATGTTGATCAATCCCTACTTGGACCCAGGGCTGCCCTGATCCTTCCTGTTCCTATGTGCCATGCTTGGATATCCATGATATTGGATAGAGCATTGGATCTTGTGAATACAAACCCTGCATTGCACACAATTAGCTGTGAGACCCTGAGAAAACCACTTAACTTTTCAATCTTAGTTTCCTTATCTATAAAAAAGGTATGATAATATTGTCTACTTCACAGGGCTTTTGTAAGGGACAATGACATAATATATATCAGGTGCTTTGCAAGCCTTAATATGCTATATAAATGTCAGTAGTATTACTCTTCTTGTTTCCTTAGACAGGGCTAAACACAAGACTTATAAGAATTCCTTTGGAGTTAGGGATTCTACTTATGAAAACTCATTCATCACTATATTTATTCACATGCTACATGCTTTTATTTTGATTCCCTGTCTCTCCGTGTCTCAATCAATAATCTTTTATTAACAGTCTACTATGTACTGACAATTATGCTAGGCATTGAGGATACTAAAACACAAAAATTAACTGCTCCCTGTTTTCAACAAACTTATAGTATATCGAGGAGGGAATGCAAATAGTAACTAGTAACTGTTTCTCTTTTGACCAGTAACCTGAAAGTCTTCCCCTCACAGTCTGATTTTTTTTCCCCTTATTAAAGGGGCCATCCCTTGACTCACTTCTTTAAGAGGCCTATTCACTGAATGGGTGTTACCTCACTCAGAGTGAGAACCTGAGAAGACCTCATCCTGAAATGGCCGGGGCCTCCCACTGCATCCTGGGCCATCTCCAGTTGTCCTGATGAATATCAGGCCACTGGGCCCAGATGACTGTGGAGGAGAAAGTGAGGCTGGTGACTTTGCACAGCCCTCTCTCACTCAAAAGAAAGTCAAGTGCAAGTCATGTCATCATTACCTGATGTCATGGTCCTCTTAGAGAAAGAATGACAAACGCCCAGTCTATCAGGAGATATACATGTTAATGGTGTACACATATACATATATATGCATATAAAGAGTTCAATGGAAACTAAAAACAAAGTAATTTAGAGAGGAAGGGCATTACGTTTGGAGGATTGGGATATGCTTCATGTGGAAGGTAGTATGTGAGCTGTATTCTGAAGGAAGAAAATAGGCAAGGGTGAGGAAGAAGAGTTTATATTTTATTTTAGAAGCAATAGGAGTCACTGGAGTAAGGGGATGATTCAATTATATCTATGAGTAAGAAAAATCACTTAGGCATCTGTGTGGAGAATTGATTCAAGAGGGGAGATGAGGGTAGGCTGATCAATTAGAAGATCATTGAACGAGTCCAGGCCAAGGGTAATGAGGGCTTGAGCTAAGGTGGTGGCTAAGGTGTAAGTAGAGGGTGGATACAATGATGTTATAGAGGTATAAGCTATAAAATTTGGCAGGAGATAGGACAGAAGAAGAGGGAGAAGTACATGGAGTCAAGGATAATACTTAACTTCTGCGTATGGAGGACTAGAAGGATGGTGGTACTTTCAGTAGATAAGAGGAGGATGAGATCCCTTTTGGATATGTTGAATTGGAGATGTCTATGGTTCATCCAGTTTGAAATATCCAAAAGGCAGTTGGTAATACTGAACTTGAGCTTAGGATACGTAGACATAGGGTTGGATATATAGACTATGCATATATAAAGAAAAGATGGTCATATTTGACAATTAAGACATCATTGGTAACTTTGGAGAGAGGTTTCAATTGATGAAGTCAAGAGGCAGCCTGGAAAACCTTGGAAAGTTAGTGCAAGAGGAAGTAGAAACAATGACTGTAGAGACCTTTATTCCCTAGAATTTTGACTGAGAAAGGAAGGGGTGAAAGGTCCTGATCTAGTAAGTACACATCACTTCCCAAGTTTTAGAAACAAAAATAAAAGAGAACACAGGACTTGTTCTTAAGGAATCGACACTTAAAGGGGAAGAATTTCATGGAGAATTAGTTTGATTTGATTTTGTTCCTTTGCAGATGATAGCACTGAGGGAATACAATATTCTTTGCGGGGATGGAAGGCATTTTCAAGCATGGGAATGTTTCTATAGGAAGGACAGCAAGAATAAATGGGCTGATTCACTAAGATGAGGGATGTGGAGGCAGGGAGGCAGGTGAAATTGTGCCACAAAAAGCATGAAGGAGGTCATTTGTCACCTGAGAGGCTCTGATGGTGGAATAGGGCTATTGACTATGATTGAAATACTCTTTACTCTTCCTACTGGAATGTTGAATTTCTACCCATTTCCTTTTTAAAAAATTTTTTTTGTCAATTAGAACTTGGCAAATACAAGTAAATATAAACTTTCCATACACAAAGAATAGCAAAAAAAAAAATTATTGCATATGAATCCATGATTCTCTGTTAGGTTCAGCTTCATCCATTTATGATCCATTTGAAGTATCACCTGTTCTAAGAAACTTTGAAGTCTTCACTCACTCTCTCATTCAGTTCTACCTTAGGATTTGGGCAGTTCTCTGATGGATTTAAGCATTATTTTGTACTTTAATTATCTGTGTCTGTACGTCCCTCCCTGTAAGCTCCATGAAGGCAGACCCTGTATCTTCTCAGAACTTTGTGTCTTACCTAGAGCTTAGGAGACCACTTTGCACATAGTAGAACAGTAGTTCTGGACCTTTTGTGTCATGGAAACTTTTGACCATATGGCAGACCCTCTTCTCCAAATGCTTTTAAATATGGAAAATAAAATACCTATGATTACAAAGGAACCAAAATGAAATAGCTATAAAAATAATAGATTTTTAAAAAAAGTTCAGGGGCTCCAGGTTAAGAACCCCTGTTACAGAGGACAGGGACACAGAAAGGTACTTTTGGTAGGACAGCAAATTTCAGTCTGTTTCAAAATTTTGCCCAAGACTAGCCTGAATAGTCAAGAATTGCCTCAGTGACCCCAGTTCTTCTACTAACCAGCTGTGCAACCAAGATCACTGTTTAATCTCTCCAGGCCTATTTTCTCATACAACTTAAAATAAGATATATGGCCTATGTGATCTCAAGGTCCCTTTTAATTCCTAATGTTCTTTGATTCTTAAAGATAGTGTGCTAAGGTTAATGCTATAAGTTCCTGTGTTATGAAGTATCCGGTCATTTAAGGGATATTAATTAATATTGAGACAAAACCCTAATTGTCTAATAAGAATGTATTACATCCTTGAAATGGCAAAACCAATCCGGACCACGTCTGATTTGAATAGTGTTTTGCATAGGAACAGCCTTCATTCTTCAGGGGCGTGGGGGTGAGGAAGTTGGGGGTGGGATAAAGGAAGAACCCAAATGTGTTTTCCTTGTTTCTGAAGTTACATTCTGAGCACGAGTTTTATCACACGCTTCTCTTCCAAGGCTGATCGTGCAGGAAGCAGAAAGCCCTCAACACAATTTGGTCATGGAACATTCAAATCACAGCAAACTGTGTCAATTAGAACAAAATTGCAAGACATTTGGACCGAGCTGTCCTGCTAGTCTAATCAGGAGATGGGCACTATTTACTTTTCTGTAACGCCCATTGGAAGAAGCGTGGGGGAAGAAGACATCACCAATCTCTTGTAATATGTTTCTGAACTTGGCATCCCTAGTTGGGTTTGTCACATATTTGCAGCTTGAAAAGTATCTGGCTTTTCCAACAGCCAAAATAAGTATCCTTTAATCACTTTCAACCCAGGAACAGATGGGCAAACAGCACTTTTATAAATGGGGCATACAAAATACTTCAGTATCAGCCAAAACTAATTAGTAGCAATATCTGAACCAAACTCTAAAACTGGTCTAGTATTTAATATATAGCTTCTTAAGCATTAAAAGCTGAAGGGAAATTCCCATTGTAGGTGTTTTGCCAAAACTAGTGTCTAAAGTTCGGACATGATTAACTTACTAATTAACTTATTTCTGTGTCTTTTTTGATGTGTAATCTTCATTATTTTTTCTCTTTCTATGAAAATATTATTTGATTTGAAACTCTGATCCATAAATTTATCATATCTTAAGGGAAAAAGCCAGATTTTCCTACTGAATCTTGTCCTCTCCTTATTGTAGTAGAAAGAATGTCACATTTGGAATTGGAACCTATTCTGCTAGTCACAATGTATTTGACCTTGGGGAAGTCCTTTCACCTTTCTGAGCCTCAATTTCCTTATCTGTAAAATAAAAGGTTTGGCTTAGATGACTTTCTGGGCCCTCCCAGCTCTCAGTTTGGGTTCCTGTCATCTTTCTCAGAGATTTTTAATGTGTAGTTGAAAAGAGGTCATAGAAAAACATTGCTGTTGGTCATTAAGTTGTTTTTCTTTTTAAGTTGATCTGCAAAAGAGATAGAAGTCATCCACTCCTGTTTCTTTGCAGAAGTGGATGACCATGGGTATGTGAGATACTGCCCACAATATAGTATATTTTTTCATATGTTATTTAGTTTTGCAGAACTTTTCTTTCTTTTTTTTCATGTTATTACAACAGATGGGTGGGAGGAATCCAGTGGAAATACTGTATATGATATACTTGTATTTGATACAAAAACATACTTGTATATGATATAAAAATTGTATATAGTATATTTGTATATAATATAAAAACAAAATACATGGATAAAATTTATGTTAAAAATTAAAAGAGTTACTCTGCCTTCCACTTAATTGTCCATTTATTTTCCCTTCTAAAGACTTCCTTAAGCAGGGTGCTATGAGTCCACTACAGATTGTTGAATGTTGAGAAATTTTATTAAAGGAAACCTCTTTTACTCTCCGGTTTGTTCAAGTTCCTTTTGGACAGAAAGGGTTACATTTTTGTGTTTGCATTCCCAGTGCCTGGATTGGTGCTTAACTTAGTATGGGCTTTAAAAATACTCACTGATTGACTTAGTGTCTCAAGGACAGAGGAGAGATAGAGTAATTGAAACAAAACCTTATATAGGACAAGGGAGAGCTATCTCACACTTTCTGTCTGTTATACATTGTCTGGAGCTTCTGGAGAACCTGACATTTTCTACGGGAAATCCTTCTTCCATTTGTGTCCTGGGTAGGACATTTTGTCATGATGATGAGGAACATCTTTAGCTAGAATGAATCTTTCTTGCTTTCTTGCATTTATCTCTTTCCTTCTCTTGTATTTCAATTCCATGGTGACTCATTTTTAGTATCTCCTCTGTAGATTGAGGGTCATTCAACTTGGTACCAAAAGAGAAGTTATGCCCTTCACCCCCATCCATTGTTATAATCACATTTGATTTGAGTTAGAGGTTCTTAACCTTTTTTTTGCATTGAGATCATCAGACCTTGGCTGTCTAATAAAGACTAGGGACCCCTTCCCAGAATAATATTTTGAAGTGAATTAAATTTAATACATTAGATTTCAAAAGAAAGTGATTATGTTGATATACACTTCTCTCATATATAAATAATACCAATCTAAGTATATTTATATATCATATACTTATATTGAAGATAATATAATTACTACAGTGTATTATGGACATATATATATACATATACAGACATATGTGTACATATACACACCCACATACACACCCATATATATACATATATGTGTGTATACACACACACATGCATATGGCAGCTAGGTGGCATAGTAGATAGATTACTAGGCCTGGAGTCAGGAAGAACTAAATTCAAATCTGGCCTTAGTCACTTATCATCTGGGTGACCCTGGGCAAATCACTTATTTGTCTCAGTTTTCTCAACTGCAAAATGAGCTAGAGAAGGAAATTACAAACCACTCCCAGTATCTGTGTCAAAGAATCCCAAACAGGGTCATGAAAAGTTAGACATAACCGAAATGATTGAATAACAATATATATATACATACATATATACATATATACATATATGTATATATGTATGTAATTTATATGAGTGTTCGTCCTTCGTTGCCAAAGAAGACCATGCCATCAGAGAAATGATGACATGACTTGCACTTGACTTTGTTTTGGGTGAGGGAGGGCTGTGCAGGTCACCAGTCTCACTTCTCCTCCAGAGCCATCTGAATCCAGTGACCAGATATTCATCAAGATAACTGCAGATGACCCAGGATGAGGCAGTTGGGGTTAAGTGACTTGCCCAAGGTCACACAGCTAGTGAGTGTCAAGTGTCTGAGGTGAGATTTGAGCTCAGGTCCTCTTGACTATTGCACTGGTGCTCTATCCACTGTGCCACCGAGCTACCCCAACTATATATATGTGTGTGTGTGTGTGTTGTTATTCAATATATTTGTATATATGTGTGTGTATATATATATATATATATGTTGAATATGTATGCATGTATAGACATGCATGCACACACACATATTTCAGATGACAGGTTAAGAATTCCTGTTCTAAGTTAAAAGTAAACCTTTATCTTTTTATTTCTTTTTGTCCCCAGGATAGTTAAAAATGCTTTGATTTCTTTACCATTTTTTTGCAAGGTTTTCTACTCATCCTTTATTTCAAACCCTTACTTCTATCTTTTGCACATGTTTTTTTAAATTGAGTTGTAACTGAACAGTTACTTCTTTAGACAGTTTGCTCTCTTTAGACACTCTCCTCCCTCTTCCTTTCCCTCCCCAATAGTATCTTCTACTATGTTATCAGAATTATTTTCCTGAGGTCTTTCATTCCCCCTGACCTGATTTGATCCATGGTACTTTGGAAAGAGTGCTAGATCTGGAATCAGAAGTTTTGAGGTTGAACGTCAGCTCTGTCACTTATTACCAACATGGCCTTCGATCTCAGTTTCCTCATTTGAGACATTGGAACTGAATGGTCTCTATGGTTCCTTCAGTGCTGAGTATGCCACTCTATCATACAAGACAGTCTTGTATCTGTGCTAGTTTGGATAATGTGCATCTGAAATCTATTATCCATGTGTGTTTTTTCCAGTTGGCTAGATGATTTGAGTTATACTTAGGGATGTGCTGTAGCTAGTTCATATCAGCTTGTGAGAGCTGATTGTTAAATTTTCAGGATGAACATCTGTACCTCTGAATCGACAAATGCTGCAAATCAGGGTTTGATTTATTGTTTTATTGACTGAATGGACTTAATAAAATTATGGAGAAAATATTAATGCTGCACATTAAACTTCAAAATGTGTCATGAAGCCTTTTTTCCCTCCAGAGAGCCAGTTGTTGAACATATACCAGCATATCCCTGCCTGAAACCTTGCTTATTTCTCTTCCATGATAACTGTATGCATTTTGTTCCTCCATCCATTTATTCTTGTCAAAGTATTTTTTCCTTTGTTTTTTCCTCTCAAAATTGTGAATTTTCATGTCTAAATTTTCTTCACAAATATTTTAATTCAATTTAAAAAATTGCTAAGCACCTATTGTGTTATTGGAACGCATTTCTCTCATAAAACAGGAGAGATGAGTTCAATAAGTCTTGTTATGACATAACCTTTAAAATTTAATATTTTTATTATGAACTGAACAAAAAAGGAACATTTCAATATGCAAAGAAAAAAACTTTGAACTTTTGTTATGCATATGTTTTTTCCAATTAAGTTTTTAAAAATCATTCAAATTTAACAAAACAGTTTCCACACTGTTCTAATTTTCTGTGTCCCTTTTTGAACTTTCTTCTGTTCCTTTCTATGTATTTTTAAATTATTCATTGATGTTCTTTTCTTTGTCTTCTTCCATTTTTAGTCTATCACTACTCTTTCCTTCTCATATCTTCCTGCTCTCTAAAAATATCTTTATTAGTAAAAAAGAAAAGAATCATTGCATATGACAAATCCATACCTTGGCCATGTCTGAAAACATATCTCATTCTATGTTTCAGTCCACCAGTTCTATACCCAGATGTAGGAAACTTACTCAGTCTTCAGTGTCCTATGGTTGGTTGTACTGATCATAGTCCTTAAGGCTTTCGCAGATGTTTCTCTTTGTACTGTTTCAATTATTTTACAACCTTTTATCTTGGTTTTGCCCAATTCACTCTACATCAGTTCATATAAATCTTCCCAGTTTTCTTTGAGCATGTCTCTTTAATAATTTCTTAAAACTCAGTGTTATTAAATCATATTTGTACACCTTAATATGTTCAGTCATTTCCCTGTTGATAGCCACCTACTTTGTTTACAACTCTTTACTGCAACAAAAAAAAGGCTGCTAAAAATATTTTTGTACATAAAGGTTGTTTTCCTCCACTCTTATTTGGATATAAGCCAAGTAGTGTATCATTGGATCAAAAAGTATGTCTAATTTGGTTACGGTTTGGGTATGTTTTCCAGAGTGTTTGGACCATGTTACAGCTTCATCAGTGGTGTTTTACTGTGCCCTTCCAACAATTGCTAGTTTCCTGTGTTTTGGGTTATCTTTCCCAACTGGATGAGTGTGAGGTACCATCCTCATATTACTTCTAAATATTTATTTTATAATTTTATATTTTATGTGTTTATATATTTTGATATAATATAAAATAAATATTTAGAAATAATATGAAGATGAGTACCTTACACATCTTCACTACATATGTGGGGTGTGTGTGTGTATGTGTGTGTGTGTATGTGTGTGTGTATGTGTGTGTATGTGTGTGTGTTGTGTATGTGTGTGTGTATGTGTGTGTATGTGTGTGTGTTGTGTATGTGTGTGTGTATGTGTGTGTGTATGCGTGCGTATGTATGTGTGTATGTGTGTGTGTGTGTATGTGTGTATGTGTATGTGTGTATGTGTGTGTATGTGTGTGTGTGTAAGTGTAATGTGGAACATTTTTCCTTATGGTAATTGATAGCCTGCCTTTTTCTTTTGTGACCTATCTGTTCATATCCCTTTGACCATTTATCTAATGAATAAAAGCTTTGGTTCTTACATATTTTATCAATTTCACATGTACGTATATACTTTTACTGCACACACACATATGTTTACATATAGATAGTTATTTAACCTGTCAGAGCTCTAGATAATTAAAACAGAGAAGGTGCCTATCTGCGTTGGCATAAGGAGTATTCTCATCGGTGTGTCCCTGGAAATAATGAAAGTAAAATTCATATCCCTACCCTTGAACATCAGGCCTTGATCAGAGAAATTTGCTGCAGAGGTCCCACCCTCCCCTTGCACTTAGATATTTCCTTTCTAATTTTAACTACATTGATTTTGTTTGTGCACTTAACATTAGTCTTCTTTTGGACAATGAGACTGTCTTCTTCCTGATATATCTAAGGATCTTGCAGAATCTTCCTTCAGGGTAGAAGTAAATGAAGATGAAAAAAAGTCTCATCGAATGCCAGAATAACTAATTACACATTTCTTTTATAGAAGACTTAAATGGATAACAGGCAATAGTGCTATGTCCATTATACCCATAATTTTAAATCATTTAATCTTATTTATGTACATAGATTTTAATGTAATAGTAGTAATGATAATAAATTTATATAGCACTTGCTATGTTTCAGGCAACGTGCTAAGTGCTTTACAAATATTATCTTCTGGGAGCCTCACAACAACCCTGGGGGGTAGCGGTTATCTTCATTTTCCAGATTAGAAACTGAGGCAGAGAAGTTAAAGTGATTTGCCCTGGGTCACACACTTAGGTAAATGTCTGAGACCAGATAACTTCACCCCTAGTGCTCCATCCATTGCTGTCTATTGTTATATACTTTCATAAGTATATTATAGATACTTATCTGAAGAAGAAAAGAAACCAAAACCCTTCCATTTTTATTTCTAGGGCTAAATCTATTGGCTATAATGCTGACTTCGGAAGAATTGGGCCACACTTAGACATCTATCATGCCTTTCAACCTCAACTCCACAAGCGCAAAGACAAAATGAGCAAAAAGATCCTGAAAGCAATCATCTTGATTCAGGGTGTTGTTAGGGGGTGGCTTGAACGGAGGCGGCTCGCAAGAATAATAGCCAAGGTAATTAATATGTTTAAGGTCTTTTAAACCAGGTCTATTAACATTTTGAAATAGTTGTTTAAACATTTCTTCTGTGCACTTTTTAAATTGAATACTAGCTGGATGAGATATTCAGCTATAAGTAGACTATTGATGAAGATAATATAAACCCCTTGAGAATGAGGTTATTTAATTTTCACCTTTTCTATTACTGTCACTCATCATGGTACCTTGTACTTAGTAAGTACTCAATAAACGAATTCCTTCATTCAATTAGTGTTCAGTATAGTACCTGGCATAGAAGAAATCTAAATAAATGGTGTTGCTCAGTTGTTTAGTCACGCCCAATGTTTCATGACTCTGTGGACACTACTGTCCATGAGATTTTCTTGACAAAGATACTGGAGTGATTTGCCATTTCCTCTTCTAGTGGATTAAGGCAAACAGAGGTTAGGTGACTTGTCCAGGGTCACAAAGCTAGTAAGTGTCTGAGGTCAGATTTGAACTCAGGTCTTCCTGACTCCAGACCTCGTGCTCTATCCACTGGGTCACTTAATTGCTAAATACTCTTTAATAATAATATATAATAATCATATCTAATATATGATTATATATAATAATAAATTCCATTTAGTCAGTATTTATTAAGTGCCTATAATATTCTTTTATTTCTTAGCGATTATAGCATTTTAAGATTCATAATTATGAGAACATCACCAAGAGAACATTCACCTTGACTCCTTAGGTTTTTGTATTATGGAGCACCTTGGGAATGTTGAAAACATCATATGATTTCCCAAATAAAGTTCAGTAGATTTTCTTTCTCCTTTTCAGCTCTGGGCTCAGCTCATAGTTCAAATACAGTGTCTGTCTTAAACATATGTAGCTAGCAACAAACTTAATAGACTTGGTGTCCAAAGTTATGCCATAATCTGGGAAATCTCTTCATCTGGAACAATATTCTCTACATTGGAATTCCCCAAACCTGGGGAAGTTATTCTACTCACCTTAGGAACTAAATCCTACCTGGAGGCTGATCTTTCTTGATTGGTGAGTGATTAAATATTATTTTACTTAGCCCATTATATTTAGCTAGCCTCAGACTAAACTTGATTTAATATCCCATGTTGTAATCTCACTTAAAATTTTTAAATAATCACATGCTCATTTTTTAAATATTTTTTATTTTTTTAATTTTTTTTAATGTTTTACAATCATTTCCTTAAAGTTTTTATCCCCCCCACCCTTCCCTCACTATCCCCCCTCCCTTCCCGTGACAGCATACAATTTTGTATAAGTTCTACATATACTTTCCTATTGAGCACATTTTCACTATAGTCATGCTATGTAGTTGAACTAAAATAAATGGAAGAAATCATCTAACAAATCAAAATATAATACACTGAAACCCACCCACACACAAACATGATCTGCTACATTCTGCGAATGGCTTCCATATTTCTTTCTCTGAGTGTGGAAGGCATTTTGCCTTAGAAGACCGACACTGGGATTTTTTTTTTCTCAGTAAGTTCTTGTGTTATTACAAAGTTCGAAGTCTACCAGAAAAAACTCTCGCACACTGTGGTCGTTGCTGTGCACAAAGTTCTCCTGGTTCTGCTCCTTTCGCTCAGCATCAGGTCATATAAGTCCTTCCAGGCCTCCCTGAAGTCTTCTTCATCATTTCTTATACATGCTCATTTTTTTTGCAGTTCCATTGGTCAGAGATTTTATTTGATTCTAATAAAGGTACAAAAGATAGTCCTTGTTGGAAGAGAACCATTAAGATTGGATTTGACTCTAAGGTAGAATTCTTCCACTCTATCCCTCCCTTCCTTCCTTCCTTCCTTCCTTCCTTCCTTCCTTCCTTCCTTCCTTCCTTCCTTCCTTCCTTCCTTCCTTCCTTCCTTCCTTCCTTCCTTCTTGTCATAATCAATATACAATAAAAACATTTAATTTTGTCTTCTTTATACTTTTTAGACAATTGGGTGCCTGCAAAGATTTAGTCTGCTATATATAAACATTTAGGGGCAGCTAAGTGGCGTAGTGGATGGAATACCAGGCTTGGAGTCAGTAAGACTCATGTTTTTGAGTTCCAATGTGGCCTTCAATAGTTACTAGCTGTATGACCCTGGGCAAGTCACTTAACCCTGTTTGCCTCAGCTTGCTCATCTGTAAAATGAGCTGGAGAAGGAAGTGGCAAACCACTATAGTATCTCTGATAAAAAAACTGAAAAAGAGATCATGAAGGACATGACTGAAAGTGACTGAACAACAATAGAAATACTTACAAAGGCTTCTTTTGCCCCCTCATTTACATTAGGATAGCTTTGATATAGATGTACACCATTCTCATACAAAATCAATGAAGATAAGAAAACAGGCATCTGGCTTGGTAGTTGTTGATATTCCTTTTAAGGTATTAACATTGTCCATGATTTTTCCATTCTTCATTCATTTATTATTTATTTTTTTAATTTAATAAATAGGTATATCACCTGAAAGTGAGATAAATAAATTTAATTTTAATTTTTGTTCATTTCTTAAATTTATTACTATTTAATTTATAAAAATTATTCCTCAATGCTTTCAAGATGGTTTTGTTTCCAGGAAAGATTTTCTTGGTATAACTTTATTTTAACCTACTTGTCCTTTCAGACTTTCTAAATGCCATTTCTATTCTTTCACATAGAACTTCAGAGACTTACATGTTTTTTTGAGACAATGAGGAAGTTCTTCAGTCACTAATAATTAAAATAGATTACTGTAAAAATATTAACAGATTTATTCCTTTTTAGATCTAGTGATTGTCTTCTTACTAGTTTCACCTCTAAATGCCTTTGGGATGGTGTGGTTCATTTAAGCCTCATGCAAAAATTTCTACAAATTCTTTTTTTCTTTTGTGGTTTTCCATCCTTTTATATGACAGCGTTGCTCATGATCTTCCACCATCCTCCTTCATAATATTTTACAAATAAGTTTGCATATTCTTGCCATTTCCATTTGCTAGGCAAAGAGTTAAAGTGATTTTTGGCTTTGGAAGTTTCTAAGCTCTTTTGGCCTCCTTTTTGTGATCACTTCTTTGTACTGGTTAACTTTTCACCTTTACTTTTTTCTGCTTCCCAGAATTAATGCCTTATTCATTATACAGGGCCTAGTATTATATACACACACACACAGACACACATATTTACATACATATATCAGTGTATGTATGTGTACATACATATGTATTTGTATCTATATACATATATATATATATATATATATATGTGGTTTTTTTTGTGTGTGTTTATCTGTCTTCCTATCATACAGTTTCAGAGGCAAGCTTTATTTTGTGCTTAACATCAACTTTACCAGGATATTCTGGCTTTAGAATATGGTGAGATATCTAAATTAACTCACCATGAAATATTTCATTACATTTTTCTTAAACTTGATTACTCTTTTCTCCAAGGTGGTTTTAAATGCATCCTTCATAGAAACAAAGAAAGAAGTCAACTTGAAGGTTCATGGAGAAAAACCTTTTATCAGCATCAGAACACTGTCAATATTGCCTTGCTTTTTCTGCTCTTTTTTTTCTTTTATTCATATACTTGTGGTCTACATCAGGTTTTTGGTTCAAATCTAATCAATCAAAGAATAAAGATTTATTAATTGCTGACTAAAATGCCAAGCACAAAACCTTGATAAATTTCTTTTTAAGAAGTGAGTGATGGGGAAAACCTTCCCCACTTGCTAAGGCTCATCTAGTTATCTCCGCAGAAGTTCTTAACCTAGGTCAATGAACTTACATTATGTATTTATATATAAATATTACAGATTAATTATATTTAATAAAACTGTATGGTTTTAAAAATTTTTTACTAACTTAAAAACATTTCCCCAGGAGGGCTCCATAGATTTCACCAGATTTCCAAACGGGTCTATAATATAAAAATGGTGAAGACTGTCTGACCAAGAGTCTTTATCATTTTATGAAAGTGGTGTTAAGGAACAGTTTCAAAGTTTTAGCAGGCACTTAGACTAATAGACTAATTCCTTAATTTTCTCATGTGGGAGAGATGGTGTCACTCTCAACATCACCTGTTTGTCTCACCTCCTTTCATCATAATATCTTTTACTTTATTTCATTTTTTAAAACAAAAGTGATTTAAGATTTGATTGCCTTTTTTTTTTTTTTGGTAATTGGGGTTTTTTCACATAAACGATTGCCTTAAATTTTTCATTGATTTCTTAACTTTATTCTGTGGCCCCTTTAATACAAAAATTCTTATAATCCTGGTGATGACTGAGGTTTAAGCTGTGCCTTGTTTGGCTCCAAAGTTTATGGAAGGGGAGTTAATAGTGTCTGACCCAGTTGCCATAGTCTTTACTACTGGATTGTCACACGTAGTCAAATCCTGTAATAACCAAATCATTTTGTTGAATTATGTCAATTTAATTTAATATTCAATTTAAAAAGTAGATGTGATCCTTGTTTTCATGGAGCTTATAATGTAATAGGGAAGATAAGCCACATCCATAAATAAATGTAATTAACTTGAATATAATAACTGCACGAGACATACAAACAAACTGTCCGGAAGTTCAGAGGAAGGAGACATCACTTTCTGCTTGGAAGGTCAGGAAAACCTTTACAAAGGAGACAACATTTACCTGACTTTTGTAGGAAAGGTAGAGGTTTTCTATTCTGTACATAGCTTCAGTAATCTTATTTACTACCATAGTTTCAATTATCACCTTTATAAAGATGACAATTGAATTTTTATATCTGGTTCTGTTCTCTTCTCTGAATTAGTTCTATATCTTCAACTCTGCCAGATGCCTCTACTCAGGTGACTTATTGCTATCTCAAATTCAATACATCCAAAGTGAAATTGATAATAATTTTCCCTAAAACATGCCCTTCTCCTGCTAATTTGCTGATTTCTTATGGCACTATCACCTTTTCTCCAAGTTTTCTCCTTTATCTCAGAATCACCTTCGATTCTTATTTTTAAAAGTCTTTTTGAAATGAACTTAATCATCAACAAACATAAACAATTTAATATGTAAAGAAAAACAGACAAAAAGATTAAACATATATGTAGTGAGACTCTAGCCTCAGCTCTCAGATGGAGGCTGACTAAACCAGGCTTCTGGAGTACACTTGAGAGACTGAGGGGAACTTTCTCAAATGCTGTAAGATTGAACACTCATTCCAGTGGGGTTCCCGCCAATGTTAACCTGCAGTGATTGGCATCCCTGTTCAATTTGGCTAATCAATATTTATCAGGTCTTACAAAGCGGTATTTGCCGGGAAAGTAGAGAAAAAACACAAGTGGAATAAGAAAATAACAATATGGTCCCTACCTCCAAAGGTTTTTGTGGGAATCAAATGAGATAACAATTTTGAAGCACTTAGCATAGTGCCGAGCACATAGTAAGTGCCACTTAAATGTAAACTATTATTATAGTTAACAATACTTTCTAAGCTGAGCGCTGAATTTCAGGATCCTCTGTGGTGTTTCAGGACAGAATACGAAGTGCATCAGTCTGAGCCTGTCCTCACTCAAAGAAGTTTTGATCAGTTGTTTTCATTTGTCTTTCATTTTCATAAAGGACCAATGACATCATGGGCTAATGTATTAACATGAGTGTAAATTGCATTTAAGTGAAGCAGAGTTGTAAAGTTGTCATCCTCACTCTCTCTTCTGCTGCTTTCCTCAATTCCAAAGTTTCCGTTGCTGGTTTTCTGACTAATCATGGGATCTTTCAGAGTAACTTTCTATTCTCACTGCCTCTGTACGCAAAGCCCTGCCTCTGGTCATGCCAGGTGAGAACAGCAAATGATGGCTGCGGAGTTACCTCTGAGCTCCATGCCATGTCTGTGGGCTTGGGCTGCATTTTTGTGTATTCGTGGGATACATGAAATCGTCATTGTTTCTAATCTGATTTCTTGATCATTCTCCAATCTATTGCAATTTTTAGCTTTTTGTTTGGAGTAGCTACTTGGGAGCTAGGCTTCCTGCTTCCGCTCAGACACCCATTTTAAGCTGCCATTTAATCATACTAGCAAAGGTCTTCTTTAGCTTTCTTGTAGCACTTTATTTGGATCTTTGCACTTATCAAATCCCCCTGCCTTCACCCTCTTGTATCACATTTAGAAACCTTGTTTTTCCTAAAGTATGATAAGCTCCTTAAAGACAAGAACTATTTTATTTTAATATTTATATTCCCGGTGTTTGGCATAGGCTTTGAACATGGGGAAGCCTTATTTCTCAGTGACAATTACTATGATTTTTTTCTATACAGTAAATCATTTAATCTTTTATAACTAAATCTGTTTATTTCATAAATATGACTGAAAATTAACTGAATTTTAAAAATTAATCAAGATTAATGTAAATGTTTACTGAATATATGACTTAATGAATAAACAAAATAATAAGTAGACATATTTACAAGATTTGTATGGTGCAAAGAACATAGTCAGAGCTACTTCGAACCTTCACTATAACGTAACATCATGATGACTTTTCACTTGTGAAAATACCATCCCAAACTATTGGACTTTCTTTCAAGATACCAAGTAAAGATGTTCTTTTTTTTTATTAATAAAAACCTTCACAAGATAAAGATGAAAACAACTTCATTAGAAAACATCTCTCTCCTTTCTTTCTGTCTTTGATAGCTTCCCTTCTGCAAGGAGAGAAAGCATCTTTTCAACTTTCTCAAGCCAGCACTTGGTGTTGAGATAATATAGTTCCTTATCTCATAGATTTCTCTAGATGAGAAGTCAAAAAGACACAGTTTTCTCTGACTCCATAGGGACAAGCACTTCAAAGTGAGATATTTTTCAACTGTTTCTAGAAAAACTGTTAGCAATAACTGGTTTTCCCTACAACATCCCATTTGACTCTTAAAAATACAGTATCTACAGACTCCGTGAGAGAATCATTGGAAACAGGAGTTATACATATAACAGGCACTCTTTGAGGGTAGATCTCTCACTGCATTTGTATCCCCAGCACCTAGTACACAGTAGGCACTTAATAAATGTTTGTTGATTAATTGACTGAGAGGCACTTCAAATACATCTTTCTCCTCAATGTGCTTTACATTTCAGCTAAACTGCTTACTTGTATTTCTTTTACCTTTCTGTGCCTTTGTATGGGATGTTACACATCCCTGGAATATACTCCTTGCTTACCAGTAGAACTCTTAGATTCTTTCAAGGCTCACCTTATATACCACCTCTTCCATGGAAGATTTTACTGATCCTCTAGTTGCTGCTATCTCCTCCCTCAAAGTTCCTAGTTTTCATTTACCCTATATATAATTATATACCTTCAATAGAATATAAGCTCCTTGAGGAAAGAAGCTATCCTGCACTTTCTTTCCTTTTTTATCTCCAGTGCCTTGGAATTCGAACATGCATGTAATAGGTATTTGTGCTGATAATGCATTTTTGCTTATTGTTAATATAATTTTGCTTCTTAATGGGAAGATCTTTCCCATCCATTAAGACACCCATGTGGCCTGCCTAAATCACCTGGATTTGGAAGAGCAAAGTATGATGACTCTATTTGTTCTAGGATCCATGGCCATTTAGATTTTAAAGGTGGAGTATAATAGCAAGCAAAGTAGGATCTTCTACTGTTTTTGTTTTAGTGTGATCAAGTGCCTCTGATTGAGTAATGTGATTAAAGAAGATCTTCCCTACCCATTAACCGGCTTGGGAAGATTTGTAGGAAGGACCACACCTTTTGTTAATGAGGCACTGGTTCTCAAGAGTTTTGTTGCCTTCTGGTTCTGAAAAATATATAAATACTCTGAGGTAAGGTTTCATTTTGAGGCTTACTAATTGGAAGTGTTTTGTTTGACCAGACTCTGGACAGCTGCTAAGGAGCCCCCCAACCCCTTTGAAAACCTAGATATTGGTGCTTCTCTCTTTGGTAACTATGTATGGTCAGTTATCTGTCCGTTGATCTGTGTTTCGCTTATGTCAGGCAGCTGGAAGTACTGTCTGTTGATTTTGATTTCTCTTTATTTTCTTTGATGTTCAGGGTGCTGACTTGTTTCCCTAAACTAAGTAAATGATACATATGCTTGATTAAAATGATTGTTGATCCCTCAAAGTTGCCTTTTTTTTTTTAGAAAAAGATCAAAGAACTTGTCATAGTAGACCTTCCCGTGTATGTCGGGGTCCTTTCTTTTACAATATATAATAAGTATTCATTGAACATTAGATGGAGGGAATGTGTGTGTATGTGTGTGTGTGTGGCAATATTGATATTGCATGAGAAAAGACTAGGAAACATTATAATAACTTGTTTGTCTCAATGCAACTCCAGTCTTCCTATAGTTCATTTCATTTTTCCATGCTGCTAATGATCCCACATCATTTTCAACCTAGGATCTTATTAAAGGAATTTTCCTGGACTTCTTCCTTGTAACAGATATTCCTGAATAGTGGGGGTGTGGGGAAGGTGATTGATGGGAATTTATTCTGCAGACATAATTGAGCAATTATTATGTTCCAATGGATAGAGCACTGGAAGTGGGAGTCAGGAAGACTTGAGTTCAAATCCTGCTTCAGATCCAGAGCAAATTGCTTAATTTTATTTGTAACAATTTTTTCATCTATAAAAACAGATATTATAAAAGCATCTACTTTCCAGGGCTGGTATAAGAACAGGAAGTTGTGATGGAAAGTTCTGGTCTTGAATTACAAAATCTTCCCAGACACCTGTCCTTTTCACTCCACCTGAAAGGACAAGTAATGACCTTTAGGGATAGACACCTGCAGTAGTCATACCCCTTCATACTAGGTGTGCACCTAATTAATAATGTATCAAAATGAAAACCATCCATCAAGTTGTGTCTAATTCATCTTTTAATTACTACCCTTTCCTTTTAAAAATGGTATAATTTCATCCAACCCATTGAATTGAGACTGGACATGGCCGAGATTTCATTTTAGTTGAATAGTCGCAAACACATCATTAGAATCTAGTAACTACCATTTCCTTGTTAGCTAATATAAGGCTATTTTTGAACTCTGAGGGCTAGGTGATAACTTTCTTTACTTGAATTAAAAAAAAAACAAACTATAGTCCTTAGCTCTTATGACTTCCATGAAAGGCACTTATTCCTTTTCTGTGATTACTTAAGAGCGACTGTGGGTATTATATGCTACTTATGCCTAGCTCTTAAGAAATATTCCTTTGAACTTTCAAAAGAATTTCAAAGGAGATTCCTTCTCTCAGGGAGAGCAACCCAGCAACACTTCCAAGCTCAAGAAGCCATAATTATTGAAAGTCTATAGTGTCTTAACAGTAGACTTAGAAGTTGAATGAATCAGAAATTATCTGGTCCAACTCATTTTACCCATGAGAAAACAACGGCTCAGACCCTTGCCTGAGTCCACTTCAATATTAATAATAATAACATTTATTAACATTGGTAACAACCAATTTAATTTGAACCTATTCAAACTACATGTTTTCACAATTTTATAGATGAGGAAGTTGAGGCTCACAGAGGTTATAAGCGACTTGCCTGGGGTTCTACAGATAGAAAATGTCTGAGGCAGAATTGAACTCAAGTCTTCCTGATTCCAAGTCTAGTGCTCTGTCAATTACATGACCTGCTTATTGATAACAGTAAGCAACAGATTGAGAATTCTTTCCATTATAGCACATCAACTTCACACATTGTTAGAGACCTCTAAGGGGTTCATTAAACCCTATATTTATATCTCATGCTCACTGCATCACTGTAAGACCTCATGGATAAAGTAGTACTTTACATTTATATCATATATGAATATTTATATAATTTGTACACATTTATACAGTTATTAAAACTTTGAAAAATGCTTTCCTATTGTCTTCATTTTGTAATTGATTAAATTGAAGTTTAGAAAATTTATAACTTGCCCAAGCTTATGTCCTCTGAAACAGAGATAATATTCTAATCCTCCAAACACCCTAATTGCAGGACATGTCTAAGGATTCATAAAATACTGTATCTCATATATGATTTAAAAAAACCAAAATTTATTTTCAGTTTTAAACATTCACTTCCACCAAATTTTGAAGTTCAAATTTTCTCCCTATCTCCCCACTCCCCATGTCACAGGACAGCATGTATTCTGATTACCCTTTCCTCTAATCTAACTTTCATTCTCTCACCCCACCCCCCTGCACCCCTTAATCCCTTCCCTTCTATTTTCCTGTAGGGCAAAATGGATTTCTATACCCCATTGCCTATATATCTAATTTCCTCTCTGCATGTGAAAAATTTTTTTAACATTGATTTTTTAAAGCTTTTAGTTCCACATTCTCTCCCTTCCCCCATCCCCATCCACTCACACTGAGAAGGCATGCAATTCCATATAGGTTACACATGTGTAGTCATGCAAAACACTTCCAAAACAGTCATGCTGTGAAAAAGTAACGATATTTCCCTCTATCTTACCCCACCCTCCATTTATTCCATTTTCTCCTTTGACTTGTCCCACTACCAAAATGTTTCCCTCCGATTATCCAATTATCCCCTCCCCCAATCTGTCATCCCTTCTATTATCCCCCCTCTTTCATCCTCTATCTGCTTTCTTGTGGGGGTAAGATAAAGTTCCATACTCAATTGAGTATGTGCATTATTCCCTCCTGAAGCCAAATCTGATGAAAAGAGGCTCACTTATTTTCTCTTATCTTCCCCTTCTTCTCTTCCATTGTAAAAACTCTTTCTTGGCTCTTTTATGTGAGATGATTTACTACCTTCACTCTCTCCCTTTCTCTTTCTCCTAGTGCATTTCTCTCAACACTTAATTTTCTTTTTTTACATATCATCCCTTCATATTCAGCTCACCCTGTGCCCTCTGTATCTGTCTCTCTCCATACACACACACACACACACACACACACACATACACACACACACACACACACATTCCTTCCAGCTATCCTAATACTGAGAAACATCTCATGAATTACAAATATCATCTTTCAATGTAGGAAAGTGAGCAGTTCAAATTTAATAAGACCCTTATGGTTTCTCTTCCCTGTTTACCTTTTCATGCTTCTCTTGATTCTTGTATTTGAAAGTCAAGTTTTCTATTCAGTTCTGGCCTTTTCAGCAAGAATGCTTGGAAGTCCCCTATTTCATTGAAGTTCCATTTCTTCCCCCCTGAAGTATGATACTCAGTTTTGCTGGGTAGGTGATTCTTGGTTTTAATCCTAGCTCTTCTGACCTCTGAATATTGTATTCTAATTCTTTTGATCCCTTAGTATAGAAACTGCTAAATCTTGTGTCATCCTGATTGTAATTATTCCATAATTCTTGAGTTGTTTCTTTTTGACTGCTTGTAATATTTTCTCCTTGACCTGGGAACTCTCAAATTTGGCTGCAATATTCCTAGGAGTTTTCATTCCTATTTTACCTTCTGGTTCTAGAATATCTGGGTAGTTTTCCTTGATTATTTCTTGAAAGATGATGTCTAGACTCTTTTTTCTTATCATGGCTTTCAGGTAGTCCAATAATTTTAAAGCTATGTCCCCTGGATCTAATTTACAGGTCAGGTCATTAAATTACAAATTTAATTTTCCAATGAGGTATTTCATACTGTCTGCTATTTTTTCATTCCTTTGGCTTGGTTTTATAATTTCTTGATTTTTCATAAAGTCATTAGCTTCCTTCTGCTCCATTCTAATCTTTAAGAAATTCTTTTCTTCAGTGAGCTCAAGGAGGATTTTGAAAATCAAGTAAGAGAAGTACAGCAAAAATTGGGAAAATAAATGAGAGTGATGCAAGGAAATCATGAAAAATAAGTATACAGCTTGCTAAAGGAAACCCCCAAAATGCTGAAGAAAACAACAGTTTTAAAATTATACTAACCCAAATGGAAAAAGAGATCCAAAATGCCAGTGAGGAGAAGAATGCCTTATAAAGCAGAACTGGCCAGCTGGAAAAGAAGGTTCAAAAGCTCATGAAGAGAATAATTCCTTAAAGATTAGAATGGAACAGATGGAAGTTAATGACTATGAAAAAAATCAAGAAATTATAAAACCAAACCAAAGGAATGAAAAAATAGCAGACAATGTGAAATATCTCATTGTAAAAACAACTGACCTGGAAAGTAGATCAAGGTATAGGATTGGGGCTAGAGCATACTCTCCTCTCAGCCAGGTGAGAGACCCTTCCCACTGACTTTTGAAGCTTCTTTGGCATTTGTGGATTGAAAAGTCTGAAAAGCACAGCAGCGACAAGCAATTAAGTCCCCTAAGGCCTGCTCCAGCTCTGTTGGTGGCTGGCAAACTGCACTTCCTGTTGATCTTCCAGATTGTCTTGGGCTGGAAATTTTCTTCAGTCTGTACTTTTGTGGCTTCTGCTACTCTAGAATTTGTTTAGAGAAATTTTTTACAGGGTTTTTGGAGGGTTTGAGGGGGCGAGCTCTAGTAGATCCCTGCTTCTATGTCCCTATCTTGACTCTACCAGCCTTTACTATGTTTCTTGTACAAAATGGAAGCCACAGAAAGTTTTTCTATAAATTTCTATAGATGAGACGAAATGGAGAACCAGATTGGAACCAGTGGGTGTAGGTGGGAAGAGGAAGCTATGTTAGAGTTGTATTGCCCTTGGGGGAAGAATTGGAGATGATAATAGGAAAGTCTACTAGATGGAAAGAACTGATAGTATATTCATCATGTCAAAGCTGACTTCAGTAGATGGGGAGATTGAAAGGGGGTGTTAATGTTTGGCTTGGGTCATTATCTGTGCTTTCTTTACTCCCCTGTTTTGTAAGCCTCTTGGCTGTTCTGTGGATGTGATGACAGTAGTTCTGCTGCACCAAACTGACCTACGCTTGAAATTTGCCAAGTGGTCAAGGATCATAAACATAGCAAAAAGCACATTCCCAGGACAGTGGCTATTTGATAAGCTGCTGGGGGAATTCATGATAGACCTTTTATTCCAGAGGCTGTGCACCAGGTCATGGGGTTATTGTCACTATAGTGGCAATCCCTGCATGGTGGTACTTATACTGCGCTATTGTTTGTCTTGGCCTCTGCATTATTTTCTCTTCTTCGGAGGCTGAGGCTGCAAAGAATATAGTCAAGAATTAAGACAACAGGGAACTGTATAGTTTTTAGAATTGCCTGTGAAATATATTAAACTTGTTTTTTTGGAGGGAATGATGAGGCAGGATTGAGTGACCATTGCTTAGCCAAACTTCCGGGTAACCATGTTACAACTTCATTTCACTATGAAATTGTTTCTTTCATCCACAGTATTTCTTCTTCTCTATGATATCCATTGCTTTATGGCATTTTTTGGAGATGAACTAGAGGGGGCTGGTCTATATTACATCTAAGGTCCCTTCTGGCTGTACACCTGCAATCCCAATTAATTTCTTAAGTCAGTTCTTAAAACACCACATAAAAGTTTTTATTGATATCTTTAAATTTTACATCACACCAATTCCCCAGCTAATTGAATTTTCCCCTTTATTTTTCAAAAGTAAAATTGGAAGGATGTTTGTCTTACATTGCCTGGAATTATCCTGGCATTCTCATTGAATCTAGGATCTGTTTGCATTGATAAAACCATTATTCCTTTCGTAATAAATTCAATTCAGTGAAATGAAAAATTATTAAAAGCCTTCTAAGAGGCAGAGTGGTCCTGGTGGATAGAGAGTGACCTCAGAGTCAACAATATAGGAGTTAAAGTCTTATCTTTCACACACGCTGGCTGTGTGATTCTGGGCAAGTTAATTGACCTCTCAGTGTTCCAGGAGACTCTCTAAATCACAAAACAGGTGCTGATTTCTGTTGATAGGAGTTTCCTCATTGGAAATTCTTCATCACAATGAAATTATAAGGCAGTCCTTACAAAAATATGTAAAGCACTATGACAGAAACTGAAGGTGATAAAACTTCCTTTGAAGTTTTTGATAGCATCCTTTGATTTTTCTGTTAGACTCCTTGAAACCAATAATTCTGAAATACAGACTTAGACGTTGTCCACCAAATCTTTATCAGACTATAGAATGATTTTCACAGGGAACTATCCATTCTCATAAGAGCTAGAGCTAGAAGGGGCCTTATTTAGTCCAACTCTTATTTTTGAAAGTGGGGAAAATGATATTAAGTGACTACCCAAGATTATATAGGTGATAAGTAACAGAGTGAGATGGGATCTCTGCATTCAAACTTCTTCAGCTCTCCTCTACAACACAATACATGACCCCCCTTCATTTTAAGTAAATTTACTGCAGTATCCTTGAAGTTAGCTGGGATCTAGAGAAGGATCACTCTCCAGTGACATCATGGGCTAACGTCCTGACCTGCCAATGAATTGGATTGAAGTGAGGCAGAGTTCCATAAAGTCATCAGCCTCACTCTCTCTTCTAGAGTCATCTAAGCCCCAGTGGAAAGGCATAAAATCAAGATGACTGGTGATGACTTGAGTTGCATAGGATGACGTTAGTATCTTCAATATCTGACCAAGTTCTAAGCACTCCACGGGGTCTGCTTTAGTCACTTTCATGGCCGTTGAACCAAATTCTCATTCACCCATTCAGCCAGGGGAGGTCTTCACATATTTTGGTAGACTCTCCCCTAAGCTGCTGATAGATTTGAGGCCCATTGGTTACCCTCAAACTGGTATAGCCCATCTGCTGAGATGGTTTCACCAGGTTGTGGCTCAGGTGAGAGTTGGGTTAAAGGTGCACACCAAAGGTTGATGAACAGCCCTAAAATGGGCTCAGTAGCCCTCACATTAGAGATACTTGTCCCCCTGCACACCCCATGCACCCCACACTCAAACAGCTCATATAATGGTAAGCTCAGAACTCCTACGTGTTTGCTTCTACCTTCCCTCTTTACAACCAGTAAGTGTCAGATCCATGAGAGAAACTCTGATCTTCTGACTTAAAGCAAAATGTTTTACCAACACCTCAGCATTGTGATTTCCTACCCCATTTTTCCCCTTCAGGCAAGATCATTAAGAAAACCTTAAAGAGAGAGGTTGGGTGCTTATTTCAGAAATCTTCAGAAACCTGCTTCCCTTTCCACAGGGAATGCTGACTAAGAAGAATCTAGGTGACACAGAACCTGAAGCCAGAATTTCTTTGGGATTGGAAGGAAATGAATGTGGAAAACTGACACTGGGCCTTGTGATGTCTCTGAGCCCCACTTGGAGTCAGTTTTACGAATTCTACCTTTTATCAAATGCATTCTTTCTCCTGATGACAAAGGCCTGTCTTTTCTCTTAGAAATATATTTTTCTTGATTTTTTAATGTCACCTATGATTACTTGATAGGAAGGCACAGCAATGCAGGGAAAATCACTAGTCAATTACCAAAATTGACCTGATGCTTTAAAACTTTCTAAATATACTGCATACCATATCTCATTTGAGTCTCATACCACCCCAAGTAGAATGTAGTATTATTATATCCTGGTTTTACAGGTGAGGACACAGAATTTGAACCCATGCCTTTTTGGCTGCAAGCCTAATACTCTTCTATCCATTGCAACACATGGGATCAAGTCCTGGTTTGGGTATTTACCTGTTTAGTGACCATGGTCTTTAATTTCCTTCTCTGAAATGGATTTTATTATAGGAATATTGGGATATATGGGGATACTTGTATGACCTCACAGGGTTATTATGATAAAGGTGATTGTAACCCCAAGAGTAATGTAGAAATCTGACCTTTCCATAGCAAACAGATGGGGAAAGTTATAATAAGCCACAATAGCTAACCTAGTCCTCTTACTCAAATGACAAAGGCCTAGCACCATTCCTAATAGGGCCTATTGCATTAGGCCTACTGGAAGAGCCTCAGACAAAAGCATAATATTACCCAGACTAGACCACAGATAATGTTTAATGGTAAAAGAACTAGGGCCTCAGATGAAGTGAGGGCATGTTACGTATCACCTGGGTGTATTTTATCCCTCACCATTTTGAGTAACAACTATAAAACTGGCATGTGTTGTGAGTTCATTTCAGCCCTGGAGAGGAGTATTTAGTGATCTGCACCCATGGCCAAAGCTTCTTACCTCTTTTATCCTCAGTTTCTGGCTATTTGAAAATTACACACTGAGGCTGACACCAGTCTTTGCCATCCCAGAACCATGGAGAGTGAGGGCCCTAATCTAATAGAATTTAGCAGTTATAGTACAAAAATACCTGGTTTCAGATCTTGGCAATGTCACCTGTGTAACCTGAGACAAGCTAGTCGACCTCAGTTTCTTTACTTACAAGTCAAGGAGGTCAGACTAGTTTATGTCTAGATTACCTCTGTTTCAGCTCCAAACTGACGATCCTAGGAACTGATAGTTCTTAGTTGACTAGAAAATGTAAGGAATTAGGGAAACAAGTTTAAATGCCTGTGACTGAGCAATCATCTCCTATAGCCTGAGAAATAACATAAAGCTAAAAAAGCCTCAACTAAAAAAAATACCCCCAAATTAAACCAAACCAAACCAAAACAGTAACAAAACTCTCTCCCTCCCTCTCTCTCCCTCTCTCTCTCATTATTATCTCTATCTAACTCTTGATTCTTGATCCTCCGTGAACCAACTCAACTCTACACTGTCCTCCTCTCTTGAATTCCTCACCCCCTTACATTGTCACTGATTATACCCAGCCAAACCGTTCATTACCCTTGTTCCTATGAACCTGTTGACAAATAAAGGTGGAGAAAGTCATGCAAGTATTCTGTGTCCACTACAGATTTGTGTTACACAACCTTAACTGGGCCCTTGAGGCTGTTAGCAATCCTACCAAACCTCTCTTATCAACTCATTATCCCAGTCTCCAGAGAGGCTCTTCCAAACCTTTTCATCCCTTTTCAAACCTCCTATGGCTCTCCCTTATCTTGTTTTCTCAGCTGAGAACTTTGCCTCATATTTCACAGAAAAATTGAGACCATTTGTTGTGAACTCCCTTTTCTCCCCTCTTCCTTATGTCCTATCACTCAGATGTCTTCTGCCACTTTCTACTCATTCATTCTGGTCTCATGATAAAGTAGCCTTACTCCTTACCAATGCTAACCCCTTTACTTGTTGAAGTGATCTCATTCTGTCCTGTCTCCTCCAATACATTGTCTGCTCTGTCATCCCCCCTTTTTCACTTATTTTCAATCTCTCCTTGTCCACTGGTTCATTTCCTACTATCTACAAACATACACAACTCTTCCCTCCCCTAAAAAAACAACAAACAACCTCTTACATGATCTTTCCATTCCCACTATCTGTCTTGCTATATTTCTTCTACCCTTTATAGTTGAACTCCTCAAAAAAGACATCTAGGTATGTACCTCCACTTTCTCTCCTTGCGTGCTCTTCAGCTCTTACAATATGGCTTCCAATCTTATCATTCCATCAAAACTGTTCTCTCCAAAGTTACTAATGATCTCTTAGTTGCCAAAACCAATGGTCTTTTCTCAATTTTCACTGCCCTCTCTGAAATCTTTGATATGGTGATCAATCTCTCTTCCTTGATACTCTCTCTTTCTAGATTTTTGGGCCACCACATTCACTTGGTTAACCCCCAACCTATCTGATTGCTTCTTCTCTGCCTCTTTCACTGGACTTTTTTTTCTCTAGATCATGCCCTGTAACCCTAGGTATCCCTTAGGATTCTGTCTTCAACCCTCTTCTCTTTTTATAGTACTTTACCTGGTGATCTTATCACCTCCCACGGATTACTTACCATTTCTATGCTGATAATTTTCAAATCTACCTATCCTGCCCCAATATCTCTGCTGATAAAGTTTCCCCTCTCCATTTGCCTTTCAGACATCTCCAATAGGCTTCTTAAACTCAACATGTCCAAAATGGAACTCATTATCTTTTTCTCTAAACCATTCCTTCTTGCTCTGTCTTCCTTGTTACTACAGAGAGTGGCAACACTATTCTCCCAGTTCTTCAGGCTTGCAACCTAGGAGTCATCCTGTATTCCCCATTATTCCTCACCCTCGCATCCAACCTGTTGGCGAGACTTACTAACTTTACCTTTCCAACATCTCTTGCATGCACTGCTTTCTCTGACACTGGTACCCCTCTGGTACAGGTCAAACCTGGATTATTGCAGTAACCTGCTGGCAGGCCTGCTTGCCTCAAGTCTCTCTATACTCTGATCCACACTCTATTTAGCCACCAAAGTGATTTTCCCCAAAGTGCAGATCCAACCATGTCACCACCTTATTCAATTCACTCCAGAGGTTTCCTATTGCCTCCAGGATCAAAAAGAAAGTGCTGTAGTTGGCATTCAAAGCCCTTCATAGCATAGTCTTCTTCTATCTCTCCAGTCTTCTTACATCTACTCCGCTACACGTACTCTTCAGTCCCGTGGCACCAGCCTCTAGCTATACCATGAACAAGATATTACATCACTTGTCTCTAGGCATTTTCTCTGGCTGTTTCCCATGACTAGAATGTTCTCCTCCTCAGCTCTGACTATGATTTCCCTGGCTTCCTTTCAGCGCCGACCAATATCTCACCTTCTACAAGAATCTTTCCTCAACCCCTCTGAAATCCAGTGGTTTTCTCTGTTAATTATTTCCTATGTCTCTTGTCAAGCTATTATCTTATCAAGCTATTTAAGCTTGCTTTATACAAATCTTTGTTTGCATGTTGTCTCCCCCATTAGATTGTAGGTTCATTGAGGTCAGGGATTGTTTTTTTTACCTCTTTTGTATGCCCAGTGTTTAATACACACACACACACACACACACACACACACACACACACTCTTGTTCCAAAAGTCTTAGTCAAATTTTAAGTTTTGATAACTTCATAAATATAAAAGCTATAAATTTACCAAAACATCACTTGAAAGTTTAGTTACTTAAATTATTTTATACTTATTTAGTTTTGTGAATTTTTATGAATGCATCTAAAAATTTTAACAAGATGGAGTGTGCCCTGTTTTTATTTTGTCGCATGTTTCAGATTTTCTGGAACATAGTTTCCCAACCTGGTGGATGGTACAGGAGGTTCTCTGGTTGGGCCACCTCAGCCTTCTGATCTATTTCTGTTAAACTTTTTCTTGTAGAGTCACATCAAAACTCATGTATGCATCAAAACCTTGTTATTTGACTGATTGACTATTGTATTAAAAATGCAAATCTTTTAGTCACTGAGCAGCAGATGTTGAAAATTTTTTCAAACTTCAAAAATTGTCTAGAGTGATGTACAAACAGTACCTGTGTTGAAGTTTAATAAAAACTCCATTTTTAAAATATAA
This sequence comes from Bettongia penicillata ogilbyi, assembly GCA_023548195.1. NCBI lineage: Eukaryota > Metazoa > Chordata > Mammalia > Diprotodontia > Potoroidae > Bettongia > Bettongia penicillata. Next base: position 4,956,907 of record JAJHZJ010000024.1, read on the forward strand.
ATGATTTGGCATCTATTCTTCTAAAGTTATTAAACCTTAAAACTCTAATAAGACTTTTGGGACACCTTATATGTATTTCTTGACCTTCCACCTCTCCACCAGTCTCACTAATTCTAAACTCATGATTCTGTCTTCAGTTGAAATCTCCTTGTCTCTCTACTTTTCGTTTTCCTCCTAGGATCACCTCCTTGTTTTGATCTTAATTTTATTCCATAACATTATTGACTCTTATAGGAAGTCCTGTATCTATGAATATATTTATATATTCTGTGAATACATCTATGAATACATGACCACCTTTGACTTTAGTGACTTCTTGTCCTTCTACCACATACACAAGAAGGTATCACCCCCATCATCTCCTTTCCCTACTTTTAATCCAATTGCTACTGAATTTTGAATAATAGGTTAAAAAAATTATCCACGTTTCTTTCCATTAACACATTGCTGTTCACAAGGGCTATTTGTGCCCCGCTTGTGTTAGAACTTGTATTGGTCTGATCAGTCACAGTTGGACTCTCTTATAACTCAACTCAAGCATGGTGATGCCATTTTGGTCCTCTTTGAGAATGAAGGACACCAACCAATCAACCAACCAACTCTTGTGTGCCAAGGGATATGATTCTATATGGATAAAGTCAGTTACTAGCTGTATGATATTGAAAATTCACATAACCTCTTTGGTTTCTCCATCTGTGAAATGATGGAGTTGGACTTTTAAGCTGCTTTCTAGCTCTAATGTCCTATAACATGTTTTATTTCTACTTTCTTTATTTTCAATATGTTTTTTCTTCTACATGTAAATGTGCAATTTACCAGGCTTATTTTTTTCAGTCCCCTTCATCTTTTATCTTGGATAGTTGTGTGATTAAGATTTCCATGAATAAAAGAAAACCTACCTTTGATCTGCTTATGTGGTTGCAGGAGTTCATATTTACAAGTAACAAGGAAGTGTCATTTCAGGGAAATTAATAAGGTATAAAAACAACTGTAATAAATCATTTTATAATGCTGAATAGCCTTTTTTGAGCTTTGCTCAAATAGACAACCAAAAGAACTTTCTCAATTAGCTAAGCGTATTGCCATCTCCCTATTTTGTGTTAGTTGGGATATTAGCCAAAAGACATTTAACACAATGTAGAAATCCTTAGCAGAGTATGATCTTCAGGGCAAATTTCTTAAGACAATAGAAACCTTTGACTGAGATTTTGTGTATAAGTAACATAGGAAATGGAGTGGAAAGAGGGAAAGGGAAGTAAAAAGTTTTAGTAAGTATAGATGGTAGTAATGTTAATTATTTCACTGTATGTATAACTCCAGGCAAGAGACCATGGACCCAACTTTAGAGCTGTTGTAAATGCATACCGCAGAATGATTGATCGAATTCAGCGCCGAGCTGGTCTTCGGAATACAAGAGTAACATTAAATTTCTCAGAGTTAGAAGAATGGTTGGACAGAAAAAAATGTGAGTAGCACTGATATTTTAACTTGCATTCATTTTCAAAAAAAAAGTATTCTTAGTGCCTTATTTTTAACATAACACTCATTTCACCTTGACTACTGTCCCCTCCATGTCATACCCTTCCCCACACTCTCAACTCCCCATATAGAACTCTCCTTTGTAATAAAGTCAGTTAAGCAAAGCCAGGTGACACAGCCTTCAGAAGGCATAAGCAAACAATTTCTATCCCTAGTTTTGCACTTCACTTCCGAGAGGACGGATCAGTGTTTCATTATTTATTCTAGTCTGGATTTGTTTTAAATATAGCAGCTGTATGTGCCCCAATTTTTAAATGTAATTTCTAGAAGAACCAAAAGACAAACAATTTTCCATTGGATTGTATGCTGCTTATCACTGTTGGAATTCTATTCTGAAGCCAAGTTCCCTAGGTCACGTCCTAAAATTTCTAATATGACACAGATTTCCATTTTTATTTACTTATCTGTATTACTTAGAATAAATAACAGAGTTGTGTGCTTAGAGAAACTAAGGAGAAAAAAATGAAATAGATGTCATTAAATTTTAGTTGGAAATTGAAAAGTATCACCTTCTAGTTTTGTAGAAGCCCTCACACCTTTTTTGCTGAGAGTTCTAATTTTTTTGGCCACGTAGTAATTTAGGTTTTAAATAAAATTTTAATACAATTCTTCACAAATTTATCAAATTATTTTTTATGGGAAGCAGCAATAGAAAGAGCACTGATTGGAATTGAAAAATGAGCTTTCAAATTCTATAGTTTGGTCTAATGACTTGTATGACCTTGAGTTAAATCACTTACCATCTCTGAATCTCAATTTCCTCATCTGTAAAATCAATGGTTTGGATTAGAGGGCCTCCAAGGTTTCTCCCAGATCTAGATGTTTCCTCCCTACAGTTTCCACCTTCTCCCATCTCTATGCCTTTCTCAGGTTTTATGGTACTGAAGAGTATTATACGCATACAATGTATACACATCAGAAAGATTCAACTCTTTTCCAGTGAGACAATCAGCTCTCAGAAACACATTGCCTCTCTTCTAATCAGGATGGCTCCCAGCAAAACAGCAGCCAAACCTTCCTGTCAGCTGAGCTCCTCTTAGCTATAGTCTGTCTTCTTCACTAGGCAGCTTTTCTCAGTCTGTCTCTGCCTCCTGCTCTACCCTCCCCTTTCTCTTTCTGTTCTTCTGTCTTCTAATGCCTCAAATCATTAGCAGCGACCCATCTCAAACTTACAATCTGAAGTTCAAAAGACCAACCTTTTCATCAGAGACAATTCCAGCAGTCCAAATATGATTTTCCTGTGTTTGGTTGTTTAGTCATTCATTGATGTTTTTTCTCTTCATGACCCCATGGACTTGTCCATTTACTTTTCTTGGCAAAGATACTGGAGTGGTTCACGGTTCCCCACTCCAATTTCCCTATAGTCTCCAGTTATTTGATTTACATTTCCTTTGTTATACCTTTAGATTCTGAAAAGTCACATTCAGATGAGCTGATTGAGAAAAGCTATCTGCAGCTATTGTCACCTCAGTATTTGCTTTACCCTTAAACATGTCTTTTCAATATATTTATATGAGAAATTTTCTCTCCAGTCCTCAGAACAGTCTATGTCTCTCCTTAGCATTTTATTTGAAAGGCTCTATTTCTTCTCATGATGATCATCTCAGTTTTCCTTTCACAATCCTCCCCCACCCCCATTTAGCAGCTGAAATGTCCATGTGTCAAAGAGGCAATAACTTACATGCATATATATGTGTCTATGCAAAGATAAATATAAAGAGATGTATATATGTATGTATGTACATACATATATACAAGAATAACTTATTTAGGGAAAGTTCTAAAAATAAGTTTCCTGAACTTTGCTAAATATTTGTCATTTTAGTGCTTGGGACTTCTGTGTGAAGTCAGAATGGAAGAAAAGTTATGTTACGATTGTATATGTAGGATGTAGGAAGAGGAAGTTTTTTCTTTTGTAAACTGATATGGAAAATTTTGCTTTCTTTTAAGAGTTGTGGTCTCATGATGTAATTATCATGAGATAACTGGAAAAATGGCTTTAGTCTTTTAAGTCAAAGAAAATAGTTTAAATTCTGGTCTTGACAAATAAATTTTTATGGAAAAATATCTTTCTGGCCTAGGATTGCACAGTTGTCCAAGGTCCTGAAATGGAAGAGAGAGAAGAATGGTTAAATAGATATACTACCTAATCCACAAATATGTCCTGTTCCTCTCCCCTAGACCAAAGGATGTTTTTCATTCAAAATTTTAATCTAAATTTTATTAGATTCTATGGGAGATTACATGTGAAATATATGTAACCAACCAAAATATCCCTACATAAATAAATGAACTTCAGACTCTAGGCTTTATGAAGTTCTGGTAAAGGTACATGGCATTACCATTTAACCCAGAAACAATAATCTGATCAGTGATTTTGATAGCATTGATGCCTAATATGAAACATTTGAGTAGCCATTTATAGAAACTGATAAAACTTTATATCTATTTACTCTGAATAAATATGTACTGGAAATAACATTCTCTTGGCATTTTAGTAAAAGGATTTTCAATGCCTATGATAATCATCTTTCAATAGAGAATTTGTAACTGCAAGGGATCACAGCAAAAGGGAGATGGACAGGACCAGTATAAAGGAAATATGCTCACAGGAAGGAACTTGAGGCTACAACTTTTACAGAGAAGTGCTTCTGGAAAGAAAAGATGATTTAAATGCCTTCTTCCTTAAAACTTCCTTAAAGTTCAAAGGAAATTTTTCTAGAAGTAGTATTTTGAGACTACACTGAAACTAATTATGTGAAAAGGGAGAAAGAGAAAAGGAGAGCCAGTAAGCCCAAAAGACACCAAGGTAGTCCATCAAGGGACCCTCCTGTCCTAGACTAGGTAAGATTTAAGGAAGAAAAAAACAGAGGAAATACTAGCTTGGATCTATGAGCTTCCGTGTAGCCTTTATTCTCTAATTTTATATTTCATATTATATCAATTAATTACATTAATTACTTATACTATGTCACGTTATATTATTATATATTATGTTGTTGCATAATACATTATTATTATATTATATATATATGCAATTATATTTCCAAAGTATTCCAAAATGCCATATACATAGGTGTTAATGGCATGCCACTTTCAGTGGCAGGAATGAATCTAAGTGAAATCAGCTAAATATATACACACAGAGAAGATGCACACACATACACATGCACATATATATATATATATATATACACACATACATAAACTCTTTGTGTTATATATCGATATATCTATATATCTCTTTGACTTTTAATTTTTTTTCTTTTCCTTTGACCTGGCAAAAATTCCATATGTCTGCCAATCATGTTGTTCAGTAATTTTTCAGTCATCTTCTCCGCTTTATGACTCCTTTATTGAGCTTTTTGGCAAAGATACTGGAGTGGTTTGCTATTTCTTTCTCTAACTCATTTTACAGATGAGGAAACTAGAACAAACAGGTTTAAGTGACTTGCCCAGGGTCAAGCAGCTAGTTAAGTGTCTTGAGGCTAGATTTGAATTTAGAAAAAGGAATCTTCCTGACTCTATGAACTATGGTGCCACCTAGCTGTCTGCCTTTCAGTCATAGGACCACTTATTTCATAATTCTCTTGACTCAGTTCAATTTAATTGTCTGCCATATTTTAGGATGACTAATTTTTTTCCAACATATGCAAATTAGTTGGTTAGAGAAACAAAAAACCCAAACAACTGCTTCTTGACAAGTAAATGGGGTTGACTTGGTTATTTTACTTAACTTGCTCATTTCTAATTATTAAACAAAACAAACAAATTTAGGAATTGCAAGATAATTGCTTCCAGAATTATCTGCTGAATGATATACCTTCACAAAACAAGTGCATGGTCTAATTCTGCACAGCTCATTCTGCTCTCTGTCAACCAAAACCTTTAACAGCAAAATATGGTCATCTAGGTCAAGGGTAAAAAATACTGTTTCCTTCCAAGGAAGAAAATAACCATATTCTCAGAAAAGTCTTGACCCCACTTTTCTGAGACTGCTTTTCCTATGGACTACTTCTAGGTTTAGCTACTAGTGAGGACCATTATTATGTTTTCAGCTTTTTATCTGCCTTTATTCCCATAGTTCCTCAATAAATAAACTGGTAATAGAAAAAATGGTACTTGAGAGAATGGGATTTAGTGTTAGATGGTACCTTAAGTATCAATTAGATCAGCCTCCTAATTTTACAGATTTGGAAAATTAGGCCAACCAATCTCTATTACAACATATAGCGGAGTTTGCATTTAAAGTCAAATCCTCAGACTATAATCCAGCCATCTTGCCATTACATATTTAATGTTCTCAAACATGAAAATGACAAGTGGTACTTTCAGCTTATTTGAAAATAGAAAATTAATAGACACATGAAATGTAAAATGTTGCTTGTTGAAATGCAGTCATGTGGATCTACTTATGAATACATTTTGTTATTTGTATCTTTTTAGATGCCAGCATTTTAGAAAAATCTTTACTTATTTTAAAAAAAACATTTTATAGAAACATCCCACGTAACCTGTCAACAAGTCAGTCCAATTAATATAGAATAGCTGCCATTATGGTTGTGAAAACTAGTGATTATATTTAGTTACAACCACTGACCTTGAGTGCCCTTCTTACTGAAGTGAGGGAGAATTAGTTGGCACAGATTCTGCAGAGATGTTTTGGCAATGATCTCTCAAATAATTTTCATGTTTAGCAATTTGAGGTGTTTGGCTAAAGAAAATCCCACAAATATTCATATTAAAAGAACATTCAGCTCTTTCCACACTTCTTATATTCATGCATAATGAGGAAGAAGTAGATACAACTTTTGCATTCTGGAAAAAAAATTGACTGCTTTTTAGTTTAGGGTAAGGTAGGAAGTGCCCAGTGAAATGGTGGTTAGAAAAGATGAAGAGTGAATTTGACTGATGCAAATTCTTATTTCCGTAAATAATCATCAATCAACCACTACCTACACTGAGTTAGAACAGCAAATATCCTCCAGGATTTCATATTCTATTGACAGTGTAATGGCAGGGGTAGGGATGGGGGAGTGTTGTAGATGTTAACTTTTTTGAGACCAAAGATAATTCCATTTTTGTCTTTATTTTCCTAGCTCTTAGCACAGTGACTTGTAGGTAGTAGTCATTAAATACTTGAATTGAAGCTTCTTAAAAAAATTGTTATGTAAATTATATTTATATAAATATATTGTATAAATAGTATTCATAAATTGTAATTTTAAAGTTTGTATTTGGTAAGGAAAGTTTATGTAATCACACAAAGAACTGCTCTAAGAAAACTAGAGGAAGGAGAAATTACTTTTAAATTGAGAGATGGGAGGGAAGGGGAATCAGGGAAGGCTTCATGGAAGAGCTGGCACCTGATCTGGGCTTTGAAGGAGCAGAAAAGCTTTCAATAAGTCAGAGGACAAGGGAGCATATAATAGTTATGGTGGACAGACAGTAAAAGGAAAGGTGGAGAGATAAGAAAGTGAAGAACTGGATACTGTTCTACCCATTCATGGCGATATATCTTGGAGGTATTTCTTTTCCTCAAAGTGGGAGGACTTTTATGAAAATTTAAAAGTTACACAACTACTAAGTGAAATTTGAAGTGATTTTTGCTTGATTTGGTTATTCATTAAAGAAAATATTTCTTTCTTTTTCCTTCTTTTTTTTAAGTTTATGAAGTCATGTTTGCCAAGAGGGAAACTGGTCAAGGGATTCCCAAACAGGATCTCCCTAAATATTTCAGAGACTGTGGTCATTTCCCAACCCAATCGCATATTGATAGTACATATTTGCTGGTCCAAAGTAGGTACCTCTTTTTATTTGCTCTTTAATTAAGATTAAAAAAGTGCTTATGACAATGAGGTAAGTGAGAAAATTACTCAACTGATTTAATAGCTTAATATTTCATGGAATTTGTAGGATAAAAGTTTTTTTTTTGTTTAAGGAAAGACAATATTTATTTGGCTTTTTCTTTTTTCTTTATATATTTTTAAGATAAGACAAATCTTATGGGATTTTATAGGATTATATATTTAAAACTGGAGAAAATCTCAGATATGACTTAGTCCCACCCTCTCATTTTGATGAGGAAACAGACAGAGTTTGGAACCTTTCCTAGGTTATATACAGGTAGTAAGTGTGAGTCAATCTATGACTTATTTAAAATGTCTTAAACTTCTATTATTACCACTTAAAACTTCTTTTTCTCCTCATAGAAGCTAATTTTGGTGTTGAGGAATGCATCTATTTTCAACTGAATGAAAGGCTAAGATGAAGGCAAGCAATCCAGACCAGTTTAAATGTAAAAATCACAGTAGGGTCATTTCTATTAGACTGTTGCAATCTAGTGATTCCAAATTTCTCCCACCAGTTTAGTATTAGTATTTAAACAGGACTCAGTAATGTGGGATATATCAAATCTTATCTAGAATTTAATAAAACAAAAAAGTATCAGTACTTCAACAGTCAAGTAATTAATAAGTGAACAGTTTGCAAAGTTCCATCTTTAGCAGTGAAGCAATCAACACATGAAAAGTTTGCAAAATCGCACAATCACACCAATAGAACTAACTTGAGAGGGAACATTATTGAAAAAAGATTTAAAAAATAAAATTGCCAAATTCCTCTAGGATCTCACAGTCTAGGGTTATCTACAACATAATATACTCAGCCAGGGAATCTTTCCCTGCAGAGGCAAAGGGCCTAATTTTTCCCAGACAGACCCCAGATAAAACTCTGACAGCCCAGAGATGTTACATTTCACATCACCTCTGGTAGCTAAAACTGAGGCCAAGCTGACACCTGACAGAAATAAAAACCCTCAGGCCTATTTCTCAGAGCCAAGATAAAGGAGAGAGAGAGAGCAGAGGAATAAAATTCTTCTGCTCTCTCTGGTTTAGTTCATGGTTCTAAGGCTTCGACCAGTTTTGAGACATAGTCTTTCTGAGTAGCAGCCAAGTAAAGGAGGCTGCCCTGACAGCTCCTGGGCCATCTCCCTGCTTTGCTCTTGTGGTGCACACTTGAGAAGACCTGGTCTGCTCAGGCTAAGCCTTATGCATTCTATTGATCCTTGAAACTCAGGCATGTCTGTCTTAACTGGGACGTCGTTTACAATAGTTTCAGTGCCTGCATCAATCTTGTCAACCTCCACACAGTTTGTTCTAAGAAAGACACAAACAATTAACTTGTATGTGTGTCCACATTTTTATTTCTCTCAAGCCGGTTTGACATGCTCTACCTAGTCCAGAGCTAGGTCCCCTAAGTCCAGAATTGACTCAGTTTGGGGGCTAGAGGTACTCTTGAAGAGCAGGTTTTTTCAAGGGGTGCCAATCAGCTCTGGTCAACATTGGGAGGTGGGCTATATTAAAATGAAGGTCTTGCGGTGTATGACTTGGGTCACAATTTTGGCCAAAGAGACATCAATTTCATATCACCTGTCTTGACAATAGGGAGGAATTAACATTCTCCTAGAACTGTCTGGGAAGCATAGTGAGCAGGAACAGACCCATTTAGATCTAATGTCCTTCTGAAGAAGACTTAAACTTTGAAAGAAAGGGGAATGGGGAACTCTTGAGTCTTCAAGATAAAGGAACATCATTTTTCACAATCTGTGGAAAAGCAGTGATATCAAAAGCATGAGGGTCACGTAGGCTTTTCTCCTTAGTACCACACAATATTAGAGTCAAAATTAGCCTAGCGGTCTTCTGATCCACTCCCCTCAAATATCTCATCTAACATAGTAGACACTCTATAAATACTTGTTCCCTCCCCTCCCCTCCCTTTCCTTTCCCTTCCCTTCCCCCTTCAGGCCTTCACTCAATCTTTGAAAATATCCATCACCACAGTAGTTCTCTTCCTTAGTCATAGTTGTTGGTTTGATCATTTGTCCAGCTCAGGGGTCTTCTGAGGTCCTAAGTGAAGTATTGCCTGTCCAGTTCATCACTGAAGTTTGTTCTTCTGGGGGACATGGTTCATGTCTAGAGAAAATACTGATTTGGGGTCTATGTATAGCCACAGTGGGTATGGCCTTTAATCATAAATGAAGTGCAGTTCTTGGATTTAACTGGGATATTCAGTCTCAGTAAGAATTCTTTCTTTGATTAGAAGGGTTCCTATCTCTTTAAACAAATCTCTTGTCCTCAGATCTGAAATTCTCAAGAATTCTCTCTTTTGTTTATTCCTCAGGTAAATCTCTGGTCCAAATTCTCAGAGAGAATTAAAAAACTTCCTGTGCCATCCCTCTTGCCTTTGACATCAGTGGCCTTGATTGTCCTTTCTTCCATTTTTTTCCGCCCAGATATTCTTAAAATGTCCTCATTCTTAAGTTCTGAGTTTTCTTATAATATTGGGAGAACTTCATGCTTTTCAACTGCAAAAGCAAGACAATACCCTTAAATTACCCTTAACTCTCAATTTTTTTAGAGGTGGATCCATATATGCCCAAATTAAGACATATTTAAATACCATTAATAAACATATAGTATTATAGAAACAATGTGCTATTGGAATGGTGCTTAAGCAATACAATAGCGCAGCAAAAGATGTGAATTCAAATCATGAAAACAATACCAATGACGTTTTTCGTAATGAATACATAGCAATTGTCAACTTGAATTAAAGGAGACTCCAACAGTAGCAACAACAAAGGAAATTTTAATCAAAATAAAGTTGTTGTATCCATGGTCACTACACAGCACCAGGGTAGACAAGTGCCCATGACAGTGTTGAGTTCAGATTCGGAGAGTGGTTTGGGGTGTGAAAGAATTTATTTGGTTTCTTTTAGCCACCAGTTGTTTTATTATCATGAAAGCACACATTACCTGTATTGTAGCTACAAGACTACAATTAAGGTACTGGTATTTGGGGAAACTAGATTTATATAGAGATGTTCAGGATGATGATATAGTTTTAGAGTTTTATGGTATTTAAGATAAGAACAGGATATGGAAGATGGGGAATTTTATGACACAGGATGAGGGAGATGAGGAATTTTATGGTGGTTCATGATAAAGAGAAGTTTTATAGTGTTTCAGTATAAAGAGAAAAGGACTTTAGGATACTCTCAAGTTATGGGATGAGCTACAGAATAAGTCCCATACCCTCAGAAAGGGCCTCACAAAGTACTGGAAAAGTCACCCTTCATATTCTCCTTAATCTCCAGGATACCATATGCTGTATCTACATCAAGGGGAAGGGGGAACAAAATTGAAATACATTTCATGTAAAAAATACATCTTATGGAAGGCACAGCCAAGTGAAGCCATTGCATAAGTTGTTTAGCTCAACAACTGAAAGTCCATTGAGGAGACTGGGGATGCTTGGGACTGGTAACTTCAGATCTGAATGTGGTCTCCTTTTTTCCTTTTTAAAAGCAGATTTTCCTCTTTTAACTGGTTTTGATCACCCTCAGGCAATTTGTAGTTCTTTAGGCAAGGTAAGCTCATAGTCAGCTGCATTTCAAACAATGGAACATTTAAGAAATATATGATATTAATAATTTTTAGCAAATGCATAACATTAGGGTGAAACTAAGTTACTTTGGATAAGTTTGTTTACTCTAAAAAACAAGAAAACAAAAACTAAAAGTACATTAAAACACAATTCCAGGATACAACCAGGAAGAAACAAAATTATCTGTGACTAAAAATGTCTACTGCCTATGAAGAAAAATGAAAGAAAACGAATGTGAACAAAAGTGTTTTTTTTTTTTAAATGGGAGACAAAGATCCCTTCTGAAAGAAAAAACTGACTTGAAACATTTTTAGTCAAGAAGGAAGATCCCCAGGTCTCAGGGGCAACACCCATTCAAATGAAAAGGGTAGACGAGAAATGAGACAAAGTATGTCACCTTAGGATTCACCACCACACATAAAAAAAAATCAGTTTGGGAAAACTGCCAAAATGTCTCACAAAAGTATTGTTAGCATCCTAGCAGAAAACCAGGCAATGTGTGGAAAACAATTCCTTTTCAAATGCCTTCTGAGTAAGCTTCCAGTAGCTAGGCAATAAAAACTTAAGGCAATTTGGGCTAAAAAGAGGCATTCAAGTAGTCTCAGTCAGAAAATAATAGACTTGGGGGGAGAGGGGCAAGCAGTCTTGGATATTCTATCCTCTTCTCTTTCCCTCCCCTTTCTCTAAGGGAGACTTTAATTCCTCCCTGGAAGGTAAGCAGAAGGGGAGTAGAGAAACTGACTACTTTGCTTTTCCTAGAGAGAGAGAGGGTTCTGGGTTACAATTCTATGTCTGCTCTCTTAAGTATTGTTAGTCCAAAGGACATGATTTTCAAGTTCAAGCTAAAAAATTTGATTGCTTTTCACATGAGGAGAGGAGGGCCCAAGCTTTATACTCAAGGCTTGACTTCCTTCTCACTAAATATGAGCTTTCCCTTTGGTAACTTAGCTTAACCAAGATTGAAAGTCTTACATCCAACTAAGGGGAAATTTATAAAGTCTCTAGTGTAGTAAGCTAGGAATGTGATGGAGAGTATTTTCCTTCAGCAGTTGGAAATAGGGTTGTCATCTCCATCTTCTCTCATGAACTGGAAGCTATAAGTGACTATAGAACTTTCAGTGAGCAAGAGAGACGGATACTTAACTCTCTGCCCTGCTCCTCACACAGGCACAGGGCATTGATCTCCACTTAAGAGGAGAAAGTCTCATGCAATGGGTTATGGGACTCATACATTTCTTTATAACTGTACTCCTCTGATCTCTCATAGGGTTAGTGTCTGCCTGTTTTGTCATCCCTGTGCTGTCTACCTCTAACTCTAAGGCTGAACTGCTAGGTGTGGTGTCTTCCACTCTTTCTTTCCCAAGGGTTCTCTATCACACAATTCTCCAATCCTTGACTGACAGCCTCCCACTGGGCTTAAAGATTTAAAGCCCCTAGGATTGTGGATAATTTGTTTTCTCTATTGATGCTTCCATTGCCCTCCTCCTCCCATTGACTTGAAGAGGGTTTCATATACTATGAAGGGATCAGGACATAAAGACATCTTAATAGTTTAGCAACTTATTAAGACTTTGTGATTATATTCTGGACCTTCTGTGACCACATCAATTGGGGTGGGGGGAGAGGGAAACTCCCTTGCATAAGTATTCAAACAGTTGTTTTTTATTCTTAAATTTATTGGCATTTTATTTTGTGGAATTCTCTAATAATTTTCCCTATTTCTTCATTCTTCTTTTTAATTTCTCTCTTATTTCTGATTTTAGTAATTTGATTTTCCTCTCTTTTTGGTTAAAATAGAAATTAATTTGTTAATACGTTTTAAAGAACACTTTTGTTTTCTTGGCGAACAGAATTATTTCCTAGCAAATCTATAATTTTTTTCTATTTCTTTTTTTTCCTAATTGGAAATAAAATAATTCATTAACCATTTTATTTTTCTTAATGTATATTCAGGGAAATGAATTTGATTGTAATTACTCTGTTATCTGTATCCTATGCATTATGATGCATATTGAATTATTACTATCATTGTCTTCAATGTAAATTCATGCTGTTTATTATATTCTATAATTTGATCTTTAACTTATTTTTAGTTTCCATTGTCAGCCTCAAGATTCAGTCTAAACAGAAAGACAATATAGAATTAGGTTGTATGTGTGCTTTATTTCTCTCAAGTTGGTGGCATTCATTTGGAGCTGCAGATGGAACTGAGCTCACTTTGGGATTAGGTTGCACTGAGTGTAAAGATGAAATCACAAAGCTGGGTGGGAATGGCCATATCATGGCCCAAGCAGGTACTACAACTGTTCCTATGGTATAGTTTCTATTTCTCTGTGAAGGGGTCATTTCACAGAAGTCAGAAGACACCCAGGGTACATGGAATAAGAAAGAGGGTCAGGATGGAAAGTCCCCAAAGTTCTATTGTGAGGCAGTGCAATGTTCCTTGATGCTAGAGTTCCAGTTTCTCCTTAAAGCACTGTCAGGGAAAGCACAGTTTAAAGGGGCAGGATTTTAGTCTCCCTCAGAGAATGGGAAGGGGAGTTCTAGTAGTCCTTGTTTGTTTGACCAGGGGTCTGCCCCATTTTCACACCATTTAGACCTTCATTTAAAGAAAACTATGTTTACTCCAATTGGGTTTAATCTATGAAAGTTGTGTTGAAAATTTCTACTTTTCTTTATAAGTTCTTTATGTTTTAGAGTGAGTTCAGTTTTTATGATTGCCATGTGGACATTTGAACAAATGATACATTCTTTAATCAGTCCATCAAATTCATTATTACCAGTATTTTTAACTAGTATTCTGTTAAATGTTTAACTTCTTTATTATTTCCTTTCCCCATCTGACTTAACTTATTTTGAAATTTGAGTGTTGAAACTTTTAGTTTTTCTTTCGCATCACACTTTTTTTTAAGAACTCAATTGCTTTGCAATTACATACATGCATGCTTAATCAATATTGATATGCTTTCATTGATAACGTTCCCTCAGTCATAAAGCTGTCACACCATCTCTTAATTTTCTTCAATTCAGTTTTGCCTAAAATCATGCAAGACTGAAACTTTTCATTTTATGGAGTCAGCTGATGGATAATATATATTTCCCCAACATTCTTGTTAGGTCTTAAGTCTTTAAAAAAATTCACCTTGTTTCCTATAGTTAACATAATTCTGGATCTTGTGTTTTTCTATGTTCTTTCATTCTTTTTGTAGGTTAATCTAATCCATTAATATGCAGTTGTTAAATTTATTTTTCTCTTTCATTCTCAATTACAGTTTTCATTATATCAATGAAACTTTACTTTCTTTTCATTAGTTCTACCTTTCCTTTAGTTAATTTGATTACATTATTAAGACTTGTAACCTCAGGGAGAGATTGAACACTGGTCTTAACTCATAGGAACTCCTCTTGACAAACACAGAAAAATCCAAATTTCTGGATTGCTTTTTTTTTTCATTTTTGAGTGCTTGTTTTCCTCTCTTGCTGGTCCTGTCTCCTTGAGAACTGCTTACTCATCATGTGTAAGGTCCACAACGTTACAATTAATTTTATCATTGCTAATTAATTTACTTGAATGTGATCCCCCCAGACTTAACTTTTAGTTGTATATCAAAATTATCTTGCTAGTCAGCATTTGTTAATTGAATCAAAGACTTTTTTGTCCCCCAAATTGTTGCCAAGACCAAACGATTTTGCTTTTGTTTGAAAATATGTCCCCTTTTCTCCTCTGCCTCTGCTTCTACCCTAGTGTAGGCCCTCATCACCTCATGTCTCATTTATTGCACTAGTCTGCTAGTAGTTCTACCTGCCTCAAGTTTCTTTCCCTTCCAATCCATCCTATGTTCAGCCACTAAAGTAATTTTCTTAAAAATGTGAGTCTGATCATGTCCCACACTCCCTCTTTCCCAGTCACTCAATAAACTCCAATGGCTTTTGACTGTCTCCAGCATGAAGTACACTCCATCCGAACTCCAGATATTTTCTCTAGCTGTTCACTGGAATGTACCCTCTCTCTTCCTTTCCTCTAACTTTGTGACTTCCCTGCCTTTCTTTAAATCCTGTCTTCCTCAGGTAGCTTTTTCTAACCCTTCGTAATTCCAGTACCTTCTCTCCATTAATTATTTCTATTTATCCTATATATAGTTTGCTTTGTATTGTCAACCTGAAATAAAGGAGACAACCGAAGTAGTTAAAACTTGAGTCTTTTAACCAAGGCAAGGGGATTGCAATAGAGGGTTACCCCACAGCACCATAGTCTGGAGTGCCCAATCTCCAGATAAGTTAAATATATTTCAACAGGGAGACAGTCTCATGGGAGGCACAGGCAGGAGAAGCAATTAAGTAAATTGTTTTACATAACAACCAAAAGTCCATAGGAAAAGCTGAGGAAGGCTGGTGTGGAGGGCTGACATCTAGTCAGAATAATAGGCTAGGGCTCCAGGTGCAGTGACTTTTTGGGGGTCAGTTGAGATTAAAGTCAGGTAGCCTCTTCTGATGTCTGCATTCAATATTCTTTTTAAAATTGGTTTCTGTAGCCCTCAAACAATTAGCTGTAGGATAAGGCAAGATTAGCAGTTGCATTCAACTCTACATATTGGTTTACATTTGTCTCCCTCATTAGACTGTAAATTCCTTGTGAGTAGAGATTATCTTTTGCCTCTTAGTATCCCCAGTGTTTAGCAGGGTGCCTGGGACAACATAGTGGGCACTTAATGTTTATTGATTATTGGTGACTCTTTGTTTCCGTACCTTCATGCTGCCTCCCCTGCTTCCCCTACTTCCTCCAACCCAATCCACTTGTCTTCCACCTTAGGATTTCCAAGGAAAAGAGTCAAAATAAATCACCCACACAGCTCATTCTTTAATTCCTTGGAGAAGATTTCAAGTCATAAAACCTCAACCATTGTTTCAAAAATCCTTTGAAGTACTCACATCCTTCCCATCTAGAAATCAGATTATTCAGAATTTTAAAGCTAACATTATTTGATGTTTACCATTGATCTAGATGGCAAATGCCTGTTATGGTGCCTTGAGTAGTTATCAGAAGATCTAGCCTGATCTGTATAACAAAAGCTTCACTCAACTTTTCTCTTCCTATAGGAAGGGGATTTAACATACATAATGACGCTCCTTCAAGCATCCTTAACTCCCAGTTCCCCAACTTACCCATTTCTGATGACCTATTCCTCTGTCCCACCTAAACCACACATAAAGATACCTATGATTTTGCCACTACCCAGAAATGTTCTACTTTCATGTTCAGAATTTCTGAAATTCCCTTATTTTATCATAATCTCTTGTCATTCTATTTTTCCCTCTGCCTTGCATGTTCTATCTCAGTTCGTCATGCTCACTGTGACCTCAGCTCTCTGTACCTTTTAGTTCTTTCCCAGGCTATCAACCATGCACTTCCTACATTTGTACCTCCCTCCTTTTCTCTTGCCTTCTTTCTCCTTTCACATCTCTTTCTCCTCCTCTTTCTCTTCCTTTTTGTTTCCCCTTCCCAAGTCTTTCTTCCTTATTTTTAACTTCAGTTAAATTCAATAAACATTTATTAAGCACCTACCATGTTCCTATTATGGGCAGGTAGGTGGCTAAGTGAATGGATGGACCTGGAGTGAGAAAGACCTGAGTTTAAATCTGGCCTCAGAGACTTACCAGTTGTGTTACCCTGGGAAAGTTATTTAACCCTTTTTGCTTCAGTTTTCACATCTGTAAAATGAGCTGAAAAAGGAAATGGCAAACTACTTCAGTGTCTTTGCCAAGAAAACCCCAAATGGAGACACAAAGAGAACATGACTGAAATGACAGCAAAATGTGCCAGGTACTACGCTAAGGATTGGGGATACAGATATGGAAAAGGATAGCTTCTGCCTTCAAAGAGTTTATACTCTAAAGAGAAAAGATAAAACACAAAAGAAACATGAAAGGCAGAGCTGGGATGGGAAGATGAGGGGGATGAGGGATGGGGACAGCAGTGGGTACATGATGGGGTCATGTTCTTCCCTGACGTTGAAACCAGGCAGAGAAGCTGATGAAAAATGGAGTTACCAGAAAGGCTGTGAACCCTCCATAAAGGGAAATTTGGGGAGGAGTTTAGTGCTTTGCCTTCCAACCCTCCGGGCAGATAGAAAAGACAACTGAGAAAATGTAAAGAATCAGAACCTGAGTCATGTTTTCTGGTGATGAAATTTCAGGTGTCAGCTTATGTTGGGGGTATAGTGAAGTGGGGAAGGACATATTGTTCTCAAGAGTAAAGCCAAGAATAACAGTTTATGGGAAAAAAAATTCTTGTAGGGTGAGGGGATTGAGAAGTCAGTGTCTTTGACAACTTCTCATTCTACCACCTTTCAGGAACTCATTTCATTGTTCATTATATTTCCTATAGTATTAAGGAAAACAATAGTTGGTACAAATTGGTGTTCAAACCATGTTTGTTGAATGTCTGAAAGAAATGTATATCTTAAAACTATCTTTTCTAAAGCAGCTTTAACACATACACATATATAACATTTTTAAAGTAATTTACACAAATGAATAAACTGTGTATACAAGAGGTAGTAGAATGATTTTATAGGAAAGATTTAACATAAATGGTTCTAATTATGCTACATCAAACTAAAAAAGCCTTTATGGATATATAGAAAACTTTTATTAAACTCTGTAAAATAGTGAATGTTTTCAAAGTGTATTAGAATTTCGTACTTTTTTCTGGTTGAAATTTTGATCTAGTAATTGGTTTAAAATTTAGTATTTATTTTATTACTTTATTTTAAATTTATTTTAAATTCTAAGGATTCTATTTCACCAGTCAAGTCTTTATTAATTACTTCATTGATGGTAAATAATAGCTCTAGGTACCAATCAACACATTTCATGGTGTACACTAGTTCAAGTAACTCATATGTGGTTAATTCAATTTGACTAACTTCCCAAAGAATACTGAATATAGTATGTCAAGTAGGTCAAATTCCTAAAACAGCCTGCACAATCCAGGTATTTTTAGCATCTCTTCCCCCCCTCCCCCATCCCCATCCTTATCACTATGGTAACAACAGATTTTTTATGACCAAGGACATTATTTTCATCTGAGAATCTTGCTTTGGAAAAATAAAGCCACTTCTTACTGAGTCTATAGATTGATTTTTCCAAATATATTTGATGACACATTTGGGATCCCTCTATTTATTTCACATTTAAAAGTTTGTTATGTGGAAATAATGACATTAGCAGTCATAGATTTGACCAGGAAGGACAGCATTATTTTTGTTCTGATTATGGGTTCATAATAAAAGTGCCCCAGCAATATAATGGTAGAACTGGAAGGTTCTTTAGAGGTCATCCAGTCAAGCCTATTTATTCTATCGATGGAGAAACTGAGGGCCAGAAATTAAGTGATTTGCCCAAGGTCTCTCTCCGCACTCCCACCCCAGGGCAGCATGCACCCCATCCACCCCTTCCTACAGTGTGTCCTCCCTTCTATTACCCCACTATTTTCCTGTAGGGTAAAAATAGTTTTCTATACTCCATTGCCTGTATATAAGATTATTACTCTTCTAATTAGCATTATCAAAAAGAAGAAAACTAAGTGACTAGTTATTGACAAAGCAAAGATAACGAACCAGCATCTTTTGCTACTCTATCCCCAGCTTTTTCACCACATCACCGATGTCTCTGCAGTTTTTCTTGCTGATATGTTGAGAAGTTATTATATCTATGGATATATATGTATATATATATAAAATTAAATAAAAGAACTTGTACTGCACTTTTCTTTAAGCATACTATGAAAGGTCTCTATAGTGAAATTTTAATTATATAAAGGAAAGATTAAACAGTGCTGTGAAAAAGCAGGATTTTTGGATTGTAGAAGAGATTATGATGTGACTAAGAAATATGAGGTATTGTCAAATTCATTTCATAAAAGTAGGCACAGCTGTCATAGATAATGTTAACTTATTAAAGTAAAGCATTGATACTGGTAAGATTCTTACTTTTTTATTATTTTTTAAATATATAATTTATTTTTCAGTTCTCCATATTCACTTCCACAAGAATTTGAATTCAAAATTTTCTCCCCATCTCTCCCCACTGCCTACCCCAGGACAGCATGCATCCTGTTCACCCTTCCTCCAGTCTGCCCTCCTTTCTATTACCCACCCTTCTTCCATCCCCCTTTCCTTCTATTTTCCTGTAGGGCAACAATAGATTTCTCTATTCCATTGCCTGTATATAAGATTCTTACTCTTCTAATTAACATCAAAAAGAAGAAGAAAACTAGACTTTTGATGTGCTTTGGGAGATTAAGTAGGCTGGGCAAAATATTAATTGGAAAGCTGGTGAAAAATCAAATTCCAGGTGTGTGAGAGTATGGATAGCATAGTGTTGTGGTTCAAAGAGTGAGGTTTAGAGCTGGAAGACTCAATCTCACTTGACCTTTACTATCAACGGGATCTTTATCCATCTCATAACTTCCCTGGGATTTGCTTTTCTAATCTATAAAATAAAGGAATTGGGTTAGCAGACCTCTAAGATTACTTTCAGTTGTGGGTGCTATGATCTCTTTAATATTTATGTAACAAGTATGCTTTGACTTTTTCCTAAGGTCATACTGCTACATTTTCCTTCAGGGTTCCAGGGTAAACTGAGGGATTTGGAGATATCTTTTATCTACCTCAGCCTGAGCCTGTACTAGTTGTGTCCTCTCCATTTTAGGATGCCAGTAAGTTACATTCTAGTTCTATTTAACCACTTGACATCAAATAGCTTTTACAAAAGAATTTTTACTTCAGATATCTAGTGAGAGCAAACAAAAACATTTTGATCCAATACCATGCTCCACTGGGCACAATCCACTCTATATCTCCTTAGTCTCAGTGGGAGATTAGGCTTATATCTTAACACATTTTCTTCACAACATCGGTTCCACTGTCCTCATGTCAAAAGGTAGCGTCAGAGCCATATGAGTCCAAATATCATTCCTTACTCCTCAGGTATAGATGACATGGTTTGGATTCCAATCTCTGGATTCTTCTAACTAGAAGGCAACACTCAGTACCATGCCTGACGCATAGTAGATGCTTAACAAATGCTTATTGATTGACTGTAGCACATCGTCTAGACGCAGGTTGAAGACTCCATATCTATGGAAAAGAATGAAAAGACCAAGGAGGGCCCATTTCTCATGGGTCATATGGTCTTGGGGGTAGAGATAAGGAAGTTCTTGACCTAATTTACAATGTGATCTCACTAAAAAGGAGTCATGGAGCTCCCTTGGATGCGTATAGAGCACAGCATGGGCTAAAGCTGACTCAAACCTTTCTGAAGACACTGGAAGTTCTGTAGTCAGTAGCGGAAACAAACAAAACCCCAAAATACTGCTAGTCCTATGTCAGGCCACCCAGAACCAGTTGTAGGATATCCATGTATGTTCCATTCTCTCCAAGGCATTCCCCATATATGTTATCCCTATTCTCACTGAAGCTGCTTCCCAGCATCCTCCACAAGGCTATGCAATCTGCTCTAGCATCCTCCATGTGGAGATACCATCTGAGTAAGCTGATGGGTCTGTGCATGTGCCAGACCCTCTGAAATCGACTTTTTTCTTTCTCTTCCTTATTCCAGAGATTTCTAGCTTTCAGATTCAGTAGGCAAAAAGTAGAATATAAACTGTAATCCTTTAGAAAGCTGAAGACTAATTTCTAATGCAAAACATCTATAACAAATATTCCTTCATGGTTTCCTGTTAAGATGACCTAGATATACTTAAGAATATCTCCCTCATATAAACATGAAGATAAGAAGATAGGAAAATATTGTGGCATACCACTGAGAGCTGTTTCTAAGGTGTATGCTAGCATATAGACTAGGATAAAGCAAAGTCAATCTTGTATTTTCACTGTTGGAATCAATATCTTACCAAGGTAAGTCAATTTTACCAAAAGGCTTAATGGACTTGTAAAAGAATTGAGATCTGAGTAACAGTCTGATTACTGAACAATCCACCTTTAACTTCACTGTAATAACTGAAAAGTGTATTATAGTTAATATCCTGGCACTAGACTCTTTGCTGTTTCTTGAACAAGAAACTCCATTTGCCAAATCTGGATGTTATCACTGTCTGGCTGACCCCCATGCCTGGAACTCCTACCTTTATTATAGAACGTTAGTTAGTGTTTAAAAGCTGGACTTTTGAAGCAGTGACTAGGATGAGATCTTTGAAAACGCAGCACACCAAACCAGGCAGTTCCCTTTCCCTAGTCAATCTTTGATCCATGTTGGTACCTATCTCACTCACTGCCCATTTCTATATAGTACTTTTTTCTATACACACACATACACACACACGCACACACACAGACACACACATACATACGCATGTGTGTAACTGTATATATGAATGTATATGTGTGTGTATATACACACATACACATATATACACATACATATGCACACCTATATATTCTAATAGATAATGTCAATGGATTTTCCATCTAACTGCATGTCATAATGTGGGTCATATACCTTTCTCACACACTTTGTTTTTCCACTGTAAAAATAAATGGCTAGTTATATTTCATTGATCATGAGATCACTGACAAGACCTGGTATTATTCCATTTCTTGATATATTATTCAGTTCAGAGTCAGTCTTAAAGCATAACATCTGAAGATCTCTGTATTTGATGGGGAATCTTTGTCTTGATGCTGGCAAATTCCTTTGATAAACATATTTCCTTAAATGATTTTAACGAGAGAGAGAGAGAGAGAGGAGAGAGATTTAAGGAAATTAAACAAAAATGTCAGTAAGACCATATTTTATTCTTTCAAATCAAGTGATTTTTCAAAAAACCAATAAGCAATGAAAAAGTGAAATTTTATATTAGGATCATAGATGTTGAGCTGTAATAGATCACAGGAAATACCTAAGGCAACAACCTTATTTTATCGATGTGGAAACACAAGTCCAGGGAGTTTAAATAATTTCCCCAAGGTCACACGGGGGAAAATCATCAGAGACAACATTTACATCAAAGTCCTTTTACTCCAGCCTCAGTGTCCTCTCCTCAGCACTCTTGTTTTTGCTTAATCTCTATTTTTCTTATTTACTTGTCTGTAGTTTGGTATATAAAATGGTTTTTAAAGTTCTGCCTGTTGCCTTATCATCCTTTCTTCAAGCATGTCGTTGAGTGTAATAATCCCATCTCTGGCATATTGTGTTTTTTTTTTTGAGACTAGATCTCCCTATGGGAGATCAAGTGATTAAACCAGATTTAACCCTTTTGGAGGTTTCTTGGCACAGATACTGGATGCCATTTCCTTCACTATCTCGTTTTTTAGATGTTGAAACTGAGACAAACAGGGTTAAGCCACTTACCCAGGATCACACAGCTACTAAGTGTTTGAGACCAGATTTGAACTCAAGGAGATGAAGTTTTCTGACTCCAGGTCCAGCACTCCATCTGCTGTGCCACCTAGCTGCCCAATTTAATTATTTACTGTCTTTCTATCAGAAGATGAGTTATCTCCCTGTGAAGCATTACATTGGTTGCCTAATGCAAAGTAATTCTGCATGAATTTTCAGAGGGTGGACTATGTTTTCCCGGGACTTAATTATTCCTGGGTAAACTGAACATTCAGGTTTCAGTTGTTTGAGATCTGAAGAGTAAACTCCAAGGTATGGGTGATACCTGACCAGATTTCCTGACTAGAAATGTTCATGAAGTCTTGTTTCTTGTATTTCCTCTCCTCACTCAAACAACTGTTAGCTTTCCTGAAGCAGAGTGGGAAGGAATACTGATTCCTGCCATCCCACTTTAAGGATTCCTAATATTTTCCTTTAGTCTAATCATGGCTGCAGGGGAAAAGTACAGCCTCAAGCCAGCAAATTTCCCGGAATACACAGACAATGCAAGAAAAGAAGCCTTCTCTCTTTCTTCCTTTTTCTTTCTTCTCCTAAGTCTAACCCACATGAACTGCTGTGATTTTAACAGACTAGTAGTCCTGAGGTCTCCCTTTCCATTTTTGGCCTGCAGGGTTCTACCATCTCTGAAATATTCTTCAATATCTCTGTTTTAACAAAGTCCAAATATTTATACCATTGGTTTCTAAACTGTGGTATACAAACTGATTAAATTTTGTGTCATTGCACCATAACTTAACTCCAGCAATCCTTCCAAAGTCTATCTGCTTTTCTTTAAGTAGAAAATAATCATCTTTAAGAACCAGTAGGGACAGCAGGGGCTTGGAGCTGGTGTAACTTTGATAAAGAGCTAATTACTTTCATAAGTCTGGTTGGCAGCAGAGCTCTGAGCTCCTTTAGTTATAACTGGTTATTAAAATTCTCCATCCACACCACCTAATGGGAAGCCAGCCACTAGTAAGTGTTTGTTTTATGGGGTGAAATGGTTATAATGTCTGGAAAGGAAACTCCCCTTGTGAGGGTGACTTTGATGTGGTAGCTAGCCTCTGATAAACGCTAAGAATGTGAATCTGAAATACTCCATCCTGAATTCTTGTGAAATGGCTAATCAGAAACCGTGGTAATGATTAACTGGGTAAGAGGTCATTGTGGAGTGTTTAGAGAGCCTGCCTCAAAGTTAGGAAAAGCCGGATTCAAGGCCTACCTTTGACAAACACTGGTTATGTGACATCGGGCAAATTGTAACCTCTCAGGGTCCCCCAGCCAACTCTACCGTGGGCTACAGAGCAGGTACTGATTTGAACTACTGAGTAGAGGGACTTTCCTGACCAGAGAGTTGTCTACACAGGTGAAGTTACTGGTCCTGATACCTCTAAAAAAAAAAAAAATCATTCATGAACATGATATGAGAGAGCTGTATTTGGCATTTCTATCAGTTCAGGGCTCTGTCCCCTTATCTATTGAAAGAGGAGCATTCTAAAGCCATTATAGCTGCCCTCGGTGCTTCTGCCTGCATGCTAAGGGACAGAGATCTCTGGAGTGCCTCATGCATTGCTTAAGGCTGTTCTAACACAGGATTCAATGTTCGCCTTCTAGCTGCTCTAAACAAGGTTTTTTGTTCATAGAGCTGTATTTTGTTAATTCAGGCCTCCTGAAGCTTCCCATGCTGTGAAGCTCATCATGTCCCATATAAATTATAAGTGGTTTTGAAATGAAAGCTTATGATTAAAAATGGCAAAT
Source organism: Bettongia penicillata ogilbyi (assembly GCA_023548195.1). Lineage (NCBI taxonomy): Eukaryota > Metazoa > Chordata > Mammalia > Diprotodontia > Potoroidae > Bettongia > Bettongia penicillata. The sequence continues at coordinate 4,981,051 of JAJHZJ010000024.1, forward strand.
TGAAACCTCCTGCTGAAAGCTGCCATCTTTTTTGGGGGAAGGAGAGGGGAGTAGTGATTTTGTATTTCAACTTGTGCAACATGTGAATTTCACCTCTACTATCAGCTCAAGGGAATGTTCTTGACTTGCTGGTTCCATTTTTAGACTTAAAAATCTTTTGACTCTTTCCATATGGAAATCAGTGGAAACATTTTTGTGTCATCATGACTTTTGTTTGGAGCTCGTTGGCATATTTGGCCAAGGTTGTTTTTTAATCTAACAATAATAGTTAATAATGACTAACATTTACTTACTCCTGACTATGTGACAGGCCCTGTGCTAAGGTCTTTACAATTATTACCTCATTTGATTTCCTCATTCATAAATTGGGGGCATTGGACTAGGTGATCATTAAGGTCTCTTCCAGCTCAAAATCCTGGGATTTTATTATTTTAGGATTTCTACTTAGTGAGCGATTTTCTTTCATTTCATATACTTCTGTGTGACACATTTGTTATGACTCATGTCCCTCAATCTGAGATACTGTCTAATATTCAGTATTATTGTTCTATCTTTTTTTTTTTTACATGGCTCCATTCAAGCTTTTCTTGGCAAAGATACTAAAGTGGTTTGCCATTTCCTTCTCCAGCTCATTTTACAGATGAGAAAATTCAGGTAAACAGGGTTAAGTGACTTGCCCAGGAACACACAGATTTGAACTCAGGAAGATGAGTCTGTGACTCCAAGGCTGGCACTCTATGCACTGTACCAATTAACTGCCCTAAATTTTCAGTGAAAATTAGACAGTTCAGAGTCATCCCTTACCCTTTGCCTGAAGAATGAAAAGCTTAATTTGCAAGGTCAACCAAGAAAGACTGTTCTACCTATTAAGGGAATTGTTTTTTGACATTTTGAATTAAGTAGTATATTGAATATCAATAGTTCCTTGGGCATATGTCTATTATCAATTGATTGATTATCCATTCTTGATTGCATAAGTATTTGAAAATGTTAATATAGTCAGGATCATCTCTATGTGTTGAAAAACCAAGCAGTGTCCCATCCCTTCTCTGCCTGTGTGATAATGATTAGTGCACATTAGACACTATCTGCATAGCTTGTCACTCTTTGAGAGTCTTCTAACGAATGTTATATATAGTTGGTAAGCAAGGGTGATGAAACTCTTATGGAGGATGCCCCTATTATAAACCTTTGGGAGGCAGCATGGTAAAGGGTAATAATGATAACAGGTAGCATTTTCATAGAACTTTAAGGTTTGCAAAAGGCATTATAAAGAGTATCTCATTTGATCCTCAAGACAACTCTATGAGGTAGATGCTATTATTATCCTAATTTTATCGGTAAGGAAACTGAGGCAAGAGAAGTTAAATTTGCCTAGTATTTCCTGATTCTAAATATATTAACCAGTATACTATTTAACTGCGTCATATTCATGCACAATGAAATGTTTAAATCAAGTCAAGAGCCATTTACTAAATGCTTATTAAGCATTTATTAAGTATAGGGCAGTTAGGTGGTACACTGGATAGAGTGGTAGACGTGAAGTCAGGAAGACTCATCTTCATGAGTTCAAATCTGGCCTCAGACACTATATGGGCCAGTCACTTACCCTTATTTGCCTCAGTTTCCTCATTGGAGAAGGAAAGGGCAAACTCTGCCAAGAAAACCCCGATTGAGGTCACAAAGACCTGAATACAACTGTGAACCACTGAACAGCAATGTGTAGGCACTGTTCCTTAAGCCCTGGGGAAACAAAGGGAGATTTAAAACAGAATATTGCTTTGGGAGCCAGACAGTCTGGGTTCTAGCCTGTGCTCCTCCTCTCACCATGTACAAATCAGTTCCTCTCTTGAGACTCCATTTTCCTCATCTGTCCCGTTGGTATTTGCCATTTACCATTTATAAATGAGAGGATTGGACCTGACAATCCCCCGAGGTCCTTTCCTATGTTTCTGTCCCATGATTCTATTGTGTTTTTTCACAAAAAATATTAGCCTTTCAGTTTGACCTATGCATAGATTTCCAGCTGGAAGGAAACCTGGAGTGATTAAGTCCAGCCCTCTCATTTTAGAGGTGAGGAAATGGAGTCCCGGAGAGCTCCAGTGAATCATCCCTCAATCCTGTAGATGGGGATCCTCCATTCAGTGCACTGACCATTATACACACCACCTCTCTCTGGGCCGCTTCTTTCATACTTTTTCTTCACCTGATCCTTTCTACTTGTTAGTTCATGTGAATCTGTTTTCTTCTAGTAAAACATGATGTAGGCTTCTAGGGTTTCATGGATCCCAAATTAAGCTCCATGCTGACAAGTTCAAGCAGGTTTTATTTTTGTTATCATTTCCTGACTGTGATCCCCAGTACATTTTGGACCTGATACACAGCTAGGTATGCTAAGGATCTATATGCAAAAGAAGAAACTTGAGATTTGTTTTCATCAACAGATGAAAACAAATACATTGAGTGTTTGCTCATTCTCCAAGCTGCTCTCCTGCGCGTCTAACAATAGAACCTTTCTGACTAGTCTTGTGCGTCTGGCACCTGCTGTAAGCAATCCTGCACTCCTTGAAAAGTTCATAGCCATCCTGTTCCTGGCTCTCTGGTGAGTCAGCAGAAATGTACTTTTTAATCAGAGCTAATGTTTAAATATTAAAGGAGAACATTATTCTGATTGTTAAAATGAAAATAAAACAGAATGGTAACTGGTTTATGGGCACCCTTTGGGGCCTTATTCTGCTGGTGTGGCAAAGGAGGAAGTTCTGAAAGGTGGAGGCTGCCAGCTTGATTCTGAGAAATTACCAATTGTAATCAGAAACTTCCCCTGGAAAGGGTATTTACCGATGTTGTTGAGAATGCTTGTCCAAGCACTCTCCTAGGGAGGAGGAGAGTGGAGGGGGAGGTGATTTCCTTAAAGGGCTTAGTCCATGCTGTTTGTTAACTGCATAGTACAACAAGAATGACCTGAGTCCATCCAATTTCTTTTCTTCTTCTCTTCTTCCTGAGAGGGAGAGACAGAGAGAGAGAAAGAGGAGAGAGAGAAAGAGAGAGAGAGAGAGAGAGAGAGAGAGAGAGAGAGAGAGAGAGAGAGAGAGAGAGAGAAGGACAGAAAGAAGAGAGAGAAAGAGAGAGAAGACAGAGAAAGAAGAGAGAGAGAGAGAGAGAGAGAGAGAGAGAGAGAGAGAGAGAGAGAGAGAAGACAGAAAGAAGAGAGAGAAGACAGAGAAAGAAGAGAGAGAGAGAAAGACAGAAAGAAGAGAGAGAAAGAGAGAGAAGACAGAGAAAGAAGAGAGAGAGAGAGAGAGGAGAGAGAGAGAGAGAGAGAGAGAGAGAGAGAGAGAAAGACAGAAAGAAGAGAGAGAAGACAGAGAAAGGAGAGAGAGAGAGAGAGAGAGAGAGAGAGAGAGAGAGAGACAGAAAGAAGAGAGAGAAGACAGAGAAAGAAGAGAGAGAGAGAGAGAGAGAGAGAGAGAGAGAGAGAGAGAGAGAGAGAGAGACAGACAGAGAGAGAGACAGAGAGAGGTACAATGGGCAAAGTACTGGACAAGGAGTCAGTACTGGGATAAAGTCTTAACTTTGTCTCTTAATAACCACATAACTCTGGCTATGCTATTTAAATTCTCTGGACCTCAGTTTCCTCATTGGTAAAATGGGGCTAGTAATTTGCACTTCCTACCTCACAAAGTTGTTGTATCCACAGATCAAGTGGGATAATATGTGTCAAATGCTTTGTGGATTGATAAGTATTATATTACTATTATAATCAATAAGGAACCAGAAATTTATGCAGATCTTAGCTGAAAGAAAGCAGGAATGTGTTGGACTTCTTCAAGCTGAATGAACCATTTCTCAGGGATGGTTTAGAGGAAATTCTTTCTTGAGGTGTCTCCCAACTCTGACATTCTGAGTCTATGAATTCCTTTGATTCCCCATGGAGCAGAAAAGTCTTTGACCCTATGGAAGTTTTCCTTTTATAGAGACAGTGGGGAGAAATGATATTATTTTGTATATTGCTGGTTGTTGCCTTCATTTAGTGTAACAGATACTTAAAGCGTGTGTGCTGGGAATGCTTGCCATGACTCTGGTCTTTCCCTGTTCTCCGTCTACCTCTATGACTGGGCTTTCTTAGGCTTCTTTGCTCAACTGTATCTGGCCCCTTAATCTCTGTCTTAGATCCTTTTCTCTAATATATGATCTCATTTAGGGGACAGATCACCTCCCATAGATTCTGAGATAACTGACTATTATATTAATAAGTAGCATTAATTTGTGATCCACCCTTTTTTATTTCTGTTAAAACTCAACTCCTGAGAAGTTCATGACTGAGTGATAAGGTTGAAAGGCATGGCTGAGTGATAAGATTGCTCCTAGCCCTCAAGGCATGTGCTCAGTTAGCTTTCAGCAGGATCCCACTTCATGGGGAGACCTATTTCTGTTCAGAGTATGAACAGAATCCAGTCTGAGTGAGCCTTTGTCTGTGGGAAGATTCCTTTGTCCTTGGTCCCCTACATTAGAATTTAGGGCAGTCTAGTTCTTGAAAGGAAAAAGTAGCCAGAGAGATAGGGTTGGAAATAGCTTCCCCCACCCAGCTGCCTTGAGGCCACTGAATCTCATGATCAAGCCAAGTTCTCAGTAGAAGGAACTGAAAACTTTTAGCTCACTTCCTCATTGAATGTCAACCAACAATGTCACTTGTTAGGGGAGTTCCCTTTCAGAAGGGATTTAAGGTGTTTTAGGGTCTCTCCTGCCATATTTGGTTGCTGAGAGAAATGACCAAACCATCAATTTCTTGATTACTGGCTAGCCTAATTAATAAATTGATTATTAATTTCTCAGAAACTCTGTCTCTTGGGGTTTTCATTTGTCTCAATTCAATGATCATTTCTTTGAAAAAGAGTCCCAAAGGTATATATCCAAAAACTCTCTCTTCTGAGCTCTGGTTCCATATCACCAACTTCCATTTGGACATTTCAAACTTGATATTCCACAGGTATCTCAAACTCAATGTGTCCCAAACAGATTTTCCTCCAAAACTTATTATCTTCAGAGGTTGCCTATTACTGTCAAAGGCACCATCACCATCCCAGTCTCCTTAACTTCTCACTTTGATTCACCCTACTGCCAAATTTTGTAGTTTCTACCTTCATACCACCACCCATGAATGTACCTTTTTCTCTATTAATCCTAACGTGGACCCTTATCACCTCTCTTCTTAATTGTCACAATAATTAGTTAATCAGTATCCTTAATGCAACTCTCTCTCCATTCTAACCTATCCTTCACTCATCTACCAAAACGATTTTCCTAAAGCACTAGTCTGACTATGTCCCTCACTCATACTGAAAAAATTCCAATTTTTCCTCTGATCTTCAGAATTAAATATAAAGTCCTTTGTATGGCATTTAAACTCTAGTTTAAAACTTGACCCTTTCCTGCTTGTCTAGTTTTCTACTAATTTACTACTCCCTTATTCTATGCTTCAGATACTTTATCTCCCATCTCCACACCTTTCGCTTGGCTGGTCTCCATGCCTGGAATGTATTTTTTTCTTCTTCGCTTCTACTAGTTTCCTTGGCTTTATTCAAAACTCAGTTTATATCCCAAATTTCTTCACAAGGCTTCTCCCAGTCCCCACTCATTCAACCTCTACCAATTCCTAATTTCTTTGTTTTTGAGATTACCTTCTATCTATTCTGGGTATATCTTATTATGTACCTTACTTGTTACTTCTACAGTCTCCCCTATTACTATGTGATCGTGTTGGGGAAAGAGGTTTTTTTTTTTTTTCCTTTTCCTCGTTCTCCTTCTCTCCTCCATATTTTTCAAGAATATCAAGAATTTTTCAAATTCTTCATATTTCCAGTGCTTAGCACACTTCCATACTGGGAGCTCCTTTCCTCCTTCTTATCTCTTCTCACTATTCTGAGCCTTGGGCTGTCTAGAATTTACCCAGGCTACTTGACAGATAGCATCATTTGGATGAGACAGGAGTGTATTCCTTCCAGTGAGATGGAGAACTGCCAGGTCTTACTATCTGCCCTTCTTCTACAAACTCCAGACCTTTGGGGCTGTCATTTGACCTAGCGATTGAACCTGAGGGTTCCCTGTCTCTTACTCCCCATCGTGCTGCAGAACAATTAGGACAGCTGAGACTTTCCATGTGTTCTTTAGCATCTCCTTGGCTGGTGTTTCTCCCAATGTGAGTGTGAACTTCTTGAGTGTGAGGACTGTCTTTTTTTTTTTTTTTTCTATTTGTGGGTCTAGTGTTTGATACATAATAATCACTTAATAAATACTCTTTCATTCATTCTCTCATAGTGCTTGGCTCATTGTAATTGCTACTGAATGCTTGATGACTGACTGAAGGTCTGGGTTTAAATCCAGGGTGACTCACTTAGAATCAATGTGACCTTATGGAAACAAATAAATGTCTCTGAAATAAGACTTTCTCATCTGTGAATGGGATAGAATACTTATTGATTTCTTGATTTAGGTCTTAAATCAGTTTTCTTATTTTACATGAAGGCTGGGCATGTATTAAATGCCTTTTGTATGAAGACTCTTAAAAAATGTGAAGTGACTTGTGCAAAGCCACAAAGCCAGTGTGTAGCAGCTGGGATCCCCTACTTATTCCATAGGGTTACTGCACATGCCAAATGAGAGTTATTTATACATGGATATGGATAATGCCCACATTACATATATATGTAAGTACAGACATTTATATGTATATGAACACAGATTTAGGTAAGGTTTGGTAATTCCTCCCACCAATGCAGATCAGCAATTTGTAATGTAGTTTTAGAGAGTTGCTTGAGATCCTTGATAGGTCAGAGGCAGCATTTGAATACAAACTCTTCTGATTCTAAGGATATCATAGCTCACTCACTTCATCACTGATTTCATCTTCCAAAATTATTCCTAACTTGAAGGTCACCCTAACTAAAAATTATTTTAGTTTCCTCATTTTTGGCCTTTCCTTCCTTCCTTCCTTCCTTCCTTCCTTCCTTCCTTCCTTCCTTCCTTCCTTCCTTCCTTCCTTCCTTCCTTCCTTCCTTCCTTCCTTCCTTCCTTCCTTCCTTCCTTCCTTCCTTCCTTCCTTCCTTCCTTCCTTCCTTCCTTCCTTCCTTCCTTCTCTCCTTATTTCCTCCCTCCCTTCCTGTTTTCTGTTGTCTATTATTTCTTCTGTGATGTACAACATGGTAAACTATTTATTGAAATTCACCATATCGATTTTTTTTCACCTACATCATGACATTTCTGTTGTTGAGTAAGGTTTGATTTCTGACTGAAAGCTAGTCCACATTAATTACATTTCTGATATCAAGTAAGATGTGAACTCTGTTGGAAGATATTTTTTATTCAGTTTCTTTTCATTGTGAATTTTCTGATGGGTATGAAAGTCAATTTGACTATCTAATTTAGCTGGGGACACAGCATACAAAGAGGCCATCTGTGTGAAATGTGGTTGAGATACAGGAGGTTGTGAGGGGCCTTAAATATCAGATTTAGGAAGTTGGTGTTTTTTGCAGGAAGCAATGAGAAGCAATTTAAAGGTTTTGAACAGAGGACTGACCAAATATGTTCATGAGGCCAATTAAGCTGGTAGTCATACAAAAGGTGATTGGAATAGAGAAGATACTGAAGAAACCAATTAGAAAGCAATGTCTATAAAATGGTGTAATGATAATGAGGGAATATATATAAATTGGTGGTAGAGGGAATGGGGAAGGATTAGGAAAGGATATCAGTAGGATTTGAGTAAACTTCATCCAAATAATGTGATAGATTTTGGTAATTTCAATCAATTGATCAATGGGAATCTACTAAGCATAATTTACTATGCTGGAGAGTATGTCTATTTTTATCTCTATATCTCTACCTCTATTTCTCTACACACACATATATACATATACATACACATACAATTTATATATGTGTGTGTATATAAAATAGGTGTGTATATACACACATATATGTATATGGTACCATATATACATACATGTGTGTGTGTAGCTATAATCAGAGTCATAGTAGTACTATGAAGATGTCACTATGCTCATGGTGGGGCTTCTATTTTATTTCTTTCTATACTCTATCTACTTCGTATGCTCAGTCACATTTTTTTAATCCTTCAGTACATCACAGGAACTAAATGAATGCTTTCAGATTGTTGCTGGATAAGCATTTGTTGATAGAGTTGAGAAAGATCTTTTTTATGGGGACAGAGGGTCTTTACTGAAAGAATTCTTTTTCAGTTTTTTAGTACTGTGAAAATAGAATTCCCACAGGGCTGACATTCATTGAAGAAAGAATTACATCTAGAACCTCCCCACAAATGTTCTTGCTATGCTGATTTGTAAATTTCTACAAACTTCCATTTGTATAATTACTTTTTTGTTGACTTGAGAATTTATGGGTACAAATAAGAAAACTTGTTATTTATAAAATGTGTGTTTATTTATAATAAATGTTTGGCCTAAAATGGAATAGAAAATTCAATGATGAGGGGAAAAGAGTATGAAGGGAGTGGGAAGGAAATGAGCAGGGAGAACGGTGTACTAGGGTGATTATTTTGTATTCCAGGTATTAATTCTTCATGCTTATTCTCAGCCATAAATTTCAAACAATGACATTTAAATTTTTTCTTGTCATTTTCACATTTGAACACACAAATATTTTCATTCCTCCAAATGTGTTAAGTACCTTTTGAGACATTTTCATTACTATAATGGTATTTAAATATTCAAAAATTAAATGAGGAATAATATCACAAAATATATTCTGAGAGACCTTTCTCTGTGTTGAGACTGGATTTTTATTCACATTCAGGGACAACTTTACCTTTTTTCCAGAGAAGTTTTTATTATATATATATATATATATATATATATATATATATATATATATATATATGCATAATACATCCACATATATGTGTGTGTGTGTGTGTGTGTGTGTGTATTTTTCTCTAGATAGCACCAGAGCATTCCTATTCACCCCTAAGAAAAACCACTCTAAGTCCAAGATACTGGATCAGCCCCAGCTAAACCATAGCCTGTGTTGGTCTTGTCCATGCTGATATGTTCATTTACCAGTCAGAGGATACATTAATTGAAAACAAGACATCAAATCAAAAAGGATAGATTGTAAAGTTGCAAGAAAAAACACATGAATAAATGAAATACATTCTCCTACACATTAAAATATGTGTGGAGATCATGCTTGTAGACCACCTGTATGATTAGGAAACATGAATGAAGGGATCACATGTGGCTAGGTCACATGTACATTAAGACACATATGCCAGAAGTCTATATAGCCAAGGCATATATGTAGGGTCTTGTGACCAGGGTCTTGTGATAATGCAGAGGTGACATCATCACAGTGCTGTGCATTCCATCATGACTGTCTGTTGAGCACTTCTACTAGATTTGTGTTCAGGATACTTTCCTCTGTCCATACTTGGGTATGGTATCTAGAAAGCCTCTCCTTGTCAGGCAAAGCTCTAACTCTTTTTCTGCACAGCAGATGGCTAGGAATTTCCTCAATTATCCAGGCAGAAACACTCAAGATTAAGTCCACTTCTGATCACCTTTCTCCTGTTCTTATCACCCAACTCAAAGTCCCTGGTCCTAGACTACAATCTAAAGTAGGATTTGAAAATTCTTTTCAATTCCCATTAAATTCCTGATGATGAATTTGTGTCCTTAAAATCAATTTTAGAAATTCTATCCTCCCGAACCTCGTAAGAACTGTTGTGGTTGACTGTTGAGTTACTCCTCATTTCTCATGTTCTCTTTGGTTGGCTTTCAAATAAAACAAACTATTCCAGTAACTTTGCCAAGAAAACCCTAAATGAAGTCACAAAAGTGAGGCAAGACTGAAATGACTGAACAACAAAAATTTGTACAGATGGATATAGGTGTAAATGGAAAGAAAATGACATTAAATTGACTAGTTAACTTAGAGATTCTGAAAATTAGGGGTCCCTGAATCTGTGTTATATCCATACTTGGCCTCTCTCATTTGTTCTTAATAAATGCTCATTGAAATTGAATTCAACTTTACATTTTAGAGGACAGAAATAGGAACAGTGAAAGGACACTATAGAGAGACAGCTTTTGGCTTGATGTAAGGGAAAATGTCCTAGTAATCACAGCTTTCCAAAAGTAGAATGCTGCTTCAGGAAGTTGTGGGTTTCTCCTCACTGGAGGTCTTCAAGCAGAAGGTGGTTCACCTACTTGTCAAGCGTATTATAGAGGACATTTCAGCTCAGAATCAGCATTGTAGAAGTCAAGAACCATTTAGACCAACCTACACATGAGAGGAATCTCTACTATGGCAAACCTGGCAAGTAGGTTTATCCTGTCTTCCCTTAAAGGACCTTCAGGAAGGGAGAAACAATCCCCTCTCAAGGCAATTCCTTTTAATTTTGGACAGCTCCTCTTGTTAGTTCCCAGTATCAAGTCTAAATTTGCCTCTTGGTAATTTCCATCCATTTCCTTCTGGTTCTGCCCTCTTGGGTCAAAGCAGAATAGGTTTAGTATCTTGCCAATGTTACAAGCCTTTAAATGCTTGAAGATAACTATCATGTCCCTCCCTCCCCTCCCCCAGTCTTCTGTTCTCCAGGTTGTACATCCCCCATTCTACCACCTTGCAATGGATAGTCTACCATAGGTTCCAAATTACCTGTCTTCTCTGAGTCTTTGTTTTCGTGAATGAGTTTTTGTTTCCTAGACTTGCACCTTTAACTTAGATTCAAATTATAGAAATATTATACAATGTTACAACTAAGATTCAACTACTGAGGTTTTGGTAGAGGAGCTGATACTTACTGGGTGCCAACAGCACCCAAAAACCTTCAACAGAATAGAAAAAAACTGAATTTAACATTCAGTTAGCAAGCATTATTATTTAAAATCTGAAGTTATCAGTCAGCACTCTTTTCTACATCCCTCACTTCAGTTAACCTATCACAAAAGAGTTCCTCCTAGATCTGTACCACTTGCTACTCTCCCCTTTCAGTGCCTTGAGGGCTCTGATTTTATTCTCTCCCCCAGTGTGAAGACCACGACGTCCTTGAATTTGTTAGGAAGTTGATTTGAGGTTATCTTTTACATTGCTTATGTTGGCTGCATTTTGTGCAGCTTGATTAAAACTAGTGGTTATGGTTCCAACATAATCTAGAGCAGGAGCACTAAACTCAGAGTCCACAGGCACATATTCTGAACTAAAATATAATTAGGAAATCTTTAACAATATAAATGAAAAGAAAACAAAAATAATATTAATTTGAGGTTTCCTGAGTCATTATGCAGCTAGCAAGATCCATTTCTATTTGAGTTTGATAACACTGAAGTAGACCAAGAGTTCTTAACAGAGTTCATGGAGTCCATGAACTTGTGTGAGGAAAAAAATATATCCTTATTTTGATATAATTGATTTCCTTTGTAATCTCATATATTTTTACTTTATTCATTTAAAACCGTTATTCTGGGAAAGGGTCCACAGGCTTCACTAAGATTCCAAAGGGATCCATTACATAAAGAATAAGAACCCCTGATCCAGACAGTGTTTGGGAGGAATCGTTGATTATTTGTTTCAATTTCACTTTATCTTATCCTTCAAGTTCCACTGCATTTCTTATAACAACATGCAAACAGAGTTATATTAAGAGGCAATCAAACATGGTAGCTAGAGTGCCAGGCATAGAATCATTAAGTCTTGAATTCCATCCCCTCTCTGACACCTCTATGTGACTCAGAGACAATCAACTGTACAGAGCCTCTCACCACTCCTTAGATTTTATCATAAATGGGTTGTGATTTGCATTGGTGGGTAGAATCTCCTTACTGGTGAAATCAAATATCCTTCACATATTTGTATGATGTATTAATAACATAAAGATATATTAGCAATAATGATCAGGACAACTGAGAAAGCTCTTATATCTAAACTAAGGCTTAAAAAATGTGTTGTATCTTTGAACAGATGTTGCTCATAAGTGCTCAGACAACTGTCATTTTTTCTCAATTTTATATTCATCTTTATTTTATGTAACATGGAATTTGAGAGGAGATACAGTAAAACCTCAGTCAAGTAGAAACCAACTAACTAGAAATCACAATTAATCAGAATGTTTTCTGGACTTGACATGGAGGGAAACATGGGCAAATCATCAAGAAGAAGTTCGTTTCTTTTTTACTTCATTGCTTATGGAGGAATTAATGCTATAATTGATTTGGGTCCTCTTTGTTCTGATGCAAATTATTACCATTCTATGCCTAAATAGATGTTTTGTTGTTTTTTTTTTTGTGAGTTATTGTGGCTGAAAAAAACCTCCTCCTTCAAGCAAAATGGAGAACTTTCTGACTTTATTGTATGCTACATTTAATTGTCTTTTTAAAAAGGAGTTTAAGTTAAAAGAAAAAAAGAAAAGAATAAGGACCTTTCAGACTCCCTGCACAGTCAAGAGGCAGAGTAGTGGACCAGAAAGACTGTGAGTTGAGTCAGGACAGATTCAGATTTTACCTCTGAAATTGACTAATTATATGACCATGTCATTTAATCATTAAACATGTCTCTGTTTCTTCATCTTTAAAATGGGGATGATGCCTGTGATATCTTCCTCCTTGGAAATCTTAAAGGTACTGTATGTAAATATAAATCATTATTGTTAGCTCATTGGATTAGTTGACCATTATGATGCTTTTCAGTATTATGTCTATGATTCTGTGATCTTAAGAACCTAGGCTTCTCATAATAGCCTTGTAATTCAGGTCACTAGTACAAGCGTCAATTCCTCCTTTTTTTTGATTGGAAAAAACCCCCCTGAGGTTCATAGAGTTTATGAGTTGTGCCAGTGGTCCCCCAGTTAGTCAATACTGGTGATGGAATTTGAACTCAGATTTGGACTCCAATTCTATTGAAGGGGCTTTCTAAATCTAAAATACTACAGAAAAATAGGAATCCATTGACAAGGACTCTGGCTTAGAGACAGAGGATCTGGGTTCAAGTGCTGACATTGCCTACTTACTATACATGTGAACTTGGAAAAGTTACTCACCTCTTCTGGATCTCAGTTCATTTTTTTATAAATTGAGGAGGCTGGACATAGACATCTTCTAAGTATCCTTCCATTTCTAAACCTTTAGAAATGTCAACTATTAGAAGGCAAGACAACATCAATCAGTGTTGATGGCCCTGTACTGTTTTTACTTAAAACTTTTTATCTTCTTGCATTGAATTAGGAAGAGCAGTCTTACCTTTACATTTTGAGCTTCTATTGGTTTGTCACAATCCAAGTGTTATTTAATTTTTTTTATTTGGTATTTAATACAGAGTAATTCCCTGAAGGCCTCTTTAAAACAGCTAATGTTCCCTTTGGCACTGAAATCCACTTACCTTAACTGACTTCTGTTAGATTTCAACCTGTTTCTCAGAGTCACAATGGTAATATTCATTTCTGTCCCCGAAGGCTCTTAGTATTCATCAAATATTTGATTTACATTTTCTAATAAGGCATATAGAATGCAGGAACATGAAACCTCAACTCTGCCATGATTCTTACTACTGTCTCTTTCATTAACATGGCAAGTTATTTCTCTAAAATAATTAAAATCTGTAATTGAATACACTAGAATAATTTTGGGAAATTAGTTTAATTATTCTGGTACTTCTACTTGGAAAGATTGCATTATTTATTATAACTAAATGGATAAATGTGACATCCTCTTTCTTGCCTTTTCTTTTGTATTTACTCTCTGAGAAGGAATATTTGCTTTGCACATTTGTATATTTTAAAGAAAGGAATAACAGATATTGATTCATGGTGCACTGAAAAGACAACCCAAGGATTAAGGATGACTTGGATATCCTAAGTGAGATAATTGAACCAACTATGGATTTGCCTGTAGAAAGCAGATCATGTGATGTCTTGTCTATATTTGGCTCTGGTTAGGCTGCATCAGGATCACTGTGCTCACTTCTGAGCACCATGGTTTAGGAAGGACATTGACAATCTACAGAATATCCAAAGGAAGGCAATTAGGATGGCAAGGAACCTTTAATCCATACTATATTAGGTCAATTAAAGGAACTAGAAGTGTTTAACATAGAGAAGATTCAGTGGTGATAACAACTGTCTTTACACATTTATAGACTGTCATGTAGAAGGATAAGACTTTTTCTTCTCAGTCCTGGTTCTTGTTGTCAAGTTTGTCCTTATACTTAATTCTTGAAGGGAACCAATGACATCACAAGGGTGATCTCTTGACTTGTGTGTGAATTGGATAGGAGTGGGGCAAAGCAGTGCAACGTCGTCAGCCTCCCTCTCTCCTCCAGAGTCATAGAAGTCCAGTGGCAAGGCAGAGGTCAAGACAACTGGCCCAGGATGCAATGAATGACCATGGCCTTTCTAAATTAAAGTCTTTCCTAGGTCACAGTTTATCTGAGGGCATACCCACTCAATCCTATAGGAAGGAGCCAAGAGCAGTGGGTAGAAGTAGCCCAAGTGACCAATTTAAGCTTAATGTAAGGAAAATCTAACAGAACTTTAAAAGGAGAATGATATGCCTTGAACAATAGTGGGATTCTCACTCTTGGAGGCATTTGATAAACATTGACTTTCTAATTTTTATAATAATAATAACTTGTACAAAAAACTACGAGTCGCACTATGCTAAAAAATTATTATCTCATTTGACAACAACCTTGGGATGTAGGTGTTATTATTAGCCCCATCAGAAACAGAGGCAAACAGGTTAAATTACTTAATAGTACATACGAAGTGTCTGAGGTTGGATTTGAACTCAGGTCTTCCTGATTCTAGATCAGGTCACCACCTAGATCGACTCTTTACTCGCTCCATGTACTCAGTGTACACAGAAGGATTCTTTGTCTACTTGCTGTTCCCCACACATGGTACTCTGCTTCTGGAACTTTTCACTGGCTGTCCATACCTGGAATGATCTGCAGAAGATCTTCCATCCTTCCCTAATTCTCTACTTCCCTCTAAGATTACTTATATTTACACTGTATCTTTCTTACAGTGGGCAGCTAGGTGGCACAGAGCTTTAGCCAAGAAGCCTCATCTTCCTGAGTTCAAGCCTGACCTTAGACAATTACTAATTGTGTGTCCCTGGGCAAATCACTTAACCCCATTTGCCTCAGTTTCCTCATGTGTAAAATGAACTGGAGAAGGAAATGGCAAACCTCTCCAGTATCTTTGCCAAGAAAACCCCAAATGGGGTCATGAGAAGTCAATCTAATTGAAACAACTGGATAATAACAGTAATATCTGACTTACAAGTACGTAGTGATTTGTAGGTAGCTTTCCCCATTAGAATGAAAGCTAGTTCTGGGCAGGGGCTGTGTTTTTGCCTTTCTTTGTATCCCCCAAGCTCAGAGCTGTGCCTTGTATTTAATAAATGCTTAATAAATCCTTATTGGTAACTGTATGATAGGGGGGTTATTTCATGGGAAATAATTAGACTAGAAGGCCTCTGAGGTCCCTTTCCAACTGTAAAATTCTGTTTCAGTAATTCTATGACCTTCTCGTTTCTCTCTCTGTCTTTTCCAAATTTTTGAGTGAATTTCATAGTTGGATAAAGAACATTTTTTTAAAATTTGTAGAGACAGTCACCTGGGGTAAGAGTCTCTCCATTAACAGGCAACATTCCATTACACCAGTGAACTAGAACTAGTCAAGGCTGTCAAGTATTTTTTAGTCCTGTAGACGAGAAGAGGATCCAGTCATGATCAGGGTTTGTTAATATAGCAGAACACTGGGGGAGCTGTCTTATAAAAACAGGAAACAAAACAAAGCACTCTGAAAGTTAGATTTAATTCCCTTTGGTTATATTCACATGGCTAGCTGGGCATTCTACTGTGGGACATTGAAAGCAAGCATCTTTATTAAAAACATCTCCGTTCAGCTTTATGAGATGAAAGTCATCCAGCACGGTGTGGGTGATTACAGTGACTTGGTTTTCAGAAACACATATTTATGAGAAATAGCCTGAGACTCAGCAGAAATTACCCACTTAATATTTGAGGAGGTTGGGGGTTCACCCCGCCAGCAGTAAGCAGGATGAGGTGGTTGGATCATAAGTCACAAGCTGCCTTGGATTTAATAATGCTAGGCTTTGCTTGGGACCTGGTAGAATAATTCAACTGACAACACAGAAATGAATAAAAAAATACTCCAACAATTTAAGGTGAAATAAATTAAATCTATCAGAAAAGGGCAAGTGTTCACTATTAAAATTTACTTTTGTGAATTCTCTCGAGTTCAACAAAATAAATATCTGTAACAAAGGAATAAAAAAACCAAACACAATTTTATTGTCATTTTCTAGATCATAGAAGACAATCCTGAAAAAAATCTTCCTTCTTTTTAGCTAGAGGTTATATACAATATGAATGAATTAAATATTACCTATGTCTCAAATTTACATCAGATGCAGAGTGGTATTGTCTTATTCTATTGGCTCTGATTCTCAAACTTTCCCACTTTTTTTTATATTTCCATTTTGAAGTTTTCATGGTCAAATTAAAGGACCTTCTAAAAACCCTTGGACACTACATTTCTTAAATAAAATGATCCTGCATTTGGAAACAGCTAAGGTGACTGAATGGATAGAATACTGCACCTGGAGTCAGAAAGAGTTCAAATTCTTTCTCAGATCCTTATTAGCTTTATGTCTTTGGATGTCACTTAAGGAGGATAATAATAGTTGTGGTGGAGCTCAGTTGAGATACCCAGAAAAAAGCTTATCAAACTTTAAAGCAGTATGTCAATGTGAGATTTCCCTTCCTACTGGAAATGTATCTGGCACAAGGGAACCAGATTTAAATTGTCCCTTACTGCCAGTTCTACTGGAGAACTAAGCTGGAGTCCCTCCTGCCTTTGGAACCAGAGAGATAAAACTACACAAGAACATTGAATGTCCATTGAGATGTGATTAGTCATTCCAATGGGCGAGGGCTTCAGGCCAAGGTCTTTGAAGAAGTTTTATACGTGAGGCAGTGTAGTGAAATGTATAGGCAAGATGCCTGTGAGCCAAGGTCTGCGTTTTAGACCTACTTCTATTACCTATTGTCTTTGTGACCCTGGACAAGTCCCTCAACCACTCAGGCAACTCCCTAAGATTATAAATTGAAAAGAAAGTATTAATTTTCATTAAAGGGGAAGTTCCTTTCTGGGAGCTCCCTACCACCCCAAAATCATAGGTCTTGTCTCCTCACAAAACATAAAAAAAGAAAATAAAAATTTCATTGATTTAGTGAACTCCCAGTTAAGACACTCCTTCAGTCAAAGTAGATTAAGTGCTTTCCTCTGCATCTTCTCCCCATGCCTTGAAATGCATTCTTTCTCCACTTCTCCTCTTAAAATCTTATTTTAAGGCTAAACTCAGGGGCTACCTTCTTTGAGGTTTCCCTGATTTTCCTTGTTAGTACATACTCTCTACACAAATAAGTGATTTACTTATCTGTTTATATGCTGTCTCCTCTGTGAAAACTCATCTCTTTGAGCACAAAGAAAAGGTGTTTTTTTTTGACTTTTTTGTCTTTGTAATCCCCAACACTTAGCATAGGGCTTTACACAGAGTAGATGCCTAATAAATGCTTGTTAAACTGAATGTATGTAACACTGAAGCCTTGCATGAATTGATGCACAGAAGGAGGCGAGTACAACCAGAGAACAACTGATACAATATTGTTAATATTGTAAGGACAATCAACTCCTAAGGACTTAGGAACTCTGAGCAATACAATGGCCAATCTCAATCCCAAAGGACTCATGATCAAACATGCTATCTCCAAATGGAAAAGTGATGCATTTAGTACAGAGTGAAACACTTTTTTTCTTTAAAAATTTTTTTTGGACATTACTAATACAGGAATTGGTTTTGCATGCTAAATATTTATAATGGGCTTTTTTATTCTTGTATAGGGGAGGAGGACAGGAAATTTGGAACTTGAAAAAGTTGAATTTTTAAAAAGCTATAGGACATTATTTTTATGCTTTTGAACAGTCTGCAATGATATCAATGGAATATAGTGGTTGGTTAAAAGGTAATTATCCATAGCAAGGAAGGTATGCTAGGATTTCATGTCCCTGGGATTCACGGGATATAGACAGAGTCCTAGCTGGGTCAGGTAGCACCAGGTAGGTAGTGAAATAATTAAGGCACCAATTTTTGAATCATCACCTGTTGCCTCAAAGAGTTGGAAATCAGCAGAAACTATAGGGACAGTGAAAGCAGGAAAATGTTGAGGGATTAATGATAGTCAAATTTAGTGAGAAAAGTTGCCAATATGTGCCTTAGAGAGAATATTGTTGAAATCTTTCCACATATTTTATTTTAAAGTGTTTAATTCCTCTTTTTTATGACTCATCCATTTATGACCTTAGCCTTAAATTTAAAAAGTGATTTACTTCCATTTATAAATAATTAAACTTTTAGATACTAAATATTGTTTACCTCTGTCTTCTCTTCATGTTTTTCTTTTACATATCATTATCTATTTTCTATAGCGATCTGGTTTGTTTTTATTCACTTTGAAGAATATGCCTTTCTATATTCCTTTACATTCCTCATAATTGTCAATCTTAATTGCTTGTGAACTGTGTCACATTGGACTTATTCTTTAATTTTGTTCTCAACCTTTGACCTTTGCTTGACTGCTTTTATTATGGTTTTCCTTTTTCTATTGATGTTTAAATTCTTTTCTTTCCCTTTGTACTTTTAGTAAGTGGCTCCTTCATTTTTTTCCCTTAATCTTTTTTTTCTTTGCTCAATTAGGGTGTTCCTATAATTACTCTATGTTAATTATTCAATTGTTTTTATCTTCTGGCACTCATCTCTTTTGAGATTTGCTCAGTTTTTAGTGCTGTGATAGTTCCTTACAATTCAAGATTTCTTTACTGTGCTAAAGAGGTTATTCTACTAGATTCCTGAGTTCAAAGGCAAGTTACTAAATTGGCCTAGGCTGTGGGGAACACAACTGTACCCAGTTGATAATCATATCCATAATTTTGGGGGTTTCTTTAAAGTAACATCAAAACATATCTTTTTATTAATGATCGTGTTTGGACTAGACCCTATATGGCTGAATCCAAGAGAGGGCAAAGAAGAAAGAATATTTAACAGAATTTAGCAATATAGTGAATATAAGAAAGAGAGAACCTAGTGAGTGCAATTGATTGAGAATATGTTATCCTCCCATGGTGTGGGAATCCTGACATTTTGTGCATGAATCCCAGAGCTGTACAGCCCTGGTGAGTTATACTTTCTCCTAAAATCTACATTTGGGGGACAGTGGTTGCTAAGGCAAAGTAGAGGCTGCTATGCCATACCAGTGTTATGGCTTCCAGAGCAGTGGTCACATGGTTATGACTCAGATTCTCTCAGGATATTGGAGGTAAGCTTGGTGTAAGGGGAGACTTGCTAGTATTTACCACTATGGCTCCTTAGCACCTCCCAGTGTTGTTTCCATTTATGTAATATGAGTAACAATCCTCCATCCATAGAACACTTTCCTTCCTACCCTTTACCCAAATCCATAGCACCATTCAAGGCATAGGTCAAATGCTACCTTCTATATTCAACTTTTTCTTACCTCTTTGTACCCACCACTGTTGGTAAAACTTTTACTTCCCTTCCTAAAACTACTTTTTATTTAATAACTAATATTTACATAGTCCTTTAGGGTTTGCAAAGCACTTTACATATATTATTTCATTTAATAATAATAGTAGCATTTGTATAGCACTTTAATGTTTGTTAAGCACTTTACCTCATGGCAACCTTGTTTTGATCCCCACTGTGCTAATTAAAAAATTGATGCTCACAGAAATTAAATGACTTAAGATGGTGTTTGGAGTGTATGGCTTAAGAGAGGGCTAAACTTCTGGTGTGAAGGTTTTACTAAGCCCTTTTCAGTGCTGCTCATCCACTTTTGGTGTCTATCCAATTCACTCAGCTTCCACCTGTGGTTCCAAGAAGCCATAGCACACACAGAGGACACACTCCAATAAGCTATATCTGAAAAAGGGCTAAATCATGTGGAGCGTAACCGATACTACAACTGAGTTAGAGTGATGTGCATCCCAAGCATGTGAAGACTTCCCCTGGTGGGATGGGTGGATGGCAACAACTTATTTCAAGAGCCCTGAAAGTGGCTAAAGCAGGTACTGCGGAGTGCTTAGAGCTTGACCAGACATAGAAGATGCCAAGGTCATCTGCTGTATCTCGGGCCATTGCCCAGACTTTTGTCTTGTCACTGGACTTCAGTGATTCTGGAGGACAGAGTGAGACTAATGACTCTGTGCAACCCTGCCTTATTGAAATCCAATTCATGTCCAAGTCAAGATATTGCTCCATAATGTTATTGTGGTTCCTTGTGGGAAAAGGAGAAACTAAATTCTATTAGAAGAGGAGGTTGAATTCAGATGTTCTGTTTACTCTCTCAGTTGTCTTTTGAATTCATTTTTCTGTGTAATTATTGTTTCTTATTCCTTAAGACTAGGGACTACCACAGGATGAGAGATTTAGAGCCCTGGGAGACCTTTGGGGGTCTTCTAATTCCAAACCCTTGTTCTTCAGAAGAGGAAACAAAGCCTGAGAGAGAGTATGACTTGTCCCACCCCACACAGGTATCAGGTAGCAGATGTAGGACACAAATATTGGTCCCATAACTGTAAATGAATGATTCATTTCACTTATCAACTATTTCCATTTTTGTATTTTTTTCAGTATCTCAGGTTCTAGTTTTCTTTTCCCTTGGAAACTCAGGTCCTGGTAATTGAGGCAATAGCTGCTCTATGTCCAGCTCAGACTTTGGGTAGTTATCTATGGAGCTCCTTCATTATTGAGCCTTTCTCTTTTTGTCCTAGTTTCAATACAGCAAATGGAAGTCAAGTCAACAGGCATTTAAGCACCTACTAAGTGCCAGGCACTGTGCTAAGTGAAGGAGATTCAAAGAAAGGCAAAACTAATCCTTGTCCCCAAGAATTCACAGTCTCATGTGTTGTGATAGCTCCAAGGTCTCTCATAATTTTTTTAGAGTTTTCTGTAAAATCCTTTAAAAGGAACTTTAAAAAAAATGAAGCTTTATTGGCTGATTCAGATAGAAAATCTTTGATGTAGAATGACTATTTGGAAGACAAAATAGTATAACAACTGAGTCAGAAGGATGTAGCTTACATTATCAATAAAAAATTTGATAATTAAGAACCATATTGGATGTGAAAGTTGACAACATAAGATGACAATTTTCTTTTCTTCTTTATTTCCATATAAAACAGCATTTGAGGAAAATAATTTCAGTTCATCATATTTCTAATTATGAAAATCAGCTTTAAAAATGTCTCTGTTTATAAATGCCTTTGCAATTTTGCAAGAATGGAGAACTGTTTTCAATTTTTTTATAATGTCAAGAGTACCAGGGTAGGATGCAGTTTTTGTATTTATGTTATGCACTTGGATTTGATGCCAGAACTAGGCTTATGGAAGTTTATTTCATTATAAGAGCCTTGGTTATTAATACTTTTTCATTTTTTCTTTCTACAAACAATGGATTTATCCAATTATTCATAATATGCATTGGAAGGAAAAATGCAATAAAGAATGCTAACAACATAAATGAACATAGATTTATTGAAAGTAATTTTGACTCAGTGAACCATTGTTCTCAGATCTGCTTGTCAATCAGCATTGAAGGGAGATTTCATCCAGTTCCCTCATATTTGTCACATGGTTGAGTCAGTCCCTAGATGGGAGCCGTCACAAACTTGTTACCTTGGGGGAGGGGAAGTTTGAGATACAAGGGCAGCTAAACATCTTTTGCTGATGTTGACCATCTGAATTGTCTTTATCTCATTACAAAATGTAATTTTTTGCGTCAGTAAAATTTGCTGTTCCCTCTTTGAAGCCATTGATGATCTCCAGTAATCAGTCCATTGATGTGTTGTTTCATTGACATTTCTAATAAACACCATTTGATTCTTCTTTGAAAATTGTTTTGTTTTCAGTTTTCTACAGTCACTTCCATATCTTAGATTTTTCCCCTCCCTCCCCCCCTTTCCCCGCCTCTCCCCAGTCCCTGCCCAAGATGGCGTTCAATCTTATATAGTTTCTACACATACATTCTTATTAAATACATTTTCCCCTTAGTCATGTTGCATAGAAGAATTAAAATGAATGGGAGAAACCATAACACAAAGCAAAACAAAAGAAAAAATAACACAAGAGAAAATGATCTGCTTCATTCTGTGATTCAGTTCCATAGTTCTTTCTCTGGATATGGAAGACATTTTTCCTCAAGAGTCCATTGGGAATTTTTTAGGTCCTTGCATTGCTATGGAATAAGTCTACCAGAAAAATTCCTCACACACTGTGGTTGATCCTGTGTACGAAGTTCTCCTGGTTCTACTCTTTTCACTCAGCATCAGTTCATATAAGTCCTTCCAGCCCTCTCTGAAGTCTTCCTGTTCATTATTTCTTATGGCACAATAGTATTCCATTACATTCACATACCACAACTTGTTCAGCCATTCCCCAATTGATGGGCACCCCCTTGATTTCCAGTTCTTGACCACCACAAAGAGAGCTACTATAAATATTTTTGTACATGTGGTACTGTTTCCCATGTTGATGATCTCTCTGGAGTACAGTCCTAGAAGTAATATTGCTGGGTCAAAGGTTATGCACATTTTTGTAGCACTGTGGGCATAATTCCAAATTGCTCTCCAGAATGGTTGGATCATCTCACAGCTCCACCAACAATGAATTCCCACATCTTTTCCAACATTTATCATCTTCCTGTTTTGTGATGTTAGCCAATCTGATAGGTGTGATGTAGTACTTCAGAGTTGTTTTGATTTGCATCTCTCTAATCAGTGTTTTAGAGCATTTTTTTCATGACTTTAGATAGTTTAATTTCTTCCTCTGCAAACTGTCTATTCATATCCTTTGACTATTTATCAATTAGAGAATGACTTACATTCTTGTAAATTTGACTCAGTTCTCTATATATTTTAGAAATGAGGCCTTTATTGTAGATACTGGTTGCAAAAGTTCTTTCCCAGTTTTCTGGTTGCATTGGGTTTGTTTGCACAAAACCTTTTCAGTTAAATGTAATCAAAATTGTCCATTTTGCACCCCATAATGTTCCCTATCTCTTGTGTGGTCAAAAATTTCTCCATTCTCCATAAGTCTGACAAATACCCCATTCCTTGCTCCCCTAATTTGTTTATAGTATCAGTCTTTATACCCAGATCATGTATCCATTTGAACTTTCTTCTTGTGTATAGTATCAGACATTGGTCTATGCCCAGTTTCCTCCACACTGTTGTCCAATTTTCCCGGGAATTTTTGTCAAACAGTGAATTCTTATCCCAGAAGCTGGGGTCCTTTTGTTTATCAAACAGTCGATTGCTACATTCATTAACTATTGTGTCTTGAGTACTTAACATATTCCACTGGTCTACCCCTCCATTTAATTCTTTTTGTCCTGAGTTTTGCCTCATCAATTATTGTGAAAACCCGAATGAAAATTTTTTTTTCTTTCAACGGATTGCTCTACCAAAACTGACTGATAATCAAATGATTATAGAGGAAAGAAGTCTTGTGTTGGATTGAATTGAAATCTTGTCTTTCCTACTCACTGCCTATGTGAACTTGAGCAAATGAAACCACCTTTTTGGGATTTGGTATTCTAAGGATAGAGCATTTGATTTGGTATTCTGAAGACCTAGGTTTGAATCATGGCTTGGCTATTGGCTATCTTCATTACTATTATTTTCTCAGTGCAGTAAAAAGATTGATAATCAGCAGATTCAAGTCCTTTTCTTAACTCTGCCAATAACTTAATGTGATCTCAGACAAGTAAATTTCTCTTTTTGGGCTCCAGATATTTCATCAATAAAATGAAGGGTATTAAACTATATGGTTACTTACATTCCATCTCCACAGCCTATGACTTGATCATGCCATTGTATCTTTAACATTATTAGATTTGTTTAATGATTGACCCTACATCAATAAGAAGTCAACATTTAAGCCACATGATTCATTTTGACCCATTTTTGCGATGGTTAAATATTCTAGATATGTGAAACCAAGTGAGAGAAATCAAATGGGTTTACTTGTCCATTACTAATGATTTTTTTCTTTACAGAACTATTTAAAGTCTGGTATCTATGGAATAGATCAGAAATTCTTAACCATAGGTCCACAGACACTCAAAGAGGTCCATGGTAAGATTTCACAGGAAAGGGTTCATGAATTTGGATGAGAAAAAAAATTTTATTTTCACTACTCCCTAATCCAAGGTTGGCAATCTGAGTGCCATGAACTAATTAAAAATATTTTGACAATAGCATTTTGATATAATTCATTTCCTTTGTAATCCCATGTATTTTATTTTATGCATTTATTCTGAAGAGGCCTTGGGATTACTAAGAGAAAAATGGTAAACAACTGTTGGACTGAAGGAGTGGGGAACCTGCAACCTGGAGGTCACATGTGGCCCTCTTGGTCCTTAAGTATGGCCCTTTGAGTCCAAACTTCACAGACTATTTTGGATAGGACCACGCTTGAGGACCCAGAGAACCACTTGAGGACCTAGAGGGCCTTGAGGCTGCAGGTTCACCACCTCTGAGCTAGAGTGACTAGACCTTCAAGGTCCCTCTAACTTTAATATTTTAGGGTTCTATTGTGCTACTACTGTTCATTTCTTCCATAATGCAACTTTGAATAGTTGGATACTTCTCCACTGCTATTGTGCAATCTACAAGCCTTCCTTTAATTTTTTAATATATGAATCCTAAATCATATTTTTCAACATATATTTCAGTGTCCTTCATCATAACCACTTTCATAGTGAAAGAATCAAGTATTGAGGTAGATGGTGATCTGTTTTGGAGAAGTTTCTTAAGTTTGTCACACAGCTCCCTGTAATGTTAGTTTAAAGATCTTCCCCACCCATTAATGTGCCTGCCCATTCATGGAAGTTTGATTAGGGAAAATTTGTTTTGTAGGAAGATCCATATCTTTTGTTAATTTCTATGAGGCACTCGTTCTCAAGGGTTGTGATATTGTCCGGTTCTGAAAAGTGTTTATATACTCTGAGATGAGGTTTTGTTTTGGGGATTACTCATTGGAAGTGTTTGTTTGGCCAGATGAGACTCTGGGTAGCTGGTAAAGAGTACCCCTGGCTTTGAAAACTCAGATGTTGATACTTCTCTCTCTGGTAACTGTGTATGTATGTAATGGTCAGATAGTTGAATTTGTCTGTTGATATGTGATATATGTATTGCTTATAGTCAGACAGTTGGAAGCCCTATATGCTAATCTTTATTCCTCTGTTGTATTTTCTCTGAAGTTCAGGGTGCTGACTTTTCTCCTTGATTAAAATAGATTGTTGACCTCTCAAAAGTTACTTTCCTTTTAGAAAAGCAGATCGAAGACCCTGTACAGCAGCCTTCTTGTGTATATCTGGGTCCTTTCTGTTACACTCCCCTACTTTTTTATGCTCTACAAGAGATGCTAGGACTTAATCTATAGTTATCTTGATGATATCATTTTGTTTATATTCTTCATGAATGCCAAAGAGGGAGATGATCAAGCATCCCGTGCAAGAATATTTCTTGTTGCATTTGTGATTTCTGCCAACTTCTTGAGTCAACTGCCCAAGGAGAACCCATGGGCCATGTGTTCATTTGGCTGCCATTTCATTGTCTCCTGGTTTCATTCCTTGAATAATTCCCTTCTCTCTCTCTCTCTCTCTCTCTCTCTCTCTCTCTCTCTCTCTCTCTCTCTCTTTCTCTCTCTCTCTCTTTCTCCCTCCCTCTTTCCTATAAATCAGGGATTTCATATATTTTTAAGTTTATCAAAAGTGAAGCAATTATATTCTCCATAAATTCCTAAGACATTTGCCCTGTTACTCCCCATTTCTGTTGGAATAGCATCACAAATGAATATGCCAGGATTTTGCATTTGAAAGATCAACTTTTCTTCTTATTTCTTGTTTTAAATCCCACTGAGTACTCCTTTGGATTAAACCTGTGTTTTGTTTTTTTTTCTGTTGAAAGTCATGTCAAAGGTGATTTTTTTTTCTCAACCAAATATAAAGCTTTCAGAAAATGTAGTTAATTTACATTTGAATTAGGTGATTTGGAAATTGGTAAATGACATTAAAATGAAGCCCATTTCTTTCATCACATAACTAGAAGTCAGAGGCATTTTAATAAAACTTTCTTACTGTATTTCATTTGCTGATATTCCTTCAGCTTTCAGTCTAAGTATACAGTAAGTTAGTAATAATTCAGAAATATATTAAGAAAATTAAAATCGTTCTACCAATGCAATCGAAACCTTCCATAATTTTTAGAATATAAGGGAGTTTGACAAATAGTCATAAGCAGTTGAAAATGATACACTAATTATTCTGAATAGTTCGTTTCACTGAATTTTTGAACACACACTAAGATTGTATCTTTAGAGAAATTCATGATGAATATGTGCATCATCAATAAAATATGGTACAGTATTTCCAGAGATGGAAACTGATGAGTATGAACTAACTCCATTAACTTTTTTTAATAGATTAAAAACTGTAAATTTAGTTAATTTAGCAAAATTATTCAATTCCTGTTGTGTGTATGTAGGTGGGGTTGGATGGAGTTTTACAGTAAGTTCCTGCCTTCATAAAACTTACAGCCAGCAGTTACATAGGTAAAATGTTGAGCAATTTGGACACTACTCACTTGATAATCCAAACATAGTTCAGTTTACATTATTAGAATAAAGTGACTAGATTTCGGGCTAGCAGATGTAGGAAGGAGAACAAAGATAGGGCCATGGATGGCACCGGAGATGGGGAAGAAATGGGG
The DNA here is from genome assembly GCA_023548195.1 of Bettongia penicillata ogilbyi. Classification (NCBI taxonomy): domain Eukaryota; kingdom Metazoa; phylum Chordata; class Mammalia; order Diprotodontia; family Potoroidae; genus Bettongia; species Bettongia penicillata. Next base: position 5,007,953 of record JAJHZJ010000024.1, read on the forward strand.
TGAAGCAAAGGCAAAAATAAATCATGGAAAGAACAGAAAGGGAAGGGACTGGGAAGGAGAAAGAAAGATAGAAAGGGAAAAGGTTATGACGGAGGAAAAAAGAAGTAGGGAAACTGATAGCATACTTGTTTAACTGTTTCAGTCATGTCCAGTTTTTCGTGGGATTTTCTTGACAAAGATATTGGAGTGGTTTGCCGTTTCTTTCTCTAGTTCATTTTATGACAAGGAAACTCAAAGAGGGTGAAATGACTTGCCCAAGGTCACACAGCTAGTTAGTACTTGAAGTCGGATTTGGACTCAGTTCTTCTGCCCTATCCGGTGTATCTATACCAGGTTCTAGGTTGGGAACTAGGAATGCAAAGACAAAAAAAGAGAGATTACCTGCTTTCAAGGACTTTACATGCTGTCTGGGGTGATAGCAGATATATCTATATCTACATATGTGTAAGTATGTATAAAATATTGGGCTAGGAAACTAATTTCTGATTTTGCTGATATAAGGAACTCCCACATGAGCAAACTCCCTCTACCAAAGCAGACTTGCCCCTTCTCTTCAATTCATCATCTAGTCTAGAACACAAAGAGGTTAAATGACTTTTCTAGAGTCATCCAACCAGCATGTGTCAAAAGTAAGAGTTGAAAGCAGGTCTTGTTAATTTTGAAATATATCTCTATCCACTACCATGCTACAATGCCTCTCATGTCTGTGTGTGTGTGTGTGTGTGTGTGTGTGTGTATGTAGACATAATGATTTGAGTGGGGCAAAACAGAGCTGGAGGGATCATGGGAGGATCTCATGTAGAAGATGACCCTTAAGCTAAACCTTTAAGGAAATTACAGATTTTTATTTTTTAAAAGGCAAGAGACAAAGTGGAAGTGTATTCCAAAAACAGAGAAATAACTTGTGCAAAGGTGAGGAGAAGAGAAATGGAATATTGGATGAGAGGAGTGGCCAAGCTAATTTACCTAGTTTGGATCTCAGTTCTTCCTCTGGAGGGGTGGTCTTCCACTGCATCTGGGATCCTGTTACGTATTTGGCCACTAGACTCAGATGGCTCTGGAGGAGAAATTGAGGCTGGTGACTTTGCACAGCCCTGCCTCACTTAAATCCAATTTACTGGCATATTATGGCATTGCCTCTATGATGTTATGGTTCTCTTCAAGAAGGAAGGACAAACAACAATGACAGTCTTCTGGAAGGGTATGAAATTCCTCATCTCACAGTTTCAAGAAGGAATCTATTGCTTATTCACAGAATAGATCTCCTGACTTCTAGACAGTGAAGAGGCAAAGATGAATCCTGTGATTATGGAATGTGGGATCACTTCCTCTCATGTCATCTTATCTAGAGACAATCTTATAGATCTAGTCCACATCCTTACCTTTTACAGGTGAGCAAACAGAGCCTCAGAGAGTAAATGATTTGCCCATGGCTGCAGAAAGAGTATTATAGCTGGAATTTGCAACTTAGATCTAAAGTTTTTAGCTTTGGGTGGAGTCAGGCATTTGTTTTCAAGGAAAGAAGTTTAATTTAGGGGAGAGAGGTTTAGTAGAGGGAAAACACAAAGACTGGAACCCTATAAGCTTTTAGCATTTTTCTAGCTTCAATCATAGTTAATCATGCATAACTATGGAAGGGTGTGAAAGACACTAGAACACTCCAAAACTGTTTAGAACCAGGGCTGGCTATATCTCAGGAATCTCTGGCAATGGACCATAGCAGACTTGGCTGCCTGTACCCCATGGAATAAGCAAGTACCATTGTTCAAGAAAGAGGTTGAACAGTGGGTAGAGTACTGGACTCAGAAAAGATCCAAATTCAAATCCTGCCTCAGATACTTATTTGCTATGTAACCCTGGCCAAGTCACTTAAACTCTGAAAGACTCAGTTTCCTCATTTGGAAAATAGGAATAATATAGCACGTTCTTCATCAGTTGTGGGGATCAAATGAAATAATATATTCCAAGTGCTTTGTAAACTTTAAAATGCTAGCTGTTGTTTTTGTGGTGATTGTGATAACGGTGATGGTGATGATGTAATTGCTAGTTCACTCCTAAGCATACAAGCTTAGCATGAATTAAAAATGTTATCTTTAACTAATAACTTTGAACAGAAGTGCCACAAATATTCCTGAAAGAATGGCAGTGGATTATGTCTACTTTGACATTAGATCATACAGACTTTCTGGCTCCTAGCAGTAAGAAAGGTGAAAAGAGAAACCAAGAAAGTGAAGGGTGATCACTCCTTTCCCCTTGAGAGAGAAACTTGCTACCTGCCACAGAGAAGGTGAAGAACCAGAATGCTCCATGTTTCTCTGTCCTTTTCATTGCATACCAAGAAGAGAGAAAGGAAGCGACCAGAGCTTTCAGAAGACTTTCCTTAAACTTATTTGATTTCTGGTCTACAATATGAAATTAATCATGTTCCTTCTTGATGGATTTAGGCTTATTCAATGCTTCCCTCTTAAGAACTGGAATCATCATCTTATCATCTACATTCTGATCTCATGGAGTTAATGAGAGGTTAAGGGGCAAGCCAATTGGGAATCAAGGGTATCCTCCCAGATCACTCCAGAAATCCACCTCCTCAATGCAGTCCACATAATTTGTTGCAGTCTTTTGTTGTTATAATTAAACCATAGTGGTGGAGAGGTAACCTATCATTCCTTTCCAACTCTCCACCCCCATGCTATCAAGGCTAAGTAAGCAGTCAAAACAATCTTTTCCCCAGAGACATCTTTCTTTTTTTTAATAAATAGAAGCTATTTTCTTAGTCATTTGCCTTAATGACCTTTCACATGCTTTACTCTTAGCTATGCAGAAATCTTCTAAAGCCCAAACACAACCATGATGGAACCAAACTTGATGCCTCTCACATTTATAAATAATCAAATAATTATAGGCTTGAACTCAGCGATGTGCTCCTAAATGTTTAACAAATGACTCAAAAAATGTACTTGTGGCACAATATTAAGTTAAATCTGCATTTTCTCCATCACTTTCTTAAGTCTAGAAATCAATAAAACAATAAATCCAGCCTTGATTTGTAGCGTTTGTGGATTTCCAAGGTGTAAATTCTCATGCTGAAAATATGACAATTGTCTCTTTAAAGCAGGTATGAGCTGGCTCCAGCATAGTCTTGTATGAATCCCTCTGCTGCAGGAAAAATTGAAAAGGCTGCTAAGCATAGCTTGGGGGATCACTGAGAGAGACAGCTGTGCCTTCTCAGCATGAGATAAATTGCAGAAGTATCAGGATGGAGAACTTGTACAGTTTCCCAGCAATTCCTGAGGCAGGTCTACATAATGCATATTCATTTCTTGGTTTGAAGTGAATTCCCAGAACCAGAGACCTCACTTCCTTCCTATTCAAAAATAAATTTAAAAACATTCTCCTGAGCCAGATAGGATGATTTTGGAAAAAATAATCAATTAAACATTTAAAAATTTATGCAGATTTACATATTTCTTCTCCTTTAGAGTGTCAACATTTTGATTATCATGATTTATCAAGGATAGAATTGTCAATTTATTCAGTCTGATTTAATAAGCATCACATCACTGTCATATAAAGTTTTGACTCTTTTTTCTTTCCATGTCTCTAAGTGTTTTTACTTCCTGCCTGCAGTGAATACAGCTGTGATCTTAGATAATAAATAAGGATCATTTCTATAAAGAAATCTTTGGCAGCATTTTTGCTTTGCTGAGGTAGGCTGTTAGTCATCTGCCACCAAAGGGTAATCAGTAAGATTTTAAATATTGCTGTGTCTTTCTGGTTTTACAGTATATTTGATTAGCCAATAAATAGAGGTTCAGTATTTTTCCAAAGAAGTGCTGCTATGTTTACATTCTCCTTTAGTGGGAAGAAACTCATTTTTAAAATATTAGAATTAAGCATTTTAATATTTTGATGCAAAGTATTCAATTTCCTGAGAGGGGAAATAAAGAGCGACAAAAGTGTTATCACATAATTTAATATTTAATAATAATTATAATTCATATTTATGTATCTCTTTATAATTATGGAGTGGTTGCTATATATTTTCTCATTTTAAAGTTTCATCATTTTAAAGAGGTAGAAACTGAAACAGGTCCAGTGAGATTTAATGACGTTCAAGGTCACAAGCTAGTAAGTGACCCAGCTCCAATTGGAACCCCAGCCTCCTCACTCCAAGTCAGGTGTTCTTCTGAGTACTTGCTACTGCCTTTTCATCGATGAGAACAAATGTTATAACCATGTCAATGTAATAAAACATACAACTGCATTTATATGTACATATGCACATTAAAATTTATAATGACCTATAGGAGTATCACTGGTTGGTCTGTAGTGAACTGGCCTCCTGACACTCACTGACTGTGTGAAATTGGTCAGATCACTTACCCTCTCAGTGTCCTAGACTAGAGGTGTCAGACATATTGACAGGGATGCAGCCGAAATCAAATTAAAATGCAATTGGGAAATATTTAATAAAATAAATAAAACCATAATAGAACACAGATAATGTTAATGTATGGTTTTCCAAATCAATATGAAGCCAATAAGGATCCTTAGGGACAGCTTAGTGACCTGGTTCTATATGAGATGGAAACCGCTAGTCCAGACAACTCTTTAGGTTCATAAGCTGAACAAATGGTGTTAACAAGCATTGAAAGAGGGACTCCCCTCACCTGGAGTTCTCTAGACTGATGAAACCCTGTCACTCTGCAGCTATTTATTTATGAGAGGCAGGATGGGCATAGTGAATAAATAGAGGGTTGTCCTTGGAATCAGAAAGAATTTACTCCAAACTCTGCCTTTGACACATAACATATTATCATGGGTCAGTCACTTAATTTTGTAGCAATAACTATATTATCTATATCCAAAGGGATGGAGAAAGCACTTTATAGATTTTTAAGCATCAAAGCTTAAACTTTTAAGTACATCCAATTGCTATAGGTGGAGTAATTATGTTATTATACATTCATATATACGTACATGTATGTACAAGTTTTATACTTCTTTAATGTACTTATCGCATATTATATGTTACACTGATTTATAGACATACCTTATCCATATTAGCCCTTCAGATCCATGAGGGCACAAACTATGTCTCATATAATAAATTTTGTCTCTTACTTCATGTGTGCAGTCTTCATGTGTACACCTAAGATTACTGTATTAAAAATCCAACAGAATGCAGTAGATAGGTATCCTGACCAGTGGGCAGAGAATGTCATCAGTATTGTCTAGTAGTAGGCTCTCTGGGTAGTTGGATAGTCATTGTTATGGAAGTATGATACTATGTAGTGAAGATCTTGTTAATTGGGCTCTGGTTCATGGGCAAGATGCTGCTGTCTATATGGATTTGGACTGAAGAGAGCACGAAAGTGTGGAGGAGGTCATGTATCATGGTGGGGAATTGGGCACAAAAAGAATATGTGAAGATAAGAGGAAGCCCAATACTACTCCTGAGGCACTAACACAACGGCTCAGTCACAGGGGATCATCATTACTAGGGCTCAGGTGTAAGGTCAAAATTGGCATCAGTGCTCTGTAGCTGGAACTATGGATTTGTATAGTACTATATCTTCCTTGCCTAGTGGCTGTCAGTCTCAGAACTTGTGGTGGGATAAGGCTGCAGGTGGGATTTAAATGACTCTAGTTATCCATCTGTTAGATGGATACTGGAATCGGGATGTTGACCAGTCATTAGAAGCAGAAATTGGCATTCTGAGGTATTGGTTTTTGCTGAATAAGCATGTTACAAAATTAAAGCAAGAGAAATGTCTTCAGGGCTTGTGGGTTTGGGTTAATTCATTGCAACGTTTATCACACTTATGCTAAGTACCACCAGGCACTGTGCCTAGGCTCTGGGAATGCTAAGAAGACAACAATAGCCTCTTCTCTCAGGAATCTTATATTCTCTATGTTGAAACGAGCAACCCAAAATGTAGAAAGGAAGAGGAAGCCCCCAAAGGGCAGCTAGGTGGTTCAGTGGATAGAGTGCTAGTGCAGGAGTCAGGAGGACCTGAGTTCAAATGTCTCCTCAGACAGTTGACACTCAGCAGCTGTGTGACCTTGGGCAAGTCACCTAACCCCAGCTGCCTCATCCTGGGTCATCTCCAGTCATCCTGATGAACATCTGGTCACTGGATCCAGATGGCTCTGGAGAAGTGAGGCTGGTTACCTGCGCAGCCCTCCCTCATTCAAAACAAAGTCAAGTGCAAGTCATGTCATCATTTCTCTGATGGCATGGTCTTCTTTGGCAACAAAGGACAAACACACAATTCTCTATGTTGACTTGGAGATGAGATTTAAGTCAAACATATTTTTATTTTCAAGCAGGCTGGAAATATGTGAATGATCATAGATTATCCATTTATTATTTTAGTTTATGGTTAGTCTTCTTAAGTATGCTAGGTTCAGGGGAAAGTATGCATTAGGAAGAGTATTTCGTAAAGCCCCCTTTCCTTTCTCCCTCGTTGCTCCTTCACTCAGATGTCTGTTCCATCTTTTGATCCTCAAGTTTCCAGTGTTCTCATACAGCTTTCCATAATCTAAATCCTTTTCAGCACCAGGTCCTACAAACCCTAACTTAATAGTCACATAGCTCACTTATTGTGGGTTCTAAGGTAAGAACTGAAAGTCCTGACAAATTCAAGTTATGTGAATATACTAATAGTCACTGGACACTCTATCCTTCTAGATGTTTATGTGTCTCAATATGTGTATGTGCATACATATACACAAATTCACAAGAACTTCTAGGGATAAGGCACTGCTCTAAAGAGTAACTCTAATGGTCAAAATTTCAGTCTATTTGAAAGGACTGTGGGGAAAATATTTTTCATATACATAAAACATCTAATTACAAAGGTTCTTCTGGTAAAGTTTAAAAATATTATGATAACTATATCTCAATGTAATTTGTCTCTGTTGTAATTCTATGCAGTTTATATATTTAAAAAGATCATTCAGAGAAGAGGTTAATATACTTCACTAAACTGTCAAATGGGTTCATGTCACAAAACAAAAACAAAAACAACCCCCCCAAAACACACACACACACACACACACACACAAGCACACACCATTTAAAAACCCTGAATGAGACTGTGAGTTCGTTAAGGGAAAGGACTGTTTTTGTCTTTTTAAATATCCCCTACTATAGTATAGTACTTGGTACATGGAACAAACTTATTTCTTGTTGATTGAAAAATAATACTATCTGCATCATACAGAGCCAGTACAGCCACGAGCCAAAGATAGTAGCTCAAGCCCAAAGTGTTCACAGTGAGTCAAAGCCTTGTTGAATAAGAGAACAGACAGCCGAGTGAAAGTGAATGGATTGGTCAGTTTCTGTCCAGATAGCACACCCTCTTGAGATGTGTTTGGCTATGATAGCGAAGGCTATGCTTTTTTTTTTTTTAATTAACAAGCATTTGTTCTCCTTTTCCCCTCTTCCTTCCTCTGTTAAACAGATTAAAAAATACCTTCTCAACCGATACACACAGTCAAATCAAGTGAATTTCCTCACATCCAAGAACGTCTCATTCACATTTTGAGTCCACTGCCTTTCTCTCAGGAAGTGGGTGGCACCTCTGGAGTCATAATTTGTCGTTGGAATGGTCTGTGGTTTAAAGCTGGGAAGGTTGTGTTTTGTCCTGATGTTGTGCTCATTATATAAATTGTTCTCCTAGCTCTCCTCACTTCACTCTGCATCAGTTCACACAAGTCTCCCCAATCTTCTCTGAAAATGTCCCTTCTATGATATTTTACAGTTCCATAATATTCCATTTTGCTCATCTATCATCATTTGGCCATTCTCAAATGCACAGCCTCCCCATATGCCTCTTGGGAAAAAGGCTGACATATGTATGCATATATATGTATATATACATAAATATCCACAAATGTATATATACATAAATATTCATATATATGTAAATATACAAATTTGATTTGTGTGTTTATATATACACAAATTTGATGTCTCTCTCTCTCTCTCTTTGTATATACACATATGTATCTTATATATGAGTCCTTTTTCTCTTTCTTTGGAATACATGCTGTAGTATTTCTTAAAAGAGAACCATGCAATACATGGCTTTGTCAGGTCTACACTTAGGCAAAGGAATGGTCCTGATGTGGCACCAAATGGGTGCATTGTAATTGCTAATTGTTCTAGAAAGGATTCTGGGATCACAGTGCTTAATTAGGTAACTCACGTAGTGTGTTGGAGACTTTTGGCAAAAACCTACAAAATTAAGTCTTGTGGGTGTCTTTTTTTTTCTTTGTCCAAATCTGGATCTTTCTTCCAGGCATTGAAATTGTAAGCTCATTAGTAACTTGGAGGCTTGCAACTATTAAGGGCAACAAAGGACCAGAGCTTTGAGCTGTACTCCAATTGTTCCAAATGGGGTTTTAAGGCTGATTTCCCTGCTTGCTCCTAGTTATTTTTCTTTATATTCTCTTAGTTGTTGGATAGACTTGTTAGAATAGTTGTAAATGTTTATATGCTCTTATTAGAGTGATTACTTTGCATTTATGTCTCAGCAGTGTGCACACTGTAACTCACGCAGAATGTCAGTTGTTAAAAGACTACTGCTGGGCCACAGTTAATTAAAAATACAGAGTAGGTTGAATCTTATTGACTCTCTGTGGGTGTAGTAGCAGGCCTATTTGGACAGGTTTTTTTTTTTTTAATATAGATTATGAAGCAAAAAGTCCAAAAACCCCAATGCACCAAAAACCCTACATTGGGAATGATAGGACCAAATGCTTAGGTGTTGGTTACCTGGTCCATTTCAGAGAACTGACAAGAAGTATTCTCCAGTCCCCAGGAAAGCAAATCATAGATGTTAGTGCCACTTGCAGTCAGTTACACTTCCCCCCTCCCCATCATCATTTTTGTTCTCCCCTCAGTGAAGGACAATGATAACAGCAGCAGTGCTTGAATTAATTTGATTTACTTTTCGATGTGTTTGTGGAATAGTTCAAGGTCCATAGCAAGGTGAATATTTCCCAGACTCTGATCACACACTATATAACTCTGGGGATCACCCAAGGGTGAAGAACTCATTGCTGTGAGCTCTCTGGATCCTACTTGTCCTCTCCATGTAATGCTTTTTAGGAAGACAGACAAGTCCCAGAACTAACTGATGGAAGAAACATGAGGACCTTTCTCTAATCACTTGGTTAAAGGAATTTCAACACATGAGTATTCAGAAGGAATTCCTGTCAATCAGATGTTTCTATTACTAGTAGAGTGACTTTTGGTAATAGTTGATTAAGAATAATTTTTTCTTTCCAAAGGAGGATATTGATTTGCTCTCTGGATAAATGAGCATATTAAAAAAAAATGGGTATTCTTTCCTTTCCTTTACACCTTGATTCAACATACATTGGGGTAACCTAAGTTAAGTGTGGTATACCAGTCACAAAGGCTATCACTAGCTTTGATTTGTCATTAATTCAATGGACATGGGAATTTTATCAATTCAGGTATCCTCTCTAGTGGTGGAAATCAGAGCTTATCCATGTCTTCTCATATTAATTGACTCCTGTTTATTTCTTATACATCCTGCTTAAGACTTTCACCTGGTATAGTAGAGGCCTTTCTTTAAATTTCTCGATGGAACATCAGTATTCTCAGAATAGGGGGCCCTGTCTCTTGGCTATCTCTCATCCTTTTCTTGGCTGTTCCTGGTTGGCAGCTAGGTGACCTGGTGGTTATGGATCTGGTCCTGGAGTTCAGAAGTTCTGAAATCAAATCTGGTTTTAGATGCTTACCATCTGTATGACCTTGGGGAATTCATTTAACCTCTGCCTCAGTTTCCTCAAATGTGAAACGGGGATGTAATGAGGATCAAAATTTGTCAAATGTTTAGCATATAACAGATGCTGCATAAATGCTAGTTTCTCATCATCAGTGTTATCATGATTATTGCCATTGTATAGCTTTTAAATATTTTAAAATGTTTTAATGCCCTTTCTGTTGAGCAGTGAATAATAATTGTTATTAATATAATACCATTTATTATATACCAAGCACTGGGCTAAGAGCTTTACAAATATTATCTCATTTGATACTCACAGCAACCCTTGGAGGTAGGTATTATTGCTATCCCCATTTTACAGTTGAGAAAACTGCAGCAACATGCATTTCTCCATTGCTGTGTGGGTAATTTGCAATTTTAATTTTTGAGGGGAGACTGGTTGTCACATTCACAATCATATGGTATCACCAGAAGAATACTGGTTATTAAAAAAGATGAGCCTTTGTTTCTGGGAGATCTAAGGCACAGGAATGCAATACAGTTGTAAATCAAAGTAGTGACATCTTATTATACTCAACTCTACAAATATGTTTTCTATTGTGTTCTGGATACCATATTTTAGGAAGGACATTGACAAACCACAGGACTTCTGGAAAAGTGAGGCCAGCATAGGAATGGTTAGCCAGTAAGTCACTCAGCATTTATTAAGTACCTATTATATACAGGCGTTGTGTTAAGCACATGTTTAAAACCATGGATTAGTGGGAAGAATTGGGTCTATATAGTATGGACAAGAAAAGGCTTAGAGAGAACATGACAGCCAGTCTCAAGATTTTGAAGAACTCTTATGTGGAATAACTATTAAGATTGGTTTGCTTGGAGCCAGAAAGTGCCAGAGCAGGAGTGTCAGGACTCAGCCCTTACCAGCTCAGGAAAGCCCATTAATAAACTTTCAAAGTTAGCATTTACACCTGGAAGATTGACAAGTGCTATGAATCTGAACTTGATTTACTGTTTTACTAATCAGCTTAAGAAAATGATAGAGAAAATGTCAACCATGAAGATTAAATTTAAAGTGTGTCATGTGTACATTTTTTTCCTTGTTGAGAGTCAGTAGGGGGGTGGAGCCAAGATGGCAGAGTAGAAAGACTAACGTATGCTAGCTCCGAACCCACAGCCCATGTATTTCCTGCAAGAACTCCCCACACATTTTGGAGCACTGCAAGGCGCACAGAAACACAGTGGAAAAGATTTCTGTTCCAGAGAGCCCTGGAGAGCCATCCCCAGGGTCCATCGTGCCGCGGAAAGCAGAGTCCACCCCAGCGCTGCCCTGGCCGCGGCCCCAGAGGAGCTGATCCGAGTAGGCTTCAGAGACGGAACCTCCAGTGGCCGGGAAGGTCCCTCCGCCCACAGATGCTACAGGTCATTGAGAGAGACGTCTGAGCTGGCCGAGAGGGGAGCAGGGTGTCTCCATGGCTCGGGCCCCCTCGGGAGGAAGCAGTAGAGGCAGAGGCAGAGGCAGCAGTGGCCTGGGACTCCCTGAGCAGCAGGCAGAAGTTCAGGTCTCTGCATAAAGCCCCTGAGGGAAGTGAGCCTGGGAAACGACCCTGCCCCCACCCAAGCACCAGAACTTAAGCTCACATTGAATAGCAGCCCCACTCACCACTGAAAGCCCATTTGAATCTCAGACCCCAAGCACTAGCTGGGCAGATCTAGGCAGGGGTGGACAGAAATCTCAGAAGTCAAGTAACTGGCTGGGAAAATGCCCAGAAAAGGGAGGAAAAATAAGACCATAGACAGCTACTTTGAGGGGGTGCAAATGTTCCCACCTTTCAATTCTGATGACGAGGAAATATTCTTACCATCAGGGAAAGACGTGGAGGTTGGGGCCTCTGTATCCCAGACATCCAAGTTGGATGTCCAGTGGGCTCAGGCCATGGAAGAGCTCAAAAAGGATTTTGAAAATCAAGTTAGACAGGTGGAGGAAAAACTGGGAAGAGAAATGAGAGAGATGCAAGAAAAGCATGAAAAATGGGTCAATACCTTGCTAAAGGAGACCCAAAAAAATGCTGAAGAAAATAACACCTTGAAAAATAGGCTCACTCAATTGGCAAAAGAAGTTCAAAAAGCCAATGAGGAGAAGAATGCTTTCAAAAGCAGAATTAGCCAAATGGAAAAGGAGGTTCAAAAGCTCACTGAAGAGAATAGTTCTCTCAAAATTAGAATGGAACAGATGGAGTCTAATGACTTTCTGAGAAACCAAGAAATCACAAACAAAACCAAAAGAATGAAAAAATGGAAGATAATGTGAAATATCTCATTGGAAAAACAACTAACCTGGAAAATAGATCCAGGAGAGACAATTTAAAAATTATGGGACTACCTGAAAGTCATGATCAAAAAAAGAGCCTAGACATCATCTTCCATGAAATGATCAAGGAAAACTGCCCTGACATTCTAGAACCAGAGGGCAAAATAAGTATTGAATGAATCCATCGATCACCACCTGAAAGAGATCCAAAAAGAGAAACTCCTAGGAACATTGTGGCCAAATTCCAGAATTCCCAGGTCAAGGAGAAAATATTGTAAGCAGCTGGAAAGAAACAATTCCAGTATTGTGGAAATACAATCAGGATAACTCAAGATCTAGCAGCTTCTACATTAAGGGATTGAAGGGCGTGGAATAGGCTATTCCAGAAGTCAAAGGAACTAGGACTCAAACCAAGAATCACCTACCCAGCAAAACTGAGTATAATACTTCAGGGGAAAATATGGTCTTTCAATGAAACAGGGGACTTTCAAGCATTCTTGATGAAAAGAGCAGAGCTGAAAAGAAAATTTGACTTTCAAAGACAAGAATGAGAAGAAGCATGAAAAAGGAAACAGCAAAGAGAAGTTATAAGGGACTTACCAAAAGTGAACTGTTTACATTCGTACATGGAAAGACAATATTTGTAACTCTTAAAACTTTTCAGTATCTGGGTAGTTGGTGGGACCACACACACATACACACATACACATACGTACACTTGTGCACACACACACACACATACACACATGCACGCACATACAGAGACAGAGAGCACAAAGTGAATTGAATAGGATTGGACCATATCTTAAAAGAAATTAAGGTAAATGGTGAGAGAGAAATGTAGTGGGAAGAAAGAGGGTGAAATGGAATGGGGTAAATTATATCTCATTCAAGAGGCAAGCAGGAGACTTTTTAGTGGAGGGAAAAAGAGGAGAGCTGAGAAAAAAACAAGAAGTTGACCCTCATCACATTCAACTAAATAAAAGAATAAAATGCACGCTCATTTTGGTGTGAAAACCTATCTTACAATACAGGAAAGTGGGGGAGAAGGAGATAAGCAAGGGGGGGATGATGGAAGAGAGGGCAATGGGAGGAGGGAGCAATTTGAAGTCAACACTTGGGGAGGGACAGGATCAAAAGACAGAATAGAAACAATGGGAGGCAAGATAGGATGGAGGGAAATACAGTTAGTCTTATACAACACAACTATCATGGAAGTCATTTGCAAAACTACACAGATAGGGCCTCTATTGAATTGCCTGCCTTCCCAAAGGGAATGGGTGGGGAGGGAGGGATGGGGAGAATTTGGAACTCAATGTTTTAGGAACAACTGTTTAGTATTGTTGTTGCTACTAGGAAATAAGACATACAGTTAATGGGAATAGAAAGTCATCTGGCCCTACAGGACAAAAGAGAAGATGGGGACAAGAGAAGGGAGGGAGGATTGAAGAGAAGGCAGATTGGTGATAGGGAAAATTAGAATGCTCAATGTATTGGGGTGGGGGGAGGGGATAAATGGGGAGAAAATTTGGAACCCAAAATTTTGTGGAAATGAATGTAAAAAGCTAAATAAATTTTTATTAAAAAAATGAAAGTTAGTAGTTAAATATTTACCAGCATAGTCCTGCTCCAGGAAGAAATTAGCATGTAGCATCTTCTTCCTCTGCTTCCTTTATATCCCTGTTCTGTCCCTAATGAGATCAGAAATAACTTGTAAATTCCATCAAATATTTGTATGAGGAAGCAGAGTAAAAAGTCTATATAATATCAAAAATAATATAATTCCCAATAAGTAACAATTATTTTTTAAAAAATATTTGGTTGGTTGTTTTCCTTGGTTCTGGAAGAGGACCAAAATGACATCACCATGGTAAAGTGATGTTTCAATGTGTACAACTTTGGCTGATCAGACCAATATGAGCTCTGAATGCTCTACCACAGGTTGGGCACAGATTCTCTGTGTGAACATTTGGGGTGGTTACTCCAGATTTGTGCATCCTACATTTCCGTTGTACTGTTTCAATTCTGCCTTGCTCATAGAGCACAGCACCCTTTCTGATGTGGGCACATCATTCTGAGCAGTCCTGTGCCAGTGTCTCCCATGTTGCACAATCAAATCCAAAGTTCTTGAGAGAGACCTTGAGAGTGTCCTTGTATCACTTTTTCTGACCGCTGTGTTATTGTCTGCCCCATTCAAGTTCTCCATGAAATAGTCTTTTTGGCAAGCGTTCATTTTGCATTCAAATAGCATGGCCAGTTCATCAGAGTTGTGCTCTCTGAAACATAGTTTGAATGCTTGGTAGTTTAGTTTGTGCAAGAGCCTCAGTGTCTAGTATCTTATCCTGCCAGGTGATCTTCAAAATCTTCCTAAGACAGTTCAAATGGAAGTGATTCAGTTTCCTGGCATTGTGCTGGTAGACTGTCCATGTTTTGCAGGCATGCAACAATGAGGTCAGCGCAATAGCTTTGTAGACTTCAGTTTGGTAGCCAGTCTAATACCTCTTCTCTCCCAAACTTTTCTTTGGAGACTCCCAAACACTGAACTAGCTCTGGCAATACATGTGTCAACCTCATTTTCAATGTGTGCATCCCTGGAAAGTATACTACCAAGGTAAGTGAAGGTATCCACGGCATTCAAAACTTCTCCATTTATTGTAACTGATGGTTCCACATATGGATGGTGTGATGGTGGTTGATGGAGCACCTGTGTTTTCTTGGTATTAATTAGCAGAGCATTGATCCATACTTTGTTGTATCTCAGCTTCAGAAGCTGCACTGAGTGCATAATCATCTGCAAACAGAAAATCATGCACCAACACTCCCTCAACTTTGGTCTTGACTTGTAACCTTTTCACATTGAAGAACTCAACATAAGTCTGGTAGGTGACCTTGATACCGTGTTCATTCTCATTGAAAGCATTTGTCAACATGGCTGAAAACATCATGCTAAAAAGCACGGGAGCAAGCACACAGTCCTGTTTCCCTCCATTGGTGACTGGGAAGGCACGAGAGCATTATCCATTATCCAGAACCCAGGCAAACATGCCATTAAGAAATTGACATACAATACTGATGAACTTCTCTGGACAACAAAATTTTGACATAATTTTCCATAAGCCCTCACCACTAACAGTGTCAAAGGCCTTGGTCAGATCTACAAACGTTATGTACAGACCTCTGTTCTGCTCCCGGCATTTCTCCTGAAGTTGTCAGGGAGCAAACACTATATTGACTGGTCCTCGACCCTTTCTGAAGCCATGCTGATGCTCAGGTGTATGCCCATCTTCCAGGTGAAGGATCAGCCTATTAAGAAGGACTCCAGCAAGAACCTTCCCAGTAATGACTAAGAAAGAAACCTCCCTGTGATGGTCGCAGGACAATTTATTCCCTTTACCTTTATAGAGATGGACAATGGAGGCATCCTCGAACTCCTGGGGGATAACCTCCTCTTGCCATGTAACCTGGAAATTTCAGTCAGCTGAACTAGTAGCTAAATTGTTCAGTCATTTCAGTGTCTGATTCTTCATGACCCCATTTTGGGGTTTTCTTGGCAAAGTAGTTTGCCATTTCCTTCTCCAAGTTATGAAATATTATCTCCCAAAAGAACTTAATTGATAATGAAAATGATGATGATAATGATTTTTAACATTTGTGTAGCATTTTAAGATGTACAAAGCATTGTATATGCACAAAATCAAAATAGAAATATTATAGAGATGCTCAATTTTTTTTTAAAGGAAGAAGTTTGTGAGAAGTGGATTTGAGTTTAACACAAGGAACAACTTGCTAAAAATTTGAGCTATCTCAAAGTGGAGTTGGTTGCCTTCTGAGGTAGAAAGTTTCGCATCTTTGGAGATTTTCATGCAGTAACTGGACAACCACTTGCTTTGAAGGCTTAGAAATGAATGTTTGCCTAATTATGGATTGTGCTAGATGATCTCTGAGATCCCTTCTAAGACTGAGATTATTTGATTCTATGGAAAAAAAAGTTAGTCTTATAATTCAAGATAAAATTGCCTCATAATCCGAATTATTTATTTATTTAAATATTTAAGAATTTTTTATGAGAATACCAATTTCTTCAATATATCCTGTGTATATTGGACCATGGCTTGGGTTTCAAAAAAAAACAACAAAGCAAAAAGCAACCAAAAACTCAGCACTTCAGTTTTTTCTTTAAAGTAATTATTTTTTGATATTTACTATGAAGTAGTGCTGGGAACTTTTTAGAAACACCAGTTCCATTTTGTACTTACCTGTGATAGCTGTGATCTAAATGGAAAAGTAACATAGCACACGTGCAATTTTAGGGAACAATGATAAAGAATCAATCCCTTATCTGCCTTTTTCTTATCTGGTGCAATTGTAGGATGCCTTCTTGAAAGAAATTTGCCACAATATCCTTCCCCTTATCGTGGATTAGAGCTGACCATGAGGTCTCAAAGGCTATCCTAATTAAGCTCAAACTTTAACATTTTATAAAAAGCTGGAACGACTTTGAACATGATCTTGGCAATAGACTGTGTCTACTTTTCAAGGACCAACATAGCTATATAGGGAGAACCTCAACATCAACAGACTGAACACTGCCTGATGAATTCCTTGATGATAGCATCTCATGAAAATAAATTGACCCCCAATCTGACTCGTGGAACCCATTCCTGATGGTTAGAGTAATAGAAAAGGAGTTATAGATACCAAGTACCACACAGTTTTTCTGATGGTAATCTTAAATGGGGCTCCTTTTAGAGTCCAACAAAAATATGTTTTGAAAGTTTGGTGGGAGACATATGCAAAATTAGACCAAGGGCACTTAAAGATAAAACTGGAAGGACACCAGATAAATCAAACATGAAAAAGATCTAAAAATAGTTTATAACATTATTTTCTGCATCATTGACAATGCATCAACCACACTGGGACTAATCACAATCTTTGTGGACTATGTGAGGAAGTAGGAAAGGCACTAAAGAAAACAAGGCTGTATTGGAACAAATACATAGAAGAAGTTCACTTTCTGACTATTTTTGATGGTACCGAGGAATCGGTACTTGAAGTATCTGAGAGAGAGGAAGATACAAAAGGCTGTGGTCGTATTAGTTACCAAAAAAGATGACCAATACGATATTAATAGCTATTAACCCATATATTCATTTTCATGTCTCTAAATAATTTTATGAATTATCTATATCTATGTATGTATACACATACACACATTGGGGGGCGTTCTTAATCTGTGACAGAAAACTGTCTTCAAAAGATTGAGGAGTCAAATTCCTGACTCATATTTTTATCAAGGATACATTCTTGGAATATATTCTGCCCTTATAGTGCCCTGTATCTTGAGTAGGAGGTATATTTCATTATCTGTTCTCCAGAATAGAGTTGGAATCCTTTTTGTAATCTTTCCACTTAAACTGTTATAGTAATTTTGCACACTGTTCTTTTGGGGCTATTTATTTACTCCACAATAATACAAACAAATCTTTCCAGATTTCTTTGAATCCCCCATATTCATCATTCCTAAGCACACAGTAACATGCAACATTACATTCATAGAGCATGTTTAACAAACATTTGAGAAAATTATAATTATGTGTAGATAGCTAAGGAAAGCAATGCCAACTTTTATTTTCTATCCTGAGGAATGTTCATGATTCTCCTTTCTTGAAAATGGACTTTACTGCCATTACAACTTGACTTAGCTTTCTTGGCTCTTTCTGCCACCTATTGGGTAAACTTTTTCCTTTTCTTTTTTGCTTTATCCTTCCCTGGTTTAACTATTAGTAGTTGTATTTGTAATTGGATTGGACATATACAAGTTCTCCTTCTTTTGCCCATTTCACTTTTTCTCTTACTGCCTCTTCTATTTTCTTGAATCTCTTTTCCTGAGAGACTGACTACATGAGTTATCTTCACTTTGTTTATTATCCATGAATTTGATCAAGGTACATCACCCATTTCCATCCATCCTCCACTGTTTCATACATTCTTCTTCTTCTGCAACTTAGTCCCATAAAATATATTGATTCAAATTGAAGAGTCTGTTCCTGGTTACTCCACAGTGTTTTAGACATACTCCTTTACTATCATGTCTCTTATTTCTTTAAATTCCTCTTTTATATTTATCCCCTTTTGTACTTTCCAAAAGAAATTTCTTAATAGTCTTTTTTTTAAAAAACTCAGTATATGCCCTTCTCTTTTCTTTCTAAAAATATTTATAGATGTTGTAGTTTATTGCCATAAGAACATTAATTATTTTTGCTTGGTTGTCACATTTATTTACCTTTCATGTGATTCTGTTGCTCGGGATATTTGCATGTCTCATAATCTGCTTGTGTCTTTTTTTAAATATATATTCATTGTGGTAATGCTTCGAATGTATATCTTTTTCATTGATGTGTAACCCAAACCCAAGTCAATGGGTATGGGACTGATGGAGAGAAATGTCCCTGCATAAGAAGCAGGGCCGAGTTAGTGAGAGAAGAAGATCTAATCGCTTCGGTTTCTTCAGGGCTTCTGGCTTTCAGCTTCAGAAATGAAGAGGGATGATGCTAATGTCACTTAAAATACACAAAAAAGCCACTGGGAAGAAGCCAACATGAGGAGAACTGATAGTCTCCTTATGTCCCTATCTCCAGTTTTCTGCATTAGAAACTTCAGGGAAATGTCCCTTTGGGGTGAGATCAGGAACTCTTTTTTTCTTGGCTTAACTGAGTTATCTCACTCCCAGTGGGAGAACGTCCTTCACTCTGTATTGTATGGTATCAATATTCATTTGTATATTTTGTCTGATTTATATTTGTATATTGTATATTTTGTCTGATTTCTCTTTGCTTTGAACTTGGGTAGATGAAACTTGAAATTTTGTTTGGTGGGAAGAGGGTCAAATCTTTATATGTATGTATGTATATATATATTATATATATATATATATATATATATATATAATATTTATTTATTTATCTTGGGGTCCCTCCTTTTTCATTAAGAAATATCAATTAGGAGTTTGACTTGAAGCCAAAAATTACATCCTCTAGACTAATAATGTTTATGGGAGCAGATGGACATAATTCTATCCTGGTACACTGTTTAAGATGAGCAAAGTAGCCTCTGGCTCCTACCTCCTGCTTCCCTTCCTGGCAAAAATCAGTGTCCCTTAGAGAAAGGTGAAGGAAGAGATCCTAGAGATATATCTATGGAGGCCTTCCTGTAACCCAAATCAAGAGAGTCTCATTAAAGAGACAAAAGAAACCTGTCCCTTTGTATTTAAAGTTCTTTTTCCTGTTTGTTTTGAGAATGTGTTGTTTTGTCATAAGAATCATTAAGTTTAACCTGCATGTGTCTTGCAGATTTTAAGTATAGGTATTTTCTCTCCTCGAGGTAATCCCTAGATTGATTAGTGCTTGGTTTTTTCAGTTAAGAAGTCTGGGGTCATTTTTGGCACTATTTCTTATATCATGTTTGTTGACTGATCATGCTCTTCGGGGAGGACCTCTTCCATAATTAGTAAAAACCAAGGCTTCAAGTTTGTATAAGCCAAGAGCCAACATTTAGACAACAGACAGGAGAACTTCATCTTAACCCAAATCTGATATCATAGTTACTGAAGATGCTCTGTGGGATGAAAACCTATGACTGGACTATGGTTTGGGAAGTAGGATTTTGAAAAAGTTAAGTGAAGTGAAAGAACAAATCCAGAAACTCTGTATATTAAGGAGGTGCATTAATACGAGGAAATCTAGGAACCACGGGGTAGGGAGCATGATAGCAAATATTTGGGTAAAGGTCAAGGAATAAAGAAACAGAATTGATTCTGTCATGGGAATATATTATAGGCCACCTGGTTAGAAAGAGGAAATGGAAGAGAAATTTGAGAAAACAATGATTCAAACATCTGTATAAACTCTACTTCCAATATCAGAGCAGGTAATAACTTCTTGACTTGCCTTCATGATAATTTCATCCTTTAGAAATGAAGAAACCAACAAGGGGAAATTCTACTCTGTACTGAATTCTCACTAACAGGAAGAAACTGGTTTCTGGTTAAATAATGGGAACCTTGGGAGGAAGTGACCTAGAGTTTATAATAGAGGAGAGGAAATCTGAGTATAGTTTGACCTGCATTCTAGATTTTTGGGAAAGCAAATTTCAAAAAGTTCAGAGGAAAGACAAGTAAGATCCAATGGCATAAGGGAAGTGAGGTCTAGAAAGGAAAGGAGATAGTTAAGAATTGGGAAGACACAAAGGGAAAGGTAGGATTTTAACTGACATCAGGGAGGAAGCAAAGCTGATGATTTATTTTTATTTGTTTCTGTTTTCTCTGAAAAGAATTATTTTAATGAAAGAACAAAATTGACTAATAAGGGATGAATATCTATGATAAAAAGGAGACAGTAAAAGGGCAATTAGCAACCTTTGATGAATTCAAATAACTGGACCGAGATGAAGTTCGTAGGTCCTGAAAGAGCTGGCTGATGTGTTTCTTGGCCCAGTGTCAATGATATTTGGAAGATTATGGAATGGATGAGATATCCTAAGATTAGAAAAATGGAAAATGTACTAATTTTCAAAAAAACAAAAACAAAATGAAACAAAAACCCCTGTAGTTTATAAAAATAGGTAAATTAAAGTGTCTTTAATTCCTTTGAAATTTCTAGAACAGATCATTAGAGCTGGAGGACATCTGGAAAGGGAAGCAGTGATTACAAATCACCAGTATGATTTCTTCAAGAACAAGTCCTGCTGGAATAATCTCATTTCTTTTTGACAGGATTGCTAAAATAGCAAATAAGGGGAATACTGTGAATAATGTTTACCTAGATATTAGCAATGCCTTTGACAAAATCTTTCATTTTACTTGTATAGGGAAAATGAAGCTGTACAGATTAGCGGATAAAATAATCTCATAGATTCAGAACTGGGTTGATGGGCACACTCAAAGAATCATTGTAAGTGGTTCAGTGTCAAAGCGGTAGGGAAATCTTTCCCCTCTTTTCTATTCTTAGAGACTTTTGCTTAGCTCTGTGCTGTTTCCCATTTTTTATTACTGATTTAGATAAAGTCAGAGATGATATGGTCTTCAATACAAAGCAAGATCCAAAAGGATCCAGGCAATATAATCTAGAACATTGAGATTAATTTAATAAGATAAAATTGAATAGGGATAAATGTAAAGTCTTGCATTTAGGTATAAAAAGTCGATTTCATGAGCACAATATAGGAAAAGCATACATAGACTGCAATTTGGAGAAAGGTCTTAAGGTTTTGCAGACTGCAAATATTCAGACTCACTATGAATCCACAGGATGGTATGTCAACCAGAAAAGTTAATGCAAATATGAGGGGAAAAGCTTTCAACAACAGAGAGGTAATCACCTCTTATTGGACCTCATCCAGAATATAGTATTTGGTTTGGGGTACCACGATTTAAGAAGCATATTGAGAAACTAGAGAATATACAGAAGAGGAGGGCTCTAGGATAGTGAACATGAGTCCATATATGAAGATCAATTGGAAGGAGAGAGCACATTTAACCTAGAGACAACATTCAGGGTGAGGGGAGGAAGGAACATGATCGTTGAAGTTCTTGAAGATTTGTCATGTGGAAGAGTACCTAGGGTAGTTCTGTTTGGCCCAAGAAGCCAATGTCAGGAGTGATGTCTTACAGTTGAAAAGAAGAAAATTCAAGTTTGATTTCAGTAGAAGAGTGGAAGGGGCTACCCAGGGGACATGGTGGGTTTTTTCCTTGGAGTGACCATTTTTTTTCTGGTATATTATGGTCAAATTCCTTTTATCTTTGTATGGAGTGGAGTAGATGTCTGCTAATGTGCTTTTAAAACCTTAAATTTCTGATTCTGTACTAAAAAGACCCCTTTTTTCTTGAAGCACAATGAACCTGGATCTAAAATAGAAATTTTCAGGTGTATATATGGAAATACATATAGGTACCATACCGATGCTGTATTTTGATGGATTGTTAGATTATGCCATAGTATATATTATTATAATATCATATGATATGGTGTGATATAACACAATAATAGATTAGATTAGACTGTGCATGTGTGCAGATGTAAGTATATATATATTCACACATATATGAAAATATGGGCCATCTCATGCCAGTGTTGTCCATGGGGTGTTCCTGACAAAGATATTGGAGTGATTTGCCATTTGCTTCTGCAGTGGATCAAGGCAAACAGAGTTTAAGTGATTTGCCCATTACATAGTAAATGTCTGAGGCTGGATTGAATTCAGGTGTATCTAATTCCAATCCCAGTACCCTTTCCATTGAGTCACCTGTCTATATGTTATGTAATATGTATATGTGTATAGGCACGCAATACATAGATGTATATAAATGCACATACATGTGTACAGATATACACGTATTCTCAACTGTGTGTACAATATGTGTATATACATTTGCAAAATATGTATATACTTGTACAACTAGAGCGTATATGTCTATACGTATATCTATTCACACACACACATATATATATGCACACAACATTTAAAATAAATTTGATCACCAATCACTTTAGAATAGCGAGTCCTTACCCTGTGGTCCAGTCCCTGGATAAATTACATGATGTTTGCGAAGCTGGATGGGCAAAAATTATATCTTTATTTTCATTAACTTCTAACTGAGATTTAGCATTTCTTTCAATTATTTGAAAGCATTGTTTTCAGAAGGATTCCATGGGCTTTGCCAGACTGCCTATGGGGTTCATGAAACAAAGAGATTAAGAACCCTGACTTTACAACATTGAATTCCATTAATATTAAGCCAACATCTATTTATTTGTTTGTTTATTTATTTGTTTTGATATAAATTTATTTATTTACCTTTTTACATTCATTTTCACAAAATTTTGGGTGCCAAATTTTCTCCCCATTTATCCCCTCCCCCACCCCAATACATTGAGCATTCTAATTTCCCCTATCACCAATCTGCCCTCTCTTCTGTCATCCCTCCCTTCTCTTGTCCCTATCTTCTCTTTTGTCCGGTAGGGCCAGATGACTTTCTATTCCTCATTAACTGTATTTCTTATTTCCTAGTAGCAAGAACAATACTCAACAGTTGTTCCTAAAACTTTGAGTTCCAAATTATCCCCATCCCTCCCTCCCCACCCATTCCCTTTGGGAAGGCAGGCAATTCAATGTAGGCCCTATCTGTGTAGTTTTGCAAATGACTTCGATAATAGTCGTGATGTGTAAGACTAACTGTATTTCCCTCCATCCTATCCTGCCCCCCATTGTTTCTATTCTGTCTTTTGATCCTGTTCCTCCCCAAGTGTTGACTTCAAATTGCTCCCTCCTCCCATTGCCCTCTCTTCCATCATCCCCCCGCCTTGCTTATCTCCTTCTCCCCCACTTTCCTGTATTTTAAGATAGATTTTCATACCAAAATGAGTGTGCATTTTATTCTTTCCTTCAGTCAAATGTGATGAGGGTAAACTTCATGTTTTTTTCTCAGCTCTCCTCTTTTTCCCTCCACTAAAATGTCTCCTGCTTGCCTCTTGAATGAGAGATAATTTACCCCATTCCATTTCACCCTCTCTCCTCCCGCTACATTTCTCTCTCACCTTTTACCCTAATTTCTTTTAAGATATGGTCCCATCCTATTCAATTCACTCCGTGCTCTCTGTCTCTGTATGTGAGTGCATGTGTGTATGTGTGTGCACTCACACACGTGTACATGTGTGTGTGTGTGTGTATGTGTGTGTGTGGTCCCACCAACTACCCAGATATTGAAAAGTTTTAAGAGTTACAAATATTGTCTTTCCATGTAGGAATGTAAACAGTTCACCTTTGGTAAGTCCCTTAAGACTTCTCTTTGCTGTTTACTTTTTCATGCTTCTTCACATTCTTGTGTTTGAAAGTCAAATTTTCTTCTCAGCTCTGGTCTTTTCATCAAGAATGCTTGAAAGTTCTCCATTTCATTGAAAGACCATATTTTCCCCTGAAGTATTATACTCAGTTTTTCTGGGTAGGTGATTCTTGGTTTGAGTCCTAGTTCCTTTGATTTCTGGAATATCCTATTCCACACCCTTCAATCCCTTAATGTAGAAGCTGCTAGATCTTGTGTTATCCTGATTGTATTTCCACAATACTGAAATTGTTTCTTTTTAGCTGCTTGCAATATTTTCTCCTTGACCTGGGAATTCTGGAATTTGGCCATAATGTTCTTAGGATTTTCTCTTTTTGGATCTCTTTCAGGCGGTGATCAATGGATTCCTTCAATACTTACTTTGCCCTCTGGTTGTAGAATGTCAGTGCAGTTTTCCTTGATCATTTCATGGAAGATGATGTCTAGGCTCTTTTTTTGATCATGGCTTTCAGGTAGTCCCATAATTTTTCAATTGTCTCTCCTGGATCTATTTTCCAGGTCAGTTGTTTTTCCAATGAGATATTTCATATTCTCTTCCATTTTTTCATTCTTTTGGTTTTGTTTGATGATTTCTTGGTTTCTCAGAAAGTCATTAGCCTCCATCTGTTCCTTTCTAATTTTGAGAAAACTATTTTCTTCAGTGAGCTTTTGAACCTCCTTTTCCATTTGGCTAATTCTGCTTTTGAAAACATTCTTCTCCTCATTGGCTTTTTGAACCTCTTTTGCCAATTGAGTGAGCCTATTTTTCAAGGTGTTATTTTCTTCAGCATTTTTTGGGGTCTCCTTTAGCAAGGTATTGACCCGTTTTTCATGCTTTTCTTGCATCTCTCTCATTTCTCTTCCCAGTTTTTCCTCCACCTGTCCAACTTGATTTTCAAAATCCTTTTTGAGCTCTTCCATGGCCTGAGCCCGCTGGACATCCCTCTGGCATGTCTGGGATACAGAGGCCCCAACCTCCATGTCTTTCCCTGATGGTAAGAATTGTTCCTCATCATCAGAAATGAAACGGAACATCTGTCCCCCAAGAAGATAGCTTTCTATGGTCTTATTTTTCCTCTCTTTTCTGGGCATTTTCCCAGCCAGTTACTTGACTGCTGAGATTCCTTTCCACCCCTGCCTAGTTCTGCCCAGCTAGTACTTGGGGTCTGAGATTCAAATGCTGCCCCCCAGCCTCAGGACTTTCAGTGGTAGGTGGGGCTGCTATTCAATGTAAGCTTAAGTTCTGGTGCTGGGGTGGGGGCAGGGCCACCTCATAGGCTCAGTTTCCTCTGGGGCTTTATTCAGAGACCTTTGGTAATAGCCCTGAGCCCCTTCCTGCTCAGGGAGTTCCGGGTCACCACCACTGCCTCTGCTGCAGCCTCCGCCACTGCCTCCTGAGGGGGCCCGAGCCACAGAGACACCCCGCTCCCCTCTCAGCCAGCTCAGCAGTCTCTCTCACTGACCTGGAGCGCCTGTGGGTGGAGGGACCTTCCGTGGTCACCGGAGATTCCATCCCTGAAGCCTGCTCGGATATGCTCCTCTGGGGTTGTGGGGCCAGGGCAGGGCAGGGGTGGGCTCTGCTGTCCGGTGTGCGACGGACCCCTGGGGACGGCTTTCCAGGGCTCTCTGGAACGGAAATCTCTTCCACTGTGTTTCTGTGTGGCTTGCACTGATTCAAAATTTGTGGGGAGTTCTTTTTACAGAAAATATATAGGCTGTGGGTTTGGAGCTAGCATACATGAGTCTTTCTACTCCACCATCTTGGCTCCTCCCCACTTAAGCCAATATTTATTAACCACCTTCTATATGCCAGACACTTTGCTAGAGGCTGATGGTGCAAATTTGAAAATGAAACTTTCCTTGTTCACAAAGAGCTTCCATTTGATTGGGGACAGGAGTGCAAAAGAGCATTGATTCAAAATGCAAAGTACATACAAAACAATTTAGGGAGGGCAACGCTAGCAAGTGGATTGGTATAGGAAGTTGTGCTTGAGCTGAGTTTTGAAGGAAGTTAATGGATTCAAAGAGGGAAGATGCCGGAGGGAGGGCATTCTAAGGACAATCAAATGCATTTGAGAAGCTATAAAGACAAGAGATGAAATGTTATCCATGGGGACCATCTAAGAGGCCCGTTTGTTGAGGAAACCACTGTAAGCTTGGATTTTGAGCCCAGCTCCAGAGGATTTTTAAACATAAATGTTTTTATTTTATCTCAGAAAAAATAGAGAGCTACCAGAGCTTTTGAGCATGACAATAGCATGATCACACCTGGTAATTAGGTGGTGCATAGGGTGCCAGGCCTGGAGTCCTGAGGACTCATCTTCCTGAGTTCCAGTATGGTCTCAGACACATAGCAGCTGTGTGACTTTGGGCAAGTCACTTAACCTGTTTGCCTCAGCTTTCTCAGCTGTCAAATGAGCTGTGAAAAGAAATGACAAACCACCCCACTACCTTTGCCAAGAAAACCCCAGGTGGGGAGTCACAAAATGCAGGACATGATGGAACAACAAACACCAGAAGTTTGTGAACATCAGCCTTCCTGTGCAGAAGGATATAGATTGGTTTGGGGAGAGACCCGGTCGATTGTTACTGTTTCCCCCCTGGTTTATTATAGGAACATTTCACAGTTTAGTAACCTTCTCATAGCTGGTGACTGATTTTAGTTGTCCCAAAGCAAACCTTTGTATAATGCAAAGTTAGTAATACCCGTTCTCTCTCAACCTGGATTTTTAGAAGAGGATTTATTGAGATTTTCCTTTAATCAAAATCAAGTTTGTGAATAATTAAAGAAAAGAATGTTTTCTACATGTCATTAAAATACCTTGAATGTTGGGCATTAATATAGCTACTATATTTAAAAATATTCCTATAAATGATAATTCTAGTTCTAATATTGGAAGCATGTATATATTTGTATATGTATATATGGACACATTTGTAGACACATATAAGCACATGTATTTATACAGATACCTTTGTGTGCATGTGCACATCCATGCTATATGTGACAAGCACAATACATAAATGCATGCAAAAACTCATATGCAAATATGTACATATGTCTATATGTTTGTGTGCACATATATGTGTGTATATAAATCTATATGTACATGAAATATGCATACTCACATGTAAACATCTATATATGTGTATATATATATATGTATCTTTAAACAGAGCTGTCCTTGAGCCCATAATACTTCACAACAAAGCAGGTCAATTTCTTAAACAACAGTATTTCATTCAGTACCTTGGTGGTTGTAATTAACGTTTCTGTTTATTTCTAATTATAGTTTTTGTATCGCAGCCATTATGCTAATAGTGTTATTCCCGTAGTATGTGAGATTGCATTCATTATCACTGGTGAATTAAACCTTTATTAAAGAAAAATTCCCGCAGGCCTCATTCTGGAGTTAAGTAATTATTCATTTGGTTTTATCCTAGCAATTAGCTTATATACTGTAGCACTCATTATTGAGTTTCTATACCTCACTGAATGAGATTAACTCACCATGGTAAATAAATGCCTAACAGCTCCCAGGCTCCCAATGTGTTGCTTTTTAAGCATATTATTATATAACAAAATAAGGAATCAGAAAGCTTTGAAGTTGCATTCTGGCTTCCTACAAATAAATGTTCTTGCTGGGAAGACACTATGCTGGACACTTTGGATTTAATTCAGAAACAAACAAACAAAAAAATAGACTGCTGAAGCCCTCCGAATCTTAGCTCACCTCTGTGGGTGGGTATTTTTCTTTGTTGATTTCCATTTCATTACTCATTTGCTTGTTGAGTTGTATTGCTGGGCCCACTTTGAAGCTGATAAAAACCTATTTCAATAACCTTGATAGGGAGCATCCAAATATTTCCCACTTCCAAATTCATTTGGAGAATCATTCATCAGAAGTTTGGCATCTCAGTTTAGCAAGTATCTCCAAGTCTGCGTTTGGCCTTCCTACTCACATAACTCTTCTACCCATCAGTTCTTTGCCCTCTTTCCCAAAAGGCCATAATTCAATGCAAGTGGATACAGCTACCTTTGTGGAAGTGGTTTTTGCTAGCTTTGGTTTTCTCTAGAATTATTCTGCTTTTTCTGGTCATTCTAGAGATGCTCATCTACCAGCTTGCTTGAGATTGAACCTGGGAAACTTCAAGTCAATTTTGTTCAACAATCACTTATTTATTACCTACTGTGTATGAAGTACTTTGCTAGACTCTCTTTGCACTCCTCTTCCATCTGAGTCTGAATACCTTGAGGGATAAGAACAAAAGGAAGTAACATAAATGTTGCTATTTTGGCAGTCATGGCTTAGTTTTTGTTAAATTGCATCTGGAAAAATTCCAGGAATAACTTTCTTCAATTTGTCTCAGTAATTCTATTCTGGACTTGGAGCTGGAATTGAAATGAACCTGGATATTTCATAATTTGCCTATCTCCAATCCCCAGCCTAACCCAAATTTATTTTCTAAAAATGAGCAGTGACTTCAAAAAGGGTTTTTTATCATCTCTAAATGAACCTGCTCATTTCAACATAACTACCCTTTAATGTCTGCTTTACAGTTGGGCAACTTGACTGTTTGGGTTTCATTAGCAAATAGCAACAAGGCAAACTATTGCTCCCGTGCTGAGTGTTTGGGGAACAGACAGACTGGGCTTCATAGAGTGAATTGTGAGGGGATTTTTTTGTCCTTATATAAAACCAGTAGAGAGGTAGTAAGTACTGATGCAGCAAAAACAAAACACATTTCAAATGTGTTGAAGCTATCCAAGTACTCAGGTACCAAGTTAAAAATATCCACCTGCTCTTGTTCATGGCACCTTGTAGTTGGAAGCTTTGGATGGTAGTCACAGCAATGAGGAGACTTGGGGTCAAGTGTCAATTCTCCTTCTAATTATGTGATTGAAGGCAAGCCCCTGGAACTATTTTTTAATTCCTCAAATGAGGGGATTGAACTAGATAGCATTATCCATGATTTTTCTGTGGTTGATCACAGGGTAAGAAGTTTGTATATATGGATATAAGGTATCTCAAAAATAAAGATTAAGAATGTACCAAGATCATGCCCGATGAGTTAGTATGGCAGAAGAAGATGTTAGTGGAGAAGATTATTCAAAAGAAATACTTGACTATCTGTCAATGTTTGAAAATTCCCTTTATTCTGGGGATGAAATGCTAAATACCATAATGTCAGTTTTTGGAAACGAGTTATCATAAAAGCTGAACCCACTTGAACAAACCAAGATGAATTTAGTTTCTACTTACACGTTGAATTCAATGTTTTGGGTTTACTTGGTCACTCAAGGAGTTAATCCCAAGGAACATCCACTAAAGCAGGAAATAGAATAAGAATATATATGAACAGAGTCAAAGAAATTACAGATAAGAAAATGGTTGCCAAAATGGATAAAGGAGCTGCTTTAAGATTTATAAGAAATACTGTCTAGGAAGTCAAACCAGAAAAAGATCAAAGTCTTCAAATAAAGTAAAAAGGAAAAAGTGAAAAAAATGCACCAAGATTTTTGAAGTGATTTTACCATTACAATGACCTCTTCATCAAAGTCTTGCCAGCATGTTATTTGGTGACACAGGGTATTTGCCGCAGGCAGGTGGTTAGTCCTTACTGGCCAGCTAATGAATATAGTCTGGCTTTTAAAATAGCTCAATATATACATCGCCTTCTTCAAGTACGTATTCCTTCTAGGGATATCTAAGGATGCAGGATTTAGAACTGTAAGATGTCTCACGGCCCATCTATTCTAGTGTACTTGTTTTTTAGATAAGAAAACCAAGGGCCACAGAGCTGATGTGATTGTTCAGGGTTTCAAGAAGGTCCCAAGATCGTAGATGTCCTTTGACTCACAATTCGATGCTCTTTCCCTTCTACCAAGCTTCCATTCCTCTTCATCTCCCATAATTTATGTCTATGTCTTTCCATAAGTCTTCAGGAGAGATCTAGCCAGCGTGCTGGAGGTCTTCTTGGTCTTCTAATGCTACAAAGGTACCATTGTAGATTTTGAGATGTCCACCTGTTCATTTGTTCTCATTATATGACTAATAATGTCCTTTGGATATCTTTTACACCACTTCATTTGTAAAGGTAACTCACTGTTTGTAATATGTGGTACCTTATTTACTACATGTTTCTTTAACCCAGGTGAATAATCTACAATTTTGATTTTTCAGAGGTTGTTGTCTCCCATGATTTGAAGCCATATGACATCACTTGAAGGACTGAATTTGGTTTTGATCTGATTTTTATCAATGTAGCAAATTCCCAATGAGGAACTCTTTCTATCAATGCAGATTGGTATCACTGGTAAGACACCGGTGTTCAAGAATGTATGTACTTGGGGGATATAGAGGTATCAGTGAACATCTTGGGATCATAAAAAATGCTATGTAATTTCCCCAAAGTGATTCAGTCTGCTTTTCCTCTCCTGTTCAATCTTAGGTTCAGTTCTTTGTCCATTAGTATGGTTAAAAGTATTGGTACACAGGTATTAGTATGATTAAAAGTAACTCAATAGCATGTGTTCATTTAACTGGGTCATAGAATAAAAATTAAGCATTTAGTGGGGCATTTATCTAACTGTGTGCTAGAAAATGAAAAAGAGCATTCTTTGTTCCTTTGGGTCTTTTCAATATGAATTTTTAGGTTGGTCTCTTTTGATGGTTTGTAAATTTCATAGAGCCCTGTAATATTCTGATGTTTGATGGAATCAGTACATTATCATCTGTAAACAGAAGCATCTGGAGGATAATTATAGGCAAGCCCTCTTCTATTTTGGGTCTCTATGTTGGACCTTGGAATATATTCCAAGACAATGTAGAATTCTTTTGATGGGAATACTTCTCTCTATTTCATGCCTGGTTATTTGTTCGTTCATTTGTCTTTCATTCTTGAAGAGGACAAAAATGACATTACTATACTAGAGTCAAGTTTCAATGTGTCTGACTGTGGCTGATCAGATCAGTATGAGCTCAGATTGTTCTACCACAGGTTGGGCACAAATCGTGAATATTTGAGTTGGATACTCTGAATTTGCACATTTTGCATTTCCTTTGAGCTGTCTCAAATCTGTTTTGCTCATAAAACACAGTACCTTCTCTGATGTGGGCATGCCAAGTTGGGAAGTCCTGTGCCAGTATCTCCCATGTCACACAACCATTTCCAGAATTCTTTTCTTTTTTAAATTTATTTATTTATTTTTAGTTCTTAACATTCATTTCCACAAGATTTTGAGTTCCAAATTTTCTTCCCATCTCTCCCTTCCCCCCAGCCCTAAACACCGTGCATTCTGATTACCCCTTCCCTCAATCTGCCCTCCTTTCTATCACACTCCTCCCTTCCCTTATCTCCATCTTCTCTCTTTTCTTGTAGGATAAGATAGATTTCTATACCCTATTACCTGTATTTATTATTTTCCAGGTGTATACAAAAATAATTGTCAGCATTCATTCCTAAAACTTTGAGTTCCAACTTCTCTCACTTCCTTTCTTCACACCCATCCCCACTGAGAAGGCAAACAATTCAATCTAGGCAATATATGTATATGTGTGTGTGTAGTTTTGCAAAAGACTTCCATAATAGTCATGTTGTGAAAGACTAACTATATTTCCCTCCATCCTGTCCCGTGCCCCCATTTATTCTATTCTCTTTCGACCTTATTCCTCCCCTGAAGTGTTTACTTCTAACTGCTCTCTCCTCTCATTTCCCTCCCTTCTATCATCCCCCCCATCACCACTTATCCCTTTCTTCCCTTCTTTCCTGTTGTGTAAGATAGTCATACAAAATTGAGTGTGTATGTCATTCTCTCTTTAAGCCAAATGTGATGAGAGTAACTTTCACTTTTTTCCTCTCACCTCTCTCCTTTTCCCCTCCATTGAAAAAACTTTCTCTTGCCTCTTTTATGAGAGATAATTTGCCCCATTCCATGTCTCCTTTTCTCCTCTCAATGTATTCCTCTCTTACCTCTTAATTTTATTTTTTAAGTATCATCCCTTCCTATTCCACTCATCCTGTGCAATCTATCTATCTTTCTATCTATCTATCTATCTATCTATCTATCTATCTATCTATCTATCTATCTATCTATGTGTGTAAAATCTCTCCAACTACCCAAATACTGAGCAAAGTTCAAGTGTTACAAATATCTTACCACGTAGGAATGTAAACTATTCAACTTTATTAAATCCCTTGATTTTACCCTTCTCTTGATTCTTGTGTTTGAAAGTCAAATTTTCTATTCAGCTCTGGTCTTTTCATCAAGAATGCTTGAAAGTCCTCTATTTCTTTGAAAGACCATTTTTTTCCCCTGAAGTATTATACTCAGTTTTGCTGGATAGGTAATTCTCGGTTTTAATCCTAGTTTCTTTGACTTCTGGAATTTCATATTCCAAGTCCTTTGATCCCTTAATGTAGAAGCTGCTAGATCTTGTGTTATCCTGATTATATTTCCACAATACTCAAATTATTCTTTCTGGCTGCTTGTAATATTTTCTCCTTGACCTGGGAACTCTGGAATTTGGCTACAATATTCCTAGGAGTTTTCCTTTTTGGATCCCTTTCAGGAAGTGATCTGTGGATTCTTTCAATATTTCTTTTGCCCTCTGGTTATGGAATATCAGGGCAGTTTTCCTTGATAATTTCAGGAAAGATGATGTCTAGGCTTTAATTTTGATCATGGCTTTCAGGTAGACCTATAATTTTTAAATTGTCTCTCCTGGATCTATTTTCCAGGTCAGTTGTGTTTCCAATGAGATATTTCATGTTATCTTCCATTTTTTTATTCTTTTGGTTTTGTTTTGTGATTTCTTGGTTTCTCATAAAGTCATTAGCCTCCATCTGTTCCATTCTTATTTTTAAAGAACTATATCCTTCAGTGAGCTTTTGAACCTCCTTTTCCATTTGGCTAATTCTGCTTTTTAAAGCTTTCTTCCCCTCATTGGCTTTTTGGACCTCTTTTGCCATTTGAGTTAGTCTATTTTTAAAGGTATTATTTTCTTCAGCATTTTTTGGATCTCCTTTAGCAAGCTGTTGATTCACTTTTCATGATTTTCTTGAGTTGCTATCATTTCTATTCCCAATTTTTCCTCCACATCTCTTACTTGATTTTCAAAGTTGTTTTCCATTTTGAGGCATTTTCCCAGCCAGTTACTTGACTTTTCAATCCTTTGTCAAGAGGAGGGTATACTCTAGGGACCTGTAAGTTCTCAGTTCCTCCAAGGTGGCATAGTCAAGGGAGAGGAGTTTACTCCTTTCCTGGTCTGCACTTTGTTCTGGGAGCAAACATAAACACTTTTCTGCCCATGAGTAGAATTTCCTTTCCAGAACCTCCACCAGCCAGTGCTCCTCCTCACCCAAACAACCCCACTCAGGGTTGAGACCCAGATAAGAGCTCGATCCCCTCAGGGTCCTTAGGCTAAGGGCTACAAAAATGGATACTGCCACCACCTGAGACCAGAGTTAGACCTCATTCCCTTCTCAGCCAGGTGAAAGAGCTTTCTCACTGACATTTGAAGCTGTCTTTGGCATTTGTGGGTTGAGTAATCTGGGAACTGCAGTTGCTCCCTGTGATTCCACCCCCTGAAGCCTGCTCTGGTCCTGTCCCTGCTGCACCATGTGGCCAAGGCTGGTCTGGGCTCCGTGGGATGCATTCCGTTTTGAGACCTGTGCAATAGACCTTTCCTGTCAGCTTTCCAGGCTGCCTTGGGTTGGAAATCATTTCACTCTATCCTTTTGTGACTTCTGCTACTCTAGAATTTGTTTAGAGTCACTTTTTACAGGTATTTTGTGGGCTGTGGGGGGAGAGCTTTTACAGGTCTGTTCTTCTACTCCATCATCTTGTATTGTTTCTTCTTCTGATCCACCATGTGATTGCCTGCTCCATGTGAGTTCTCCATAACATAGTCTTTTTGTCAAGCATACATTTTGCATCTGAACAACATGGCCAGCCCATCAGAGTTCTGCTCTCTGAAACAGAGTTTGAATGTTTGATAGTTCATCTCGAGCAAGGATTTCAGTGTCTGGTATTTTGTCCTGCCAGGTGATCTTCAGAATTTTCTTCAGACAGTTCAAATGGAAGTGATTCAGTTTCCTGGCATGTTGCTGGTAGACTCTATGTTTCACAGACATACAACAATGACATCAGCACAATGACTCTGTAGACCTTCAGTTTGATAGTCAGTCTAATACTTCTTGTCTCCCAAACGTTTCTTCAGAGCCTCCAAAACATTGAGCTAGCTCTGGCAATGCATGTGTCAACCTCATTGTCAATGTGTACATCGCTGGAAAGTACACTACCAAGGTAAATGAACTTATCCACAACATTCAAAACTTCTCCATTTGCTGTAACTGATGGTTCCACAATCTGAATGGCCTGGTGGTGACTGATGGAGCACCTGTGTTTTCTTGATGTTAATTATTAGGCCAAAATTAGCACAGGCAGAAGATTATTGATCCACACTTTGTTGTATCTCAGCTTCAGAGGCTGCATTGACTGCACTATCATCTGAAAACAGAAAATCATGTACCAACACTCCCTCCACTTGTAACCTTTTCAATTTGAAGAACTTACCGTCAGTACGGTAGTTAACCTTGATGCCGTGTTCATTCTCATTGAAAGCATTTGACAACATGACTGAAAACACCATGCTAAAAAGCATGGGAGCAAGCACACGGTCCTGTGTCACTCCACTTGTGACTGGGAAGGCACAAGAGCATCGTCCACTATCCAGAACCTCGGAAAATATGTCATCATGAAATTGATATACAATACTGATGAACTTCTCTGGGCAACTAAATTTTGACATAATTTTCCAAAAGTCCTCATGACTAACAGTGTCAAAGGCCTTAGTTAGATCTACAAATGTTGTGTACAGACCTCTGTTCTGCTCCTGACTTTTCTTAATATGGTGTTTGCTGCCCAACAACTCCACAGTACTCTTTAAGTCATGGTTCTAATTGCTGATTTACATTATTTGAAGGCATTTCCATACTGGGAACTATTCTATGGAACTGAAATCACAGGTTTGGACTAAATAAAAAAAATTATTGCTAGTCAGAAGATCATTGAAGAAAATTACCTCTGAAATTGCATCTGGTAAGGAATTTTGTGTGATCTTAAACGTATAGTTGCCTTAACCCTCCCTTGTGGTCCCCTGAAAAACTACCACAGGTTCAAATACTTTATATGAGTCAGCATCCTTTCCAAAGCATCATTTGCAATGGATATGTTTACTTTGACTAGACAACCAAAGAATGTGTTAACTCAAATAAGAACAACCATAACAACTCATAGACACTAAAAGTATAACTGAAATAAGTGACATTTCCACCAGACACACATTCCTCATCTGTAGGAAACATATGTGACTGGGGCACATACGTTTCAGGGTGCAAATGGAGTGAACATTTTTGGCCATTTCTCAATTACATGTAAAAACAATTTTTGACCTCTGTTTTTGAAAATTTTAAGTTCTAAATTCTCGCTCTCCTCCTCTCCTCTTCCTGACTCTTGGAAAAGACAAGCAATTTTCTGTAGAATATACATCTGCAGTTAGTAAAATATATTTCCACATTAGTCATGTTGCAGAAAAAAATGGCAAAATGCCTCAAAAAAATTAAAGAAAGTTAAAAAGTATGTT
Source organism: Bettongia penicillata ogilbyi (assembly GCA_023548195.1). Lineage (NCBI taxonomy): Eukaryota > Metazoa > Chordata > Mammalia > Diprotodontia > Potoroidae > Bettongia > Bettongia penicillata. Next base: position 5,043,557 of record JAJHZJ010000024.1, read on the forward strand.
TTGATCTGCACTTAGACTACCATCATTTCTTTCTCTGGAAATGGATAGCATTTTTCATCATGGGTCCTCTGGAATTGTTTTGGATTATAGTATTGCTCAGAATAGCTAAATCATTCATAGTTGATCATCTTACAATTTTTTCCTGTTACTTTGTACAATGTTCTCCTGGTTCTGCTCATTTCCCTTTACATCAGTTCATACAAGTCTTCCCAATTTTTTTCTTTTTGAAAGCATCCTGTTCATCATTTCTTATAGCATAATCGTATTCCATCATAATCATAAACCACGACTTATTCAGTCATTCCCCATTAGATGAGCATCCTCTCAATTTCCATTTCTCTGCTTCACAAATAGAGCTGCTCTAAATATTTTTGTACATACTGGTCCTTTTCGTTTGATCTCTTTGGTATATAGACCTAGCAGAGGTATTGCTGTGTCTAAGGGTATATAGCCCTTTGGGCATAGTTCCAAATTGCTCTCCAGAAGAGGTGGATCAGTTCAGAACTCCACTACAATGTGTTAGTGTCCCAATTTTTCCACATCCTTTCCAATACTTGTCATTTTCCTCTTTCCATCATATTAGCCAATCTGATATGTGTGAGATGGTACCTGAGAGTTGTTTTAATTTGCATTTTTCTAATCACTAGTGATTTAGAGCATTTTCTTCTAATGAATTTAGATATTACAGGAATTTCCAAATATGTTCCTCCTTCCTCTATTCCCTAGAGAGCTATCCTTTTTCATAAAAAAATAAAAGAGAGAAAAAATGCAGTTCAGCCAAACTGACTGACACATCAATCAAGCTTGATACTATTATGTAATGTCCCACACACTTAGTCCCCAAACTATGCAAAAAAAATTGAGAGTATTGTATATCTTCCTCCCCTTTCAGGGGTCAAGTTTGATTGTTATAATTATAAAGCATTCAGTTTTTTGATTGTTGCTCTTTACATTTTCATGGTTGTAGTCATAGTGTATTTTTTCTATTTCCATTTGCTTGCAAGTAAATCTTTTACTTCATGGAAAACTTCCTATTTTTCTTTACATTATTTCTTCAGTGGAATAATATTCCATTATATTCATACACAACATTTTTAGCTATTTCCAAATTGATGGACATCAACTATTTCCAGTTCTCTGTTCCAATACTACACAAAGTGCTGCTCTAAATATTTTTATTTTTATAAGACTTTTCTCTTTCTCACCGACTTCCTTATGCATATATTTAAGCATATACATTTAAGCATATTACTTTCCAAAGAAATAGATAATTCCTATAAAGATTTAAATAGGGGTTAAAATGTCTTGATAAGTGCCAGTATCCTCAAAGTAACTTTTTTAGGGTACTAAATACCATCCATTATTTGTTCTAGTCATTGCTTCCTTTACTTGAAATATCTTGAAAATGATCCCTCAGTGTTTTAAAAATAGGGACACCTTAGGATGGATTTCCTCTGCTTATACTTTATCTGGTCCAACTCTTCCCACCTTCATTTTCTTAAGTGTTCACACTGCATGTTGTGTATTGAGATATTAGAATACAAATTTCATTTCATCCGATATGGAAATAGATCAGTAAGGAAATGTAAACCTGTTCCACTCTTAGCCCACTTGTTATCCTTCCAGTTTCATCATAAATCTTCTTTGGGTAGTCAGACTTAGCTGGGTCTCATCCAAAGTTTTCTACCCTCATTTTCTCATCTATTACTTATTATTTTATTTTGTTTTGTTGTTTGAGATGGTAATACTTATGGTCCTCTACCTCCTCTATAACATTTTAAAAAGTGATTTTATATCTTAAAGCATTCATCTTATCTACCACATTTCTGTCTTTGACAAAGCGATCTTGTCTCCTGGTGAGGTTATTCCAGGGTCTTTCTGGCTTCCTTTTAGAGATTGCTTTACAATTGGTTAAATTTATATAGAAAGTGATAATAATAGTAGTCTATTTATTTTCTCTTATCAATTTTCCATTTTCCAGTGTCAGTAACTTCTTTCAATAGCATAGCTTAGAGCTACTGTTGTTCCTTTCTTCTTTTAAGCTTTTCTGCTCATTTGCTGTTGATTTTGATCTTCGCTTAAATTAATTGATAGTCCGACTGCACCTTGATGCCTAATTTGGAAATTATTTCCACTTCAGTATTCATTTATTTCTAGTTTATGTTGTTTGTGCTTTCTATATTTAGTTCCTTTTGACATCCTTCTGGAATGAAGTATTTGTGATGTAGAGATCCTTTGAATCTCCCATATTTTAAGGATGAACCATATTCCAACATATTTTTGGCTATCCTCTCTTGTACTGATATTTTCATTTAAGTCACCAAAATATCCATATATACATTGACTTTTCTTGAAGATCTTTTCAAGTCTCACAGATTTCCTCTACTGTTTCTTCTCCTGCTGCAGATATTGCCACAAAAATTGCATTTATTTTCAGGGTTTTTTTTTGCTTATTCTTATTATAAGCATTTCAAGATGAAATGAACTGTTTCCCAGTAAAATGTATGTTACATTAAGAGCTATTATATTTTTGTTGTTTTTATCTCTAGAAACTAAAGATGAAAAAAATGTCTGACCTGAACTAGTCCCTTAATGATTGATTCTGGCTAGCCTTACCTGGTGCTTGGACAATTGCAATAACTGGTCTTCCTTCCAGTAGTCTTTTCTCATCCAACTCATTCTAGTTATGTTTGCCATATTAATTTTCCAAATGCGCAAGTATGATTGTGTCTCTTCAGTGCTCACATGTATTCATTCAATAGTTCAATGTTGCCTCTCAAATAAAGTCCAAATGCTTTAGCCTGACCTTTAAGGAACTTTCATAATTGGTTCTAGCGTATTTTTGTACTCATCTCTCACTACTACTACTGCTGCTGCTACTACTACTACTACTACTACTACTACTACTACTACTACTACTACTACTACTACTGGCTACCATTTGCATAGCCCTTGTTGTCATGTCCAACTTTTTGTGACCCCATGGTTCATAGCTGGTCAGGTTCTTCTGTCTTCTTCTATCTCTTAAAATCTGTCCAAGTTCATGTTTGTTGTTTCCCCGACACCTTCTATGTCATCCTCTGTTATCTCCTATTTCTTTTTTCTTCAGTCTTTTCCAACATAGCTCTTACTGTATGGTAAGTGCTCTGTGATTATCAACTTATTTGATCTTACAAAAGCCTTGGGGGGTAGGTGCTATTATTCATTCCATTTTATGGATGAGGACACAAGTGAACAACGTTCAAGTGGCTTGTTCTAGCGATACAACTATTTTATGTGTAGTCATGACACTCTAATTTATCTTGAGAGAAGGAAACTTATATATCTTTGTATTTTTCAAAGGGCCTAGCAAAACATTGCACAAGTTGTAGCATATTGAATGTAGTAGCATTTAATAAATCTCTGTTGAATTCAGTGAGTGACCTTCCATAAAAATCATTACTTTTCCCAAGTTCTTCAAACTATTCATCATGGTTCCAGATGCCAGTCCATCCTTGTTATCCTACTTGGGATTCTCTAATTTGTCGATATCTCTCCTACAATATTGAATGAACACATTTTGAACTGATCTACACAGAGTACAGTGAGGATAGTACTTTCCTTGATGTGACCACACTGCTTCCATTCCATCCTCTCATTATTAAATGTACATGTTAAAAGCATATGTTAAGGAATTCTGTTAACTATGTAAAGTATTATACAAAAATAAGATGTGTACACATGTTCCATATAAATTTAATATTAACAACAATATTGTTACTGATGAATAGGATAGGATTGCCTCTTTAAAAAATGTCTTAGAGGGTATGACATATGATTAGCTTATATTAATCTTGTGGGATTGATTTCCCCTCCCCCAAGAACTTTTTGTGTCACCAAAGAGATAGATCGAAAACATTCTAACAAAGCTAACAGGTTCAAACTAAAAAAACAATGTATTACCTTGTAACTATCCCTATTACATCATATTGATTTCAACTTATTGTACTTGCAAGTTTGAACTCATACCTTTATCTGTTGTTAGTCATCCTTCTCAGCTGTCATTTATAGATCTGGCAACCATGTCCTCCTCCAAATGTTTATTAAAATTGTTGAAGAGGGAGGCCAGAGATGAGCTCTGCAGAACAACACTGGAAGCAGTCATCCATAGTGACAAAAAACTAATAATTGGGACTCTCTAAGTGTGATCATTTAAACAGCTATAATTCCATCTAATCATATAACCATCCAGTTTTTATTGTACTGTCTTATCCATAAAGTCAGCATGAGATGTTTTATCATTTGCTGTGATGAAATCTAGACACCTGACATCCCTGAAATCTTCCTATTTACCAATGTTAAGAATCCCTGAAAAGGCTGTAGGACCTCAGACTTGGGAATGCAACTCTTATGTCATTCAGATCCATCTGTAGCCTACCTTGAACAGGACCTGGTGCAAGTGACCGATAAGGAGATCCCTGTCATCAGATGCAAGAAAGGCAATGGCTTAAAAGAGCCTCAGAGACAAAAAGACATGAGTTTAAGTCTTGCATCTGATACATAATGGCTGTATGAACTTATGTAAGTTGCTTAACCATTTATTGTTCTAGGCAAGTCTAAAACTTTCCCTCCTACTTTCCTTTAGGGAGAAACAGATATTTTTTTACCCAGTTGAATGTGTATGTTATTCTCTTTTTGAGACAAATCTGATGAAGGTAAGGTTCAAGAACTCCTGCCTACCTCTCCCATATCTCCCATCCTCTGTAAAAGTTCCTTTGTGCCTCTTTTAAGTGAGATAATTGACCCCATTCTACCTCTCTCTGACTCCTCATTTCAGTTCATTCTTCTTTCTCACCTCTTAATTTTATTTTTTAGTTATCATCACAACATATTCAACTCATACCAGTGACCATTGTCTATGTATACTCCTTCTGACTGCCCAAATAATGATGATGATTTTAGGAGTTGTGAGTATTATCTTCCCATGTAAGAATAGAAAATTTTAATTATATTGAATTCCTTTTGATCTCTCTTTCCTGTTTCCCTTTTTATGCTTCTCTTGAGTTTTATATTTTAAAGTCAGATTTTCTTTTCAGCTCTGTGTTTTTCATCAGGAATGCTTGAAAGTTCTTTAATTCATTGAATATCCTCAGTTTTGCTGGGTAGATGATTCTTGGTTGTAATCCTAACTCCTTTGCCCTCTAGAATATAATATTTCAAGCCCTCTGATTCTTTAATATAGAGGATATAAAATCTTGTGTGATCCCAACTATGACTCCATGATATTTGAATTGTTTCTTTCTGATTTCTTGCAGTATTTTCTCAACCTAAACTCTTGAATTTGGCTATAATATTCCTGAAAGTTTTTATTTTGGGATCTGTTTCAGGAGATGATCAGTGGGTTTTTTCAATTTTCATTTTACCTTCTGGTTCTAAAATATCAGGATAATTTTTCTTGGAAATTTATTGAAAGATGATGTCTCGGCTCTTTCTTTATTATGGTTTTCAGGTAGTCCAATAATTCTTGAATTATCTCTACTCAACCTGTTTTTCCATGCATTTTACATTTTCTTCTATTTTTCTAGTCTTTTAACTTTGTTTTATTTCTTCTTGATTTCTTATGACATCTTTACCTTCCTTCCTAATTTAAATTTTTTAAAAAAATTATTTTCCCCATTGAGCTTTTGTGTTTCTCCTTTTATTTGGCCAATTCTACTTTTTAAGGAGTTCTTTTCTTCAAAAAGTAAACTTTTTCCATTAGGTAATTCTGATTTTTAAGGAGTTTTCTTCTTTGAATTTTGGTATGCCTTTTTCCATTTGGCCAGTTTTTAAGCCACTTTCCTCTTCATTGGATTCTTGTGCCTCTTTTGCCATTACTATTACTATTACTTTTACCATTACTATTTTTTTAGGTGTTATTTTCTTCAGTATTTTTATTGTGCTTCTTTTACCCAGACATAGACTCTTTTTTCATTTTTTTCTTCCATCACTGTCATTTCTCATTTCTTTCTCCAATTTTTCCTCTACCTCTTATTTTGTCTTTAAAATTCTTTTTTAATTCTCCTAGGGCATGAGACTAATTCCCATTTTTCTTCAAGGCTTTGACTTTAGCAGTTTTGATTTTGTTGTCTTCTTCTGAGTTTGTCTTTTGATCTGCCCTGTCGCCATAGTAACTTTCTATGATCAGGATCGTTTTTTGTTGTTTGCCCATCCTATTTCTTTGTTTTTAGCTTTATATTAAAGTTGGTCTCTGCTCCCAGGGTGGTAGAGGCACTGTTCCAGGCTTCAAGTTTTTTCACAACTGTTTTCAGTGCTAATTCTGGGGGTCTGTAAGCTATCAGTTTTTCTAAGGAGATATAGTCTAAGAAGAGATGTGTTTACTAGTCTCACAGCCTGTGAATGACCACAAAAATTCTTTTCCACCCTGGAATTGTAATCAGGGTCTCTACTTCCATATGGCCACAAGCTCTGATGTGCTAGTGCTCCTCTTTACCCTGGGACTAGGACTTGGATCTGAGTATGGGTAATGTAACAGAATCCTTCACCAAGTGACATCAGAGCTACTTCTGTAATCTTCTGACTAGTTGACCAATCCTGTTTCCATCTGTGGGCTCAGAGCTCTGGAAGCAGGTCCTGCCTGCCACTGATTCAATCCCTCCCAAAACCTGCTGCTGATTTCTTGTGCTGCAGTCCATTCTAGAATGTATTCCATTCTCACCTTGGTGTAACAGATCTTTTTTTGTTAACCTTCAAAGTTGTCTTGGGATGGAAAATTGCTTCATTCTATCCTTTTATGGATTCTGCTGTTCCAGATTTTGTTTCGAGGCACCATTTAAAGTTGTTTTGAGGAGAATACAGTAGACTTCACACAAGTCCCTTCCTTTTCTCCACCATCTTGGCTTTACCCCCACAAACTTTAAAACAACAAAGAAGTATGAATTGTTCTTAAAATGACATTTTTGTAACAAATGGTTGATGCTACCATCTTTCTCACCTTGGTTAAAAGCTGTAATAACAATTATATTCTTGAAACATCATTGCATTTCCTTGGCAGAGATTCAAGCAGCTACCCTTTTTCTTCATATAAATCATGGCAAGTATAACATAAATTTTGACACTTGTATTTCCAGCTTGGTGACCTCTGTAGATTGACTTTCATCACAGGTGTGATCCAGTTCATGCATTTATGAGGAGTTCAAATGGAGTTCAAATGAGAAGGATGTATATCACTGTGCCCACAGATAAGGATATTCCTGACTGTTTGAGGAAAAAGAGTAAGTGCTAATAAATAGAAGGCTTTGGAAAGGCATAAGGATTGGCACATGAGCTGTGCCTTGAAGGAAGCTAGGGATTCTAAGAGGGAGAAAGAAAGGGATATTGAATTTCCAACACAGGGGAGAGCCTGTGTAAAGCGTTGGAGGTAGGAGATAGAATGTTTTGTATGGCATCAAAGGTAGTCCCATTCAGCTAGAAAGCAGAACATGAAAGGGAGTAATATAATAAAGTTTGAGAAAACAAAAGATAAATTCAATTTTATGCCTATATAGCCTCCACTTCCCCTCAATGACCACATCCTATCCTAAAACTGTGTTCACTTTGCTTTTTCCTATTTGCAGCACCAATATCCTGCAGGTCTAATCTTTGTATTTACCTCCTTTCATCTGGAGACCTGCAGTGTTGCTAGACATCAGTATCTTCTTTGATAGTTGAAACATTCCCTTAGGTTTGCCCTCATTTTATTTACAAATAAATAGGGACAGTAAAGCATGCCAGAAGGTTTGAAAATTCTCGCTTGATGCCACCACTGAAGGAGACATGTGACTCATTCTGATGTTGTCTCTGAGGGGCCACCCCTCTGAAATTCAAGTCCTGTCTCAAAGTAACATGATTATGAGCCTGTTAAAGGGAATGCAACCCGTTGTGACTACTGGGGTGATTTTCCTCCTTTACTTAGGAGCCTCTGCTCAGCTAGCATGATGTTATTTTTTCCAAAGAGACTGAACATCTGCTATGACAATTGTAATCATTCTTTTACGTCCATTATGATTTTTAATTTGGATTCTCAGCTGAAACACCATATTTGCTAGCAGTTACCTGCTCAAAGTGTTATGGGCGCCCTTTTGAGAAGGATGAGTTCATTCTTTGGGGTAACCAAATGAAAAACCTAATGCTTAGAAAGGAGACATGAGAGAATATAAAGCAGTACTCAAGGGCTCACAATTTACCCATCACCATTTCATAACCAATTGTTCCTCCTGGTCCCCAGGGATTAAAAATATGGTTTCCATGGTAATCCTAGATTCTGTAAATGCTCATCTTTTTCCGAAATGGATAGTAAATTGTTTGAATAGATAAATGACCTGTCTTCTAGCCAGGATGAAACTTTAGTGCTATACAAAATAGAAATATACCACCTGTGCAAAAATAGACTAGTCTAGAGAACTATAATAAGTTCAAAGTCTGTGGAATCACGACCCCATGATTGCTAGTGTTAACAAAAGCTTGTTCCTTAATTACCAGCATTACATTCAGCTTCTGTTTCTTCCCCAAGCCCAATTATGGCTAATGGCAGATGTACTGTTGTTTATGGCAGTTCTCTTTATTTTTATTTTTAAAATAATTTTTTATTGATGCCTTTTGTTTTAATACTGTAGCCAATTTGGGATATGTTTCCTCTTCTTTCTTTGCCCCTGGAACTGAATAAAGCAAAAACAGCTGATATGCTCACTACGTTGGATAATGTATATGACATTGGGCTCCTGTAGGTCTCTCACCCCAGCAGGATGTAAGATGTGTTCCATCAGCTCTTTTCTAGGAGTAGATTATGTATACAAACTAAGAATAATTTGGCTTTCTTTTCCTGTACTTTTTATTCATAATGTATTATGAAAGAATGTTAGATTTGGAGTTAGTAAACCCAGTTTCATATCCCAGCTCCTCTAAATACCACATGTGTGATTTCAGGCAAGCCATTTCACATCTGTAGGCTTCAATTCCCTCATCCATAAAGTGGAGATTGGAATAGACATATATTTTCTTCCTTCATTAGAATGTGAGCTCCTTGAGGATAGCAACTGTCTTTGCCTCTCTTTATATCCCAAGCACATTGCACAGTGACTGACCCATAGTAAGTGATTAAAAAATGCTGTTCAGGTTGACTGAGTAGATGACCTCTGAGGTCCCTTTCAAATCTTACATCTATGATTCTCTGACAATTATTACAGGTACTTCACATATTGTTCTGGTTCTGTAGGTTTCTGCATCAGTTGTTGGAAATAATCTTCCCATGTTAATTTGAATTTTTCATATTCATCATTTCTTACTATACAATAATATTCCATGACATTCATATGCCACGGTTTCTTCAGAAATTCTCTACTCAACAGCAACTCACTTTGTCTCTTTTCATTGTTTAGTCATGCCTGATTCCTTTCTTGGCAAAGATGCTGGAGTGTTTTGCCATTTCCTTCTCCAGTGGTTTGCAACTAAAGAGTGTCTGAGGTTGGACTTGAACTCAAGTCTTCTGACTCCAGGCTAAACGCTCTATCCACTGAGCCACCTAGTTGTCTCCTTTGTTTCTAGTACTTTGCTATCACAAGAAACGCTGCTATGATTATTTTGGCATACAGTGAATCTTTTTTTGGTCTTTGACCGCATTAGGGATGTGAGAGTACTACATCAAAAGGTGTTAACACTTTTGGAAACTTTTTGAGCGTAATTGTAATTTGTTTCCCAGAATGTCTCGATCAATTCGCAGTCCCATGAACAGTATATTAGTGTGCCTATTTTTCCATAACCTATCCACCATTGTTTTCATTTGTTCCTTTTTTAGTACTTGCATTGAGTTTGCTAGTATTGATTTAATGGACTAGGTTTATGTATTCAAATGATACCACTTGGTCTTCAAATTGCCCTGCTGTAAAAGAATCCCTGTATATGACTAGGCATTGGCTTGTTAGTTGAGGCATCTAGTGAGTCATTATGCATATTTTTATAACACTCTCCTTAACATTCTCAAACTAACATCCCCTACCAATGAGATCATCAAGGTTAGAATAAAAGAATAGTGTGAGGGATCATATTTAGCTCTTCCTCCTGGGCTTCTATTGTATCCCAGCAGATAGCTCAGTGCCTCCCCATTTTCTGCAGCTAAGATTGATATGGACTTCTTCAGAGGCTAGCAGGCTTTCTGTGCCCAACTTTAAAGTTGATTCCAGAGTGACTCAGTGGTATTGAATTGTGCTCCGTGCAAGCCACTGTGTTAGGACTGCTTTGAGAAGCATATGTAGCTATCTTTATATCTTGTAGGGTTTTTAACCTAGAATGGTTTGGTATATATATTTTGGTAGACAGGGTTCATTCAGAACACACCTCCCTCATCCTCTTTGGCACTATTATTTCTATGATAAATATCTTCTAAGAAGGGGGAGGAAAGTAAGAGAAGGAAAAAATGAGGAGGAAGGAGAGGAGGAGGGGGAGAAAAAAGAAGAGGAGGAGAAGGAGGAGAGTGAGGGGGAGGGAGAGAGAGAAGGGAGGGATCAAGTGAAAGGGAGAATGAACAAATTTAAAAATAGTTATCAACATTTCAATACATTACTTTGGTCAGCAGGAAATAAGTGGCAGTATAGACTACTGATTTTGATGTTGTAAAGGGATAGGGACTGGAGCTGTGAATACATAACTGAGGAAAGTACCTCTACCAGCACAAGATAATAAGCATTTATTAAGAGCCACTATGTGCCGGGCAACATGCTAAATGGAGATACAAAGAAAACCAAAAGATAGTCATTGCTCTCAAGACGATTACAATCTAATGGGGGAAGTCATTGTACAAAAAGAGGCTGAAAAATGGAGATTGGGTGAAGTTGGATTAAGGTGCTGGATTGGGCATGATGCAGAAGTCCTGAGGAATGGGGTTCATGCTCCAATAAGAAGATGGCTCTATGCATTTGTGTGTGTGTGCATGCACGTGTGTGTATGTGTGTAATGCTGGGCCAGAGAATACTTAGAAGGTGTGAGTTCCAGGGCACCTTCTTGGCCACTTACAGATTTAGAGAGTTGCCCTAAATACTGAAAAGTTACAGGACTTACCTAGAGTCCACACAGTCAGTAGACCTGAATCCAGGTCATCTTGGCTCCAAGGCTAGCTTTCTGTCCACTGGGCCATGCAGTCTTTCATTGCTCAAAGTCATAAAAGCATGAGGAAATTTGTGTTGGTCCTTGCAGGTGGGGATAAAGCTACCACAACTTCTTCCCGTATCTTTGATCACTGGCATTTCCACATGGACACCAAGGCAGCTAGGCTGAGTTACTAAGGTCTTTTTAGGATGGCAGTGGTAGCCCTGACTGGTTAGGTCTCTCACTTCCCAGCAGGAATCTGTTTGCCTATTCTTGCATTGTCTTCAACAGCCCTTCTCAAGGAGCCCCATTCAACCTTTGGGGGCCACTCAATTCATTGGTTCATCAGATCATAGACAGAGCTGAGAGGCAGCCCAGACACCATCTAGACCACCTATTATTATATTACATTATTAAGATTGTCACTATTATATATTATTATATAACATTTATGAGGTGAGAAATTTGAGGCTTAGAGAGGTTAAGGCAGGATCACATGGCTAGTATATGTGAGAGAATAGATAGAAATCCAAGGCCAAGTGATTCCAAGTCTTCTGTCTTGTCCATTCTGATAGGATAGAACATTAGCCTAGATCAGAATAGTTCACACTTGCATAGCACTTGATGGTTTGCGAAGCATTTTCCATATGTCATTTCTGCAACAAGCCTATGAGGTAGGAACTTTTAACTATGCCCCTTTTACAGATGAGGTAAAGAGTTCCAAAGTGGCTCTTACTCTTACTCTGTGTGACTATGAACAAATGATTTTATCTTTCTGATCTTTAATTTTTCTAAAATAATGCTAAGACTTATTCTACCTCCCATTTATTGTGAAGAAAATACTTACTAAACTTTGAGAGGTTTATAGAAATGAGCTGCCAATTGAAAAACATGCCCCTTTTATACCTTAAAAATATTTTAAACATCAAATTCTGTGTGGCTCCAATTGGCCTTGACAGGAGCATAACTAAGTTTTGTCAGATTAGTGAGCCCTCAGATACACGCTTAGAACAGTCAGGAATATGATTTGTATAAAACAGAATTTCGACTACTTTCCTTTTTTCTGTTTTAGTTCTTTTTGTTGTTGCTATTCCAAGTTGCCAAATATCTTTATGTTTCTCTGAAAAATGTGATTCTTAGGAGGACTTAGCCCTCTGTGCTTTGCATCTGACCTGGACTTTGGCTTCCCATAGATCAGATGGTTATGAATAAGAACACTTTTTGCTATTGTATGCTTCTATTTATAGATGGTTTCTGCTATTACTGACACAAAAAGGTTGAGATAAGGAGGCGTTTGTCTTTCGGGCAGCTAAGTGGTGAGAAGGATATGGTGCCTAGCCTGGAGTCAGGATGACTCCTTTTCCTGAGTTCAGATCTAACCTCAGACACTTACTGCCTGTGTGACCCTGGGTAAGTCACTTAATACCAGTTGCCCCAGTTTCCTCATATGTAAATGAGCTAGAGAAGGAAATGGCAAACCACAAGTATCTTTGCCAAGAAAACCCCAAATGAGGTCATGAAGTCAGACACAACTGAAAGAAACCAGCAGCAAAAGTGTTTGAAAAGAAAGTTTGGCCAGCAAAGGGCAGATAGAAAATTTGCTCTTTCTTAGTGGGAGAGGCAGTATAATACAGTGGAAAGACAATGGCCCTTAGAGTCAGGAAGAAGTCAGTTCAAATCCTGCTTCTGACAGTTAATAAGTGGGTAACTCTATGCAAGTCATTTAACCTCTTAGATGCTGACTCATTTCTCTCTTAAGTTGTAGACCAATTTCTGAGCTAAATTGTTCAAGGGAAGTTTTACACTGTTAGTTCTCCATACTAATGAAATCACAGGAGTCTGGTCTTCTCTCCACCTCCCCCCTCCCCCGCCAAAAAATATTTTTAAATTAATCTGTATGAGCATGAGCCCCATGAAGTTGTTCCAAAGATTTGTTTTATTAGAACCAGATTTTGATCAGACTCACGATAGCTTTACAATCCATACACAGATCTGTTCTAATAACTCTCTGCCCCAGAATAACTGACTACCAAATGTCAACATGCATTTTTTAAGCACTTACTGTGCATTTATTAAGCACTTACTGTATGCTAGGCATGGTGCTAAGTACTAGGGATTCCTATTGGTAGGTATATAGGAGTTTTGTAATGGTAACAGTAATAAGTGACTTTTACAGAGCATTGCAAGGTTTGCCAAGCACTCTATTTATTTCCGTCTCACTGTGAGTTAGGAACCATAGACATTGTCACCCTCATTTTCTAAATAAAGAAACTGAGGCATTAGTGACTTGCCCATGAGGCTAAGTAAATATCAGAAGTAGACTTTAAACTCAGGGCTTCCCACCTTGAAACCCAGCACTCTGTTAATGCATTTATGTATATGCATTCTTTCTGCCTATCTTTGGTAAGTACATACTATGTACATAGTACATAGTTTGGACAAAATTGTACCTTGTGTAAAAGAAATGGAGTTTCTGATTTCTGGGAGTTTCCTACTCTGAGGCAATATAAAATTTGATTTCCTTCCCAGGGCAAAAGAAGCATAATATTCAGAGGTTTCACAATCTAGAGGCACCTTTGTAGGAATCCTCTGTGGGTCATTATAGCAAGGTGGAAAGAACCTGGACTTAATACTAGCAGAGCTAGGTTCAAGTCTAAATTCTGACACTTAGTACCTCTCTGGCACTCAGTTTTCTGAGAAATGAGGGTGACAGAACTTGCACTAAACACCTTAATAGGGTTACTGTGAGAAAAATGTTTCCTAAATATTGAATCACTATAACTATGGAAGTTAATGTGTTTAGGGTAAAGGGGGAAGGTAGAAGATGCTGAGCTTAGGGATCCCTCCTAAAACCACCATTTATTCCAGTATCATTTCTTTGCATATGCTTCCGGTTGGGGTATTTATATTCTCCATGAGTGACATATTTCCAGCTTTCTTCACACAGAGTTTTATCAGGAAGGGGGACAATTATTTTTATTCTACTTCCATTTCCTCCCTTTGCAGAAAGAAAAGTGGTAGCCACTTGATACCCCTATTGTATCAATGAGTATGAAATAATGCTTCAGAATATGGAGCACAGTCAGTTTCTTGGGGTATTTTGAAATGTCCTTGTACTATCTGAGCCAATACAATCATATGAGACATATGGGAACATTTTCAAGGCAGCAGGCTGGGATTCATATTCCCACTGCACTATAATCTAGCCGTGCTAGAAGTAAAATAACAACAGAAACCCTACATCCACTTTTATTGTTATGAGTTACATTAGCCATTTAGGAGCCTCAATGGCTGCCTAGGGCACCTGAATGGAAAACTTGATTTAATCTGTGGTAGGGCATAATCCCAAGCCTCTAATACTTTGTAGAAGATAATAGAAAACTGTATGGTTGATTTTATAGGGCATACACTTGTGTTTGTGCCCTATGAATCAATGCTTCAGTTCTGAGCCAAGTGTAAAAAGGGCCAAAATCTTTTAACCAAAAACGATCCTAGATTATGATGTGGTTTTCATCGGCAGAGCGTACTCCTGGTATAGGAAGTATCTTCACCAATGGAGATTCTAACCAGCTATGACTTAATCTATTTGTCTTGGGAAACAACCAGTTATGATTTTATTACATAAGTTCAATGGTATTACCAGCTATGATTTAGAATAAAATTCCTAAAGCATTACTCAAGATATGTAGAGGCAGAGTAACTAGTCCAGAATAATAGCATTTATAAATATCATAGGTAGGATAGGAAACCAAGTTATTTCTGACTACAAGTTTGATATTCTCTCCATTCTATCCTATTGTCTTCATATGCTCTCTCTCTCTCTCTCTCTGTCTCTCTCTCTCTGTCCATCTCTGTTTTTGTCTGTCTCTCTCTACCTCTGTGGCTGTGTGTGTGTGTGAAGTCTAGACCTGTGATTCAGCTGGTGTGGAGACCTTTTGATGGGAATGTTCCCTGTGTCGATGCTGATGAATACCTGTTATACAATTTTTAGTTGTAGAGAGTTGCTATACTATTGAGAGGTTAAGAATTTGCACATAGCCAGTGTGTACCAGAGGGGGCATGAACCCAGGTCTTACTCACTATGAGACCAGCTCACTACCTACAATGCCATCTTACCTTTCTTCATCAGTATAAACATTGCATTTAAAATTAACCTTCAAAAAGTTTGATTCCAAACTAGGTTATCCCATATGAAGAATTTTGGATTGGACATTTTTATTACTTTTATTGTAGTAAAATTAGTTTGTTCTGCTTAGTTTCAGAGGACATATACAGGAACAATGAATGGAAGTCACAAAAAAGTCAATTTGGGCTTGATTACGGGGGAAAAAATTCCTGATGATCAGATCTATACAAAAGTACAATGAATTAGCTCAAGAGGTAGTGGTCTCCTGCTCTTTGGGATCTTAAGCAGAGGCCAGATCACCACTTCTTAAGTGTATCTGAGTAGGGATTCCTCTTGTGTAGGAATTGGATGAGACAGCTGTTGAAATTCTTTCCAAAGTTCAAATTCTGTAATTTCATATTTTTCTGTTTTGTAAACCATACAGCCAACAAAATAGAAATTAAATAAGATAACTAATCTTCACAGCAGCAGAATGTTTTTTTTAGTTTGACAAGACTGATGGAATTTAAGAAAAATATTGAAAAAATTTAAGAGAATTATATATAATCTTAGTGTTTACAACTTAAATGCACATAGTATTTGTACTCCTTTCCAACTGACTCTCATTAATCACACTCCAGAAAACATTTTTGTTGGCTAGATTTCAGTAAAACTAACATAGGGTGATTCTTGTGAAGGACCAAACCCAAGGTCCTATCACCTTTCCTTAATCTAGATTTTATTGAGTGTCCCAAATTATTCATAAAATACAATGTGCAATCCTGTGATTGCCTATATTGTTAAGAGGTCCAAGCATGTATATTTTGCAGATCAAAGAGTCAGATATAACCTGCTTGGAGAATACAATTTCTTGACATGTGGTCTGTGGGCTATTTAGGTTGCCCACAATAAGTAAACAAAAGAAGAAAAATGGCTTGTCAAAGGAATCTCTGTGTCCATTCTGATTACTAACAGGTTCATATACTCCTAAAGTCTTTGGAAGTGTCAATTTAGGCAAAGAAACTGGCACAAGACTAGTGATGGCAACTGAAAAGAATCATATAGAATCCATAGATGTTCATGTTTTTATCAGAGGAGGAATTCATAGAAGGTCCAGTGATGATGTTATTGTAGGGATTAAACTTGTTCAAACTACAATAAAAGAGATGGAGGCAGAGCTTTACTTTATTAAAGGGTACATGGTCCCCTGTAACGAAGTAGACCTCAGATTCAGTCTCTGAGATGCGACCTTCTGCTGAGATCTTGTTTGACAGGGGTTGATACCCAAATATTCAAAAGAGGATTTCAGAATACAGAATCACATTGTCTTTGCTCTTGAGGACCCAAAATGACATATCCTGGGGGTGGGAGTTCACAGATTGGGCAAAACATGGAACATCTCTACTGGATAAGTGGTCATACAATGGTCATTTACTTATGTTGGACAAGAGAGAGAGATCCAGAGGTACAAAAACAAAGTAGGTGACTTTCCCAAGCATCCCACCCATACTGGGTTTGGACAAGGAATTAGAGAAAAACAGGATGGAGATATGTTTGCCAGCATTCTTGTGGAGGGGCAAGTGAGTCTCATAACTTGCTAAACAAGTAGTGAATATTACATCAAACTTTGAGGCCTGCTGAAAGAACTTAATTTATTTGGAATATCAAACTGATCATTACTTATTGGAATAGATTAGGGGTCCAAATGAATTATTTCTTACAGTATGTCATATTGGAGAGCCTCAGGGCTTTTGAAATAGGATAATGGTAACTCCAGATAAAAGGATTACATCATAGATAAAGTAGAAGAAAATTGAGAAGAAAAGTCTATTATAAGAAGAGCATCTCGGCTACTCCCTCCACCCATCACCATCATAAAAAAGTGTAACTTAATAACAAAGGTAGAGAGAATCTGAGGTAGAACCTCAACATGTTAAATATAAGAATACATTGTTATTTTATGGACCATTCCTTCCTCCATTTTTACAATAAGTATATTTATGTTTCAAATTTATTAGCAAGGAATTTTCATCAACTGACCCTGTGCAACAATGTCAGGGAGAGCCTCAGAGAAGTGTGGTGAGTTTTCCATCCGTGGAAGTATTTAAGCAGTTTTATATTTGGATAAGAACTTGGATTAGCTGACCCATGCGGTCCCTGAAGAGTTTATGATTGTATTATAAGTAATGTCAAAATTTTTGGTGAAGAAAGTATTAGCAGAACTAGGTATAAATCACAGAAAATTAATAAAACCACATAAATGTATCACATTGGCAAACATCACCCAGGAGTCAGTATGGAAAAGCAATTTCCGTGGATCATGTGGCACAAATGAATGGGCAAATGTACTTTTCAGAGAAAATTTCACTCTTATTCCCAACTGCAATCCTAAAAATAAATGCTTACACTGCCTAAAACATAAACCTCTCTTTAAGAAATGGAATTGATTTTAGGGTAAATGAGCAGAACAGCTGTTGGCCTGATATGAAAGGGATATTATAGAAATAATGCTGATAAAAAGTGCTGACCTTAAAGCTATAGGAGTTTCCACTCAAATGAGAAGCATTACCCCAAATACGAATGATCAAAGTTCAACAGAGCTATTAAATTCCATCCATAAAAGATATCACCATATTGGCAAATGAGGCCACATTATCTTTTGTTATCCAAGGACTTATGGGCACAAGTATCATCTAACAAGCAGCTGATTTGTTATGTTGATTTCAGCTCACAGGAAGTGAGCTGGTCCATAATTTTACAATAGTAAAAAGAAAATAGACCTGAGGTTTTGGGTTATAGGTATTTATTTGCGTAGGCTTTCTTAGTATACTTGTAGACAGAACATAAAGGTCTTAGGGATTTATCATTTTAAAAACTCATCTAAACAATGACAGGGATTATATTTTTCATCTTTGCAGGATCTTGCATTTCATTTAATAGAAAGAAATAACTAGAAACATAATTAAATCATCCCCTGATTTAAAGGCCAAGACTGGATCATCATCTGTTCACTGTCTCTGATAGCTGGGTGTTAAATCTGGTCTTAAACATCTCCAGGGATAATGATTTCATAATCTCCATGCCAAGTACTTCAATTACTTTGCTGGAGATAGTTTGTAAAGATGTTTTGCACTTGAAGTCTATTAAATATTCATATTCATACTATTATGCCCCTTGGTAGAGTAACCAGCAGAGGTGAGTGTATATAGTGTATATGTATGTGTGCATGTGTGTGTACATATATATATGTACACACACATACATATTTACAGACATGCACATACATACATATATTTATGTATAATATAATGATAATATCTCTCCCTCTGTGTGCTCAGCCCATGTGAATATATCTATGTACATATGTATTCAATCTGACAGATATTTATTAAGAACCTATTATATAGCACCATTGTATTAGAAACTAGGGATGCAAAAAAGAGAAACATTCCTTGCCCTCAAAGGGTTTACATTCTACTGGGAGTAGGGTATGAGGGAGA
The DNA here is from genome assembly GCA_023548195.1 of Bettongia penicillata ogilbyi. NCBI lineage: Eukaryota > Metazoa > Chordata > Mammalia > Diprotodontia > Potoroidae > Bettongia > Bettongia penicillata. Next base: position 5,062,259 of record JAJHZJ010000024.1, read on the forward strand.
ACATGTTTGCAGATCAGTAAATACAAAATAATGGAAAGAAATATCAAGAGGGAAATTTTGTTTAAAAAAATAGATGAGAAAATGCAGGAGTGGCACATGAGTTGTCTTTTAAAGGGTGTATTTTTCTGTATGTATGGACACATATGCATTCATGATGTATGTATATTTTAGGTATGCAATGCATATTCACACAAATGCATTTATAAATAGATGTACATAGCACCTCAATACATAATTGCCCAATTAAAGTCAAACCCTTTATCTTTGAATGTATAGGAAAATAATTCAACTACTTGGTATGGAGATTACATGCTAACTGAGAAGAATAATATATCCCTTTATTTATAAGGACAGGGATTGGACTAGTAATTTTCTTAGCATAGGGGACTTCTAGGTAAGAAAATTCTCTCTACCAATTCAAGTCAACAACTTACCTGCTTCTTATTTTCTTAAGAAAATTACCTAGTGCATTGTAAGCTCAAGTGATTTGCCCAAAGTTGTATAGCCAAGTTGCATCAGATGTAAGACTTGAGTGCATCTAAATCTTCTTGCCTTTGAGGGAAACTTCATTACTCCATGATGTCTCTCATATCAACTTACAATATCACACATATATGTGTGTATAGACACATAGACACTATGTACTTACCAGATAGTACTATAAATTCCTATATGTATAGGTACATATATGTGATATTATAAATCCATATGTACATATCTGTGTGATTAATATCTTTTCAAGGGAGGCAGAGGAGGAGAGAAATAAAGAAAAGAGAGACAGAAGGAAGGAGAGAGAGGGAGGGAGGTGGGACAGAGAGAGGGGGGGGGGACAGAGACAGAGACAGAGAGACAGAGACAGAGAGAGCAACTTAAGCATATGAAAGAACAGATCCATTCCATTTTAAAAACTTTAAAAGATTGATTTTAACATAATATAAGGACTCTGGAGAAAAACCTGTTACTTCTAACTGCAAATAAGGGATGGGAATTGCAAGGGTAAATGAAATCCTTGAGCACAATTTAAACCTGATTCAGCAACTTCTCCATAATTCAGAAGAGGCCCACTCATGCTTTGGTTCTCTCTGCCCCTTTCTTTTCTACTATCCCTTCTGCTGTGGTTGTATTTGGAGGCATCTCTCTATGATAGCAGAGTTTAAGGGAAAAGTGAAATTCAAATCAGAAAATTTTATTATCATAAGCAGCTCTGTTAAAGTGTTGGTGAAGAGAAAGAAGTTGAAACATTTGCCTAAAATGAGATTTGAAGATTCCCTGTGGATTTCATTTTTTCCAAACCATCGCCCTATAGCAACAGAATGAATAATTTTAAGTTGCTCATTGTCCTAGTATTTCTGTGTTTGCTTTTTGTATTTCTGTTCATTCAATCTCTTTTTCCAAAGTTTTGCACTCCAAATTGCATATTATGTTCTCCATGAACATGCTGCCATGGATGTCCAGAAATAAATCCTCTTATTTATCATTT